>JAEIFV010000075.1:0-694007 GCA_018904265.1 Lordiphosa collinella
TAATTGTTTGTTTTTTTATAACTCGACAGCCGTTCATCCGATCTCTACAATTCCTTTAGCGGATCGATTATTAATCCTAATTACTAAATGTGTCCAGAAGGAACGAACCTTCTATCTATAAAACTGTGGGAGATATGACGTTTCTCCAATTTTGCGGGGGGGGGCGTGAAAAAATTAAAAATAAACTTAAGCTGCCTGCAAGTATAAGAAGCATAAGTCCCATATATGTCAAACCTCTATCACTTATCATCTCTGAGATCTGTGCGTTCATACGAACAGACTGACGGACATGGCTATAACGACTCGGCTGTTGATGCTGATCAAGAATATATACGAGGTGTGTTCAAAAAGTATCGCGAATTTTGTGTTTTTTTCAAAAATTATTTATTTATTCATGAATATCTATTTTGTCCCCTTTCATAGTAATCCCCATGAGATATTATAAACTTGTGCCAACGGTTTTCCATTCTTCGAAGCACTTAAAAAAAATTTTTTTTTTTATCTTGTTAATTTTTTTTTTATCTTGTTCAGCTCCTCCTTCGATGCCGTCTTTATCTCGTCAAGCGTAGCGTAACGTCGTCCTTGCATGGGCCTCTTCAGTTTAGGGAACAAGAAAAAGTCACAGGAAGCCAGATCTGGGGAATACGGTGGCTGCGGCATCATTAGTGTGTTGTTTTTGGCCAAAAAGTCGCGCACAAGCAACGATGTGTGAGCAGGGGCGTTATCGTGGTGCAAAAGCCAATTTTTGTTCTTCCACAAATCCGGGCGTTTCTGGCGGATTGCTTCGCGCAAATTGCGCACAACTTGCAGGTAATATTCCTTATTGACCGTTCTTCCCTGTGGCAAGAACTCATGGTGCACCACGCCCTTGCAATCGAAGAAAACTGGAAGGAACTTGGCGCGCTTTTTTCGGTCTTGGCTCGTGCGGCAGCTTCCATTGAGATGATTGAGCTTTGGTTTTCACGTCATAACCATAAACCCACGATTCGTCACCAGTTATGACCCTCAGGAGCAAATTTGGGTCGTCGCGGACAGAGTTTAACATCTCATTAGCAATGTTCATGCGATGCTGTTTTTGGTCGCAATTGAGCAATTTTGTAACGAATTTCGCGGCGACCCGTCTCATGTCCAAATCATTGATAAAAATCGAATGGCACGAGCCAATCGATATGTTTAGGTCCTCAGCAACTTCTCTAACGGTGACTCGACGATTGGCCAATACCATTTTCTCCACTTCATTAATTTTTTCGTCTGTTGTTGAAGTGCTCGGGCGTCCGGCATGCTCTTCGTCGTTCACATCTTCTCGGCCTTCTGAGAACAATTTCTATCACCGATAAGCGTTGCTTCGGTCCAAGGTAGCTTCTCCGTATGCCACAGTCAACATTCGGAATGCATCCGCGCACTTAATTTCGTTTTTCACACAAAATTTGATACAGGTTCTTTGATCCATTTTTTGAATAGGTAAAAATCGAAGACGATCCAAAACACGTGCAAGCAAAGCAGCTGTCAACAATTAAGTGAACATTCAAAATGGCCGAGCTTGTCGGCATAAGTGAGAGACATGAGTACCAACATAACGCCACAAAAAAAATCGAAATTCGAATATCGTAAACACACCTCGTATGCTTAAGTGTTTTAACTTAAAAGTCAACCACTGCTCTGGCCTGTAAATGACGATTGAATTTGAAAAATAAACTTATGAATAAGTCTCTTCAAAGGCCAATTTGGACACTTTTGGCTGCATTGATATGTGTGATATTAACGCAGATATATTCGCTCAGTGTGACCTCCATAGTTTTTTTCAAAGAAAAAAATATGCAAGACACATTTTCCGCCATATCTTTAAAACAGTTTTGTATTCAGTGGACCAAACTAGACACGAATTTTTTATCACAGTGGATGCAACATACAAAAGTTGTCATTTTGTTCCCCTGTTTTATCGAATACCGAGTAACAAGAAGTGAATAACAAAAGCTTAGCATAGAATACTGATTATTCAGTACTGATCATTAAGTTCTAACCATCGAGTAATGAGTTTTGTTGTGCTGAGAATCGAGTATCAAGTACCGAGTAAATCTTAACGTACCACTCATCCCAGGACACCCATTCGGTTTATGTATTTTTGTGGGCTTAACTCATTCAATATAAACTCAAACTAATTCAACCGTGTGCATTCGATTTCCAATCACTCTTTCCCACACAGAAGAAGAAAAACCCCAAAACAATATCCCCAATCAAACTGAAACACATTTCAATCAAATTCGCATTATAATTAACTGTTCTGGTTGAACATGCTGATAGCCTGCGGTCGTTTTATAATCATCATAACAAAATATTAATATGCAATTGATGACCGAATTGAAAATGAACCAAATCCATTTAATGAGTTTGTAGTTTCGCTTGTTATGCGGGCTCATTGAATTAGAATGCAGATAATTCGCAGTGAAACAATATAAAGAGATAAATAAAAATATATAAAAGAAACACTGCAGTGCAGAATGTATAAAGGCTAAGCCATTGTTCCAGAGGCCATAGGCGTCAAATCACTTAACCGCCATCGCACAAACACAAATCCCCGGCTACAGTGCCTTCCCGCCGGGCCAAGGCAATTCCCCTGAATGACAGCCATAAAAATGTCTTACTCTGTTTTTGTTTGTCCTTTTCGGGGCGTTGCCAAATCAAGCACTTCTTATTTATACATATATATGTGTTTTATTTTTTTCTTGCAATTTGACATTGAGGCGCATTAACTTTGACATTCGCGTGAGCTTCTCCCGCAATGACTCTTGAGAGTTTCGCTTTGTTCTGCCATGACTTTTGCACTTTGATGAAGTTGGTGAAATTAATAAAGAGGAGCATCTAGAGAACCTAGCTGGGAATTGCCAAATCATTTCATTCTTATCAGCAGAGGCCAACAACTAAGTGCTAAGTGCATGACTCTGTATCCGATATAAATAGACACTTAGATGGAAAGAAAATGATGTGTAATTCCAGGCAAATAAGTTGGAAGTGCATGACGAATTTAGTTTTTCGAGGGCGAATATTTAATGCCACAAAACAAATTCACCTAAAATTTGTTTTCAATTCAATGTTTTTTACTCCCTAAATTTAGGCGTAACATTTAACTCCCTCTTAAAAAAGAAATTATTTCCACTTTGTAAGCCTCTTCCCCCCCGCCACAAAATAACTTACAACTCGTTTTGCTTGCCGCATAAATCGAAGCATTGTTACCATCTGCTTCCATTCTCCCAAGGGTTCGGGGGCTGTGCACATGAATCATTCATGAAACGTTTTGGCACAAATGCAAATCGTGCAAATCTTTACAACAAACAAAAGCCTCCCGATAACGCCCGCATGACATATACAAACGCGAACTAAACAATGTAAAATGTTAAATAATTATTTAAAACAGTTGAAAAACGGAACGGAAACAAAAACAACAATAAAATGTTTACTGTTTACTTTTTGGCAAATTTATGACCTAATGCAGCTGGCACTTGCCCCACCAAAAAAAAAAAAAACGCTTTGTTAAAAAAAGTCATTAACACTGCGGGCCTGTAATGGGTTTATGTAAACAACACAAGGCAACAAAATCAAGAATTCAATTCTTATTTATATATTTTTTTGTTGTCATTTTGGGCAGACACTGCAACCTTGAGCATTGTCAAGATATAAATTTAAAATATATCCTGATTTTTTTTAATGAATTTAGAAACCAGACTGATTTTCCCTTTGGCTGCTAATGTTATTCCACCCAGATCAACGGTGAACACTAAAATCTAACGGAAGAGCGTAGCTACTTTAACAAGATGTTTGTATTTTTAAAGAAACTTTGCTAATCTTTGTACACTGGCAACAGCAAATTTAAAAAAAATGACTAGTAGATATTTTATACCAACTTTCAATTTTCCAAATACAGTCGTCGGCATAACTATTTTGACAAAAATTTTTTCATAAAAAAACCAAAAAAAAAAAAACTATTATATCTTTAAACCAATCCAATTTTCCAAAAATTTAGATTTTTTTACGAATACTGGTATGCGAAAGTCCGCTTTCAATATTTAATAAGTAGTCCACAATCAGCTGCTGGGATTAGAAAATATGAATCGAATTGTCTAAATGAACGGTGGAATTTTGACAAAGATTTTAAATTGATATATTCTTAGCACAGGATCTTTAAAGCTAAAAGAATGATGTATTCTAGACAAGTTTTTCACCCAATCCGAATCTAGCGTTAGAAACTCCATATCTTGATAGTTAACTGTAAATTAGGCATGAAAATGCAGAAAAGGGCTAATTTGGCTGTTTTACTTGGCTGTTTATGTGCTAGAAAAAATGTTGTTTTTAATAATTTGATTTGTTTATTGTATAGTTCATACTTTTATTCTAAAATGTGATTTAAGCCTTAATTATTATTCATAAGTAATAAGACAATTCAATTAATATTTTCTAATCCCAGCAGCTGATTGTGGACTACTTATGAATTATTGAAAGCGGACTTTCATACCAGTATTCGATAAAAATTTCCAAATTTTAGGATATTTTGTTTCAAAGATATAATGGTTTTTTTATGAAAAAATTTTTGTCAAAATAGTTATGCCGACAACTGTATTTTGAAAACCATCAACAACAAAATTGGAAAAAAAAACTTGTGAAAATTTTCTTTACTAAAATATGGAAAATCCAGCAAATTGGAAACCCGTCTCGTTGGTCAAAACAACTGATCATCGATTCATTACAACTAAGGAGTTAGTATAGCTCCTTAGTTAGTTTAGCCTCGCTTAATTAATTATAAGCAGGAATTAATACCGGTACCGGAACCGTTAACCGTAATAAACCGTTTCCAATCACGTTCCGAAACCGATTAATATTTTTTTTTTTTAAACCGAATACCGTTTGCCGTTATAATTGGAATTAATGGAACCGGAAAAAAACCGAAACAAGCTTTAAATTTATAACACTAGGCAACAAAATTAGACTTTTTTCAATATATTGAAGGCTAGGAGGTGATTCTAGATGATTCTAGTTTTCTGAATACTAATCTGTTTTCTGAAATGGCCCATCACGTCTAGATCTTTAGTAATTTCAGCTTAAAGTAGCATAAAAAGTATATTTTGACCCTTTATCAGCACTATTTTGGGGACCCAAGGTGACCCAAATTTCCTAGCAACTGCAAACTTTAAACGCATTTTTCTCGAAACCACGTTTTTCAAAATGGCGGCCGCGATTCAGCAAAAAATAACTACAGGACCGATTTTGTTCAAAGAGGTGTCAAACGACGCAGTATTGTCGTCATTCCGGCCTGAACCTCCAACTTTTTGAAACAACAATTTTTTTTATTTTTTTTTAACACTAGACTACCAAAAACAATACCAAAACAAGTTTTCATTTTCAAAGTGCCACCATTTTGTCAAAAACTAACTTTTTTCAAGTCTGAGGTTCAGGCAGGAATTACATTGTTACTTAGCCAGAATCTTTTTTCCTTTTTGAATTCGGACATTCTATGATTCTATCGGGGGTGACTCGGAAATCTCTAGTGATTTTCGTATAAACGCTTGTTTTTCAAACTAAAACAGCTTGCATTTATATGTAAAGTGCACGATAAAATTATTTAAGGTATGACGTACATTCGAAAATGTGGACTGACAGCTTTCGCTAAGTGTGCCTATGAACTGAAGAAACATACAAAACCCAGCCACACTGACTGAACTGAGAGCACAGTGACTTATCCGCCATACCTTAAATAGTTATACTATCATGGTAAAGAGCCTCCAATATGCTGGGCTACTAGATTAGATGACGAAAGTTGAGCGAATTGAAACCGACTGTTCAAAGCTAAGTAGATTTAGGTAATAGGTCCAAACCGCTTAACAATCACCATCTGATCTTGCAACCGTAGATATACCTGTCACTTTTCATATGACGGTTATGAATTTAAAATTTATATGCAATTTATTCGAAAATTGCTTGAGATTTCCGTATCCCACCCGTATATGATTTTTGTGTGCTAAACACGAATCAGTTTTCGGAAATGGTTTATGACAGCTAAATTTTTGGTAATTTGACACATAGCACTGTAGTTCAGCTGCACCGGTGCGGCATTAACGAATTCTCTAACTCTTTGTAGTGAGCACTCGCCACCAGACCAACCATCAGCCAAGTATTTGCCTAACTAATTTTGTATGGGAATGTCCGGAAAACGTACCGATCGGTACGACCCAGCATTACCAGCCGTTAGTGTTGGGTGCACACTATAGTTCACGTACTAGACTAGCGCTGTGATGCATTACCTGTCGTTAACGACACGACTGACGCTCAGTGATGCATCAGGTCGTTAGGCCTGGAAGTGTCTTGACACCAGCTGAACTACAGGGAGTTATAAAGAACGTTTTATGGGGTTCCTTTTCGTTTGTTTTGTCTCATTTCGATATTATCTTAAAGTATCATTTTTTAAATTTCAACATAATATATTTCAAACCATTCTCCGATTTTCGTTAGCGAAGATACATGCATGAATACATGCACACCGCCCATCGGTTGGATGTTGTTGAATTTAATAACAACGCTTACCTATATACCTATATAGCGATTTTCTCAATATGTAAATGTCAAACTTCAAATTTCGACTGAAGAAGAAAAAGGTAAGTCAATATTTTTAAAAAATAGTTCTTTTGTTTTATGTTAGCTACAAAAATAACGTCTCCGCGCACTGTGTCCAGACCAGAAGAAATGGCCATGCAAATGGAGATGGAGCAACTCTGTACTAATGTGAGATGTGCATAATATAACAACAAATGACTATAGTTGCGCTGCATTATTCTTTGGGCGGCTATCTAATCCTTTGCCAATGTGACGGAACCCTGCCTTCAAGTGCCATTTGCTTAAGGTGGCATTTCTCAAATTGACTTAGAGAAAACTTTATCTGCAATCGATGTTAATAAATACGAAATATTGAAGCACTTTCTATCAGAATTTAAGGGTCTCCTCCCGGGTTTTTTTTTTTAATATCAATTATTTTAGACTATAATTTATTTTGATCTAGCACACGGGCAAAATAGTACCAGCAAAATAATCTACAAGAGGAAGCCAATGACTGCGCAAACTGCTTTGCCGATACCCTTCAGCAAGCGTGCGAAGCTTCAATGCTGCGCTAAAAAAGAGGAACTCCTGCTCGCAGGCCAGTTCACTGGTGCAATGGTGAGATAGAGGAAGCCCGCTAGAAGGCTGCTGCAATGGAATTCACGAAGCGAAGGATTCAACGAACTATTGGCTGACTTCCGTAGCAAGCGTGCCCTGCTCAAAGCCGCCATCAAAAGAAGCAAGGCGCGGTGCTGGAAAGAGCTGTGCGATGAAGCTGACGCCCAACCTTTTGGCACTGCCTTGTAGGCATGGGGAAGCTGGCCAAAAAACGTACCTGTCCAGAACAGTTGACAGATATAATTGAGACACTATTCCCGGAAGACAGGAACTCTCCTGTGGTTAAGGGGACGTATGTAGTGAGGTAAAGTTGCTGATTGGTTTAACATGGAAAGCCCAGCGCGATCCTGGCTTACTGCGTCCCAAGTCGACTCACACCTCCCCGTGGTAACCCCTGGTAACAGAGCAATGCATCCGCAAAGCTGCTGGCTAACGTGAGCGGCGCCCTCTCCCTGGGGTCAAACAGGGGGCGTCGCATCGGGCTTGGCACCCGATAGGCGTATCCCCACCCGCCAATGAAAACTAACACAATGCCTCGGATACGGACCCCCCCCCCGACGACGACCCACGCAAACGTTTTAAGGACCACGATTTGAGGATATGCACCTGGAATGTACGCACCCTCAATAGAGAGCGCGCGGATTCCAAGCTGGTGGATGTCCTCGAGGAACATTCGGCGGACATTACCGCACTTCAGGAAATAAGATGGACTGGACAGGGGTGTAGGAGGATAACATCCGAAACCAACGCCCCATGGGAGATCTACTACAGTGGACATGATTCGAAGCACGAGTTTGGTTGCGGCTTTGCAGTCAACAAAAAGACTGTGCCGCTCTGTCATCAGCTTTACACCAGTTGACAAGCGACTTGCCGTACTCAGACTTAAGGCAAAGTATTTTAATATTAGTCTTATCTGTGCGCACGCCCCGACAGAAGAAAAGAACGATTCGGAAAAAGACGATTTCTATGAGCGCCTAGAAGACCTATATGAGCGCTGCCCCGATCACGACATCAAGATCGTGCTAGGCGATTTTAACGCACAAATCGGGAGAGAAGAAGTTTATCGCCCGACTATCGGCCGATTTAGCCTACACAATGATTCCAACGGAAATGGTAAGAGGCTAATAGACTTCGCTTCGGGCCGGAACATGGTCATTAGTAGCACCAGATTTGAACACCGCAACGACCACAAGGCGACCTGGACGTCCCCTGGTCAATCAATACGAAACCAGATTGATCACTTTGCGATAGACGGACGGCACTCTTCAAGTGTTCTAGACGTACGTGTGCGCCGAGGAGCCAATATTGACTCGGATCACTACCTTGTTGCAGCCAAAGTACGCACACGGCTCAGTGTGGCTCATGCCGCACAGTCTAATACACGCCGAAAGCTGAACGTTGAGAAGCTGCAATCGCAACGGACATCCCAAGCCTACTCAGCAAAACTCACCCAGCTGCTCAGGGAAACCCCACCTGGCCCTCCTGGTGTTGACGAACAGTGGAAGCATATTTCACACTCTATGAGTACAGCTGCCAAGGAGATTCTCGGATTCACCGAAAACTCCCGAAAACAGTCATGGTACGATGATGAGTGCCGCCGCGCTACTGCAGAGAAAGACGCTGCCTACAGGAGAACTCTGCAGTCGGGAGCAACGCGGGCTGTTAATGAGAGATACCGAGAGAAAAGGAGAGAGGAGAAGCGCCTTTTTCAGAAGGAAGAAAAATGAGCAGGAAAAGCGCATGAGGGAGGAAGTCGAAGTGCTGTTCGGAAGGAGTGAGACTCGAAAATTCTACCAAAAGATTAGGCAACTAACCGAAGGTTTTAAGCCCAGAGTCACACTTTTGAAGGACGAGCACGGGAAATCTGGTCAGAAATCCGGAAGTGGCACTAGACAAATGGAGAAGCTATTTCTCTAACCTGCTGGGAGGTGATGACGAACACAATGCCGCCTCTGGGGAAGTAGCGACACCACCAATCGATAACATAGAGATAGATCCGCCGGACCATAATGAAGTCTTGTTAGCCATAAAAAGGCTAAAAAATAACAAATCTGCTGGCGCTGATGAGCTGCCTGCTGAATTGTTCAAGGCTGGCGGTGAGGAGCTGGTAGGTGCATGCACCAACTCCTATGCAGAGTATGGTCCGAAGAAAGCATGCCCGAAGATTGGAACCTAAGTGTACTCTGTCCAATATTTAAAAAGGAGACCCTGCGGTTTGCGCCAATTACCGCGGGATCAGTCTCCTTCCCATCGCATATAAGGTTCTATCATGCATCCTATGTGAACGTTTAAAGCCGAGAATAAGTGAACTGATTGAACCTTATCAGTGTGGCTTTAGACCTGGCAAATCCACCACGGACCAGATATTCACATTGCGACAAATCCTGGAGAAGACCCAAGAGAGATGTATCGACACCCACCACCTTTTTTGTTGACTACAAAGCCGCCTTTGACACGCCGATAAGGTCAAAGTTCTTTGAAGCCCTGTCTACCTTTGGTATTCCAGCAAAGTACGTTCGACTTTGCATGATGACGTTGAGAAGCACACAAAGCTCCGTCAAAATAGGTAAAGACCGCTCCGAGCCTTTCGATACCAAAAGAGGTTTTAGGCAGGGTGATACCTTATCGTGCGACTTCTTTAATCTACTGATGGAGTACATACTGCGCCAGTGCCCAAATGCTAACAGAACGGGCACCATCTTTACCAGAGATAACATGCTACTTGCATATGCCGATGATATTGACATCATCGGCAAAAGCGAATCTGTGGTAAAAGAGGCGTTCTCAGAGATAGAGAAGCAGTCAAAACTTATGGGCTTAGCGGTAAATGAGGATAAGACGAAGTACCTTCTATCAACGCGCAGTGAGTCTACGCTTGGACAATCTGTTGCAATGGGAAACTACAGTTTCCAGGTTGTTAAGGAATTTGTCTACCTCGGGACGACGATTACCAGCGACAATAACACCAGTCTGGAAATCCGAAGGAGAACTACGCTTGCAAACCGATGTTATTACGGGCTCAATAAGGAGTTCAAGAGCAGAGACCTCTCTCGGAAAACGAAAATTGCGCTATACAAGTCGCTTATCATCCCAGTCCTGCTATACGGCGCAGAAGCATGGACAATGACAAAAGAGGATGAGGCGGCAATTGGCGTGTCCGAGAGAAAAGTTCTTCGGAGGATTTATGGACCTCTAAACGTTGGCGGCGAATTTCGCATCCGAATGAATCGCGAACTGTATGAGCTCTATGGGGACACTGACCTAGTCAAGCGCATAAAACAACAGCGTTTGCGCTGGATAGGACATGTTACCCGTATGGATGATAACGCTCCAGCAAAGCGTGTGTACAATCGGCATGCGATAGAGTTGGGAGGCACTCCTCCGCCTGGTCGACCAAAGAGGAGATGGCGTGACCAGGTGCAGGGAGACATTGCGAATCTGGGGAGTGTCCTTCTGGTGGAATGTCGCCAGCCCGCTAGTGGATGTCGCTCGTGACAGAGGCGAGTGGCGGGCATCCTAGTTTAGTCACCGCCCACACCGAAAAACGGTTGTGATAACCAAAAAAAGGAGGAGGAAGACTATTCCCCCAACCCCCTTTTTTTTATCCAGGATCCTGTGTAAAATTTATATCTAACTATTGTTTTAATTTTTTTTTTGTTTTTTTTTTTTTTTTTTTGTTTTTTCGTTGTTTTTGTTTGGTGGTGTTCCCCCCCCTGGTTGTTTGTTGGTTTTGTGGTTTTTGTTGTTGTGGTTTTGCATCTCTTTATTTGCATTAAGCAATGCCGCTTCCCGGACAGATGGAAACCGCCAGAGGCTGGTCTTGATCCCCAAAATCAGCACCCAATTAGAGAATGCCTCTGCATACAGACCTCTTTAAATGTTGGAGCTCCCTCTTTTGATCGCCTATTCGGTTTTTAATAGAAGCTGAGCACCACAGTCGAAGTTTTGACAGTCGTAGGCATAACGCATGAAACTATCGAAGGCACTAGGTGGCGTGGCGAATGCAAGAAGTACTGTCTTATTACCACATTGATGTCAAGAATACCTTTAATAAGGCTAGTTGCCACAGTATTCTTGAAGCGTTGAAGCGGCTTTGAGTTTCCGAATACCTCATCAGGTTCATATGCGACTAGTTCAGGAACAGAGTATTCTTGTATGATACTGCAACGGCAGCGCAGGATCTCTGGAACGTCAGTGTTGCGCCTGCCGATACCTGATGGCAGTACAATAATGGAATACGCCATCATTGAAGTTGGAAGCTGCTTGATAAGATCGAAACCGGCCATCAAGTACCTGGGCGTAATATTGGATCACTACTTATTAAACTGTGTTTAATTGTGGTTGAAGGAATCACAGCTGAACTGAAGCAGCTATAAAATGCTTGCATCTCATTTTAAGTGTTATTAAATTGGTATTTGATACCCCAAATGATAAGGCTAAAAGACGCAAAGGAAATGTTGAAATATAACCGCTTAGTGCGGCTTTGATGCTCATGAGCTATTCGAAGGGTTTCCTTTGATATGAAGAACTGAGAGGAAAGTAATTTGTCTCTAGTTCTGAGTACAAAGCTTATCTTACAATAAATCATTGTCTAATTTTATTTTAAATATCACCCTAATACTGCGTATTCTCTCTTTATTCAAAAGTGCCTCATATATTTGAATATTTTGTTAAGTTTGTTGTCTTGTGTAAAATAGAAAACAATAGTGACCACAATAATCTGAGTAGTAAATATGTAAGCTGATAAATCCATTAAATTAAATAACACCTTCGGCATACACACACACACACTCACCCACACACGCACAAATGCTTAGCAAACACACAACTGGCTAACTGGGGTCTCTTTGGCCTACGGGTGGCGTGATTTTAAATTTTGAAGCAATCCAAACTCGACTTGGCAATTATCTTTATGTATTGTATGTGCATGTTCCAGTTTTCCAAAAGGGGCATTCTGTTTACTTGAAAGCAATTAAAAGCAAACCAAAAGCTTCCTTTATATTTGCTTAGTTCTCTGCAGGAGGGGCAGGTTCTCATGTGAAAAGCCTCGCAATGAAATGGCCACTCAGGAAACGAACTTCGTTTATTGTGTCAGGGATATAACTTTGCGTTGAATGTATATATGGAACGCAGCTTCGCAGTCTGTGCATTGCACAAATAACCTCGGGCACGCGAATCCTGTTTGAGAGAGGTAACACGGTAGGGATTATTGCGGAACTGGAAACTGCGACAATGGTCAATGCTTCGCTTAAAAACGGAAGAAAACTAGCAGGATCGAGGATATATATTGAAAAGGATCTGAGCACGGAAAGTCAAGAGCATAAGACTATTCTTTTGCAGTTGAAAAAGGAGCTAAACAGCCTCAATGGAAACCAAAGAGTCTTCGTAAAATGTGATGAAATAAATATCGGGGGAAAATGGATGCACTTTGACCTAGACAACAATCTTGTGCACAAGGGACAGCTAGCAGAGCCTATTATTAAAGAGCTGTACGGGAACGCATTTGAGCTATCGTCATATGGAGCACTTCTTAGCAGAGCTAGAATGCCAAAAAACTAAAAAGCGATAAAGAGCCTAATCAACCCACCACTAATCTAGAAACTACAAACAATATTAATTTTAAGATTCTTTCATATAACATTGCGGGGCTTAAGAGTAAACTCATCCAAACAAGTTTTATTAAACTAGTCAATAGTTATCAGCTTTTCTTTTTGTTCGAGACTTTTATTAACTCAGGTACTGATGATCTGGAGCACTATTTCCCTAATTTCGAGCTTCACTGGACACCGGCAGTGAGGTTGGCAGAAAGGGGCAGAGCAAGTGGAGGCTGCCTCTATGGAATCGGCAAAGAGTTTAAACGCGCGTCAAACTGCAGGTTCGCAAATATAACCAACAGAATAGTTATCGAAATGGATGGGCCCCATGAGAAGCTATATGTAGTTCCCACGTACCTGAATTGCACAAACTGGTTACACGACTATAATGCGCTCTGTGATTTTCTGCTACAAGCCAGAAAAGAAAATATCATGGTCATCGGCGACCTAAATGGACGTATAGGAGAAGAACAACAGGTAACAGAAGAACGAGCTGATAGTTTATGGTCAAGCAACAGCAGAGCGGCTAAAGATAAAACAACGGACTCAAAAGGCACAAAAATTTTGGAATTAGGAGATAATTTTAATCTTTTAGTCATCAATGGAAGAACACAAGGTGATCCCACTGGAAAATTTACCTTTATTCGAGGCCAAGCTTGCACTACAATAGACTATTGCATGATCCAGGGAGAATGGCACAACATCCTCAAAGATTTCACAATTAAAGATGAAATATTCTCGGACCACATGCCGCTTGAAATAGAAGTATGTACAATCGCTCAACCCCTACCGGTGGTCAATAAGCTTCTACCGAAGTTAAGGTGGATGGCGAGATATCAACATGAGTACTCAGCAAAATTAGAAAACATTATAAACTGTCCATCAACATGAGTACTCAGCAAAATTAGAAAACATTATAAACTGTCCATCCCAATACCCACCAGAGGAGAGCATTCAACGCCTAACTCTGGCTATCATTGATGCTGCAAAAGTCATGCAAAAGCCCAGACTTACCGACTTTAAAAAACCCTGGTTTGATAAAGAGTGCGACAAGGCTAGAAAGCGATCAATGCACTGGCTAAGACAGGCAACTCGGACCAACACACCTGAAAATAAAGCAAACTATCAAAGAGAAAACAGCGCATATAAAGAACTAATTGTGGAAAAGCGTCGCATTTATTATCAAAGCCTCCAGCTGTCCCTGGATAGTATTAGGGACAGTAAAAGATTTTGGGGACTGGTAAGGCAAATAAACGGCTCCACTGGAAGAAGAGGAATTCATATTTCCGCCGAAAAGCTGGCTGAATACTATAGAGAGCTGCTGTTCAACGACGTAATAACAACACACACCAGGGAGCTGCCGATTATTGGAAATGAAGAGATGGACCGAGAAATCACAACTGCAGATGTGCGCTTCGCAATAAGCCAAAATAAAGTTGGAAAAGCACCAGGGGAAGATAGAGTTCCTGCGGAGTTCCTGCTGCACGCTTCTGATACCTTTGTGGAACAGCTAACGGAGGCTTTTAATCAAATGTTCAACAGCGGATGTGTTCCGAAAAGTTTTCAAAGAAACATTATTTACCCCATTTTTAAGAAAGGAGACCCTAACGAGGCAGGAAACTATAGGGGAATCTCGTTTCTGAATACGCTGTTAAAAACTTTCACTTCAGTAATATTAGCGTGTCTAAACTATTTCCTTGAGGAACATAAGATACTTAGTGAAAACCAGTGTGGGTTCAGAAAAGGATACTCCACAATAGACAGCATATTCGTACTAACATCAATTTCCAGGGAGTTCCTGAGGGCAAATAAAAAACTATACCTCTTTTTTATTGACTTCAAGGCAGCCTTCGATACAATAGACAGAAATTTATTGTTCTACAAACTTACGGCTATGGGCATTTCGTCCAAAATTATCAATGTATTGAATAGTCTGTACGAGGAAAATAAGACTGCCGTATGGGATGGAAATAACCTTTCGGAATGGTTTGAGACCAATCGTGGAGTCAAGCAAGGTTGCATCATAAGCCCGTTATTATTTTCTTTGTTTATTAATGAAATCGGAGATCATCTAAATGGTGGCGCACGTTTCGGCAGTAGGGGTCTTTAAAATACTGATTTATGCGGATGACATGGTTCTGCTTGCTGAATCACCATCGACGCTCCAGAAGATGATTGACGAAGCACAAAATTATTGCCAAAAATGGGGACTAGTGATCAACACGGAAAAATCCAAAGTGATGGTAGTCCGGAATGGAAGAGGTAGGATGGCAAGAAATGAAAACTGGACACTCGGTAACATTCATCTGGAATCGGTGAAAATGTACAAATACTTAGGAGTGCTATTAACACCAAATATGTCCTTTAAAAGGCACATTGAATTGAAACTTGGAGAGTCCAAAAGAGCGTTAAATAGCACGTGGAAAGCTCTCATGGGAAAGAAAAGTGTGAGCGCCATTACTAAGTACAAAATGTTCCAAGCAACCTCCAGATCTATTATGTGCTATGCAGCGGAAGTTTGGGGATGGGAGGCGCATGAAGAGGTGGAAAAACTGCTAAGGTTCTTTTTAAAAAAATATTCTTTCTCGCAAATAATACGCCAACTTATGCCATTCACTTGGAGACAGGACTACCGGAGTTGTTTGAATACACGATGCAGACCCACTTTAACTATGTTTATAAAATATTTTCCACGCTACCGGAAGACAGATACCCAAAAATAGTAGCAACTGCACTAAGAGAGTCGACTTCACAATTTTTCCAAAAATGGGAGGAACTTGCTGTGGAACACAGAGTGGACCTGGCCGTTTCCAATCCCTCGACTTGGAAGGACGGACATGCGAAACTGCTGGCGGCTATTCGCAACAAAAATCGTGAGGCGTTCGTTCAACGTGCACGTGCAAGCGAAACTCGGAACACGTTCAAGATTCTCGACTATGAGCTAGGAGATGAAACGTATTTCAAGGAACAAATCGAGACCTTAACTATCTCTCTATATATAAAATAGTTTGTCCTGACTGACTGACTGACTGACTGACTGACTGACTGACTGACTGACTGATTGGCAATTTTCGCACAGCCTAAACGGTAAGAGCTAGAGGGCTGAAATTTGGACCGGAGTTTCCTTATGTGGTGAAAGTGCGTACTAAGACGGGGTTTTGGAAAATTCCACCCGGAAAAGCCGGAAAAGCGTCGGGAAAGTTTGTATGGGGAAAATTTTATTTTTCATCCGATTGACTTGAAATTCGGTTTGTAAGCATAGTATGCAAAATAATTGGACACGTGTTTTCCCGATTTCGGAAAATCCGCCCACAAGGAAAATTCTCGGAAAATTCGATATGCAAAAATCTATTTTTCATCCGATTGACTTGAAATTCGGTTTGTAAGGATAGTAAGTGAAATAAATTGAGATGCCATTTTCCGATGTTGGAAAATTTGACCTTAGGGTCGGAAAATTCCCGGAAAAGCGTCCGAAAAGTTTCTATGGGAAAATTTTATTTTTCATCCGATTGACTTGAAATTCGGTTTGTAAGCAAAGTATGCAAAATAATTGGACACGTGTTTTCCCGATTTCGGAAAATCCGCCCACAAGGAAAATTCTCGGAAAATTCGATATGCAAAAATCTATTTTTCATCCGATTGACTTGAAATTCGGTTTGTAAGGATAGTAAGTGAAATAAATTGAGATGCCATTTTCCGATGTTGGAAAATTTGACCTTAGGGTCGGAAAATTCCCGGAAAAGCGTCCGAAAAGTTTGTATGGGGAAAATTTATTTTTCATCCGATTGACTTGAAATTCGGTTTATAAGCTAAGTATGCAAAATAATTGGGCACGTGCTTTCCCGATTTCGGAAAATCCGCCCACAAGGAAAATTCCCGGAAAATTCTATATGCAAATCTCTATTTTTCATCCGATTGACTTGAAATTCGGTTTGTAAGGATAGTAAGTGAAATAAATTGAGCTGTCATTTTCCAATGTTGGAGATTTGGCACTAGGGTCGGAAAACTCCCGGAAAAGCGACAGAAAAGTTTGTATGGGAGAAAATTTTTTTTTTCGGTTGACTTGAAGCTCGGTTTATAAGCAAAATATGCGAAATAGTTGGACACAATTACGATAACGATAGCGATGACGATAACTATAATGATAACGATAACGATTACGATAACGCTATAGATAACGCTTTAGATAACGATAACGAAAACGATAGCGATGAAGATAACGATAACGATAGCGATGAAGATAACGATAACGATACCGATGAAGATAACGGTATCGATAGCGATGAAGATAACGATAACGATAGCGATGAAGATAACGATAACGATAGCGATAACGATAGCGATGAAGATAACGATAACGATAACGATAGCGATGAAGATAACGATAGCGATGAAGATAACGATAACGATAACGATAACGATAACGATAACGATAACGATAACGATAACGATAACGATAACGATAACGATAACGATAACGATAACGATAACGATAACGATAACGATAACGGTAACGATAACGATAACGATAACGATAACGATAACGATAACGATAACGATAACGATAACGATAACGATAACGATAACGATAACGATAACGATAACGATAACGATAACGATAACGATAACGATAACGATAACGATAACGATAACGATAACGATAACGATAACGGTATCGATAGCGATAACGATAACGATAACGATAACGATAACGATAACGATAACGATAACGATAACGATAACGATAACGATAACGATAACGATAACGATAACGATAACGATAACGATAACGATAACGATAACGATAACGGTAACGGTAACGGTAACGATAACGATAACGATAACGGTAACGATAACGATAACGATAACGGTAACGATAACGATAACGATAACGATAACGATAACGATAACGATAACGGTAACGGTAACGGTAACGGTAACGGTAACGGTAACGGTAACGGTAACGGTAACGGTAACGGTAACGGTAACGGTAACGGTAACGGTAACGGTAACGGTAACGGTAACGGTAACGGTAACGGTAACGGTAACGGTAACGGTAACGGTAACGGTAACGGTAACGGTAACGGTAACGGTAACGGTAACGGTAACGGTAACGGTAACGGTAACGGTAACGGTAACGGTAACGGTAACGGTAACGGTAACGGTAACGGTAACGGTAACGGTAACGGTAACGGTAACGGTAACGGTAACGGTAACGGTAACGGTAACGGTAACGGTAACGGTAACGGTAACGGTAACGGTAACGGTAACGGTAACGGTAACGGTAACGGTAACGGTAACGGTAACGGTAACGGTAACGGTAACGGTAACGGTAACGGTAACGGTAACGGTAACGGTAACGGTAACGGTAACGGTAACGGTAACGGTAACGGTAACGGTAACGGTAACGGTAACGGTAACGGTAACGGTAACGGTAACGGTAACGGTAACGGTAACGGTAACGGTAACGGTAACGGTAACGGTAACGGTAACGGTAACGGTAACGGTAACGGTAACGGTAACGGTAACGGTAACGGTAACGGTAACGGTAACGGTAACGGTAACGGTAACGGTAACGGTAACGGTAACGGTAACGGTAACGGTAACGGTAACGGTAACGGTAACGGTAACGGTAACGGTAACGGTAACGGTAACGGTAACGGTAACGGTAACGGTAACGGTAACGGTAACGGTAACGGTAACGGGTAACGGTAACGGTAACGGTAACGGTAACGGTAACGGTAACGGTAACGGTAACGGTAACGGTAACGGTAACGGTAACGGTAACGGTAACGGTAACGGTAACGGTAACGGTAACGGTAACGGTAACGGTAACGGTAACGGTAACGGTAACGGTAACGGTAACGGTAACGGTAACGGTAACGGTAACGATAACGATAACGATAATGATAATGATAATGATAATGATAATGATAATGATAACTGAATCTGTTTTTGAAATACTGGGCTTGACAGCGGCGAAGCGCGCCGGGTGATACGCTCTCTCTCTATATAAAATAGTTTTGTACGACTGACTGACTGACTGACTGACTGGACTGACTGAATTTTCGCACAGCCTAAACGGTAAGAGCTAGAGGGCTGAAATTTGGACAGGAGTTTCCTTATGTGGTGAAAGTGCGTACTAAGACGGGGTTTTGGAAAATTCCACCCGGAAAAGCCGGAAAAGCGTCGGGAAAGTTTGTATGGGGAAAATTTTATTTTTCATCCGATTGACTTGAAATTCGGTTTTGTAAGCATAGTATGCAAAATAATTGGACACGTGTTTTCCCGATTTCGGAAAATCCGCCCACAAGGAAAATTCTCGGAAAATTCGATATGCAAAAATCTATTTTTCATCCGATTGACTTGAAATTCGGTTTGTAAGGACAGTAAGTGAAATAAATTGAAATGTGATTTTCCGATGCTGGAAAATTTGACCGTAGGGTCGGGAAATTCCCGGAAAAGCGTCGGAAAAGTTTGTATGGGAAAATTTTTATTTTTCATCCGACTGACCTGAAATTCGGTTTGTAAGCAAAAGACCGTTCATTTCCGAGCGTCAAAAAGTTGTATGGAATTACATTTTCCCGATCGAAAATCCGCAGAAAATTCTGGAAAATTGTATGAAATCTATTTTTCATCCGATTGACTTGAAATTCGGTTTGTAAGGATAGTAAGTGAAATAAATTGAATGCCATTTTCCGATGTGATGAAAGTTCGTCCTGACTGAGGGTCGGAAAATTCCCGGAAAAGCGTCGGAAAAGTTTGTATGGGAAAATTTATTTCATCCGATTGTCTTAAACTCGGTTTGTAAGCAAAGTATGCGAAATATTGGACACGTGTTTTCCCGATTCGGAAATTCTTAATTCGGTTTGTAAATAGTAAGTGAAATAAAGATGCCTTTTCGATGTTGGAAAATTTGACCTTAGGGTCGGAAAATTCCCGGAAAAGCGTCCGAAAAGTTTGTATGGGAAAAATTTTATTTTTCATCCGATTGACTTGAAATTCGGTTTGTAAGCAAAGCATGCAAAATAATTGGACACGTGTTTTCCCGATTTCGGAAAATCCGCCCACAAGGAAAATTCTCGGAAAATTCGATATGCAAAAATCTATTTTTCATCCGATTGACTTGAAATTCGGTTTGTAAGGATAGTAAGTGAAATAAATTGAGATGCCATTTTCCGATGTTGGAAAATTTTACCTTAGGGTCGGAAAATTCCCGGAAAAGCGTCAGAAAAGTTTCTATGGGAAAATTTATTTTTCATCCGATTGAGTTGAAACTCGGTTTGTAAGCAAAGTATGCGAAATAATTGGACACGTGTTTTCCCGATTTCGGAAAATCCGCCCACAAGGAAAATTCTTGGAAAATTCGATATGCAAAAATCTATTTTCAATCCGATTGACTTGAAATTCGGTTTGTAAGGATAGTAAGTGAAATAAATTGAGATGCCATTTTTCGATGTTGGAAAAATCGACCGTAGGGTCGGAAAATTTCTGGAAAAGCGTCACAAAAGTTTGTATGGGGAAAATTTGTTTTTGATCCGATTGACTTGAAAGTCGGTTTATAAGCTAAGTATGCAAAATAATTGGGCACGTGCTTTCCCGATTTCGGAAAATCCGCCCACAAGGAAAATTCCCGGAAAATTCGATATGCAAATCTCTATTTTTCATCCGATTGACTTGAAATTCGGTTTGTAAGGATAGTAAGTGAAATAAATTGAGCTGTCATTTTCCAATGTTGGAAAATTTGGCACTAGGGTCGGAAAACTCCCGGAAAAGCGACAGAAAAGTTTGTATGGGAGAAATTTTTTTTTCGGTTGACTTGAAGCTCGGTTTATAAGCAAAATATGCGAAATAGTTGGACACGATTACGATAACGATAGCGACGACGATAACTATAACGATAACGGTATCGATAGCGATGAAGATAACGATAGCGATAAAGATAACGATAACGATAACGATAACGATAACGATAACGATAACGATAACGATAACGATAACGATAACGATAACGATAACGATAACGATAACGATAACGATAACGATAACGATAACGATAACGATAACGATAACGATAACGATAACGATAACGATAACGATAACGATAACGATAACGATAACGATAACGATAACGATAACGATAACGATAACGATAACGATAACGATAACGATAACGATAACGATAACGATAACGATAATGATAACGATAAGATAAGAAAGATAAGAAATAAGATAAGATAATGATAACGATAATGATAATGATAATGATAATGATAATGATAATGATAATGATAATGATAATGATAATGATAATGATAATGATAATGATAATGATAATGATAATGATAATGATAATGATAATGATAATGATAATGATAATGATAATGATAATGATAATGATGATAATGATAATGATAATGATAATGATAATGATAATGATAATGATAATGATAATGATAATGATAATGATAATGATAATGATAATGATAATGATATGATAATGATAATGATAATGATAATGATAATGATAATGATAATAATGATAATGATAATGATAATGATAATGATAATGATAATGATAATGATAATGATAATGATAATGATAATGATAATGATAATGATAATGATAATGATAATGATAATGATAATGATAATGATAATGATAATGATAATGATAATGATAATGATAATGATAATGATTGATGATAATGATAATGATAATGATAATGATAATGATAATGATAATGATAATGATAATGATAATGATAATGATAATGATAATGATAATGATAATGATAATGATAATGATAATGATAATGATAATGATAATGATAATGATAATGATAATGATAATGATAATGATAATGATAATGATAATGATAATGATAATGATAATGATAATGATAATGATAATGATAATGATAATGATAATGATAATGATAATGATAATGATAATGATAATGATAATGATAATGATAACTGAATCTGTTTTTGAAATACTGGGCTTGACAGCTGCGAAGCGCGCCGAGTGATACGCTGTAGTATTTACTGAACTTAAAGCAAAGCTACACAACAAACTGAAAGTTTGCCAACACCGTAAATGGTCAGTATGTGACGTTTGCCAAAGCCACTAAAACAAATTTAGGTTTTCTAAAAAAAACTAACTCTTATTAACATGAAATAAAGTCGGTCAAGCCCGTATATACTCTGTACCAACGAAAGTGTACGCTCAGTATGAATTTTGATGCTGCAGTGGCAGCAGTAAGCAGCGATACTGCTTCCAACACTCTTTTGCTCATATCTCGACAACCTTTCATCCGATCATTATGATTCCTTTGGCAAGTCGATAAATAATTTTAACTAGAAAACATGTCCAGAAGAAACGACCTTCATCTTTAAAACAGTGACTGATATGACGTTTTCTCAAATTGCGGGGCGGTGCCGAAAATTGAAAATAAACTTGATCTGCCTGCAAGTAAAAGAAGCATATGTCCCATACATGTCAAACCTCTATCTGTTACCAACACAGAGAAATTGTTTTTTTATTTCTTAAATCAAACTTTCTCTTTAAATTAATTAAGCAAGATCGTCTTCATTTTTGGTTCATTCAAACAATCAAAATCTTTCAAGTGACTTCTAGCCGCTTTTTTAAAAATTCTCTCCTGCCGTATTTGGCAAAATCCACAAACAAAAACAATTCAACAGACTCAACGGGGGTGGTTTGCTCGGTCACTTGGAAACTGGGCTGGGATCTATGTTTGAATACACGCTGCAGTCTCACTTTAGCTATATAGGGAGATGTCTCAACTTATCCGTAAACAGAGCGCCTTATGCCGTGGCAGCGTCGTTACTAGATTCACGAAAACAATGCTTCAAAGAATGGCTGCAGCTAGCTAGTAAATACGATGTAGTGCTAGACCTGAACAACCGGGACTCCTGGCTGGTTTCACAGAATATTTTATTGCGGACAATAAATGAAAATGAGCGAGAGGCGTACACGCGGCAAGCTCAGCAAAGCAATACGCGGGAAATTTACAAGACACTGTAATATAATCTCTCTGAAAACAATTATTTCAACGATTGCTATAGCATGTCCATAATAACGAACATTTTTAAAGCCAGAACTGAGACGCTTAAGCTTGGGTACCAACCACATTTTGCAAATGAGAACTGCACATTATGCAATATGTCCAATTTTAAGCGAGATCAGAGTAAACGCATGGGAAAAATCGGTGCTGACAACAGAGGAGTTGTTCAATATATTAAATGGAACGAACTGGAATACACTTGGGCGTTTCCTGGCGCAAGCAACAAAATACAGGGAGCAGATATTAACGTGTCAATTCTAGAAATATGTTAATTCACAATTGGAGGGTGGAAGATCCACTATTCCGCGACGAGCGGGGAAGGTCTTGCTATATTATGCTGTTAAGTAGAGTGATAAATATTTTGTAAACAGTTTCGATGTTGTGTGTGTAATGTAAACTAAATTTGAAAATGTTTTGATTTCCATGAGACAAGTTTTTTATATTAATATATATAAGTTAAATGTGTCTATTATTATTTAAAAGAAATTTTTTAGGCTGACGGCTATACAATGCCAAGCCATTAAATAAACAAATACTACTACTACTACTACTACTAACTTAAGTCTAACAAATAATTAATTATCGTCTCCGTAAACATAAATAACACAAGAAATAAGGTT
This sequence comes from Lordiphosa collinella, assembly GCA_018904265.1. NCBI lineage: Eukaryota > Metazoa > Arthropoda > Insecta > Diptera > Drosophilidae > Lordiphosa > Lordiphosa collinella. The sequence goes on from JAEIFV010000075.1 coordinate 23,500, forward strand.
ATAATTATACATTTAAAATTGATAATCAAGAAATTAGATATAAAAATAAAAAAAATAAAAAAAATAGTGATTAAAGAAAAAAAAAGAAAGTAAAATGAAGTTATTATTAATTATTTTGTTTCTGAAGATGTTCTTTAAGTTTAATTTTAAATTGCGTAGCGCTTTTTATGGATTTAACAGCATTTGGCAGTGAATTCCAATGGCGAGCAGCATATACGAAAAACTGTTTCTCAGAACTCGATAGTTTGATTTTGGGGCATATTAAGTCATTTGTTCTCGTGGATATGGCAAAGTTAAGCTTCTCATATAGGTAAATTGGTTCTCTGCAAATGATAATGTTGTGTAATAAGATTAAGGACCTAAACTTCATCCATTCGATAAGACAAAGGTCAAATATTTTATGAGCAAAAAATGTTATATGCTCATTCCTACTTTTTTAAAATATTTAACGAGCTATAGAATTAAATGCGACTTTCAATTTATGCATACTAGTTGCATCACAATGCCCAAAAATCTCAACGCCATAAAATAGAGTAGGAATTAGACACATTCTAGCCACTGTCATTCGAATTTGTATTTGAAGAAACTTCTGGGATAAAGACAGCTGCCTAAGTAATCCAAACAACCTTCCAGTTGCTCTGTTGATGTGGTCATTCCATGATAATGTTTTGTTGAAGTGGATACCCAAGATGGAAGTTTCCTCAACATAATCTATTGACATTCCATCAACACATAATTTAGGCAGCTGCAGCACATCTAGAGCCTTTTTGTACAAAACTAAGCATTTGGACTTAAGCGGATTAATTCCCAAACCATTTTCCTTAGCCCAATCATTAACTTTTAAGAGTTCTTGATTACATATACAAACACACTCATTTAATTGACTTAGTGGACGACTTACATACATCTGAACATTATCAGCGTACATATGTATATTACAGACTGACAGGACATTGGGTAGGTCATTTACATACACAGAGAACAGTAAAGGACCCAGAACAGATCCTTGGGGTACACCTCTCGTAATCGGGAGGAGGTCAGACGTGCGCAACCCTGCAACTACAGCCTGTTGTCTATTGCTTAGATAGGATTCAATTAGCTTAGTTGCTGTGGACGAGAAGGTAAATAACACTTTGTGCATAGTATTTGATGATTCACAGTGTCGAACGCTTTACTGTAGTCAAGCAGATATAGAAACGTTACTTGACCATCATCCTAACGGCTTCTTATATCCTCCGATATTTTTAGAATTGCTGTCGTGCAGCTTCTGTTTTTCCTAAAACCAGACTGGTTATCATTTAGTTTGGAGCTTATTGTTAGGAATTGCCGATTTTGATTTGCCATTAAGTGCTCGCAAACTTTCGATAAATATAGTAAAATCGATATTGGTCTATATTCATTAGATGATTTTGGTATCGGTAATATTTTTGCAAACTTGCACATATTTGGAAAGGTGGACGTGGTTAAGGCAGTGTTAATAACATAAGTGATATGGTCAAGTATAGGGGGAAGAAGTAGTTTGATAAATTTAGGATTGATATCATCAAGGCCCACAGCATTTGATTTAATCTTCAGGATATATTCAAGTACATCACACGAACTAACACACATAAAACTAAAGCTATTATCACAGTAGGAGTTCGGTTCTATATTAAGGTATATGTTTTGCGTAGCTTCAGGTACTGATATTTGGGTGAATTTATTATTAAGATTGATTAAGTCCATTTCCGTCTTTAGTTTTGGTTTGAGTTTACCTATTCCTAAACTTTTTAGTTCATTCTAAGTTTGTTTGCTCGATATTGCACTATTGAGGGGGGGAATTGACGGTCAGATTCTGCGCAACTCTCTACTTGAACCATTTTGAGGAGTCTACAAAAATAGCCAGGTCCTCTAGGGGCACATTTGCCAGACTGCCCAGGTCTTCAAAGAATGGTTTGCCCAGATGCTGGGTGCGTTTCCTAAGAAGTGCAGGGCAGTCGCATAGAAGGTGATGGATGCTTTCTATTTCCTCCTCGTTCCCACAGCTACGGCAGAAGTCATGGTGGGGCACGCGCATCCTGGTGGCCATTTGACCGATGGTGCAGTGCCCCGTTATGACTCCTACCATAGTTCTCATCCTGTTCTTGCTAAAGTGCAGGAGTTGGGAAGTTCTTTTGGGGGAGTATCTGGGCCAGAGTGATCGGGAGATGTGACAACCGGGTGCGAGGTCCCATTGTCGTTCTGCCCTATTTCTGGCCCTCCACTTCAATTCCGTCATGATGTCCTGCAGGGGTCTTTGAATGTCCGTAACCGCTTGCGTCGCTGGCAGCGCTGAGCCATTCCTAGCGCACTCGTCTGCTCCCTCGTTGCCTGGTATGCCTGCGTGACCAGGTACCCAGACGAGGGTGATAGAGTGCTATTGGATTTGGTTCAGTGCTGTCGCCGTGCTGCGGACTAGGACACTCTTTTATAGCGTTTGATGACAGAGCCTTAATGGCCGCCTGGCTGTCGACCAAGATTGAAATGTTCCTTGGAGTTTCATCCAAAGTGTATATCAATTTAGCCGCCTGCCAGATAGCATAAATCTCTGCCTGGAAAACGCTACACCAGTTTGGTAGACGGAATGAGAGCTGTGTCGCAAGTTCTTCAGAGAAGATGCCTGCTCCTGTGCCTTCTTCCGTTTTTGAACCGTCTGTATAGATGGATAGCTCGTTCTCCCTGATGGTAGTGTCTTGCTTCCATTCTTCTCTCTCTGGGAACCGTGTTCTAAAATTGTCGTTCCATTTCTGAACTGGTATGCAGTAGTCACTTCCCTTTGCTTTTGCACTTATTCCTACTTCCTGTAGGATACTGCTGTGGCCTGAAGTAGATGCTTTGAGAAGTTTCAGTTCCCGGAGTCTTACTGCGCTTCTCGAAGCTTCACACTTCAGGAAAGTGTCTACTGGTTCCAGGTTCAGGATTACATCCAGGGCCGCCTGGGGTGTGGATCGCAGGGATCCTGTAATGCCCAGGCTGCTCTTTGTACCTTATGGAGGTTGTTTAGGTGGGATTTGGTGTTGGCCGCCTTCCACCATACCAGCGCTCCATAGGTGAGGATAGGTCTGACGACTGCTGTGTATAACCAATAAATGATATACGGTTGCAGTCCCCACTTCCTACCAAACGTCTTTTTGCAGGCGTAGTACGCGCCTAATGCCTTCTTCATTCTTTCCTCAGAGTTTCTCTTCCAAGAGAGTTTAGAGTCAAGAACGACGCCCAGATATTTCGCTTCGTTGACCCGATTGAGCTGCGTTCCCCCAATAGATGGGAGTGTGAACTCAGGGATCTTGTATTTCCTTGTGAACAGCACCAGTTGGGTCTTCTGTGGGTTGACCCCTAGACCGTTCTGGTGTGCCCATCTTAGGGTTCTGGCAAGGGCAGATTCCAATAGCTCACTGATTGTGGGTAAGAATTTACCCGTTACCATTAGAACCAGGTCATCTGCATATGCTGTCACCCTACATCCGTTAAACTTCAAGGTAAGAAGAAGTTCGTTGAGAACCAGGTTCCAAAGAAGCGGGGAAATGACTCCCCCCTGCGGAGTGCCTCTCGTTGTTCTTCTTCTTACGTTGCTTGCACAGAGAGTGGAGTTGATCACTCGGCTGCTAAGCATGTTCCTTAGCCAGTGAGTAATCATCGGGTGTGAGCCGATATTGGCAAGAGCAGCCGTAATCGACTCGGTCCTGACGTTGTTGAAAGCTCCCTCGATGTCGAGGAAGGCCGCCAACGCAAACTCCTTCTGATTCAGCGATTCCTCAATGCTCCCTACCACTTCATGTAGTGCGGTGTCAATGGATCTACCCTTAAGGTAGGCGTGTTGCGCACCGCTGAACATTCGTGGTGTGAGCTTACTTCTCAGGTGGAGATCCAGGAGTCTTTCCATCGTTTTCAGAAGAAACGATGATAGACTGATGGATCCCTGCCTTGGGGATGAAGACCACTCTCACCTCTCGCCAGCTTTCTGGGATGTAACCCGTGAGGAGACATCCCTTGAAAATCTTGGTCAGCCATGGCAGTAGATTCAAGATCGATACTTGCAGCATGACTGGTCGGATGTCATCCGGTCCTGGTGATTTAAAGGGTTGGAATGACTTGATAGCCCAGAATATCTTTTCCTCAGTGATGATTTCGTCAATCATCGTCGTGTCTATTTCCCCAGGTGCCTCGCTGATTTGTAGCTCAGTTGACCCGACCTCTGGTTCAGCCTCTAGGCAACCTGGAAAATGCGTATTCACCAGCAGTTCCAGAGACTCTTGGCTGTTTTTTGCGTAAGTTCCGTCCGGATTACATAGTAACTCCGGGTTGGATGGATCTTTAGCCAGCACACGTCGAAGTCTGGACGCTTCACTGGTGCTGGCAATATCCTCGCAAAATTTAGCCCACGAGTCTCTTCTTGCCTTCCGACACGCCCCTTTGAATTTAGAAAAACCCAGTCGGTAGGCGTGCCAGTCTTCTTGCTTGTTGGTCGATTTTGCTTTATTGAAGAGCCTCCTCGTTTCCTTCCTAGTCTGGCCGAGCTCCGATGTCCACCACACTTTGTGGTTGGGCTTTGGGGGTCGACTAACCGGGCAGGATTTAAGAAACGCTCTGCTTAGCACGTCTGTTATGGTCTGGGTGCATTCCTCAAGTGCGCCAGGCTGCAACAACTCTGCGTCCGGAGGATCGGGGAGTGTTTGACTGACTGTTCTTGCGAATTTTTCCCAGTTTGTCCGTTTAGGGTTCCTATAGGGAGTCGGCTTCTCTCTGCACCAGTTGACATCGAACCGTATCCTGTAGTGGTCCGAAAAGGAGCACTTGGTGGATACGTGCCAGTTGTCGACGGTCAGAGAGCCTCTGCTTAGCGCTACGGTTATGTCTATAACCTGAGCCCGATCCTTATTCCGGAAAGTGGGGTGTTCTCCCCTGTTACACAGAATAAGGTTTGTGCTCAAAATGTAGTCTAGCAGTGCCTCCCCTCGTTCGTTAATGCCCGTACTACCCCATATGGAGTGGTGGGCATTCGCATCGCACCCCAGGACAGCTTCGATGCCCTCTTTCTGCGCGTGCTGAATGAAGGCTCTGATGCTTTCCGAAGGGGGATCCTTTTCCTCGTATGGGAGATAGGCCGAGGCAAGGTGTAGATTTCTTCCGTTCCTCCCCTCGATCGTCACCACCGTGAGGTCCTTGTCGCTGTAACGAGAAGAGAAAAGCACGTTAAGCTCGGTTCTTGCCACGATACATGTTCTCGGCTTACCCACGTTTCTGGGGAAGAGGAGATGGTATCCGCGAGCACTCAGTCCACGAACCCTTTCACCTAGGATCCAGGGTTCCTGGACGAGTGCAACATCAACCCTCTCCTCCTCCATGAATCGTAGTAGGTCAACAGAGGGTACCATGGAGTGATGAAGATTAATCTGCACCACTCTTAGATTGTTCTGTTGACCTATCATCCTAGCTCAGAAGTATTGCCCGAAGGCAGCCCAGTCCAAGCTTCATCTGGCCTTGCTTCTTCAGGATGAGGCTCTTGGATTCCCGACCAATGCTGATCCAGAGATCCTTGCCGTTTCCTTTGTCGCGCGCCAGCCCTCTCAGGATGGTCCAGTCGTCGGTTCCGTACTCCTTGTTCTGACCTTTGATCATGTTGAGTATGGTTCGGTCCTCCAGGATTGGAGGTGGGATCCATACCTTCATGACCGAACGTACTGGAACATGGTCCGGTGGTACGACGTCGATCCTTGCGCCAGGCCAAAGTTCTCCAACGCCGTGAATTGTGTCGGTGAGAAATCTCAAGGATTCCTCGTTGACACAAGCCACGACTTTAGAGCCCTTATACCACTTGACACCCTCAAACTCAGCTAGAAATGAATCTTCGCCTCGTGTCATGGCATCGTGGATGGCCTGCATGATGACTCCCTCCAGGATGAGCCAATTTTCGGCTGAGAGCTTCCCTTCCGGGTTGCTTCGGTCGATAATGGCTATCGTAAGCTCCGGTTTTGAGCTGAAGCTGGCCATAAGGTCTTCTGGTCTGCTTCGCTTGTTATCCGGGGCCTTGGATGAGTCATCCGATCTTTGCCGCTTCGAATTTCCACCCCTTTCGCCATCCGGTCTCTCCTTTTGGGAGAGTGAGGTCGACGTAGGGGGTGGTCTTCTGCGGTGCTTCCCGTCCCCAGTGGATGCTTTGGCTGCCTTCGACGTTGACGGAGATTCCGTCTTTGCCGCAGTTTCCGGTGCTTCCACTTGGGCCGTCGTACTCAGTGCTGGTGCTTGGTCCGAGCTATCCTTAGACAGCCGGTTGTAGCGGCGCACTTTGTACTCGTGCTTCTTTTTGAGTGCCTTCTCCTTTGCAGTCATCGACTCCAGGGTGCGGCCCTCAAGTGTCCTGAGAAACTTGAGCGATGCCTTGTACCCTGAGCGCTGCTTGCGGTGAGAAGACACTTCCTTCTTGTTCTCCGCCGGAGCCGTGGCCGATGCAGGCTCACCCACTTTCGGTGGCTCATCGTTGACAGGCATGCGAGCAAGCGCAAGCGCGAGCTCTTCGTCTGTCATTGACGGGCCTGTGAAAATGAATTCGCCATTTTCGACCTCCGGCTCCATGTCCACCCCATCTTGACGATGAAGTGCACCTTCACTTGCCACATTACACAATGTGGAGGCCAAGTGGTCCACCTCCACACTGGGTTTGCAGTTGCATGATATCGACGCCGTGGGGCCTGCGTTCTCACCCCGATCCGCCGCCGGTACTGGGGATCCGACTCCCTGCACCGTAACTTCTGCTCCTTCAATGACTTTTGTCATGTTGCCTATTTGGCTGGGTTGCGTTTTACCTTCCGCCAGGTTTGGATAAGTGTGTGCAAGTCAAAACTAAAATTATTAGACCTCTCTAAAGAAGGCCTAAAAAGTTCCATCGCGTTTACTGCTGTCAAGCACTCCTTCTCCGTGACGCTATAATTGAGCTGGGCCCCTCTCAATTTCTGCGAGAAAAATGCGATCGGACGTTCCTGTTGCTCCTCTTCGCGCTGAAAAAGTACTCCTCCGATTCCAACATGACTGGCATCGCATTGTATATAGAATCTCCTTCGGAAGTCCGGGTGTACTAAGACCGTCGCAAGTAAATAAAATTTTGTTTTCGCTTTAAGTCAATCAGTTAATGGAGCAGCTAGCGAAGAATAGTATCGGATAAACCTACGATACCATCCCGCAGTGCCTAAAAATCTTCTTAGCTGCCTTGTGAAAACAGGTACAGGAGTATCGGCCATCGCTGTGACTTTGTTTGGGTCCGTTCGCAATGCTCCCTCTCCAATTATGAAACCCAAGTACTTCAAGTATTTCGATTTTGCAAGCCTATTGTTAAATTGGCCTCTCTCAAACAACTCGCCCTTCCTTCAACAATTCACAGTGCACCTCAAAAGTTCGAGATATCAGCAGAAGATCGTCCAAGTACACAAAAACTCGGCTTCGCAGTCGCTGGGGTATTACTCGATCCATTAATCGACATAGTCTCTGAGCCGCGTTACACAATCCGAAAGGCATCATTTTAAATTGATAGAGCGGCCTTCCTGGAATTGTGAACGCTGTATATTCTCGACTTTTGGGTTCCAACTCTACCTGCCAAAAACATGCTTCAATTCTACACTGCTTATGAATATGGTGTCGTCAACTCTACTCAAAATAGATTCTATATTCTGCAAAGGGTAAGCATCTTTTACTGTCATTTTATTTAATTTCCCAGATTTTCGTACCAGAGTGACTCGATTGTTCCATGGGCTTTCACTCTCCTCGATCAATCCCAGCTTTAGCATCTCGTCCACTTCCTGGTACAACAGCTCTTGTACCGCAGGAGACACAGGGTAAAAGCGTTCTTTTACTGGTACCGCTCCTTCCTCCAGTTGGATTGTGTGTCGTGCCAGCGATGTCACTCCCATTCCAAGTTCTTCGAATGATCGAATATTCTGAACTGCTGCATCCAATTGTTGCTGCTGTTTTGATGACAAATCATGAGGCACCACTGACACGCCTTTTGTGGCCATTTCTGATTCTACATTGACCTCTCCTACGCCTACGACATCTGGACCCAGTTCAAATTTCCGCCAAAAATCTACTTCAATATAAAGGGCTTGTTTCAGTGTCGGACAGACATATAGGCTTAGCGTTTTATTTCTCCCATTGTGTTCCAAGTCCACCTCTATCCTGCCCAGAATGCAATGAGGCTTCCCGCCTGCTGATTGAACCATCAAAATGCAACCTTTCAATTCAAGGCTCAGCTCGCGTATCAGCTTTAGACAGCCTGCTCCTAACAAGCTGACTGACGCGCCCGTATCCAGTAATCCTTTCATCTCGCGTCCTTTGAATCGAACTGTTGCAAATGGCCTATCATCATTTTTCAGGACGGATTGTACTGCTGCACATATTAATTTTCTTTCTGTTTTTTTTTCAGAACACCTTCGTCGGGTTCTGGATACGCTGTGAGATAGCTGACTCGCATGAAGAGTTGGTGATTCGCTCCATATGCGAGACTTGGCTTCTTCATATTCTTTTTCTCTTTGTTCTAGGGGCTTTCTCAATGACCATTTAGTAGACTCAATTTGTGGACTATTAATATGGCTTAATTTTTGTTTTATTTTATCATATTTATCTATCTATCTATCTTATCATATTTATCTATCTACAAATTGATCTGGGTTATTTATAGCTGTTGGAGGTTGACCTCTTGTGGAGTCCCGTCCAGCTCCTCCGTTTGGATACTTTTCCCGTTTCCCGCTCGGCATCTGAGGCATTTTGGAAGTGCTACACCTGGCGTTCCACAGCGATAGCAAAATATTTTCCGTACCTCCGCGTCACAGTCCCAAAAGGTATGGCCAATTGTACTACAATTCCAACATTTTAATTTACCTTTATCCGCAGCTTCCTTTGGTCGAAATACGACCTCAATCTCCTCTGGCCTCGGATGTACCTCTTCAGGATCCGGTGGTCTTGCCTCAGCTTCATGACCTCGATAGCTCTCACGGAATGGTTTACTGTGTTCCATTTTAACCGGCCTCATCGACCACCTGGTATTTAGGATCTTCTCCGCTTCGTGACATTCCTCACGCAGCTTCTTCAAATTGCCGATCCACATTGGATATATCACCCGTGAAACGGAATCCCTCATGTTCATCTTTACAATCCTAATCAGCTCGTGGTTCGAAATTGGAGTTGGCAAACGTGAGCGTAAAGTGCCCATAGCCTGCAGATACTTGTCCATGTATTCACCATGTCTTTGTTTCCTCTCCCTTAGTTCTTATTCAAGTTCAAACTGGGATTTCTTAATCTGGTATTGTAGCTACTTAAGATTGGGCCAATCAAATACCTCTGCTGTTCTCAGATGCATCCAATACCATTCCTTGGCTTGACCTTCCACCAAACAGTGAAACTCTCTTATTATTTCCTCCCAAGGCCTTTGGTATAGGGACTGAAGGTACTCCAGTCGTAATATTTCTCCATGGTTCCGATGAACTTCGCTGTTCTGCAGGCTGTCTGTTGCTCGGTTCTATTTTGGATTGCGCCTGCATTTGTGGTAGTCTCTGCATTTGTTGCACTTGCTGTTGTTGCGCTTGCAATTGCTGTTGCGCTTGCATTTGTGGTTGCGCCTGCCTTTGTGGTTGCCATGGTACTGCTGATGCTTTCTGTTCCAAATTCTGTTGAAATTCCGCCAGTGTGTCGCCGATCTCTTTCATAAAACCAAACATGTTTTGATCCATCTCCGCTCGGCTCGGTGGACCTTCCTGTTCGGTATGTTTCCTGAACCTGGAACAGTGCCACATTAATGGCCGACGCAATTTCGCTAGGCGATTCCGGGATCCTATTCGAACTATGCCCGCCCGCTAATGCTGCTGCTGCTGCTGCTGCCTCTGCTGACATCCTCCGGTTTGAGGCCAAACGACGTTTTCTCCACGTTCCGTTCGAGCGTAATTCTTTGTTCGTCTGTAGACGAATTGTCATCCATCTGCGACATGTTTGCAGGGTCTTGTGTGGTCATCTAAGACCGTGTAGTCGGGCCCATGTTCTCTGTACTTCTGTTCTTCCCAAATTCTAACCTCATCCTTATCCTTCGGTTTAGTGGCTGACTGTCCCAATCCTTGAACGACATTCCCTCCAATCCTATTCAGTATTTCCCTCTATTTCTCAAGTTTATGACACTATTTAATCTCCTATTTTGTATATTTGTATTAAAATTATTATTTCTTATTCTTTCAGACAATCAAATAACAAACTGGGTGAGATGAGAACAACCAACTTTTTCCTTATACATTCACCCGCTTTCTTCCACATCATAACATTCACCCTTATACTTCTCATTCCAGAATCGTTTTCACCCTTTTTTTTCCCGTCTTTGGTTTGGGGCAAAGCTGTGACTTTTTCTCAACTCACACACTGACCTCCAACCAAGGCCGGGCTCTTGCTCTCAGATGGTGATTATTGTTCTTCTTCTGATTCCTAAACTTTCGTCTTACTGTGTATAATTCTTTCTCATTCTAGGTCGGCAACAACGAATAGACTATAATTCCTATCCGTGGACTCGTTCCTATTTGAATAATTAGTCACACCTTGTTGACTTTATCACTCCATCTCGCATCGAACTTGGGCAATGATGAGCTGAGTCGGTACTCTGTCTGCTCACAGACCATCAAACTCGCCGGCTGGGGATTTCTTTTCCTTCTTATTTCAACTCTGACTTCTTGGACTTGTTGGTGCCGTGGATGTTCTTCTCGTTCGTTTTTTTCCATTGGGCGCCATTTGTTACGATCTGCCTAAATTTTACCGTCTGGAGCATCAATCGCCGGCTAGCTCGCGGCTTTCTCTGGGGTGTGATCGACCACGATGCCCTGACAAATTGAAACGAGTCCACGGATACAACAAAAATTTATATTTTGGACACAACTTCTTCTGATGCGACTCTTGATGGCAGTTTGGTGTTGTCTGCCTTGCGTGGCCCACCCTCCTTGGACAAGGTTTGCATCATTTTCCCTAATCCCCATATTCAGGTTTGGCTGGAACCTTTTTACACCCTCATCTCACCCAACATAAAAACTTTAATCACACATATTTTCCTTTTTTCTCAAAACGTTATAATTTTAATGCTCTTGGGCCCTAGCATCCTACCTAGCTCGAGCTCACTGAAATACACTTAATCTAAACAATACTAAAGTAAAATGGCTTGACACAGCCCCAAAAGGCCAAAAGCCGAGCCTCTCTCAATCTCTTGGCTTGTGCGCTTCTAATTTTTCGCACAAGAAAAAGGGACCTACAGTTTAACGCCGAATCCGAACTGCAGTTTGAGAAGCTTTTCATGGCTAATTACTACAAAGCTGGCGCCAACAGCAGAGAGGCGTGACCGGGTGTAAAGTTTATTCAAAGAAAAAACTTTTGATTAAAAGTTCCGAAGCGGGATCGATCCCACAACCTCTTGCACAGCGGTCGCGCACACTAGCCGCTGAGACACCCGGCCACACAATCTAAACAATAAGGATTATCTATATATATAAAACTGTTGAGCCTGACTGACTGACTGGTGACCGTCGCACAGCCTAAACGGTAAGAGCTAGAGGGCTGAAATTTGGACAGAAGTTTCCTTAGGTGGTGAAAGTGCGTACTAAGATGGGGTTTTGGAAAATTCCACCCGGAAAAGCGTCGGAAAAGTTTGTATGGGTAAAATTTTGTTTTTCATCCGATTGACTTGAAATTCGGATTGTAAGCATAGCATGCCAACTAATTGGAGACGTGTTTTCCCGATTTCGGAAAAACCGCCCACAAGGAAAACAAAAATCTTTTTTTCAACCAAACTGACTTGAAAGTCGGTTTGTGAGGACAGTAAGTGAAACAAATTGAAATGCGATGTTCCAATGATGGAAATTTCCAGGAAAAGCGTCGGAAAAGTTTGTATGGGGAAAATTTTATTTTTCTTCCGATTGACTTGAAATTCGGGTTGTATGCATAGTATGCGAAATAATTGGACACGTATTTGTCCGATTTCGGAAAATCCGCCCACAAGGAAAATTCTCTTGAAATTCGTTATGCAAAAATCTGTTTTTCATCCGATTGACTTGAAATTCGGTCCTTACGGACAGTAAGTGAAATAAAAAGGGATGTTATTATCCTATGTTGAAAAATTTGTCCGTAGGGTCGGAAAATTCCAGGAAAAGCGTCGGAAAAGCTTGTATGTGTAAATTTTTTTTCATCCGATTGACTTGAAAATCGGTGTGTATTGGATTGGATAATTGGATACGAGTTTTTCTGATTTCGGAAAATCCGCCCACATGGAAAATTCTCGGGAAATGTGATAAATAAAAATCTATTTTTCATTCGATTTGGCGGATCGATAAATAATCCTGATTAATATGTCCAAAAGGTACGAACCTTCTATCTATAAAACTGTGGGAGATATGACGTTTTTCCAAATTGCGGAGACGGGAGGGGGCGTGGCCAAAATCGAAAATAAACTTGGTCAGCCTGCAAGTATATAACGCATAAGTCCCATATGTGTGAAACCTCTATCTCTTTCCATCGCTGAAATCTCTGCGATCATACGGTCAGACAGACGGACATGGCTAGATCGACTCGGCTGTTGATGCTGATCAAGAATATATATATATCGTAGATTCCAGAAATTGTTGCTTTTAATTTTAAATGTTAACTCTGACAAATGTTTAACAGAGTCGTTATATTCTACTAGGGTTACCACTGGGAGCAAGGTGTCAGACAAGGATTGCCTGTGCCGAGCATGGCCCGAGAGTGTTGGTTAGTATTTAGTGTTGAAAGTGTCCACTGACAGGTATGAAAGTCAGTGACAAGCATGGAAGAAGCAGAGCACCAATAAGGTGACAGACGACAAGTTTTTCGGTTGATTCATTCTGGTTGAGTAAGTCAGAGAGTGCTGACGTGTAATCGTAAAAGAAAACTAAATATTCAAAAACATTTCTCGGGACTTGCTGTGCTACCACTGTATCTATCATGGACCGTCTTAACGCTCTGACATCAGAAGTGGGATTGGACGATGCCTCTCCACCAGGAAATTCTGGCAATATGTGGCGTGAAATTCTGGAGTCTCAAAATCGCAATTTTCTGGAGATAATTAAGGCAATGCAAGCAACTAATGCTGCCTCGACCTCGAAGAAATGCATCACGTTGCCAAAGTTCAACCCAGACATGGCAGTCGCAGACGCAGCTGCCTGGTGCAAGACCGCGTACATTATATTCAGCGGAAATCCATTAGAGGGCAGTGAATTAGTGATGACACTGAGCGGCTCTTTGGAAGGAAGCGCCTCGCCATGGCTTTCGCAAATCTGCTACCCAGCAATGAAGTGGCCAGAGATCCAGGAATTGTTTTTGCAACGCTTCGTGGGAGTAGAGACGTCAGCAGCCATTCTTATGAACATCTTCAATGGACGACCGAACCCTGGCGAGTGTCTCTCGGTATATGCGAGCCGTCTTGTGACGTCATTGTTGGCCAAATGGAAGACTGTAAATTTAGAAGAAATAGCTGTCTCAGCTGTGCTGGCGCACGCTTCACAAATGGATCGAAGTCTGCAACGCATGCTGTTAACAACGAACATTAAATGTCAAGACGAGATGCAACAACACCTAAAAGCCTTTGCTTTTGGAAAATCCAACGAAGGTTCCAACTCTAGCAACCCATTGGAACCAGACCGGAAGAGATTTAAAGCGTCGTACAGCGTTAAATGTCACCATTGTGGAAACCTTGGACATAAGATGGCCGAATGTCGCAAAAGAAAATTCGAAGAGAAGTCCCTAACAAACAGTAATTCTTCAAATAACAATATGTCGAACAACAAGTCATCCGCAAAAGGACGTTCTGCTATAACGTGCTTTAAATGTGGCGAGGCTGGACACATTGCTTCATCATGCACAAAAGGAACTTCAACTGGCGGCGGTGGATCAAATGAGAAGAGAGTGAACATCTGTACCGTTGCTGAGCCAAGAGGAATGCTGCGACAATTTGGTGAGCCCGTTCCTTTTTGTTTTGATTCTGGAGCTGAATGCACGCTGATCAAAGAGAGTTGTGCAGAAAAATTTGCTGGGAAAAGAATCAACAATTTAGTGATTCTGAGGGGCATTGGGGATAATCCTGTATATTCCACCATGCAAATTTTAGCTACTGTCCAAATTGATCAATACCCGATAGAATTGTTATTTCATGTTATTATGGATAAGTTTTTGAAATATGATGTAATGATAGGACGCGACATATTGGGAATGGGACTTGGAGTTTCTATTGAGATTGACAAGTTTGAAATGTACAAAACCAAAACAGTCAATGCGCTATTAAAAGAGACAGATATGAGTTATATCGAGTATTTGAATAACGATGATACCTTAAGTATTACAGATAAATCTCGCTTGAAATGTTGCAAAACTTTGCCGAAAAGTTTATTGAGGGTATCCCTCAAAGCCGAGTAACAACAGGCGAACTTGAAATCCGTCTCTTAGATTCAAATAAAACCGTTCAAAGGCGTCCGTATAGGCTAAGCGTAGATGAGAAAGAACTAGTAAGAAGTAAAATATCTGAATTATTAAAATCAAATGTCATACGTCCGAGTTGCTCCCCATTTGCAAGTCCAATGCAAATGGTTAAAAAGAAAAATGGAACCTATCGGCTATGTGTCGATTATCGCGAACTTAATGCCAATACAGTCGCTGACAGGTATCCGCTGCCTCTAATTGCACATGGCAAGTGGCTTCTACCAAGTACCCATACACCCTGATTCCATTGAACGCACCGCATTTGTCACACCAGAAGGACAATATGAATTTTTAGCGATGCCTTTTGGATTGAAAAATGCATCCTCGATTTTCCAGCGCTTAATTATAAGAGCATTAGGTGATTTGGCGCAAACGTTTGCCGTCGTCTATATAGATGACGTATTAATTGTGGCAAGGACAAAAGAGGAAGCATTTGAAAGGCTACAGTTGGTCTTGGAAAAACTAGCTCAATCGGGGTTCTCCTTCAATGTAACAAAATGCACTTTTCTAAAAACCAGCATAGAATACCTAGGATACCTGGTCGAGGCAGGTGAAATCCGACCAAATCCACGCAAGGTACAAGCGCTAGGCCAATTGCCACCACCGCAGACAGTAACACAGGTGCGACAATTCATAGGTCTGGCTTCATATTTCAGACAATTCGTACCAAAATTTTCAGAGCAGATGAAAGCATTGTATAATCTAACCTCCAAAAATACCGAGTTTGTCTGGAAACCAGAATATGAACATACTCGCAAAAAGATAATCTCAATATTGACTAATGACCCAGTTCTATTTTTGACCCAGAAAAGCTTATTGAATTGCACACAGATGCAAGCTCGATAGGATTTGGTGTAATTTTATTGCACAAAATAGAAAATAAACCAAGAGTTATAGAATATTACAGCAAATGTAGGACATTGGTAGAATCAAAATATCATTCATACGAGCTCGAAACCCTTGCAGTTTATAATGCAGTTAAACACTTTCGCCATTATTTACATGGTCAAAAATTTGTTGTCTATACAGATTGTAACTCTTTAAAAGCAAGTATGAAAAAGGTAGACCTGACTCCTCGGGTTCATAGATGGTGGTCATTCCTACAATCGTTTGATTTCAGTATTGAATATAGGAAGGGAGAGCGTATGTCACATGCCGATTTTTTTTCGCGGAATCCCCTGGCCGTAAGTTCCCCATCCTCATTCAAAACTTTTGAAAAGCGCATAAACATTACTGAAATAACTGACAACTGGCTTCTCGCCGAGCAGCACCGCGATACTGAGATTACTTCCGTCATTTCTAAATTGCGCAACAATGAATTGGGAGAGGACATGGCAAGGACTTACGAATTAAGATCAGGAATGTTGCATCGAAAGATACAAAGAAATGGTAGAACAAAATGTTTACCTGTAATACCTAGAGCATTCAGATGGTCTGTAATCAACAACGTGCATGAAGCAATTATGCATTTAGGCTGGGAGAAAACTTTAGACAAAATTTATAGCAACTACTGGTTTGACAAAATGCCTAAATATGTAAGGAAGTTTGTGGAAAATTGCATTACCTGTAAGGTTGCGAAACCACCATCAGGAAAGCCACAAATTGAAATGCACCCCATCCCCAAAGTTGACATACCCTGGCACACAGTGCATATAGACATAACTGGGAAATTAAGTGGTAAAAATGACTTAAAAGAATATGTTATAGTACAGATTGATGCCTTTACAAAATTTGTACATCTGTATCGTACACTAAACCTTGATGCAGATAATTGCATCAAAGCGGTCAAGGAGACCATCTCACTATTCGGAGTACCGGCACGCATTATAGCCGACCAAGGCAGATGCTTTGCTGGTACCAAATTTAAAGAATTCTGTTCTATGCAACAAATTGAGTTACATCTGATTGCGACAGGAGCCAGTCGAGCAAATGGTCAAGTAGAACGTGTCATGAGCACTTTGAAAAGCATGTTGACGGCGGTTGAGACTGGTCAGCGATCTTGGCAGGATGCTTTAAATGATATACAGCTGGCAATTAATAGCACATCTAATCGTGTAACAAAGTATAGTCCTTTAGAATTATTAATTGGGAAAGAGGCAAGACCATTAGGAATGATGACAGTTGGAAGTGAGAGCAAAATTGATAGGGACCTGACAAGAATGGAAGCCATTGACAACATCAATAGAAACGCCAAATACGATAAGAATAGGTTCGACAGAAACAAAGCAAAAATTGTAAGACATAAGGTTGGTGATCATGTCCTACTCAGGGCTGAAGAAAGAAATCAAACAAAGTTGGATCCCAAATTTAGGGGACCATTCGTGGTAACTGAAATTCTTGATGGAGACAGGTACCAATTAAAATCGTTGACAAGTAAGCGCACATTTAAGTATGCGCACGAATACTTAAGAGCTATACCAAGCAATGAGGAGTCATATGAATTGATAGATGATGTAGAAGACGAATTGAGTGATGATTCTGAGACTATCGGTCAAGATACAGTGGCACTAAGAGAGTGCGAATAAGCTCATATACGATGACTATGGCCGCACCACAGTAGTCACGCCGTGCACAAGTGCTCGATCATGGCGTGCTGAAGCGGGTGATATTGTGGCGGGGGTCGGAGGTTGAAAGAGACCTGTATGGATCCGCTCCATGTTAGCGCTGCTGGGCAGCAAGAGCCTATAGACGTATGATGACACAAAGAAACGAAAAAAAGATTAAGTAGATTGACCGATAATACTCTTTCATTATGCTCTTGCTTGATAAACTAAAACTAAAATTAAAGTTGCCTCTAAAAAGCCTCAACAAATACAGTTTAGAGTATTGCATGATCACAGCCTAATGTTACACACACGAGGACGTGTGAAGCGTCAGGATAGCCGTGTCGTGGATCATAGTCTAATGTTACACACACGAGGACGTGTGAAGCGTCAGGATAGCCGTGTCGTAGATTCCAGAAATTGTTGCTTTTAATTTTAAATGTTAACTCTGACAAATGTTAATAAAGACTGTTATTTAACAGAGTCGTTATATTCTACTAGGGTTACCACTGGGAGCAAGGTGTCAGACAAGGATTGCCTGTGCCGAGCATGGCCCGAGAGTGTTGGTTAGTATTTAGTGTTGAAAGTCAGTGACAAGCATGGAAGAAGCAGAGCACCAATAAGGTGACAGACGACAAGTTTTTCGGTTGATTCATTCTGGTTGAGTAAGTCAGAGAGTGCTGACGTGTAATCGTAAAAGAAAACTAAATATTCAAAGACATTTCTCGGGACTTGCTGTGCTACCACTGTATCTATCATGGACCGTCTTAACGCTCTGACATATACTTTATGGGGTCGGAGATGCTTCCTTCTGGCTGTTACATACTTTTGCATAAACTCTGTGTACCTCTGGTACAGAGTATAAAAATCATATGCATCTGCCAGAGCCAGAGATGGGCGCAGATAAAAATTGCGCGTCATTCCGGAGTGACTGGAAAGTCTTAACTTGATTGGGACTGCTTGAAATTATATTAAAATAACGAATTTGTAACATTTTTATTTCATTTGCACTTAAAACAAACCTCATCTTAGGAGCTAGGTGGGTGCAGGGCGATACTTTAGTCCCGCGACCATCTCTAAGTTCTCTCTCTCTCAAAAATTGACAATGTTGGAAAGGGAGGGGGGATAAATGAGTGCGTCCCAGTTAGCAATAAGTCAAATCCAATTGGAGATATGAGCAATTAACCAGCTAGCCATAGGCTTTGTATAGGATTTTGTTAATGGAAGATTCTTTTGCGCATAACTTTTGTATCGTTCATCCGATCTTAACCAATCCCTTGGTGAATCGATAGATGAGGCTGATTACTAAATATGTACAGGGTGGTCCATCTAGTGTTTAGAATTTGAACTATTCCTAATTTGACTATAAAAACGTCAAATGTCTTTCGGAAAGCGAGTAATATTTAGTAAAAACTTTGAAATTTACGAAATGGATCGTTATTCGCTTGAAGAAAGTTGGGAAATATTCATATTTCCAAAGTGGTGAGTCCTCGACTTAAACTGTGCGAAAATTGAAAAAAAAAATATTTAACAAAAAAAAAATGTTCCGAAAACTCAATTTGTGGATCAATTCGTGAAATGTTGTCGAATAAACCAACCCATCGTCCGATGGGCTCGACCGAAAACATTGCTTGCTGCGGTTGCTGAAAATGTGCGTGAACAACCAACGATGTCAACTCGCCATTGATCTCAACAATTGGACATTTCGCGCACTTCTTTGGTGCGAATTTTGCATAAAGACCTTGCCATGAAGCTATACAAAGTTCAATTGGTGCAGCAGCTAAAGCCAATTGACCATCCGAATCGTCTACAGTTCGCAAATTGGGCGGAAGATCGTTTGGCCGAAGATGGTGAATTTGAACGAAAATTCATCTTTTCGGATGAAGCACATCGGTGGTTATGTTAATAAACAAAATTTTCGCATCTGGGGCACAGAAAATCCGCATATCGTCGTCGAGAAGCCAATGTTTAGTGATTGGTTCTTCGAAGAAATTGAAGCGGGAGACTTGGACGATACTTGGTTTCAACACACAGCGCACGCCACAATCGATCTTCTGCGCCCTAGCTTCGAAAATCGAATAATCAGCTTTTTTTTATTGGTAAAGTATCCTTCAATAACTAGCCTTCTGCTACCCTTTTTGGCCACTTATGCTAGTGTGATATTGGGGTTTTTACAGTACTTGGCAGTGCCCATTTGGGCTTACCAATAATGTATAAGTGTTTTAATGTAGGTATTTAGTGGGAAAGTGTAATAATTTTGTGTAAATGGTGACCTGCTAGAGTCACCGTGAGTTCAGGTCCTTGTGTTAGACTCTCTCTTTAACCTTCTCCTTTGACGTACACCTTGGATTCCCCGTCATCTTAACAAGTTTTTAGCCAGCTTGTTGGGGTGGTGAGATAGCTTGTCAAGGTAAATGGCGGCCTGCTTGTTGATAACATCTCCAACCATGGGAACTCCAAGGTCCTTTTCAATATTCTTATTTCTCAGGTACCATTCAGTTCCCGTAATGCGTCTAAGTACTTTCGCCTGGACCACTCTAATCTTTCTCAGGTGAGACTTCGCGGCGATTCCATAAATTTGTAGGCCATATCTTCATACCGGAGCCAGAATAGCGTTGTAGATTAGGACTTTGTTCCTGAGTGACAGCTCTTTGTTGGAGTTCAGGAGCCACCCCATGCGCCGTGCTTTGGCAGCCACTGCCTGAGCTGTTGTCTTGACATGGTGTCCAGTGTCACCCAATGTATTTATGGGCTGCTTTATGCTCCATAAGCTGACCGTGCAAGAATACTCCCGGGCAGGTGTCACGACGGGTGGAATAAGTCACCGAAGCACACTTGTCCGTGTTTATGGCAATGTTCCATCTAGGGGCCCAGTTGCTAAACCTATTCAAATACTCTTGAAGGGCATCTGAGGCTGTGTATATGCATTTGTTGCGGGCAAGTATGGCCGTGTCGTCAGCAAATGTTGCGATTTTCTAATCTTCTGATCTTTGGGGTTTTCAAGCGGAATGCTTCAGGCATATCGTAAGTGGATTGGAAGTATAGCGTAGGACCCAATACGCTGCCCTGCGGTACAGCAGCCCGGATGGTTCTTGTTTGGGATGTCGCTCCGTCCTGTGCAACCTCAAAAGCTCTGTCCGTCAGGACGCTCTTGATTAGCAGGTACAGTTGGGGTTCTTGTGAAAGAGAACAATTCTGGCTTTCTTCCAGGGTGATGGAAAATGGCTTAGTCTCAGAGCCGCCTTTAAGATGAGCACCAAGAACAATATGGCTTTGTCTGGCAGGAGCTTCATTGTCCTGTTGTCAATGTTGTCAATGCCTGGGGTTTTACGTACCACCAGTTCCTTGATTTCACCCCAGGGAAGGTGATTGGCGGAACTGGGAGGGCCATTTGGAGGGGGCTATCGAGGGTATCTGAGACTAGTTGGTTCCGGCGGGGCGAGGAGGTTTCAAACGGCTGGAACCGCTCTTCTAAGTTCAGGGCAAAGGCTTCCACTCGGTCCTGTGGTGATTTAGTCCAGGAACCATCAGGACGTTGAACTGGGAACTTTGGCGCAACTTGCCGCTTGAACCATTTGGTGAGCTTTCAAAGCGCAACCTTAGAGCTCTCATCCGCAGTAGCTTTCTTCAGCATTCGGTCTGTCGCCTATCGCCTGAGTGTGGCAAGGACCTTCCTTCCTCTGTTGGCAACTCTGCGGTATATTCTGTAAGTCCAGGGTTCATTTGTGCGGTTGTACTCCGTCCGTAGCCGCTTTTTAAAATAAAGAAAGAGAGAGTCCACCGGCTTGATAAGTTTGGCCAGTGGGGGGAGTAGCCTTTAGGGCAGCTTTTTGTTCTTTATTTAGAAAGATATCAACAGCATCTTCGACATCCTGGGCGGAGGAATCCGTGATGGCGTTAAAGAGCGCTGTACCACGGCTTTCTGCTCTAAAGTTGCACCATAATCGATGTTTGGCGTTAAAGTCACCTCCTACAATAAACTTCAGTCCAAGTTGGTCCAGGACTCTGTCAAAATCAGCTTGCGTCCGTGGTATTCGTGGTGGGAGGTATGCTGCAGCGATCGTAACTTCTCCAGTTGTCGTCAGCACCGGCACTGGAGACAGTTGAATATGGCCGACTGTGCAATGTTCGTAGTGAACAAGCCCTTGCTTCACTAGAACTGCCGCTCCGCCTCTTGAATTTCCACTGGGGTGGTTAGCTTGGTACATTGTGTATCCTGGGATTACACAATGTACGCCTTCTTGTATATAGGTTTCCGTGACAAGCATAACATCGATGTTGTGCTTGTCGAGGAAACCCATTAGCTTGGGTGCGTTGGGACATAGGCTCCGAGCGTTCCATAGTCCGAGGCGCAGTTGGGAAGCCATAGTGCTACGTTATTTGAGGACATGCGTGCACGCAGGAGAGCATTTTCTTGCGTCAGTTGAAGCACCATTTGAGTTAGCTGCTGTGCAGACTCAGCGAGCTTGGCCATGTTCTGTTGCATCTCCTTGTTTGCGTCTTCAAACTGCTGGTGTCCTGGAGCTCGGGATTGGGAGCAGGATTGTTCTCTTCGTGGTTTACGTTGTTGTTGTTGAGTGTACTGTTGTGATTGCTGCTGTTGTGGTTGTTGACGTTTTGGGCAAGTTGCACTAATGCCTCTGGTGCCCTGCTGGCCCGATCGAGCCGCATTAGCGGTCGAAAAGCCTTCCTATACCACATCGGCTGGGACAAACTGCAGTCGGGGCTTGGTCTGATTGTAGCCGGGATTAATTTGGGGTTGTATACCTGGACGGCGCTCGTTCATCTTCCTTTTGGACACAGGACAAAATTTGGACAATATTTGGTTTCAACAAGACGGCGCCACGTGCCACACAGCGCACGCCACAATCGATCTTCTGCGCCCTATTTTCGAAAACCAAATAATCATCAAATATAGACGTTAGACTATTATCTTTGGGGAGCGGTCAAGGACAAATGTTATGCAAACAATCCTGAAACAATTGATGAGTTGAAGAACGAGATTTGAGTTGCTATGGCTGACATAAGTGCCGAAACAATTGAAAATGTTCTCGAAAATTGGGTGGATCGAATGGGCTACTCCCAAGTCAGCCGTGGTGTTCATTTGACCGAAATTGTTTTTCATAAATAAATGATCCGCTTCTGCGTTGCCGTGAGTGGATAAGTCTAAGAAAATAAAAGGAGGAAACAGTTTTATTAAGAAAAATGGAGGGAAGCTAACTTCGACTCGGCCGAAGTTTATATACCCTTGAAGCTCATGTAAATATTCAGGACTCCTAATAAGAGTGTTTTTCAAACCTAACTTTTCTATGGCAGCTGTACTATACAGTCTTCCGGTTTCGACCAAACTTAGTGAAATGTTGAAAAAGCATAGAAAACGTATAAATACGAAGTCTGATGCTGATTCCATTCAAAACATTAAAGTTTTTCTAAGATTAGTTTTTTGACCGATCGTTTTAATGGTAGCAATATGCTATAGTCGTCTGATCCGGTCGGTTTTTATTATTTATTACACTAGATAACCACGAAATAAATAGTGTTTAGTTTAGTTTTCAGTTTATATTTCTTCAGTTTATTCTTCAGATTATTTCGCGTCAACTTGTCTCTTATAATTCACATCACCGACTGTACTTAAGCTACAACAGTGTAAAAAGTAAAAGTAAAAAGTAAAATCGGCTTGTCAAGATGACAACAGCCCCGAGGGGCCAAAGCCGAGCCTCTCTCAATCTCTTGGCTTGTGCGCTTCTAATTTTTAGCACAAGAGAAAGGGACCTACAGTTTAACGCCGAACCCGAACTGCAGTTTTTGAGAGGCTTTTCATGGCTAATTAATGCAATGCTGGCGCCAACAGCAAGAGGTGTGGCCGGGTGTAAAGTTTTATTCAAAGAAAAAAACTTTTTCATTAGATGTTCCGAGGCAAGATCGAACCCACGACCTCATGCTCAGCAGTCGCGCACACTAACCGCTGAGCCACTCCACAAATACAAGATCTTGCACTCTATCTCTCTAGTTCATTCTCTGGTCATTGTAGCTTTTGCTTAAAGGTTAAGAAAGCGACATTTCAGATATTTGCAACATACCTCTTTAAAAGATACATTGACCGAATAAGTTCTGATAATTTATTAGTTTTACAATAGTTTTTCTAATAAGACAAGTTGGACAAGTTGCGCCTTCTGGGAACAATTCTGATGATCCACATTCGTCTAGAAATAGTTTTGTTATCAAAAAGCCAGTTCTAGGATTAAGGAAAACCAAGGAAAAAACACTTAATCGGATCATAGATTATTAAATCATAAAAAAATTAAATTTATTTTAAGTTTTCAAACATTAAAAAAATAAGCCATGTTAATTCATAAACAAAGTTTTTAAATAGTATTATGATTAAGTAATTTAAAAAAATGTATTCTTTCAATATTATTTTTCATTATTTAATTTATATTCATATTTAATTTACTTATATTTAATTTACTTAAATCTTTAGTTTGTAAGACCCAATTCAGCTCTTAGGGTCAAAAATTTTGCAGCAGGCAACGGCTTCGTTAGGATGTCGGCCAACTGGTGATCTGTGGAAACATTTTTAACAAAAATTAGTTTGTTTCCAATTTGTTCTCATTTTTTTTTTTTTTTTTTTTTTTTTTGGGTTTGAGGAGGCCTAAATGCCTTATGCATTTCCTACACTGCAGTCGCAGTAGGGTATGTGGGACTCTCGCCCACTAAAAACCCCCGCTCAGATCGAGCCTGATAATGATACTTATATGATACTTAATATCAATGTGTTTTGAACTTTTGTGGCATTCTTCCACATTGAATTTCTTTAGGACATTATTTATATACGCAGACTGACTAAAATGTAACTGGCCCTCAGTTCTATCTATCTTTATGCCAATGAAGTATCTTATTTATAACAAGTCTGTCATTCTAAATTAACTCATTAGGTAAGGTAAGCTATTACCAAATCATCTACGTACAAAAGTACATAAATATTTTTCAGAATATCCCCATGATCAAGAATGTAGATTCATCGATCTACAGCTGAATTGACAAGGTTCATTTCCTTTAAAGCTTTCTTAAACACCTCAAACCAACATCGAGCCGTCTGCTTCAGTCCGCATAATAGCCAATTTTCCATCAACAATTACACTTAGATCGGCATTCTCAGAATTTGTTGTTCCACTAGGCTGATTATCTCATCCACAACAACATCTCTTGCCACCAAGAATTTTTTTTAGATTTAATATGCCACAATTCTTAGCAAGTATACACTAAACAAGTATACACTTCAATAATTTCTCATCGAATTTTCGTTTTCTGCATTTATTATGCACATATACTGTTGAACCAAATACTTTTAAATATTTTAAATTTGGCTTTCTATTATGCCACATTTCAAATGAAGTTTTCTTGTCTCGTAACGCTCTACTTGGAGTTCTGTTTAACAAATATGTTGCTGTTAAAACAGCTTCACTCCAAAAACATTTATCCAATTTAGCTCCACTAACCATAGCTCTGGCATTTTCTGTTATGGATCTTATCATGCGTTCGGACACCCCATTTAATTGTGGAGTATGAGGAACTGTCAGATGGTAGCTTATGCCTCTTTCAACACAATAATCGCGCATCTCATTTGACAAATATTCTGTGCCATTGTCAACATACAAATTCACAACCTTTAGGTTAAAATGAGCTTCACTTTTTGCGATAAAATCTTTGAAAGTAGAATATACGACAGACTTGTATCCTATAAAATAGGTCACACAATAATGTTAAACAGACTTGTATCCTATAAAATAGGTCACACAATAATGTGTATATTGATCGATGAAAACTACATAATAGTTGTTCCCATCAATACTACAGGGTGGGTCAAAAGAAGTCACCCTATTGGAAGATGCTCTTATTTTTACAAATAGCCGCCAAAGTCAGATCTGTTTTGGCATTTGTGGAGTAGACAGATGTAGAATACAAGTGAACAAGTCATGGATCGATATACTCCCCAAGAACGCGGAATAATCGTGAATAATCGATTTTTAGACCAAAATCATAATGAGCGATGAGGCTCATTTCCACCTCATTTCCGCCCGATTTAACCGTTCCAGACTTTTTTTTGTGGGGTATTTTGAAATCCCGTGTTTACGTAACCTAGCCCGAGACCTTGGAAGCCCTCAAGGACAACATTCGACACGAGTGCGAGAATCTGCAGCCCGAAGTTCTTGCCGAAGTGATGAAAAATGCCAAAAAACGAGTCCGTACGGCAATCAATTGTAACGGCGCCCATTTGGCCAATATCATCTTCTCGAAATGACCAATAAAATTCTAAAGGTTCAAATAAATATAATCAAAAAACAGAATATACGTTTTTTATTTAGAAAAAAAATGAAAGCCAAACAACATCGGATGACTTCTTTTGACCCACCCTGTAGAAGATGTTATTGGGCCACAAACTTCGAAATGAATTATAAATAAAGGTCTTTTAATATGCACTTTATTTTTGACTTTTTTAAAAGGAAGTCTAGCTTGTTTGCCGTTTATAAAGCTTCACATAGTTCATTGTCTAGTTGCACATTTTTAAAAGTTCAATGTCTTTGAACATATTATTACGCACAATTTCTAAAAACTTTCCTTTACTAATGTGTCCAAATCTCTTATGTCACAATTGATAGTTTTTATTATTTTTAGATTCGGCTGCAAATGCCTTATGGCCAATTTAAAATAAAAATAGGTACATTACCCACACCTTCAAATATTTATTTGTGTGGAATATTCTCGCAATGGCCGGGTAGCTCAGTGGCTAGTGTGCGCGACCGCTGTGCAAGAGGTCGTGGGTTTGATCCCGCCTCGGAACATCTAATGAAAAGTTTTTTTCTTTGAATAAAACTTTACACCCGGTCACCACTCTCAGCTGTTGGTGCCAGCTTTGTAGTAATTAGCCATGAAAAGCTTCTCAAACTGCCGTTTGGATTCGGCGTTAAACTGTCGGTCCCTTTCTCTTGTGCGAAAATTGAAGCTCACAAGCCAAGAGATTGAGAGAGGCTCGGCTTTGGCCCTTTGGGGCTGAGTCAACCCATTTTACATTTACATCCTCGCAAGACAGGACATTATCCAGGGTAATGTTGTCTTTGAGATCGCTGCGGAGCTTTTCTATACCCTTTGCCGTAGCATGAATATATTCACCAAATTTAGCAATTGCAATTTCAATCGATGGATCCAATGTCATGTAGTCAGCTAACAAGTTAACATCATTTATCATGTGATCGAATGCTCCCGAGTCCAATATATATGATTCGGCATCCTTATCTTTAGGAAGCAGTCCTTGCTTTAGCATGAATGCAAAACCTGTTTTTGTTTTTAATTCCTTTATTTAACTACTACTATTATCAAAAAGGCACTTTGGGACAACATGAAAATCACGGAAAGTTTGACAGTACATCTAAAACCTGCGGTACGGCCGCAAGGCATTGCTTCGCAGATTTGATGACCCACCTACTCCCAGATTCTACGCTGCAAGTCCAGTCTCCGCAGAGTTGCCATAATGTTAACTGCGAAGTCACACGCTGCCTCCCAGTTTCCCTCCGACATCAGCATGTAAGGGACTAAATTATCTTCGGCTATATCTCTGCCCATCGCCCAGGATAATTCCGCCCTCTCGGTGTGAAACCTTACACACTTGAATAAGACGTATCTGGCGTCCTCCTCAGGTCCTTCTTCTCAGCAAGTGCACCCCTTAGCGCACTTGGACGGTAAGCCCCACAGACGCCTTTTATGCAGCTAGAGTAAACCATGGACCTGTGCCAGATTGGTGCCGCGTATAAGACCGTGGCCTTAGTTACACTCGCCAAAAGTCTTCTTCGCCCCTGTTTAGGACCGCGCGTATTCAGCATGATCCTAGCTAAGGCGCTGCTTGACTTTGCTGCCTTCTCTCCGACGTAAGCCAGATGTTCTCGGAAGCATAGCCTTGTGTCCAGAATAACTCCATGGTTTTGAATGGCTCTTTTGGATTTTATTGCGGTTCCATTGACTCTGACCCAGGCTGACTTCACCATTTTCCGACTGCTAATTAGAACCGCCTCTGTCTTTTGCGCCGCAAGCTCGAGACCCGCCGCGCTAAGCCACTGGTGAATGCGCTCAATGCCAGAATTACTCACCTCTTCGGTGCTTCGAAGCACTTTGCCTACAGCAAAAAGTGCCACATCATCCGCAAAGCCGACTAAATGAACTCCTGGAGGGAGAGAGAGTCGGAGTCCGTATCCGAGGCATTGTTTTAGTTTTCATTGGCGGATGTAATAGACGACAATCGGGTGCGAAACCCGAGGTCCCGCCCCCTATTTGTCCCAGGGTAGGATCGCCGCTCACATTAGCCAGCAGCCTTGCGGATGCATGCTCTGTTATCAGGGGTTACCACGTGGAGGTGTGAGTCGACTTGAGGCGCAGTAAGCTACATACGCCCCCATTATTTTGTAGGCCTGACCCCAAGGGTCGTGGTCAGCGGAGTCGCACAACTGGAGGAAGAGCTCTCGCTTACTCGCTCTAATCTCATCTTTTTGCACCTTTCTAGCCGCCTGGTACTTTGCGTGCTTCCGTGATAGACTCGGCCTTCCTCTTCAACGTGCGTGAAGGCACGCACGACGGGCATCGGCAATACGCTCGTTCCACCAATATGTTGGTTCATGCCGTCTATAAGGCTTGCGCCTAGCCATGCTCGCGTCACAGGCCCTTTCTAATTGAAAGGCGGTCTGTTGCGATCTATCTTCTGCGGTTCCACTAGGTGTAAAAACTACGAGAGCATCTGTGAACGCTCGTGTGTTGGTTTCAAGCCGATACTCCTTCTCCTTCATTGGCTTCTTAGGCCCCATTTCTGCACGACGGCCAATCGAGCATAAAATGGCCACGTGGTCACTAGCAGTATACAGTGAGCTGATTCTCCACTGGGTTACATTATACAATGCTGCGCTTGCGAATGTAAGGTCAATGATTGAACGACGTCCTGCTCTGATAAAAGTATGCTGAGAACCAACACTTAGTAGCGCTAAGTCAAGGGAGGCGAATATCTCCAGTAAATCATGTCCTCTATGGTTTGTCTTGGAACAGCCCCATTCCTCGGCCCAGGCGTTGAAATCGCCCGCTAGTTCAACTCTGTTACGGCTCCTGACATCGTCTGAAAGTGCTGTCAGTGCCATTTCAAACTCGTCTAGCAGCTATAGACCCACAGGTTTCCAAACTTTGAGCGCACGAATCCAGCAAATTATATTACCTCGTTCAGACAAAAAGGTGAATTCCCACATATCCATAGAGCCGCTTTTCCGGTTGTGTCAGATGCCCTGGTCCTTGTACATTCGCTCTGTCTGTGGTGTGGTTCACTCAGTATTGCCAGGTGAATATTATGCTCCTTGGTGGTGTGTTCTAGAAGGGACAAGGCCGCTGTACAGTGGTTAAGGTTTAGCTGTAAGAGATTCATCCTGTTGATTTAGCAAGGGCCTTTTGGTATACAGGACATCTACTGCTCCCCGTATAGTGCTTGATTGCCTTTCCGCCTCTCCTAATGCATAGAATGCAGTTAGGTTCTTTGACGCACTGTGTAGCGTGGTGCTCAATGTCGCCACATTTGAAGCAGCCACCATTGCAGTTGCTCTCGCTTTTGCAGTTGATAGCTATATGATCAAATTCCAGTCACTTGAAGCATTTCCTCAATTGCGGTTTTATCCTCACCCGGCACTGAACCCAGCCGATTCTAACTTTGCCTAACTTGACTAACTGTGACGCCTGGACCATAGTCAATAATAACACTGCTATCTGTGTTCCACCATAGGCAGCACGAAGCGAAATTACATCCTCGACGACTATCTGCTGGTCCACCAGTGCCAAGTTTCTAGCTGCACTGCTTTCCACTTTCGGTGTGTCCTCATCTATATCTCTAATCTCGAGCCCTTCTTTATCCTTAAGAGTGTTGACTTTTGCCTTGCCGCTCATTGCAATTTCAATGGCCGTTTGGAGTTTAGCCGTGTGCGGCCGTGCTGCCTTTTTAAGGCGGAATAGTTGGTCCCTTCCAGGTGTCTTCGTAATTTTACTCACGATTCCACTGACCTCTTTTAGGGATGGGTCGGACTTAACAATCTTGAAGACATCGGCGTTCTCGAAAAAAAATAGCCCGATGACTCCTCCTGCCTGAACACCGCACCATGCAGTCACTTTGAGCGGGTGTAATGGCTCCTCATGCATCACTCGTGGATTTTCGGTGCCCCAAAAGCGATAGTTTTGCTTGTTCACGTACCCGCTGAGGTGGAAATAAACTCATCGCTCATTATGATTTTGGTCGAAAAATCGTCCATTTCGTCCCCGAGATTAAGGATGGCTTGGGCGTAGGTTACACGCCTTTGTCGGTCGACAGGCAGCTGATGCACGGACTGGACTTTGTATGGGAACATGCGCAGGTCTTTGACCAAAATTCGCCTTAGGGACGACCGGCTGATGGCTAATTGCGAGGCACGAAATAAAAAGTCTTAAGATTTAGTTTTCAGCTTATATTTCTTCAGTTTATTCTCTTCAGATTATTTCGCGTCAACTTCTCTCTTCTAATTCACATCACCGACTGTACTTAAGCTACAAGAGTGTGGAAGGGCCAAGCCCGAATACAAGATCTTGCTCTCTCGCTCTCATTCTTGTGCTCTGGTCATTGTAGCTTTTGCTTTAAGGTTAAGAAAGCCACATTTCAGATATTTGCAACAGTTTTCATACTTGTGCAGCGAATTTGTACTACAAGACTTCGTAGAAAGATTCGTGAAGATAGCTTTCAAACTGACGGAGGAAATTGCATAGAAACCGACGGACATAGCTAAATCAACTCAGCTCGTCATGCTGGTCAAGAATATATACACATTATGTGGTAGGAAATGAGGGACTAGTTTGCTTAGAAACAGATGGACGGACAGACAGACGGACGGACAAAGCTCAATCGACTCAGCTCGCCATGCTGATCAAGAATATATATACTTTATATGGTCGGAGATGATATTCTTCTATGCGTTCCAAACTTCTGGGCAAAATTATAATACACTTTTCAAGTGTATAAAAAAAAATATGCATGTAAAAATACTGATACTGACTGCTTGTTTCGCACAGACTGTGGTCCTGTGACAATGTCCAGGTAAGATAGCACACGTTGCCCAGTCGCAGCCCAATTTTTTGTTGATGCCATAGTCCAAACTTTGAAAGGCGAAGGCAAAGTTTCTGCAAAGTAGGAAAGAAATTGAAAAAGTTCCGAAGTTCGATGAAGATGAAGAAGTTAGTATTAGTATTACTTAACGTATTCGTCTTATGTTAATGTTTGTCTCACCTCATCTATAAATGTATGAAAAGGTATTTAAAAAGGTAAAAGAAATAAAATAAATTAAATAAAAAAAAGAGGGGAAAGTTAACTTCGGCTCGGCCGAAGTTTTGTATACTCTTGCAGCTTCCATTGAAAACAAAACAGTTTATCTAACTAAGACTACTTTTTGGACCATTACTTTTCTTTGGGATCTATACTATTTATATAGATGCCTGATTTCGACCAAACTTGGTGAAATCATGGTAGAGCAAAATACACTGTTACAAAATTTGGAGGCGATCCCATTTAAAACAAAAAAGTTTTTCTCACTAGAACTTCTTTTTCGCAGCTATATGCTATAGTCATCCGATTTGAATATAACTTTATAGAAAAGTATTTAAAATAAGAATAGAAAATATAGAAAAGTATTTAAAATAAGAATATGCCAATAAAAAAGACGTTTTCATTAAAAAGAACAAAGTTTTCCTTACTCGAGCTGGGTTTTCTTCCGATCGTTCCTATGGGAGCTATATGCTATATTCATCCGATTTCGTCCAAACTTTGTAGAATTGTGTAAGAATATATAAAACAAGTGTATAGGGACGTTTACATTAAACACAAAAAAGTTTTTCTTAGTAGAACTAGTTTTTCGACCGATCGTTCCTATGACAGCTATATGCTATAGTCATTCGATTGCGGCCAAGCTTTGTAGAATTGTGTAAAAGTATATAAAATAAGTGTGTGCCAATGATAAGGACGTTTTCATTCAAAACAAAAAGTGTTTCTCACTAGAACTAGTTTTTCGACCGATCGTTCCTATGGCAGCTATATGCTAGAGTCATCCGGTCCGGCCGGTTCGGACAAATGTACAGCGTATTTGTACCAAAAGACTTCGTGCAAAGTTTGGTAAGGATAGCTTTAAAACTGACGGAGGAGATAGTACAGAAACAGTCGGACAGACGAACAGGGCGAAATCAACTCAGCTCGTCATGCTGATCAAGAATATATATACTTTATGTTGTCGGAGATTCTTCCTTCTATGCGTTACAAACATCCGGACAATTTTATAATACCTTCTGGAAGGGTATAATAAAAAAAAATAGAAAAAAATAACCAAATTAAAATATCATAAAAACAATTAAAATTATAATATAAATATGTACAAGGTGGGCCAAAAGAAGTCAACCGATGTTGTTTGGCTTTCATTTTTTATACACTGTTCCCATTGAAAATGGGAAAAGGGGGATCATGAAGTTGTGCAAAAGTATGTAACAGGTAGAAGGATGCATTTGCGACCCTACTCTCCGTTTCCCTCTTGCGGAACTACCGCTAAGTATTACTTCACAAGGGGGGGAAATGGCACGAAGGCCTCCACCAGATTCCTATCTAGGGTTTGAACTCGAACTGCGCTGTCGTTCAGCGCGACGCAAGGATTTGAGAATCTCGGCAGCCATGGTGCAAATAGCATTCCAATTGTTCTGCGAGCTAAGTATAATGTCCATAAAGTCAGGGACTGTAAATGGCCTCCCAATACCTAGGCATAGCTCTTCCCGTTCGGCAGCGAATCTCGGACACACAAAGAAAATATGTTCTGCGTCTTCTATGGTCCGCGCACATTGTGTGCAAAACGGATCTGTCTCATGCTTAAACCTATAGAGATAGGATTTGAAGCATCCATGTCCAGTCAGTAGCTGTGTTAGATAAAAGTCGGTTTGTCCGTGCTTTCTACCCACCCACGGCCTTATGTCCGCAATCAGTCTTCTTGTCCAGCTGTCGTTGGTGGTAGTACTCCACCTCGCCTGCCATTGCGTCACCGTTCTCTGTCGTCGATGGTCATCTGCCTCCCTGCTTTCCATTGCTAACAGGTCCAGCGGCACCATTTGTGTGTATGTTGGAATGTGTGTATGTGTGAGAGTGTGTGTATGTAAAGAAAAAACACACGAAATCAAGGGAACAGGGTATTTTGTAGTCGGGGCACTCGACTGCAGCTCCCTTACTTGTTTTTTAATAAAAAACGTATATTTTGTTTTTTGATTATATTTATTTGAACCTTAAGAATTTTATTGGTCATTTCGAGAAGATGATATCGGCCAAATGGGCGCGGTTACAATTGATTGCCATACGGGCTCGTTTTATGGCATTTTTCATCACTTCGGCAAGAACTTCGGGCTGCAGATTCTCGCACTCGTGTCGAATGTTGTCCTTGAGGGCTTCCAAGGTCTCGGGCTTGGTTACGTAAACACGGGATTTCAAAAAATCCCACAAAAAAAATTCTGGAACGGTTAAATCGGGCGATCTTGCTGCAGGCCAGTGCAAATCGCCAAAACGAGAGATGAGGCGACGCGGGAACAACGCCTTTAGAATGTCGGTGGTGGCTCGCGCAGTGTGTGCCGTTGCTCCGTCCTTTTGGAACCACATGTCCTCCAGTCCTAATTCGTCCAATTGCGGCACAAAAAACCCGGTTAACATGACCCTATAACGCGCACCGTCCACTGTTGTCGTTTGACCAGCGGCGTTCTCGAAAAAAAATGGCCCGATGACTCCTCCTGCCTGAACACCGCACCATGCAGTCACTTTGAGCGGGTGTAATGGCTCCTCATGCATCACTCGTGGATTTTCGGTGCCCCAAAAGCGATAGTTTTGCTTGTTCACGTACCTGCTGAGGTGGAAATAAACTCATCGCTCATTATGATTTTGGTCGAAAAATCGTCCATTTCGTCCCCGAGATTAAGGATGGCTTGGGCGTAGGTTACACGCCTTTGTCGGTCGACAGGCAGCTGATGCACGGACTGGACTTTGTATGGGAACATGCGCAGGTCTTTGACCAAAATTCGCCTTAGGGACGACCGGCTGATGGCTAATTGCGAGACACGAAATAAAAAGTCTTAAGATTTAGTTTTCAGCTTATATTTCTTCAGTTTATTCTCTTCAGATTATTTCGCGTCAACTTCTCTCTTCTAATTCACATCACCGACTGTACTTAAGCTACAAGAGTGTGGTAGGGCCAAGCCCGAATACAAGATCTTGCTCTCTCGCTCTCATTCTTGTGCTCTCTGGTCATTGTAGCTTTTGCTTTAAGGTTAAGAAAGCCACATTTCAGATATTTGCAACAGTTTTCATACTTGTGCAGCGAATTTGTACTACAAGACATTGTGGAAAGATTCGTGAAGATTGCTTTCAAACTGACCGAGGAATTTGCATAGAAACCGACGGACATAGCTAAATCAACTCAGCTCGCCATGCTGGTCAAGAATATATACACTGTACCGATTGCTGAAGCCAGGGTGTAATTTGGCCTAAGTCAGACAGCAGGATGAACTCTTACTCTTTGGTCAACATTAGGGTGATTTCGGCTAGGGCTCGTCGGATGGGTAGGGTCTTTGTTCATGCCTTGCAGTTGTCTATCGCACAAGAGGTATGTTGACCACGCCTTCGTTTGGTGTTGTTTTAACAAGATTAGCAAGCATCTAAAGGTTGATGTTATTTCCTTTAAGACCGCCCTACCATGTTATCATGATATCCAATAAATAAATATGATAACCCAAAAGCAACTATCGATGCAAGACCTCCTTGGTACCCCCTAATAATACACTTTAGTAATCCATTTCAATGCAAAACTAGTATAATAACATTTTATATTTATATATAAAATGTTATTATACTAGTTTTGCATTGAAATGGATTACTTGTAGTTTTTACAGGCTCGAGGTCTTACTATGTTATTGACATAGCTTTAAACAGAGACATAGCAAAACTAGTATAATAACATTTTATATTTATATATAAAATGTTATTATACTAGTTTTGCATTGAAATGGATTACTTGTAGTTTTTACAGGCTCGAGGTCTTACTATGTTATTGACATAGCTTTAAACAGAGGCACACAACACAACAAAGGAGGCTTCAGGTTGATCGGACGACGTTTCATGAGGGACCAACCTCACTCATCAGCGATCTTCAGCCTGAAATGTCTGTCCAAACAGCAGTCTCTCCATGCCTGCGACGGCAAAACCGTTTGGGAATTCCAAAGGGCAGCTTTGCGCGCAAAACACCAAAAAGACAGCTTAAGACAGCCATTCCCCTTTGTAAGTGTGTGGCCTCTGTTTTTTGACTTTGGACTTTATATATATTGATAAATTTAGTTGGCTTCTCAAACAAAGGCATAATTCCAAATATTAATTTCATATTGGTATGGCAAAATAAATGAATTAAAAGGGAATGACAAAATATATAAACTGAAAAATTAATGTGTAGAAAGAAGTCTATCAAAAGTAAATTAAGAAAAGTGTGATGCTAACATAATAGAAATGTTGGTTATGTATATATATGAATATGTACTCACAAAAGCTGCGGCGATCGATGCATACAGGCCTGCTGCAGAGATGCTACGTTTGGAGAAAAGTTAAATTTAAATGTGGAAAATGCTTACATACTAAAAATCTACTAAGAAAATGAATTATTAATTTTGGTAGTTTTTGCAAAAGAAATTGGGTAGGAAATAAAAAAATTATAAAATTAAAGTTTGGTCGGCGACTCCAATATGCCGCAATATAGGGTTTTGATCAGGCGTTGCTCTCTCTTATTTGAAGCTTTGGGTTCAAGAGATTAAAGATGCTCCGGACTGTGGTGTGTGTGTTCATGTGATATAACACGTGGGTGAAAGCTCAGCTTCTCTGGCTGGCAACAAAAATTTTCCATTGGCAGTTGCCTCTATCCAAGGGTGGAATTTTCAGACACAAAATCCTCCATTGAATAAAGTTGACCTGCACTGAGGCTAGGTAGAGCTTGGACCCCTTAAAACACACATTATTAGCACAAGCACAATCACTTTCTTAAATATTCACCTTAAGAGGGGTATGTAGCACAACAACTATGGGCTCAAATTTGATTTGCTTCTCGATAGTAAATTATGTTGAGTTCTGCACATATATATATGAAATATAGCTGGGAGGAAATATACAGATCAAGCGATGTGAATTCTCAGCTGGAAACACTTCAACTGTTTATTGAAAATTTATTCGAAGCATTTATACCCATTAAAAAGAAAGTATTGAGACCAAGTCAAAAGCCGTGGTTTAATGATAATATTGCCAAGCAAATCTCCTTGAGAGATTCAGCATACAAGAAATGGAAAATATTTAGGACTTCTCAACATTATCAACATTTCAAAATTTTAAGGAAACAAGTTTATCAACTGATAAGGACTGCTAAGAGCTCCTATTACTCCTCCAAATTTGAAAGTGCAATAACTACTAGACAGAAATATGTTAAAATTAGAAATCTTGGAATTGGAAAGCAAAAAAGTAGTACTAGAATTGACGCTGAAATCAATGATCTAAACTGTAAATTTGTGCAATCTGGAGTACCTAAAGTTACATCTAATCCATATCTTGAATTGATGCCTAGTAATAACTGTGATAGTAGTTTTAGCTTTATGTGTGTGAGTCAGTGTGATGTTCTTGAGTCTGTTCTTAGAATTAAGTCAAATGCACAGGGCCTAGATAGATTGAATCCAAAATTTCTGAAAATTATCCTTCCTCAAATATTGCCTCTTATTACTCACATCTGCAACACGTCATTTATGACATCGACTTTTCCGGATTTATGGAAAGTGGCTAAAATTATACCCATTCCGAAAGGAAACAATGAATACAGACCGATTTCAATCCTACCGTTTTTATCCAAAGTTTTTGAACAATTAATGGCTCAACAAATAAGTATGTTTCTGACAAATAATTTATTGCTTAGTAATAAGCAGTCGGGATATAGGAGACATAGAAGCTGCACCACGGCAATAGTTAGTATTACGGAGGATATAAGAAGGCAAATGGACAATGGAGATGTGACTTTTTTAACACTTCTTGATTTCAGCAAAGCGTTTGACACCGTCAATCATGAAATCCTAGTAACAAAGCTTGATAAATTCTTTAATTTTACGGATACTGCCATTAAACTTATAAGCTCTTACTTATCTGATAGAAGTCAGGCAGTGGCAACTGAGTCTGAAATATCGTCTACTTTGCGTCTAACTCGTGGTGTACCCCAAGGCTCTGTCCTTGGCCCACTTCTGTTTTCTTTGTATGTAAATGACCTTCCAGATATGTTGTCTAATTGTAATGTCCACATGTATGCCGATGATGTTCAAATGTATGTAAGTCGTCCTCTGAATAAAATAAATGAGTGTGTGGATGTTTGTAATAGAGATTTGTTAAGTGTTAATGATTGGGCTAAATGTAACGGATTGTCACTCAACCCTGTAAAGTGTAAGTGTATTGTAATATACAAGAAAGCCTTGACTACAACAGACCTTCCAACACTAAGAATTGAGAACAAGTCTATTAAATATGAAACACAGACTGTAAACCTAGGTATTACATTTAATAATACATTATCTTGGAATAACCACGTGACTAGAGCAACTGGTAAAACATATGGAGTACTTAGACAGCTTTCTTTGACTAAGAATTATTTGCCGATAAACCTCAGACTTTTGATCGCAAAGACATACTTGATACCCACACTTTGCTATGGGATTGAAATATTCGGAAATTGTGATGCTGCCTCCCAAAGAAGACTTAACGTAACATTTAACAATATAGCTAGATATGTATTTAATAAAAGACGAACTGACCATATTACACAGCTTGCTAGGGAAATATACGGTGTTGACTTTAAATCATTTATAGTATACAGATCTCTTATTTTTCTGCATAAGGTAATATATACTAGAGAACCATCATATTTGTATGACAAGTTAAGTTTTGCCACATCAACAAGAACTTTGAACCTAATAGCAGTACGCCATAAACTTGCCAGTTCGGAGAAACAATTCTTTGTCAATACTGTTAGGTTGTGGAACCAACTACCAGCAAACATTAAGAATGTCTGTAGCGCAACGCAATTTAGGGAAAAACTGAATATACACCTAAAAAACTAGATTTTTAAATGAAACGTACTATTTTACTATTTTATTAAATTCATAGAATTAAGTAGGATAAGTCA
The DNA here is from genome assembly GCA_018904265.1 of Lordiphosa collinella. Lineage (NCBI taxonomy): Eukaryota > Metazoa > Arthropoda > Insecta > Diptera > Drosophilidae > Lordiphosa > Lordiphosa collinella. Next base: position 60,860 of record JAEIFV010000075.1, read on the forward strand.
ATTAAAAATCAAACGTCTTGTTTTTGTGACTGGTGCAATAATTTTTAAGTATATACTTGTAGCACCAGGAATTTTTGTCTAAATAAATCTAAATACAGAATATATCCAACTTTTGGATCAAACACGTGTTCACTTCTTGATAAATTTATTTTATGTGCACGATGTGTACCAAATTCCTCAATAGCCAATCATCAACTGTTTTAAGCTTTGTAGAACAAAGGCCTAGCTGTTATGCAAGCTGCAGAAAACAGTTAATGATAGAACTTTTATCTTTGGCTCTCTCCGAATTGGTGTATACTGAGCTCAAGAAGTTTTCGTATATTCTGACTTCGAAAAGCTTACGCACAAAGTACGACCGTCACAGGGCAGATAATTTTGGGTTGTATTTTCAAACACAAAATAAGCTGCAAAACGGTATTACTTATGATGTTACCTTTTGCAGGTCTTTGGCATGGAATTTGCCGATATTTTGTCCATTCTCTTCCAGTTCGTAGCAATGGTTGCCCAGTTTCCTGATAATTTTGGCCTGTAAAAATTTTGGCGCCAGCTTAGCATTGAACGATTTCAGTTTGTTACTTTGAGCAAAGTTTCTTCTGTAAACATATTCTCCAGTTGTGAACTCTACATTTCGCGATCGTAAGTCATATGATTTCTTGTTCGATTCATAAGCTCGCTTTATGTTTTCAATAATAGTGCTACGAATGAGTTGAAACTTATCAATTGGATGAATTTGTTCCCCTTCTCTCAAAGTGTCTAGCTTCCGCAACAGCTCATAATTATCTGCATGTGTTATCATGGAATTTCCAAATAATGCAAAAAAAGGAGAATATCCTATTACACTATGATGCGAAGATCTTAGTGCGAATGATATTTCACTTAATCTCAAGTCTCATAGACTTTGATCCTTCTCCAAATAGGCCCTTATCCCAGCAATAATGGATTTATTAAGTCTCTCAGACGCATTAGACTGGGGACTATACACGGGTGTGAAAACATGAGTAATTCCATACTTCTGTAAGAGACACTTGAACTTATTTGACCTAAACTGCAACCCGTTGTCTGTCACTATACGTTCCGGTATTTCAAAAACATGAAAAATATGTGTTTCTATGAACTCGACTATGACATCAGCAGTAAGTTTTTTCAATGGTTCCAAGAAATGGAATTTTGTAAGATGGTCCAATACAACGAAAACTCCCACATTTCCCTTTTTTGATCTGGGGTATGGACCCACAAAATCCATATATAATCTTTGGAAAGGACGTTCGGATATAACTAAGTTACCCATTGGCGGCTTAAGCGTGTTGTTAGGCGCTTTTGTTTGCCTACATATGTCACATTTCAGAACAAAATCTCTAACCTCAGCTGTCATATGGGGCCAATAATAATTACGACGAATTCTCTCCAGTGTTTTCCAAATGCCACCATGAGCGCAATTAGGAGGGGAATGTGCATTTTCTATAAGGTCAGTTGTCATCTCGGAAGGCACCCACAACTTCCAACACTGCGATTCTGAAATCTTTTCTCCATTGTAAAACTGATCTCGTTTATAAACGTACCCATCAACAATTCTAAAATCTGGCAACCGCTGCTGATTAATCTGAATGTGGTCTTTAAGTTTGGCATAAGACTGAGATGAGAAGTGGGGAGAATTCAGATTAATACCGGTACACCCAATGTCTAAAGCATAAATTTCGTTACTTGAAAGTGTTGACAAGGCATCAGGGACAACATTCAAACTACCTTTTCGATGCTCAATGGTAAAATGGAAGCCTTGTAATTTTAATGCCCAACGAGCCAATCTTCCATTTAAATCCGGCTGCGCCATTAACCATTTAAGGCTAGCGTGATCACTTTGAATTCTAGACCCTCGACATACTCTCTAAAATTTTCAATGCTCAAGATATCGGCTAAGCATTCAAGTTCAGTCACGCTGTACTTTTGTTGCGCACGACTGAGCTTGTGCGAGAAGTATGCTATTGGCCTTTCGATGCTATTCTCATCCAACTGAGCTAGAACTCCTCCAACAGATGTCAATCTTCTTTTGACTTCATCAAACGCATTTTGGGCTTCTTCTGTCCATTTGAATGATTTGGACTTTTTAGTCAGATCAGTAAGCGGTGTGGTTAGCTCGGCGTAGTTACCTAAAAATCTTCTATACCAACCGGCACAACCTAAAAACTTTCTCAGCTCTTTTACTGATCGTGGTGGCAACAAATTCATTATTGCTGATATCTTTTGCGGATCACGTTTTATACAGCCTTTCCCAATTATGTATCCAAGATATTGGACTTCTGGCACACACCATCAACACTTGTCAATATTCAATGTTAGGCCATCGTTCCGTAAAACCAATGCCATTTCTGTGAGCAAGGTAATTTGATTTTCAAAACTATCGCTAACCAGCAGTAGATCGTCAAGGTAGACGAAAACTCTACTTTTGAAGTGTGCTGGAACAATTGTGTCCATTAGTCGACACATGGTTTGAGCCGCGTTGGTCAATCCAAAAGGCATAACCTTAAAGCGATAGAGAGGATGATTGGGAACCGTAAAGGCTGTAAAATCTCGCGAATTTTCGTTAAGACCGATTTGCCAAAAAGCGTTTTTCAAGTCTAGTGACGAAATAAATTCTGCCTTGGGTAATCTTGATAATATCCCATTTATTTTTGGTTGAGGGTAGGCATCTTTAATTGTTGCAGCATTCACCTTTCGAAACTTCTCGCCTTTCTGAACTACGGCTACTGGACTACTCCAAGAGCATGTTGGTGGAGCTAACTCGATAACCCCTAAGCTAAGCATGTTGTCTATCTCGTCATGGATTTTCTTTTCAATCGCTGGTGATACAGAGAAGTACCTCTGTTTTATTGGTTTTGTCCCCACTTTCACTTCAATTGTGTGCTCGATGATTGAGGTTTTACCTAGACCTGCTGTCTGAAAATCGGAAAACATTGCTATAACTTTCTTTAATCGAATTTGTTGTTTGTCTGTAAGGCTTGGAGACATTTGAAGTTCGCTGACTGGCAGTAATTTATAAAGGCGTTGCATTAACCCAAATGCATGCCAAAAGTCAACTCCAAGATACAAGTCCTGTTTTAACTCCGGAATTATGTATAAACTTATTGATTTGTGTTCGCCACGAAATGAAATTTTAGTATCAGCACAGCCCAATATTTTGTACTTTGTCCCACCTGCTGCCTCAATAGATGCATTGATTGGCTTATATTTAATATTTTCTCGTAAGAACTCTTCTGCTGCTTTGCCACCTAAACACGAAACTGATGCTCCTGAATCCTGTAAGCCACCGTAAACTCTACCAAAAATTTCGACTTCTATGAACGGTCTAACATCTTTCTTTTCATCTAGTATTGTATCTAAGCTGACTTTAAATAACTTTGCTTGCCTTTTAACTTTGTCTAAAAAGTTTCGGAAGCGTTTTGTACTTCGTTTTGGATTCGTATTGGTAGGTTTATTTGTAATAGATAAGCCACCTTCAAATATTGTGCTTCTCACTCGGTTATAATTTTGCAATCTTATGTGATACGGAACTATTGGATATGGATTTGGATGATATGTTGGGCTATCTTGGCTATTCGAGAGGATGGTTGTTTGTTTGTGTTCATTCTTTAATTTCTCGAGCGGTAGCTGGTGTTCTTGCCGCCGCTCGTCTTTGAGTTTTCCTTGCAGACTTCGCAATTTGGTTTTCGTACATTTTCTGCTAAATTCTGCTGTACAATCTGCAAACCTATGTCCCTGCTTCTGACAATTCCAACAGACTGTTTCCATTTGACGTCCATCTTCTTTAGTTTTGTTAATCGCACATATCTCTTGTTCACTTTCGACATCTTCATCATCCAGGTCTAACTCATTCACTTGTCTTCTACCGTTTGCGTTCAGTCTCGGTTGCGTTTTAACAAGCTCATCACTGAAAGCTTCTCGTCGAAGAACTACACTTCGCAAGTGACTGACTGTGTTTATTTCCAAATAAAATAGCTCTTTTCTCAAGAAAGGCCTTAAATTGCGCTTTAAGATTCCAGCTAATTTCCTTTCAGCTATTGGAAACTGCAACCGATCTACTAAAAGCATGACAGCATTATGAAACTCGTCAAAACTTTCATTATGTTGTTGCTTTCGATCACGTATTAGTTCTTGCACATCATCATCAGACAAAGGGTCATGAAAATATTGTTTCAACGCTTCACAGAGGTGAACCCAATTAATCTTTCTTACATTTCGCCGATATCTCCAGAACCACTCACTGGCTCTACCACTAAACAATGAATGTATATGCTCACATAACAGATCAAAGTTTCCATCTAAAGTGTCTTCGGTTAGAGCTGATACCATATATATAAACTTTCCTACCGGCATGCCGTTTGAACCATTGAACTGAAGTTTCCAATTATTAATCAGATTAGCTATTTTACCGCCATCTGATCCTATGCCAGATCTATTTCTAGATCTTTCTTCGGGAGAACTTATGTTTGACGTGTGTGCTGCTGGATCTGAAAGAAATTGTGATCCTGCAAGCGGAGTAAAGCTTCGTTGCCTCCATTCGTTGCATCTGAGAGTTCACTTGTTGCTCTAGGCGTATTGTCAGCCTCTGCTCTATATCTTCTTCATGTTGCTGCGCCAAATTATTTTCAGTTACACTAGATGCTTGCGTCATATCACCAAAAGCTACTATAGACTCTGACAATATTCTGTTCGCGTCTTGATTTTTCAGCCTCTTTTTCTTTTGGTTGCTTGACAAAATAACTTGACCTATCCTTTCTGAATTGGTCTCACCCTCCTCTATAACATCAAGTAGACTATTTCGGGTCACTCTACTGTTGCACTTCGGACATGACTGGTGACTGCTAAGCCAATTCAAAATGAACACATTATGAAACACATGTTTACAACGCGTAATAACTTTTGAATCTAAAGTAATTTTGTGCAAATTTCGCAAATTGCGTCGTCGTTAAGACTCGCCAAGTTTTCCGAACTATGTTGTAATGGCATTTTGCTTTAGTTCAGTCTTTTCAATACGATGAGAAAATGTTTGTTTAGATTTATGACTTGTAACTTTTGCTCATCAAACACAAAGGGGTACAAAGGGGTAAAATATTTGCATCGATAGTGCTTCTAAGCTATGCTTATCTTGTTCCCTATATTTTTCTCTGTTAATAATAATTAAATACAATAATTATAGAAACGCCTAGTTAGCACAGAAATGAATACGTTCCGGGAAGAAAGATTTGGTGACTTGCACTTAAAATCTTTAATAAATCCGCAGACTTTTACACTTTCATAAAAAATGGTTGTTCCTATTTCGCTGTACAAGGCTATTTTTGAAACTGCTTTGGACGGTTAAAGATTGTGACTTGCACGACAAAAACTGTTTTCCAAAATTCACTCAAGAAAACCATATACACGAAGAAAGTAGTTGGAAGCAAAACAAAACATTCCTCGGTGATTCATGTTAAGCGATCTGAAGTGTAATAAATGGATACATCCAATTACATTCTGATCAAAAATCCCTGAATCCGTATTCATTCTCTGAAAGTCTTGCTTTGTTTTGCCCCACGTTGGGCGCCACTTTTGTAACGATTGCTGAAGCCAGGGTGTAATTTGGCCTAAGTCAGACAGCAGGATGAACTCTTACTCTTTGGTCAACATTAGGGTGATTTCGGCTAGGGCTCGTCGGATGGGTAGGGTCTTTGTTCATGCCTTGCAGTTGTCTATCGCACAAGAGGTATGTTGACCACGCCTTCGTTTGGTGTTGTTTTAACAAGATTAGCAAGCATCTAAAGGTTGATGTTATTTCCTTTAAGACCGCCCTACCATGTTATCATGATATCCAATAAATAAATATGATAACCCAAAAGCAACTATCGATGCAAGACCTCCTTGGTACCCCCTAATAATACACTTTAGTAACCCATTTCAATGCAAAACTAGTATAATAACATTTTATATATACTGATAAATTTAGTTGGCTTCTCAAACAAAGGCATAATTCCAAAGATGAATTTCATATTGGTATGGCAAAATAAATGAATTTAAAGGGAATGACAAAATATATAAATTGAAAAATAAATGAGTAGAAAAAAGTCTATCAAATAGAATAATAGAAATGTTGGTTATGTAAATATATGTATATGTACTCACAAAAGCTGCGGCGATCCATGCTTACAGGCCTGCTGCAGAGATGCTACGTTTGGAGAAAAGTTAAATTTAAATGTGGAAAAAAATGCTTACATACTAAAAATCTACTAAGAAAATGAATTATTAATTTTGGTAATTTTTGCAAAAGAAATTGGGTAGGAAATAAAAAAATTATAAAATTAAAGTTTGGTCGGCGACTCCAATATGCCGCAATATAGGGTGTTGATCAGGCGTTGTTCTCTCTTATTTGAAGCTTTGGGTTCAAAAGATTTAAGATGCTCCGGACTGTGGTGTGTGTGTTCATGTGATATAACACGTGGGTGAAAGCTCAGTTTCTCTGGCTGGCAACGAAAATTTTCCATTGGCAGTGGCCTCTATCCAAGGGTGGAATTTTCAGACACAAAATCCTCCATTGAATAAAGTTGGCCTGCACTGAGGCTAGGCTAGGAGCTTGGACCCCTTAAAACACACATTATTAGCACAAGCACAATCACATTCTTAAATATTCACCTTAAGAGGGGTATGTAGCACAACAACTATGGGCTCAAATTTGATTTGCTTCTCGATAGTAAATTATGTTAATTGAGTTCTGCACATAAAGGTTTGGAATACAGAATATATCCAACTTTTGGATCAAACACGTGTTCACTTCTTGATAAATATATTTTATGTGCACGATGTGTACCAAATTCCTCAATAGCCAATCATCAACTGTTTTAAGCTTTGTAGAACCTTTTGCACAAAAGCCTAGCTTTTATGCAAGCTGCAGAAAACAGTTACTGATAGAACTTTAAACTTTGGCTCTCTCCGAATTGGTGTATACTGAGCTCAAGAAGTTTTCGTATATTCTGACTTCGAAAAGTTTACGTACAAAGTACGACCGTCACAACACATTATGTGGTAAGAAATGAGGTGCTTGTTTGCTTAGAAACAGATTGACGGACAGACAGACGGACGGACAAAGCTCAATCGACTCAGCTCGCCATGCTGATCAAGAATATATATACTTTCTATGGTCGGAGATGATATTCTTCTATGCGTTCCAAACTTCTGGGCAAAATTATAATACACTTTTCAAGTGTATAAAAAAAATATGCATGTAAAAATACTGATACTGACTGCTTGTATCGCACAGACTGTGGTCCTGTGACAATATCCAGGTAAGATAGCACAGTCGCAGCAGCATTTAATTTTTTGTTGATGCCATAGTCCAAACTTTGAAAGGCGAAGGCAAAGTTTCTGCAAAGTAGGAAAGAAATTGAAAAAGTTCCGAAGTTCGATGACGATGAAGTAGTTAGTATTAGTATTACTTAACGTATTCGTCTTATGTTAATGTTTGTCTCACCTCATCTATAAATGTATGAAAAGGTCTTTAAAAAGGTAAAAGAAATAAAATAAATTAAATAAAAAAAAGAGGGGAAAGTTTACTTCGGCTCGGCCGAAGTTTTGTATACTCTTGCAGCTTCCATTGAAAACAAAACAGTTTATCTAACTAAGACTACTTTTTGGACCTTACTTTTCTTTGGGATCTATACTATTTATATAGATGTCTGATTTCGATTAAACTTGGTGAAATCATGGCAAAGCAAAATACACTGTTACGAAATTTGGAGGCGATCCCATTTAAAACAAAAAAGTTTTTCTCACTAGAACTTCTTTTTCGCAGCTATATGCTATTGTCATCCGATTTGAATATAACTTCATAGAAAAGTTTTTTTTACTAGAACTAGTTTTTCGACCGATCGTTCCTATGGCAGCTATATGCTATAGTCATTCGATTGCGGCCAAGCTTTGTAGAATTGTGTAAAATTATATAAAATAAGTGTGTGCCAATGATAAGGACGTTTTCATTCAAAACAAAAAGTGTTTCTCACTAAAACTAGTTTTTCGACCGATCGTTCCTATGGCAGCTATATGCTAGAGTCATCCGGTCCGGCCGGTTCGGACAAATGTACAGCGTATTTGTACCAAAAGACTTCGTGCAAAGTTTGGTAAGGATAGCTTTAAAACTGACGGAGGAGATAGTATAGAAACAGTCGGACAGACGAACAGGGCTAAATCAACTCAGCTCGTCATGCTGATCAAGAATATATATACTTTATGTTGTCGGAGATTCTTCCTTCTATGCGTTACAAACATCCGGACAATTTTATAATACCTTCTGGAAGGGTATAATAAAAAAAATAGAAAAAAATAACCAAATTAAAATATCATAAAAACAATTAAAATTATAATATAAATATGTACAAGGTGGGCCAAAAGAAGTCATCCGATGTTGTTTGGCTTTCATTTTTTTCTAAATAAAAACCGTAAATTCTGTTTTTTGATTATATTTATTTAAACTTTAGAATTTTATTGGTCATTTCGAGAAGATGATATCGGCCAAATGGGCGCCGTTACAATTGATTGCCAAACGGGCTCGTTTTATGGCATTTTTCATCACTTCGGCAAGAACTTCGGGCTGCAGATTCTCGCACTCGTGTCGAATGTTGTCCTTGAGTGCTTCCAAGGTCTCGGGCTTGGTTACGTTAACACGGGATTTCAAAAAACCCCACAAAAAAAAGTCTGGAATGGTTAAATTGGGCGATCTTGCTGCAGGCCAGTGCAAATCGCCAAAACGAGAGATGAGGCGACCCAGAAAAGCCGCCTTCAGAATGTCGGTGGTGGCTCGCGCAGTGTGTGCCGTTGCTCCGTCCTGTTGGAACAACATGTCCTCCAGTCCTAATTCGTCCAATTGCGGCAGAAAAAACCCGGTTAACATGACCCTATAACGCGCACCGTCCACTGTTGTCGTTTGACCAGCGGCGTTCTCGAAAAAACACGCCTTTGGCGGTCGACAGGCAGCTGATGCACGGACTGGACTTTGTATGGGAACATTTGACCAAAATTCGCCTCAGGGACGACCGGCTGATTACTAATTGCGAGGCACGGTGTCTAGTCGATGTTTCCGGCGACAGCTCGACATCCTCGGCAACAGCGGCGATATTCTCGGCAGAACGGGTGCTCCGGGGCCGGCCACTCTTGGCAACTTCGCGTGTGGTCCCATATTCTTCAAGGTTGGTGGCCAAACGCAAGGTTGCGCAGTCTCGTGTGGTCCCATATTCTTCAAGGTTGGTGGCCAAACGCAAGGTTGCGCAGTCGGTGTAGGGCGGCCGGGGAATCTGCGACGTAATTCGCGCTGCGCCAACACCACAGACGAATTGTTACGCAAAAAAATAGACACGATTATTCCGCGTTCTTGGGGAGTATATCGATCCATGGCTTGTTCACTTGAATTCTACATCTGTCTAGTCCACAAATGTCAAAACAGATCTGACTTGGGCGGCTATTTGTAAAAATAAGAGCATCTTCCAATAGGGTGACTTCTTTTGGCCCACCTTGTACATAAAGCTTAAAAAAATATATAAATGTAAACCATTCATACATATTGAAAAAAAAAACAGTTTAAACATATATGTATATTAAAGTGGCCTTCAATTATATGAGAAAAATTATTCTGAGGCAAATTCTAGCCATCATAGCCCAAAATCATTCGATTTAATGTAAAACTAAAAAATGTAAAGTTTCACGCAGATTGATGAATGTTTAGAGGTCGCTAACGAGCCTAAAAGTTGAAAAAAAAAGAATTTGTAGTGATGTAATGTAGTATTGAACTGATTTTTGGATTGGAATTTGAGGCTTAATACGTAAACGTAAGAAATGTCAAGCCTTCGAAAGAGATCATAATTGCCATGGTGGCAGCTGTCATGCTCAAACTCGGCATCACTGATTGCTGACTTCCTCTATCGTTTTTTTCTATTTGAACCATCAACCTGATCGGATGTAGTCAGTTCCAAAAAAATTGTCCAAGCGATATAGTCCAACAAAAAAGGTTATATAACCTAAATTTGGACTTGGAAAGAAAAAATAAGTTTTCATAGCCATCCGGCTTAATTAATTAATAAATTTATTGCTAAACGCAAATCTGCTTAAGTGGCAGTAAATTTGCCAATTCAAATTGTGAAGCAAAGCTTTTATTTGAATTTTTACTTCTTAGCAGACGTTTTGCTAACAAATTGGAATTCAACGTAAGCCATCCAGCTTCTTATTGAGCACAATTGCTGCCGATGTAATTAAAAACGAAAATCTTTACAACATCGGCAATGTCTAATTGCCTAAAAATTTTCTCTTCTTCAGATTACCATTGCATGCGCCAAGAGAAAAAGCTCTAACTCGAGGGTGACTCGCATTCTAGGCGAGGGAGACGAGAGCTTAATCTCAGGTGCCCGCTTCAGTTATGGTCCAGGTTTTGTGCAGTGCTAGCCTGATATAAATTCCTTGAAAAGTGTCCCCCAAAAATGCAGCCAGATCTGTCCTCAAAGCGTGTCACAAAAGTCCAGCAAATACAGTAAAAAAGTCAAGTCCAATACAAGAATCAAGTTCAGCAAGTGCAGCAGAAGTTCAGAAACATAAGCGTTTTGTCTACACAAACTTAGCTACATCATCATCTACATCAACTCAGACATCTAAAAAGTGAAAGTGAATAAGGGTGTACATTGTCGGCAGCTCTAATATTTGGGGGAGAGTGAAAATCAACAAAGGCCAGTTTCATCATTGGTTCATCCCTTGAGCATGTGTACATAAAAGACTAAAGGCAGATTAAACAACACATACAATTTTACATACAGACACAAAAGTGCAAAAGAATGTTCTCATGAAAGCCCAACCAATATTGTAATGAATATCGTAATTATTTTTGTTAATTTTTTTCTGTGGCAAAATCTTTCTAATTTTTTTTCTATGATTTGTTAATATTTATTTAGTGTCTTTTTGTATATATTTAATCTATTTTTTTCTGGTGATCATTTGTATGATAAGTGTCAAACAATTTAATGAAAATAATAAAATAGTAATAAAAAGAAATGGTGAAAAAAACTGAATGAAATTCAGCAAAATCTGAAACAAAAACTGAAACAAAAACAACAAATTCTCAAATTAATCACTAGAGTGGTGTGTGTCGATAAATAAACTTTTCTTTTAAAAGCAAAGGTTACAACAACTACAACAACATCGAAACGATCATCGCAACTACGAAGGCCTTCGGAGGAATTTATGACGGGTGAGTGAACAAAAAAGTTTTTATTTAAGGGATTTCACACCCTAATGTAAAATCATAGATCAGCTGTGAAAGAATAGTGCAGTTTGTTTAATTTGGCCAAGGGTCAAAGTCCAGTAAAAACATACAGAGAAGCTGAAGAGAACCGATCCAAGACCAAAGCTTGTTGACATGATCCCGTATTAGGCATTTGCTAAGCTTATATCTTGTTGTTTTTTTGGTTTGTTACAACCTCCCATCCAAACGGTGCTTTGGTTTGTGTTGATATTTGATATGTTGACCCTTAAATTGTTTATGCTCGCGCGTATGATTGCTTGATACAATGGGCGTGTTTATCAGCATAAATCAATAACCAAAAATCGACTAATTTTGTTAGATTGTGCTGGTGAACGGGCGTGATGTGCAATCATGATTGCTAATTTTCGTGATTGTGTTAGATGTAAATCCATCAAAGTATTTCTTTGTTAGATTGATTTGATTTGTGATTGTTATCGATAGCAAACAGCTGACAGCAATAAACAAAGAATTAATTTTGTAGAAATTAAAACAAAATGGGCAAGGAATCGTTTTTGCTTTTTGCAGTTTGGACGTTGGCAAAACGAGAGTCCCTCTCATCAGTAGGTGACCGTTTCGACATACCAAAAAGCTCTCAATGGAGTAGCCAATGTTCCTAATCCAGGTGCCCACACCCACGCACACCGCATCCCATTCACTGCGTCTTATTTGCAGCTTTAAATACATACGTCTCGCATGTCTGCCACACCACCGGCACCCGCTTGCCCAGCTCTGCCCTAAAGATGACTCGCTTCACCGAGGTGTGTATAACTTGTGCCTCCGCCGATATGGCCTGCAGCACCTCTAGCATGATCCAGAGCTGCACATCTTCACTGACATATGGTATACGCTGCTGCTGGAACTTATTGATTACCTCAATGGCACACGGCCAATCCTGCTGCACCATGTGCACTATATAAACTCCCAATGCATAGACGATGCAGCACAATCTTGGGTCCTCCCGCAAACAATGGTCTCGAGTGTTCGTGCTCTGCATCTCATCCAAATCGGTTGGGAGAGAGCTTTCCTCCGAGTCTATCATGGAGCTGCAAGAAGGTCCCCCAGTTGATTCCTCAAAACTGGCCGCATGAAACTCTTCAATAGAGGTCATCTGCAAGGAGTTCTCCACTTTGCTTACAAGTAGCCAATATGGGACAACCAGAGACAACCAAGTCGCCGTATAGGCATTCGAAATTTCGCCATAGCGGCGTGTTTGACGACACTCACATCCAATGTAATGGATTGTACTTGATGTTATTCATATTTTAAAATTAATTTTATTTGCGGTCAAAAGTTCAAAACTTCCGCCATTAAAAATATCGATAGTAGATTATCGATAGGCTGCAAATTCTATCAAAAACCGTTCACCAGCAACTGGTGTGCTGGTGAACACGCCCAATGCTATCCACCTAAATATGATCACGTAAAGTAATTTGAAATTTTGAATTGAAAACATGAAACATTCTGCCACAAACGTTTTTAGAACTAATCATATTTAATTATCTTTACATTTTTTATAAATATTTTATACAAATTTCTCCCATGTTAAGACTTAGAATTATTTGGAAATTGTTTATTGAAAGTTAAGGAAGTTAAATGAAGAACTTACAGAACATTTTTGTTGAAATTAATTATTTAGCAGAAAGTATAAATGAATTTTGAGTTAAATAAAATTAAGTAAAATGGAATTTTAAGCAGGGACTGTAATCATTATAAGTTTTATAATAAAAATTATAAAATAATGATTAATTTTAATTTTTATTGATTTACTCACAAAATAATGATTAATTTTGAGTTTTACTTTACAACTCAATCAATAATCATTATTTTTAAGCAAAAAAATAAAACTTATGACATAATGATTATTCTATAAGTTTTATTTTTTGCTCAAAAATAAAACTCAAATTGTTATTGCGGCCTTTTCTTAGGGAGTAAGTGAAAATTTTTTGTATATTTCTAATCAGTAACCCAAGACCAACCGTTAAAGTCCATTTTTGGAAAAAAAAAAATTCTTGAAAAAAATATTTGTTGAAGAAAATATTTAATTATTTTATTTTTATTCAATAACTAGCTGAATAACCGGCGTCGCCCGGGTTCTTATGATTCTTAAGAGAGCGATTATATTTAATCTAATGAAGGCTGCATGTCGGTATAATCATTTTGGACCGTTCGATCTTTTTCTCTATATACACGTCTTCAATCTAAAAACATGAACATCTTGCAAATTTCGCGGTTTCTTCTACTTGGAAACCTTTCCGGCCTAAGATTCCACGATTTAGTCTAGTGTCTGTGTCCATTTTTAGGTATAGCATTCTGTCAGTTAATGAAACAACAATTTCTGATTTTATTTTATGATACTTTGCAGCTCATTAGCTCATTAGATTTCTTGACGTCACCACTGGCATTTGCAGGCCATTAAAAATTTGCAATGTAAGAATTTTGAAGCTGTCTGAATTTAATACAGAAAAAGGCATTTTTTGAGTGGTCACAAGATCAACGCATGCATCCTTTACCTTACTTGGGCACATAGTCACTGTAAATTTAATTTTTTTTCTGGAACTTCAGCCTTTTCTTCCGCCAACTCGTTTACATATTATTTTTTGTGCTGCTCAACCAAATGGCGCTTGAGATTGCAGACATAATTTCCATGGAAAATTTCTTTACAAATTTTGCACTCAGAAATATTTCTTTCTTCAAAAAATGTAAAAAAATTCCGTGACACACAATTACTTTGATGACACTGAGAAAATAGGATACGTTGCAACGTAACGCTATTTGAATCCCATTTAACCGAGTTACAACTGTCAAATTTTCCAGTTCTCAAACTCAAGTTTTTGCTCACCAAGGCTTTGAAGGACTGTTGTTTCTTATAGCGTTCTTTTCCGCATGAACCATCAACCCAGCTAGACGTGATCAATCTTAAATTCAATTTTAAATCCAATTTAAATTTAAATTATTGGTTGGTCTTGGGTTACTGATTAGGAATATACAAAAATTTTTCACTTACTCCCTAAGAAAAGGCCGCAATAACAATTTGAGTTTTATTTTTGAGCAAAAAATAAAACTTAAAGAATAATCATTATGTCATAAGTCTTATTTTTTTGCTTAAAAATAATGATTATTGATTGAGTTGTAAAGTATAACTCAAAATTAATCATTATTTTGTGAGTAAAACAATAAATCCTGAAAAATCCTTAATCATGGTGAAAATGGATAAAGGATCCTTACACACGAATTTTGGTATATCTCTCGCTGTCTTAAAGTTGCTACAAGTGAATGATTTTTTGATTTAAAAAAAAACCAATGATCATTATTTGCAGTCCCTGATTTTAAGCTTTTAAAATTTTTCCTGGAAGGTAAGGGTAGGGTAAATATGGAGTTGTAAATAATCATGGGATTTTCCAATAAAATCATGGCGGAAAATCATTGGTAGGGTGGGTATACTAGTTACAACAACATCTTATAAGCTAGTTTTATTTGGTGTGAGTCTTCCAATACCTCAAAGGTATGCTGTTCACTCAATTCTATTCTTTCGCAATTTTTTTCTGCTTCTAAAGTTCGCGTATGTTATGTTCGTGTACAAAGGCTTTAAGGGACTCTTATTAAATATGTATCTGTGGGTTTCTCAAATTAAAGACAACAGTGGTGTGTGTCGATAAATAAACTTTTCTTTTAAAAGCAATGGTTACAACAACCTCAACAACATGTTACGCCACTACCTTTTTCTAGGGCTGACACCGGCTAGCTCTGTCTCATCACAGGGCAGGATCTCGACTCTTCGCCCGCAGCGCGCACAATCCCACATTCCGAAATCTGAAACTAAAACAACCTAACAGACTAAACGCACAACATATGACATCTCGAGGATGGCAATGGTCTGGCTGAGCTGTTAGTACCAGCAGCGTTCCCACCCTTCCATACAGCGACTTATAATAGTCAGCTGCCCTAATGCTAGGAGCCTTGGCGACCGGCTCACCGGTTTCGATCCTCCTTCCCCCTCATTTCAAACTTATTCACACATTTCGGCAAACATTGTAAATTTTTAATTCATTTAAATTCCTTACACATAAATATCATCCTTTTAGGCCCTAACAAAACATTTAATTTTTATAGTTTTAACTCTATTAACTCTTTGCTATTATTTTGTTATTTTTTTTTTTAAATTGTTTTTCTATGCTTTACGGGCCTTAGAATCCTTTCTCTTACTGAAATTTGTTGAAGCATTTGACTATAATTTTCCTAAGCCACCCTACAGGAGCTCCTTTGGGGAAAGATTTGGACTGCTCGCGCAGCATGCACAACATTTTAGGGTCTTAGAAAACTCGCCAAATAAATTACAGAAAAAATCTTAAAACTAAAATAAATAAATACAATTATGTATACAATCGTGCGTCTTCGTATGGGGCGCAGAGAAGTATTTATGTGATTTTAGTTTAAAGTCTTCTTTTAGTCTTCATATAAAAATGACACTGTAAAACCGCTCGCAAAATTTTTGACGTAAACCGTTTTGCGACTAGTATGCTGACAAGCAAACAAGGGGGTGGTAAAATCCACACTGGCGTCTTCGCGTTGCCAACTACGTTGCGCATGTGGATGTTATTGAACAGCTGTTCGAGTTTTGTTTGTGCGCCCAAACTAATTGAATTTATTTATTTTGACAGTCGGTAGAGCAAAAATATGTCAAAAAAATAAAAATTCGATTGAAGCGCTTTCATGAGGAAGAAAAAAGCTGATTATTTGGGGTCTCATCAATATTTTGAGTACTTAGATTCAGTTGCTATAGACAGCCTCGAAGGCCAGAAAGAGCAGCAACAAATTTGTTGCTTGCACCAGCCAATGTCGATGAAGAGAAACCACATTAATATATATGTATTAACGTTTATGAAATAAAAACAAATAAATAATGAAAATGTGTAATATTTATTATTGATCTCGCACGCCTGCAGATTCGTATCGCGTCTGCACCGGGTGCTTTGTTTTGGAGCCAATTAAAACTGTTGGAGCTCATTTGGAAGTCTTGAACTATTGGTGAAATCACATTAGATCTTACAATCTCTCTAAGCTTTGTCGATATACTCATATCGTCAGCAAATCTTTCAAATATGGCAACTGAGACGCTAGCGTCTGCTTTTTGTATGCTCTGCCTTCCTCATCCAAGGCAATTTGTGCGACATAAATGAAAACTTGAGTTTTCAGATACAAAATCTGTAATATAGGGGGACAACTGCCTCCTGGCTTCGCATATACTAATTTTTTTATTGTTTCAACTTGAAATCCTCGTTAAACTGTTTGTTAGCCGGGGAAAAGTGTCTCAGCACACTAATGTGTTTTTAGGATCCACTTTCGTAATAAATGGCTTTTTTGTGCGCACAAACTTTTTAGCGTTCTCCATACTAGGCTTAATAGAGTATGAGTTTAAATGGGTATATGTATTTGTAAGTGTGAAATATATTGAGGTAGGTATATATGTGTGTATTTACCCGACTACACATGCCGTCTATCAAATCTTCACAATAATCCAGGCTCGAATTCAAAATTTGCAAATTTTACAATATTTTGGACCGTGTAATCTACTGCTTCCATTTACCAAAGTCGGCATTGTAATATTTGCGCTTTCATAAATACTCATAAGGTTATTCGGCAAATTTCGCGATTTTTGGACCTTAGAAACCATCGCGGCCAAGCGTCTAACCATTGACCAAAGTATCATCGCAATCGAATGAACGGTATAGTTTTTGAATTATCGCAGATTTTGGACTATTTCCCGCCCATTTCTTCAAATCAGAATCCTTAACGCCAAGCGTCCAAACATTCTCCAAAGTTTAATAAGAAACGAACATGTTGCAAATTTCGCGGTTTCTTCTACTTGGAAACCTTCCCTGGCAAGCGTCGATCAATTTCCCAAAGTTTTAGCGAAAACGTAAATTTCCGCAATTTTTTTCAACTTGGAACCTTTCCGGGCAAGAGTTCAACCATTCCCAAATTTTCATTGCAATCGGATGAACGGTATAATTTTGCAAATTTCGCGGTTTTTGGACCATTTCACAGACATGAGACATAGCCTATGACACTTTCCTGATCGACATGAACTTACAGTGAAAAATTCGTGAAGATCGGTACAGCGGCTTAGACGCCCATAAGGGACAAACATACAAACATACACACATACTGTTGGCGTCAGCCAACAATCATTAACCTTAATTATAAGTAGATAACTAAACTGAAAAATGTTAATGCGACTCAGTGCAAAGGGCTACGCACCCACGAAAAGAAACGCGTTTAGGCTAAATGTCATAATTAGAATAAGGTAACACTACACTGAAGCTCACTCTCTTGAATTGAATTAAGCGCACATTAAAGTCGCATATTTTTGAAGCTCCTGCCTTTTTCCTGGGAACTGATCGTGGCCAGACCCAACTTGGCCAACCACCTAATTGGCAGCAGCAGCAACAACCGCAACAACAACAACCGCCAAACTACTTTGGCTACCAACCCCCTTGGGAGATCCTTGGCCAAATTAATCTTGGCATTTCAGCTCGGCCATCATCGGATTGGCAACCCAAATCTCTCCCACTTCTTCATGGTCCTTCGTCGCCACCAACCGTAACCGGCATCTTTGGAACTAACTGGAGGAATTCGAGAGCAGCACTTAAACGGAGCAACCGACCAGACCCTACTTGGTCAATCGCCGCCCAGGAAAAGAAGCTCACCAACTTGTCCCCCCAGGAAGTTTAAGTAGTCCCTACCTAAACATATAAGGTAAAAACAATTCTTTTTTTTTCAGTGAAAAAACCCGGTGAAAACACGTGCACAAGTTGCATTTCACACATACACACATACAAATAAATAACCTCAATTTACATCAGAGGGAGGCAAAAAATACTTTTACATTTTTGCATTGCAATGCATTGGTGTGTGTGAGAGCAGCTCAAAAATTGCTCTCAATTTCAGTAGCAACGACTGCGTCGCGGCGTAGGAAAGCAAGCAACGCAACGGCGCTTGTACAGCTTATCCTATGCGTGTTTGAGCAGCGCTGCTTTGAGAATTTTCCTATATACGCCAGATAGGAAGCTGCCGGCACCTAATTTACATGCAAAGTGCAGTGTGGAGATTCGACTAGTGACGAAAGCACACATACCCAAACCAACGATCGTGAGTGCAAAAGTGAACACAAAAAGAAAGCAAATAAAGACGAACTGAAAAATAAAAAATACAAGTATTTAAATTTTGAATTTTTTTTCACCCACAATATTTGCACACTTTCACATACACACATATTTTTGCACACATTTATTCACATATTTGCACACATCTACACACATATATTTTTGGACACATATTTTTGCACACATTTACACACATATTTGCACACATCTACACACACATAATTTTGCACACATTTATTCACATAATGGCACACATCTACACTCACATATATATTTTTTTTTCTTTTAATTTATTTTTGTAACTTATACAAAGACTGTCAGCTTGATGAAGCGTCTCCAAGGCTCTAGGATGGAAAAGGAGCAAAAAAGTCGAGGATCAGATTAAATACCAACCCCTCCGCATTTGCGGCGCTCAACAAAACGGGGCCCTGGTGACCGAGTTGGGGCGGTATAACCCCCACCGGTCAAACGCCGAGGGAAACCTTTGGCCATCGAGGGACTCCCCTTAGAGTCTTGGAGCAGACAGGGCAGGAACCCTGGCGACCCAAAACCCTATCTCGAATCCCTTTGGGATAACGGAGGATCACTTGTCCGCTATTCCAGGTAAAGTTACAAGTGCTGATGATGCTAGACGTGCGGAAGCTGAGCTGTTAACCAGCTTTCAAACACGAACGAGGATGGTACGGTCGCCTCAGGCAGGAGAACCGGCCTCTGCACCCCCGACCTTGTCGGAAAATGTCTTTCAGCTCCTGGCAACTGAGAATACGGATGCTATGGATACTCCTAAGAGAAGCAGGGGCTCCCCAAGCCCAGGCAGCCCGCAAAAGGCTAAGTCCAAGAAGCTGAGAGTACAAAAGAGCACCATAGCCCTTTCCGACGAGTTGGGATTGCTAATCGATGAGTTAATCCAAACGTTCGCGGATAAAAGGACGAAAACAGTTCGCCACATCACCCAAGCGAACAGACAAGTATTCGCCCAAATGAAATAGCTGCATACGGAGATACGCGCAAGGCTGGTAGAGAAAATCCAAGATAACGCCACAGATGAAACTAAAAATCCGAGAAACGGCCCCAGCATGTCGACCCAGACCTCGCCACAGACGCCCACAGTGCCACTACCAACAGTGGCTTCACAATCTCCGCAGAAAGGAAAACCGAGTCAGAGAAGCACGAAGCCATGTGCTACCCAAACAACTCCAGAACTGCATGGTCAACCCACAGCAGTAAAGCCAGATAAGAGGCAGAGAGACCAACAGGCGCGAAAAGCTGCCACAACACAGCCGTGCAAAGAGGGAAGATTTGTACCACATGTACAAGTACAGCAGCCAGCTCAGCAGGGAAGTAAACAGGCGGCAACTGAAGACCCGGCCTCAAACTGGCAGAAGGTTAAACCAAGGATGAGACAGCCACCAAAGAATGGCAGTAGACCAGATGCACTCCTGGTTAAATGTAAGGACCAAGCCTCATATGCTGAAATCCTTAAAGCAGTGAAATCCAACCAAGTTCTCCAAGCCTACAGGGAAAATGTCTGCGGCATAAGACGTACGGCTGATGGAGAACAACTCATGCAAATGAGCAAAGCAGGCGATGAAGCAACCACAAGGTTACGTAAGGCAGTGGAAGAAGCTATGGGAGATAAGGCAACAGTGAGGGCAATCTCTGATAAAGTATCCATTGAGGTGAGAGACATTTCAGAATGGTCTACTAGCGAAGAAGTGCTGCAGGCGGTCTTTGCCCATATTGACGGAGATATACCGGTAGAAGCAGTCCCCAAGTTACGCAAAGCCTACAGGGGTACCCAGACGGCCAGTTTACTTCTTTCCAAAGAGGTAGCGGATAAACTTCTTTCAAAGGAGAAAATCCGCATAGGATGGGCAGTATGCCGCGTGCGCCAGAAAACCGCCCCAAGAAGATGTTTTAAGTGCCTAGATTTTGGACACACAGCCGCCAGGCGCAGAAGTGCTCACGATGCTTCGAAGCAGTGCTTCAATTGTGGAGGCACAAACCACGCCTCAAAAGGCTGCAGCAACAAGCCTGCGTGCATACTCTGCGTGAGAAACGGGTCAAAGAATAGCGAGCACAACACCCTCAACTGGGCTTGCCCGCTATATCAGAAGGCATTGAGGAGCGAACGTTCAAATTAAGTTTCTCCAGCTTAATTTGAACCACTGTAGAGCGGCCCAGGACCTCGTCACTCAAACAGTCCGAGTCCAAGGGATAGATGTGGCACTGATATGCGAGCCATACCAAGCCATGCCTGACAGCGTGTGGATCCAAAACCAAACGTACGGAGCAGCAATCTGGAGCTGTGGAAGCACACCACTACAGTTGAGCGAGCGGAAAACAGCATCAGGATATGTTAGAGCCAGGTGTGGAGACATATACTGGTATAGCTGCTACATAGCTCCCAGCATACAGCTCGCCGAATTCGAGCGAATAATTGATGAGATCGCGACTGATTCGCGCAACCATGCGCCGACGATAATAGCCGGCGACTTCAATGCATGGGCATTAGATTGGGGAAGTAGCAGAACAAACGCCCGAGGAACCATGCTACTGGATGCTTTTGCGTCCCTCAATGTGGTGCTACTGAATACTGGAAGGAAACAAACCTACTCAAAGGCAGGACGTGGATCAATAATCGACCTCACATTCGCTAGCCCTTGCCTAGCGAGAAATATGACATGGGAAGTCTCAGACGGGTACACCCACAGCGACCACCAAGCTATCTTGAGCAATATCGGAGCATTGAGGCGACAACACATCCAGCAGCCAGCACACAACGGCTGGTGCCACAAGTCGATTGATGCAGCATCACTGCTGGTAGTGATGGAAGGCTCCCAAATCGATGGAACCGCAGAACAGCGCGCAAACTGCTTGGCCCAGGCAATGGAGAGAGCTTGCGACGCAGCAATGCCACGTAAAAAAAGAGGCGGAAATAAGCACAAGCCCGTGCATTGGTGGAACGAAGAAATCGAACACTCTCGCATGGTGTGTCACAGCACGAGAAGGCAGTACCAACGGGCAATGAAACGTTTCTTGAGAAGACCACATGACCTGCAGCTCCAGCACCAGGCAGAAACGATGCGTACCACGTTTCAAACCCAACGAGCTGCCTTGAAAAATGCTATTAAACGCAGCAAAGCAAACTGTTGGAAACAGCTCTGCGACGAAGCTGAAGATCAGCCCTTCGGTCAGGCATACAAGATGGTGATGGGCAAGCTTGCGAGACGGCCCACACCCACGTGCCCAACGCAACTCTGAACCATCGTGGAGACCTTGTTTCCACTCCAGCCCGAAATTCAAGCGTTAACATGCACTTACATTGATGAAGAATCCGAACCTACCTCAGATGCCACAGAGGTACTTGAGGCATTAGCCAGAGTACAAAAGGATAAGGCACCGGGGCCAGATGGGATCCCAACCAGAGCAGTAAAAATTATCGTAGAAGCTCATCTCGAAGTATTTACCGACCTCTACAACCGCTGTATCCACGAACGAATCTTCCCTTCTAGATGGAAACTCCAAAGATTGGTGCTACTCCCAAAAGGCGACAAGAATGCGGAGGATCCCTCTGCATATAGACCGCTATGTATGCTGGACACGATAGGCAAATTATTCGAGAGAATTATTTGCAATCGAATGGAGAAGGAACTGCTGAATAGACAAGGTCTCTCAGACTACCAGTTCGGCTTCAGAAAGGGGCGAAGCACAATTGATGCAATTTCTACGGTGGTAAATATAGCCCGCGAGGCCACTGCTGGAAAAAGATGGCAAGGAGGCGCAAAAAAGTACTGCCTAGTCACAACATTGGACGTCAGGAATGCCTTTAATTCTGCAAATTGGACCAAGATCCTTCAAGCACTTACAAGGCTTGGTATACCCAAATACCTTGTGCAGCTGGTGGCCAGTTATTTTGGAAATCGTACACTGCTGTACGATACGTCGGAAGGTCGGAAGACACACCGGGTCACAGGTGGCGTTCCACAAGGCTCTGTTATAGGGCCGATGTTGTGGAACATAATGTATGATGGAATCCTCAGGCTTCACACGCCGGCAGGAGTGCAAATCGTAGGGTTCGCAGACGACATTGCCATCACAGCAGTGGCTAAAAACCTAGTAGAGGTGGAGGAGAAAACCAATGAGACTGTGGTACTAGTCACCGAATGGCTCGACGCGAATGGACTAAGCCTGGCTCCTCACAAGACTGAGACAGTCCTCATAAGCAGTAGGAAGCGTGCAGAGACTGCTAGAGTGAGAGTCGGAGACCAACTTATTCAATCGAAGGAGGCTATCAAGTACCTGGGTGTAATGTTGGATCACAGGCTCACCTTTAAAAGTCACCTGCAGTATGTAGAGGAGAAAGCCGTAAAAGCCATTAATGCATTAAGTGGCATAATGGCGAAAATTGGCGGACCTGGGCAGCGTAGCAGATGGATGATCTGCCATGTGGTCAGATCAATTATTCTCTACGCATCGCCAATATGGGCCCATGCATTAGCAGTCCCATCATACAGCCGTGGTTGCAAAAGCGCTTACAGAAGATGTGCGCTAAGGGTGATAAGTGGCTTCCGAACAGTATCGGATGACGCCGCGCTAGTCCTCGCGGGAATGGTCCCGCTCGACCTCCTTGCGATGGAAAGTGGAAGCCCTCCTACAGACCATTTGCGGCGGGAGCGTACGATGGCACAATGGCAGACGAGATGGATGTCTACAACTAACGGCAGCTGGACAAGACGACTAATAGCAGACATACGGCCGTGGGTGGGTAGAAAGCACGGACAAGTCGACTTCTATTTGACCCAATTACTAACGGGACATGGATGCTTTAAATCCTATCTTTATAGGTTTAAGCACGAGACGGATCCGTTTTGCACACACTGTGCGCGGTGTATTGAAGACGCAGAGCATGTCTTTTTTGTTTGTCCGAGATTCTCTGCAGAACGGGAAGAGCTAAGCATAGGCATTGGGAGGCCATTCACAGTCGCTGACTTGATGGATATCCTACTTAGCTCGCAAAACAATTGGGCTGCAATTTGCACCATGGCCGCAGAAATAATCAAATCCTTGCGTCGCGCTGAAAGAATGCGCAATTCAAATTCAAATCCTAGACATGGATCTAGTTGAGGCTTTCATGCCATCTCCCCCTTGTGAGGTAATACTTAGCGGTGGTTCCGCGAGAGGGAATCGGAGAATAGGGGTGGTTTTAGTGGGTGAGGAATTCCAAGTCCCACACTTTAAGGCTTTCAACGCTTTCCCCCCTATACAAAAAAAAAAAAAAAAAAAAAAAAAAAAAAAAACATATTTTTGCACACAGTTATACACCCAAATCTTTACACATACTTCTTACCAAACACATACAATCTTGCAAACATATTAAAAGTATACTCATATCGGCGGCTCACAATACGCACAACCCTACGCAACCCCAACGCGTTCTCTCGACACCAACTTAACCTATATTTTGCGATCTAAGCCGCATTCAACTCTTATCTACTCCTTTCTCGCGTGGTCTATCTGTCGTCACCCAAATCAAATACTAAGAAAATGTCTCTCGTTCGAAGCTTCACCTTCTCTGCGGACAGACTTTTAAATTTCTGCTCCAACTCAGCTAGCTTCTGTATTGACAAGCGAGAATCGGTGCTTTCGGAAAGACTCGCTCGACTTGATCAATTGTTCAACGAAGCTGATCAGGACTTCCGGAAAGCGATGACCTCGAGCGATCCGTCCATTACAACTGAGTTCGAGGACAATGCCTCTCAAAAGTTTTCCGATTGCGAAAACGAGTTTTATCGCCTCAAATCTTATCTCAAAGATTTAATTGCTGAACTCCCAGTACTCTCCTCATTTCAAAACAATCTAAATTCGACTTCGTTCCTGAATAACTCATCCAACTCGTGCATGATCAAACTTCCACCCTGTGACACAGAGCCATTCAACGGCAACTATGAAGACTGGCCAGCCTTCAGGGATATGTTTACAGCGGCTTACGGATCTCATCCCAAGCTAACTCAAGCTCAAAAATTGTATCACCTTCGACACAAAACCCTCGGTGAAGCTAGTACCATCGTTAAGCAATTCCAGTTGTGCGATGAAAATTTTCAACCCGCATGGAACGCATTATGCAAGCGTTATGAAAATAAACGTCTTTTCGTCGATACGCAACTAAAACATTTGTTTGGGATTGAGCGAATTTCGAAAGAGGATGACAAGGATATCCAAAAAATCCTAACTACTATCTGCAATTGTCTCTCGGTACTCTCAGCCCAAGGTATCTCAACCTCAGATTGGGATCCTTTCCTCGTTTATCATTGTTCGTCTAAGCTTCCTGAATTAACCCTATCTCTTTGGGAACAATCTCTAGACTCTAGAAAGGAGCTGCCCACCTGGGAGCAACTTAATAAATTTCTTACTTCTAGAGTAGAAGTTTTAGAAAGATTGAATGCAATAAAACCATTCAAACCTCCCAATTTCATTCAGCATTTCTCCAAATCCTAAGGAAAAACTAATACCACATCACATGCAACTACAGCAGCAAAAGCGTTGCAAATATTGCAAGCAAAGTCATCATCTCAGACAGTGTGGGGATTTTCTAAAGTTATCCCCCCAAGACCGTTTCCAGTATGTGAAAACGGCAAAAATATGCATTAACTGTCTCGCATACAACCACTTAGCCAAGGAATGCAAAAGTGAACACACATGCAGCACTTGCCAAAAAGCACACCACACCTTGTTGCATTTTCCTCCCAAGTCGACTCAGACTGAATCCCAATCTCGATCTATTTCTGCTCTTCACTCGTCTCAAAACCAAAACATCATCTTGCCGACTGCAATTGTTCGAGTAATTCACTGTGGAGAATTGCTGTGCTTACGCGAACTCATTGACCAAGGTTCCCAGCGAACTTTTATCACGGAGAAGTCCCAAAAGCGTTTCAAGCTCCCAGTTCGTAAGCATCATACGAACATCTCAGGCATCGGCGGACAGTTTGTCAGCTCATCGTCTAAAATTTGTAAAATCAATCTTACAAACGCTGCAAACGAGGTTCGTGTACCCGTTGATGCAATCGTCCTTAATAAGCTCAAGAATATGATCCCGTCTATCACAGTCCAAAAACCATCCGATCCTTCTCTGGATGGATCCGAATTTTTCAACTGCAGCTCAGATTGATATGGTCATCGGAAGTGATATTGCTCCTCGCATTCTGTTGGAAGGAATCCAAACGCCAATCTCAGGCAATATGCTCGCGCAATACACCATTTTCGGATGGATAGTGAGTCACCCTCTTGCTAACACAACTAGCATCTGCTCATTCTCAACTTTTGTCGACGATGAAGCAGAGAATCTTAGCAATCTGTTGCAAAAACTTTGGGAAGTTGAGGAAATCTCAATTCCCAAACCCGTATCTGACGCAGATGAGTTTTGCGAAAAACTTTACGCAGATACAACCCAAAGGCAACCCGATGGCCGCTACATGGTACGCTTACCCTTCAAATCTGAATTCCCAGAAGGCATACATCTTGGAACATCTCGCACGGTGGCAATGTCTCAATACGTCCGAATGCAACAAACGTTGCAGAAGAACAGCTCTCTTAAGTCACAATACCATCACGTTTTAGCAGAATATTTCACTCTCAAGCACATGTCAGAATGTAGCCCCAAGGAGATCATAGTCGATCATAAATACTTCTCCTTTTATCTACCACACCATGCAGTAATTCCACCCGAGAGCAAATCCACTCAAGTAAGAATCGTATTCAATGCTTCTCGACGCTCTTCGTCAGGCCACTCGTTAAATGATGTCTTACACAAAGGCCCTACCCTACAGGGTGATTTACTTGGTATTCTGCTTAATTGGAGAATGTACCAATTCGTTTTCAATGGAGATATCGAAAAAATGTACCGCCAAATTCTCGTACATCCCGATGATCGCTCGTTTCAACGAGTTTTGTTCAGTCCCACCAATAGTACACTCATGAGAGACTTTGAATTGAACACTGTTACATTTGGAGTTAATTGCGCATTCTATCTTGCAATTAGAACTCTCCTGCAGCTAGCTCAAGACTGTGAAAACTCCCAACCCATCGCATCCAAAATACTCCGCCGGGAAATTTATGTGGATGACGTTCTCTCCGGAGATCACACGCTGGAAGGCGCCACTGTGGCACAATTCCAAATCCGAGCAGCACTCCAGTCTGCCGGTTTTCTTCTTATGAAAAATACCGCAAATCACACAACTCTGCTTAGTAACATCCCAAAAGAAGATCTGCTTGATGGCAATTTTCTGAAAGTTACTGACTCCAGCACCACCCGTACTCTCGGGATCCGATGGAACGCTAAAGATGATTACTTTTCGTATGATATCTGCCCACCCAATACTGTTACCTCAATAACAAAGCGTCAAATCCTATCGCACGCATCCACTTTGTTTGACCCCGCAGGCTGGCTTACGCCAATCATAGTACAAGCCAAACTTCTACTCCAATCTCTCTGGTTAGAATGCCTGGATTGGGACGACAATGTCAAACCAGCCACCATTTCCAAATGGAACACATTCCTCGAGAACTTACTCGAACTTAAGCTTATCCGCATCCCACGCTGGACTGGCTATGACCCAAAGCAAGATATCCAACAACACGGATTCTGCGATGCTTCTGAGAAAGCATATTGTGCTGCAATATATCTGCGCACAAGCCATCCCACTGGCACTTCTCAAATTCACCTACTCGTTGCCAAAAGCAAAGTAGCTCCACTTAAAACAGTCAGTTTACCCCGATTGGAACTGTGCGGAGCCGTTTTACTCGCCAAGTTGGTAAAACACACGCTCACAGAAACGCAACTATCCAACATCAAGCTGTTTCTATGGTCTGACTCCGAGATCGTGCTAGCTTGGCTCGAAAAACCCATACATGTGTGGAAAACGTATGTCGCGAATCGCATATCTGCTATTCACTCAGATACACCCAATGCGATTTGGAGTCACGTCCAGTCAAAGGACAACCCAGCAGATCTTGGTACACGCGGTTGCACCAGCAACGAGCTAAAGGATTCCTCTTTATGGTGGAATGGCCCCAGTTGGCTAGCCTCTGCCAAAGATAACTGGCCTGGCCCTTCCCGAATCGAAATTTCGCCCCCAGAATCCAGAAAAGTCGACCAGTTTTTCACGCAGGCGAACGATGTTGACTTGTGCGACAAGTTTTCATCTTACTCGAAAGCCCTTAGAGCAACAGCTCGTATATTGGGTTGGTGCCCTGCTCATGCCGAAATAGCGAACAACATGACATCCCTTGTCAAACTTGCCAAAATCCGATTGGTAATTGCTCCACAACAGCAACACTATCCCGACGAGTACTCCCGATTACTCAAAAATAAACCAATTTCCCCCCAGAGTTCCCTTAATACTTTGGATCCATTCTTGGATAAAGACGGTCAAATAAGGGTCAACAGTCGACTCGCAAACGCAAATCTGTCCTACAAAGAACGACACCCATTTCTGCTGCCAGCAAGTTCCAGGCTTTGCACTCTGTTTATCGATTTTGTACACTCTCCACGCTGAAAATCTTCTCATGCTTCGAGCGATTCGGCAGGAATTCTACACTCCTAGATTAACCAACAAGGTTAAACACTGCATTCGACGTTGTGTCGTTTGTACCCGATTTAAACAAGTATCTAAAAGCCAGATCATGGCAGCTCTTCCTCCCGAAAGAGTTCAATTCTCACCTCCTTTTACTGTTACTGGAGTCGATTTCGCGGGTCCTTTTGATATAAAAGCATCACCCATTCGCTCAAGTCGCATTCTGAAAGGCTATGTTTCGGTATTCGTCAGTTTTTCAACCAAAGCAATACACTTGGAAGCAGTCACAGAGTTGAGCACGAAGGCATTTCTCGCAGCCTTCGACCGATTCGTTAGTCTTCGAGGCATCCCCAAAAAGATGGTCTCGGATAACGGGAGAAATTTCGTCGGCGCTAGCCGTGAACTCTCAAAAAGCTGGGAAAGTTTTCTGAAAAACTCTAACGAGCATATCTCTTCACTCTATAGTAGCCGGGAATTTGAATGGCAATTCATTCCTTCTCAGGCTCCTCACATGGGCGGTCTCTGGGAAGCTGCTGTAAAAAGCTTCAAAAAACATTTCAAGCGCGTAGCGGGAAAAGCTATATTCACCTTCGAAGAGTTCTCCACACTCCTGTTCAAAATCGAAGCAGTGCTGAATTCAAGGCCACTCTCAATGCCGAAAGCCAATGTGGACAACTTGCTTCCATTAACGCCTGGACATTTCCTCCGGGGCGCTCCCATCACCGCCTTCCCAGAAAATCCAAATGAAACTCTCTCTCTATCACTAATCGGTGGCAAAAATTAAAAATTATGCACCAAGAATTCAGTAAACGGTGGCGAGACGAATACCTTACTGAACTCCATAGACGCTATAAATGGAAAAACCCATCTCGGAACATAGAAATCGATGACATTGTCATCATTAAAGACGACGCATGCCCACCAACGGACTGGCGCCTGGGAAGAGGCATTAAACTCCATCCTGGCTCGGATCATCATGTCCGCGTGGTGGACTTACAGACCCGATCTGGTCCCATTACAAGACCCATCGTCAAATTAATTGTCTTGCCTACAAAGCAAGATCCCTCATCCTAATACTTCCCTTACTCTAAAAACAATCTGTTTCTATCTCACTCAAAACTAACCTCGATCTCATGACATCATATCCCAAACTTCTGCTAATTGCTTGTTTTTTTCGCCTAGATGGATTTCCAATGCAAAATGTGCAAGAAGCGTCATCCCTTGCGATTTTGCCCCAAGTTTTTGGTACGCCGACTAGGATACTGCGTAAATTGTTTAGCCTCCTCTCACACCCTCTTTAAGTGCGACTCAAAGGATGTGTGCCATAGATGTGGCGATTTGCACCACACAATTTTACATCCAGGAACCCCGCCAAGCAAGCCGAAAAACAGCGACCAGAGGAATCGGCAACCTCCAGCGAGCTCATCATCAGGTTTCACCTCTCGTCATCGTGAGGAGCTCAACACCGGCACATCCAAGAAGGATGACTCGAACCGAAGCCGGTCTAGGCAGGTCAACACGGATCAGCATCGCCAATCACGTCGAAGCGCTTCTCCGCCAGGACCGCTGCAACATCTACAAGAAGCAATTCGCTGCTTGTCCCGACTTCAGAACTTGTTGAAGTAATCTTGCCATATGGCAAGGGGGCCGGCATGTTGGCGTCAGCCAACAATAATTAACCTTAATTATAAGTAGATAACTAAACTGAAAAATGTTAATGCGACTCAGTGCAAAGGGCTACGCACCCACGAAAAGAAACGCGTTTAGGCTAAATGTCATAATTAGAATGAGGTAACACTACACTGAAGCTCGCTCTCTTGAATTGAATTAAGCGCACATTAAAGTCGCATATTTTTGAAGCTCCTGCCTTTTTCCTGGGAACTGATCGTGGCCAGACCCAACTTGGCCAACCACCTCTCTTCTGCCATACCTCATTGGCAGCAACAGCAACAACAACAACCGCCAAACTACTTTGGCTACCAACCCCCTTGGGAGATCCTTGGCCAAATTAATCTTGGCATTTCAGCTCGGCCATCATCGGATTGGCAACCCAAATCTCTCCCACTTCTTCACATACAAACATACAAACATACAAACATACAAACATACAAACATACAAACATACAAACATACAAACATAACAAACATACAAACATACAAACATACAAACATACAAACATACAAACATACAAACATACAAACATACAAACATACAAACATACAAACATACAAACATACAAACATACAAACATACAAACATACAAACATACAAACATACAAACATACAAACATACAAACATACAAACATACAAACATACAAACATACAAACATACAAACATACAAACATACAAACATACAAACATACAAACATACAAACATACAAACATACAAAACAAACATACAAACATACAAACATACAAACATACAAACATACAAACATACAAACATAAACAAACATACAAACATACAAACATACAAACATACAAACATACAAACATACAAACATACAAACATACAAACAACAAACATACAAACATACAAACATACAAACATACAAAACAAACATACAAACATACAAACATACAAACATACAAACATACAAACATACAAACATACAAACATACAAACATACAAACATACAAACATACAAACATACAAACATACAAACATACAAACATACAAACATACAAACATACAAACATACAAACATACAAACATACAAACATACAAACATACAAACATACAAACATACAAACATACAAACATACAAACATACAAAACATACAAACATACAAACATACAAACATACAAACATACAAACATACAAACATACAAACATACAAACATACAAACATACAAACATACAAACATACAAACATACAAACATACAAACATGCAAACATACAATCATACAAACACATAGCCGCTAGGTGCAGAAGTGGTCATGACACCACAAAACAGTGTTTCAACTGCGGAGGCTCAAACCACACCTCAAATAGCTGCAAAAACAGTCCTGCGTGCATACTATGCACAAGAAATAGAGTCCAAAACGCGGCACACAACACCCTTAGCAGGGCTTGCCCGCTGTTTGCGAAGGTAATAAGAGCTAACGGTAAACATTAAGTTACTCCAGCTTAACCTCAACCACTGTTGAGCGGCCCAAGATCTCGCTACCCAAACTGTTCGCGATCTAGGGATTGATATTGCACTTTTCTGCGAGCCATATCAAGCAATGCTTGACGGAGTCTGGATCCAAAACCAGGGACAAGAAATCCAAGGATATGGAGCGGCAATATGGAGCTGTGGAAGCCCTCCACAGCAACTTAGTGAGCGGAAAACAGCTTTGGGTTATGTTAGAGCAAGATGTGGAGGCATTTACTGGTACAGCTGCTACTTAGCCCCCAGCCTATCAGTCGATGAATTCGAACGAATAGTGGACGAAATCGCGACGAATTCTCAAAGCGCCGACAGTAATTGCGGGCGACTTTAATGCATGGGCAGTGGACTGGGGGAGCATCAGAACTAACGCCCGAGGAGCAACGTTGTTAAACCATGGAGGAAAGCAAACCTTCTCAAAGGCTGGACGAGGTTCAATAATTGACCTAACGTTTGCTAGCCCTCACCTCGCAAGAAGCATGACGAGGGAAGTGTCCGAATTATACACCCACAGCGACCACCAAGCCATAGTGGCAAACTTTGGCGGACTGCAAAGGCAACGGACACATCAGCCTACGCAATTCGGATGGAACGAGAAGGCGCTCGATACCGGATCCTTGTTGGCAATGCTAGAGAGCACCCAGCTAACTGGAAATGCAGAAAATTAAGCGAGGATCCTGGCAGAGGTCATGGAGAGAGCCTGCGATGCCGCGATGCCACGAAATAGGAGGGACACAGTCAGAAGGAAACCGGTTCACTGGTGGACCAGCGAAATACAAGATATTCGACAGGAGTGCAATCACACGAGAAGGCAGTACCAACGCGCCATGAAGCGATTCCCGCAAAGCCACTAGATCAAGAGGCGCAATTTCAAGCGGACATACTGCAAGTTACGTTCCAAACTCATCGAGCTGGACTTAAAAAAGCCATAAAGCGGAGCAAGGCAAACTGTTGGAGGACATTGTGCGAAGAAGCTGAAGGACAACCTTTTGGACAAGTCTACAAGCTCGTAATGGGAAAGCTGGCAAGGCGGCCATCTCCTACATGCCCCATGCAACTACATACAGTTGTACATACGCTATTCCCGGTTCAACCGGAGACAATTGACCAGACAATAGGATCTGACTCATCGTACGTCTGTACTACAAACGCAGATGAAGTACTAGCTGCACTATCCCGCGTACACGCCGACAAAGCACCAGGGCCAGACGGAATCCCAACCAAAGCGGTAAAGATTGTTGTGGAAGCACAGCCAAATGTTTTTGCTGATCTTTATAATCAGTGCATCAGGGAGGGAGTCTTTCCCTCAAGATGGAAGCTCCAGAGACTGGTGCTGGTCCCAAAAAGGGACAAAAACATGGAGGACCCCTCTGCGTACAGACCATTGTGCATGCTAGACGTCATCGGCAAACTGTTTGAGCGCATCTTATGCAACCGCCTAGAGGCGGAACTGGAAGAACAACACGGCCTCTCAAATCAGCAGTTCGGGTTCAGGAAGCAACGCAGTACGGTAAACGCAATCTCAATGGTGGTGAAAATTGCCCTCAAGGCCATGGCTGGAAGAAGATGGCGAGGTGGAAGCAAGGAGTACTGCCTCATTACTACACTCGACGTAAAGAACGCATTTAACGCCGCTCGCTGGGAAAGGATCCTCCAAGCACTCACGCGCCTTGGTATCTCTGCGTACCTGGTGAAATTGGTAAGCAGCTACTTTGAAAATCGTACTCTGCTTTACGACACATCGGACGGACGGAAATCATACGGAGTCACAGGCGGCGTGCAACTGGGCTCAGTCATTGGCTACTGTGGAACGTGATGTATGACGGAGTTCTTCGACTATCTGCACCGATCGGTATCAGCATCGTTGGATTTGCAGATGACATTGCAAAAATCTGGAGGATGTCCAGCGGAAAACCAATCACGCCATAGTGCGGGTGACCGACTGGCTTGAGGTTAACGGTTTGAGTCTAGCTCCCCACAAAACCGAAGCGGTCCTTATCAGCAGTAGGAAACGTATAGAAACTGCCCGTATAAGAGTCGGAGGCCAGCATATAATGTCGAAGGAGGCTATAAAGTACCTGGGGGTTATGCTGGACCATAGGCTAAACTTTAAAAGCCACCTAGCTTACGTGGAGGAAAAGGCCATCAAAGCTACGACTGCGTTATTGGAAATAATGGCGAATATCGGTGGACCTCGGCAACATAGTAGATGGCTGATCTGCAACGTGGTAAGGTCGATCATCATGTACGTAGCACCAATATGGGCCCCTGCAATGACCGTGCCCTCATATAGTCGAGGATGCAAGAGTGCGCACAGGAGGTGCGCTCTCCGAGTTATCTGCAGCTTCCGGACAGTGTCAGAAGACGCGGCCCTGGTACTGGCTGGAATGGTGCCGCTGGACCTGTTAGCAATGGAAAGCAGGGTGGCAGGTGACCATCGCCGAGAGAGAACGGTGACGCGATGGCAGGCGAGGTGGAGTACTACCACCAACGGCAGCTGGACAAGAAGATTGATTGCGGACATAAGTCATAAGTGGGTAGACAGCACGGACAAACCGACTTTTACCTAACAGAGCTACTGACTGGTCATGGGTGCTTCAAATCCTATCTCTATAGGTTTAAGCATGAGACAGATCCGTTTTGCACACACTGTGCGCGGACCATAGAAGACGCAGAATATATTTTCATTGTCTGTCCGAGATTCGCTGCCGAACGGGAAGAGCTATGCCTAGGTATTGGCAGGCCATTTACAGTCCCTGACTTTATGGACATCCTGCTTACCTCGCAAAACAATTGGGATGCTATTTGCACCATGGCTGCCGAGATTCTCAAATCCTTGCGTCGCGCTGAACGACAGCGCAGTTCGAGTTCAAACCCTCGATAGGAATCTGGTGGAGGCCTTCGTGCCATCTCCCCCCTTGTGAAGTAATACTTAGCGGTAGTTCCGCAAGAGGGAAACGGAGAGTAGGGGTGGTTTTAGTAGGTGAGGAATTCCGAGTCCCACACTTCTTGGCTTTTAATGCTTTCCCCCCTATAAAAAAAAAAACTACTTACAAACATACTTTTACTTTGCCTTTTACTTTATAGGTTAGCCACCCGTTTCAAATTCCTTTCCAGGAACAGAAGTTTAAATATTAATGGGCCGGGAACAGCCTAATTGGACTGGACCTACTTTGGTCGTCACCCCGCCTGCCTGGTTGTCTTTGCCTCCTGCCTGGTTGTCTTTGCCTCCCGCTTTGGGGCCTTTTTTCCTTTCAAGGCTAAGGCCTACCCTCAGCGCCGGATTGAAGTGCCTTCGCGTTTTCCTGGGCTCTTCTAAAACGGCCACATATCCCCAGTAAAAGGTATGTGGCCGATCCTTTCTGTGAGGCACCGGACCACGTTTAGTTTAGCTATTGCAAAAATTTTAATTAATTCACAAATCACCTCACTCTGCACATTTTTTACTCACTTAAGCTTTTGCAAGAAAAAACCCGAGCTCAAAATTCAAATTTTCTTGGCTGCTCTCCACTTGCTATTCCACCGTTTTCAAACGCCAACTAGCCCTTGACAACGGCCAGTTGCCCTATTTAATGCGCCAGAGGGACTCCAAATAAATGAGGCATATTCCAATTTGGAACGAACAAATGCCGAATAAAGGCACAACCTGCTGTATGGGTCCTTAAGCTGGCAGGCATCGCGCTTAACAAAACCAAACATGGAATAGGCTTTAGGCAAAATGTAAAGTGCTCATTAAAAAGAAATTGTGTGTCAAATTTTACTCCTCATCCCGGCTCGATAAAATTTTATTGGCGATTGAATAAGTCGCCATAATGTTGTAGACACATTTGCTATATCTGACAGTAAAGCATTTGCTTAGATTAAGTGGAAGTAGGTTGTGTACACACCAAGAGCTGCCCCTATCTAGGTCGTTTTGTAATAAGCTAACGTCATCTAAGTTTTTAATAGATCGAAAAATTCTAAGATCATCCGCATAAAGCAAAAACTCAGAGTAATGAGTACTCAAACAAATGACATTAACAAAAATTATGAAAAGTAAAGGTCCAGAAGTAGAAACATACGGACTAGAAAGCGAGCTGTTTATTCCGACTCTATAAGTCCGGTGGTCCAAGTAGGATTCAATCCAACATAATAGCGGGGAATGAAATCCTTACTTAAGAAGCTTTGCAAGTAGTGCATGATGACAAACTTTATCAAATGCCTTGGAAAAATCAGGATAAACAACATCAACTTGACAGCGTTTACCAAAGTAACTGATGCAATAATTGCTGAAGACCGCTAAATTAGATGTGGTTGAGCGACCTGGCATAAAACCATGTTGATTTGGGTTTCTGTAACTCTTTAAAAAAAAAGTCAGCTGCTTGGCTATAATCCGTTCAAGGAGTTTCGAAATATTGCTAAGCTTAGCGATGGGTCGATAGTTAAGTACCTCACTCTTGACACCAGACTTGAACACAGGTGTGACTGTGGCAACTTTCCACTTGTCAATAAATCGACCTGCAGAGAGATACATTGAAAATATTGTTATGAGCGGCTCACAAAGCACACCAATACAACTCTTCAGGAAGAACGATGAAATTCCATCACAGTCTGGATAATTAGAATCATCACAACTCAATACAGCTTGGTAGATGTCATCTTCAGAGATGGATAAATTGCCAACGTTCAGAAGGTGGGGAGGTTCAAAGTTGGAGCTGAAAAACTTTGCGAACAAATTTGAAATGCCAATGTCCGATGTTGCAATTAAATCAAATAATGTCATAGATGAAGGTACTGGAGATTTTGATTTTTTCGAGTTGACGAATCGCCAAAATAATCTTCGATTTAATTTCAGCCCGTTTTCAACATCTGTAATATATTGATTATTTAGAATTTTATTAAGAAATTCAAACTCACGCTTATGTTGCCTATATCTCTCCCAATCAGCAGAATCATGCGTCACTAAAAACCGTTAATGGAATTTGTTGCGCAAATTTTTATACTTTTTAAACCTTTAGTGGGGTTCTTCGGAAGGCAGGAACTATCCTGTGGTTATGGGGGCGTATGCTGACCGGTTTAACATGGAAAACCCAGCGCGATCCTGGCTTACTGCGTCCCAAGTCGGCTCACACCTCCCCGTGGTAACCCCTGGTAACAGAGCAATCCAACCGCAAAGCTGCTGGCTAACGTGAGCGGCGACCCTCTCCTTGGGGACAAACAGGGGGCGTCGCATCGGGCTTGGCACCCGTTAGGCGTCTATTTCCATCCGCCAATGAAAACTTACACAATGCCTCGGATACGCAAACGTTTTAAGGACCACGATTTGAGTATATGCACCTGGAATGTACGCACCCTCAATAGAGAGCGCGCGGATTCCAAGCTGGTGGATGTCCTCGAGGAACATTCATCGGACATTAACGCACTTCAGGAAATAAGATGGACTGGACAGGGGTGTTAGGAAGATAAAAGGTTCCAAAACACATCCCGTTCCAAATGAAAAATATTTGTTTAATTTTTATTAGTATTTATTTATTGATCGAGACACACATATTTGATGTGTCCGATCCAATGGTTCTCTTTTAGTCGCCTCATTCATTCATACTGAATTCATGTTAATATGCTTAGCCTATGCTGACCAACTCCGCTGTCGGTAAAC
Source organism: Lordiphosa collinella (assembly GCA_018904265.1). NCBI lineage: Eukaryota > Metazoa > Arthropoda > Insecta > Diptera > Drosophilidae > Lordiphosa > Lordiphosa collinella. Next base: position 97,686 of record JAEIFV010000075.1, read on the forward strand.
GCCGGCAGCGACGTTGGTGTATTATGTATTTCTTATATGCTCAGCGCTGATGGCAGTGAGAGCGGGAGAGAATGTTATGTGCACATTACTTGACTCATGCTTACTGCGCCGCCAGCTTATGCTGAATATGCCGACGCAGCACTTATGCAATCTGAAGGATCATATTACTTTGACTTTAAGTGTGGAAATTGAATGTACATAATCATTGCGACAAAGTGTTACAATGTGTGTAGGTTTAAATATATTTGGTACAGTGGGTACTCTGTATGTGTGCATACCACATCTCCCTCCTTTTGAAAAATAACGTAATAAAATGAAGTTATTTTAATGATTTTAAATTTTTTTTTTTGTGCGATTGTATATTTGTATTTATAGTTAAGTACGAATATGTGAAATAGAGTTAAAAGTGTAAGTATATATTTGTAATGAATATTTTTGTTTTTATTTATTATTTAATTGTTGTAATTTTTGTTTTTCTTTTTTTTTTTTGTGTTTCTTTGTTTTTAGACTGGATTTTTTTTTTTTTTTTTTATAATGTTTTTGTATTTAATCTAATTAAGGAAATAAAAATGAATTTTATCTGCATGCATGCTATGTGATAAAATTGAAATTATGAAATAAAAATTTTTAGTCTATCCTTATGAACTGTTTGTTTTTTATTCTTATCGTCTGAAATTATAATATTGTCTCTATCTTCTATTTTTTCTACAGTATAGGGCCCCGTATATTTAAAATCTAGCTTATGTCCTGTTTCATTTTTCAATAAAACCTTATCTCCTTTTGATAAATTTATATTTTTTACTTTTGAATCATATAATTCCTTATTCTTTTGCTTATGTTCTTCCAATATAATTCTAGCTCTTTTATATGCTAATTCTAGCCTATACTTTGACTCTTTTGCGAAGTCGTCTACATTATATAATGGTTCAATATGATTACTTATGCTGTTAAATGTCTTATTAATAGTAGGCTTTCTGCTAAAAACTAATTCGTAAGGACAATAATTGTGCGCTGTGGATGGTGTTGTATTGAAGCAATACACGAAGTATTTTAACCAAACATCCCAATCAGTTTTGTTGACTGAAATATAAGAACGAATGTATTCGTTGAACGTTCTATGGCTTCTTTCCACTGTTCCTAAAGTCTGGTGATGGTGTGCTGTGGATGTTATATTTTTTATATCAAGATATTTGCATAAATCATTGATAACTGAATTCTTATATTCCGTTCCCATGTCCGTAATGAACGTCTTCATTGGACCGTACTTTAGAATAAAAGATTCGAAAATAGCTTTTGCTACCGTTTTAGCACTTTTGTCCGGTATTGGAATGGCTACAAGATATTTTGTCAAATCACAAATTAATGTTATAGCATATTCATTTCCTTGTTCTGACTTTGGTAAGGGACCGATCGTGTCCACTATTACTCTATCGAATGCCATTAATGGTGTGTCTGTCAATGTCATAGGTGTTTTTGTGTGAGTTGCAACTTTTGATTTTTGACATTGTGTACATTTTTTTACATAATTCTTGATATCACGTGTCATATTATTCCAATAATAATGACGTTTTATTTTCGCTAGTGTTTTCGTGATTCCTGTGTGTCCTCCTTGCATGGGATCATCATGGTATGTAGACAGTATTTCTTCGATTTCTTTTTTATTCTTTTGTTTTATTGCGGTCACCGGCTGGAGTAGCGCTACTCTTAGTTCTTTTAATATTTTGTTGCCCATATTTTTAAAATAATCAATTGAAACTTGTTCAAAGATTTTTTCGCACGGCGCCATTTTTAGTTGAGTGATACCTTGTGTACCGGCTTCTATTTCAAGCCTTTGGAAAAATTGATCTAGATCGAAAACTCCATTAGTACAAAGATCATCAACATTAATTCTTGCAATTATCTTTTTACCATGTTTAAGAAAACAGGTTGATAGGTTTACTTGCAAGGTCACTACTTTTTTAACGTCCTCATTGCGAATGACGCTATATACTTTGGGCATCGAAGTGATCGGTTGTTTGCACAAATCCGAATCTATTCCTGCGCAGGATTTTTTCTGTCTACTTTCGCTTCTTGTAGTGACTTTTAATATTTTTCTCGTTATATCCTTTAGTTGCTCTATAGTTATTCTTGATAACGCATCGGCAACATGATTGTCTTTGCCCTTAAGATACTCAACTGTAAACTGATACTCTTCCAAGTCAAGTCTCATACGAGTCAGCTTTGAACTTGGATTTGTCATTGAAAATAAAAATGTTAAAGGTCTGTGATCTGTTTTAACTATAAAATGTTTTCCATAAATATATGGTCTAAAGTGGTTTATTGCCCAATGTATTGCTGTTAGTTCCTGTTCTGTTGTGTTTTTGTTGGACTCGCCTTTTGTAAAAGTTCTAGAAGCATAGGCAACTGGAAGTTGTAGTCCATTGTATTCTTGTGTTAATACAGCCCCGCAAGCATGTTTACTTGCGTCTGTGATGATACAGAATTCTTTTTGAAAATCAGGGTATTGAAGTAGTGTTGGACTCATTAATTGCGTTTTTAAATATTCAAAAGCTTGTTGACATTGAGGTGTCCATTCGAATTTTACATTTTTCTTGCATAGTCTTGTGATATGATAAGAATAATCCGCGAAGTTTTTAATAAATCTGCGGTAATAGTTGCAAAAGGCAATAAATCTTCTGGCGCTGTCTGCGTCAGTTGGAACTGGATATTTTCTGATTACTTCATATTTTCCATCATCTGGCAGGATACCTTTATTAGTACATTTATGTCCCAAAAAAGTAACTTCGTGCATGAAGAAGGTGCACTTATCTGGATGAAGTTTTAAATTATGTTTTCTACATAGCTCAAATACATCAGTTAGATTATTAAGCATATGTTTTTTAGAACAACCGATGACTATTAGATCGTCCATGTAAAGAAACGCTTGGGCTGGTTTCAACCCAGAAAATGCTAATGTCATCATACGTTGGAATGAATTTGGTGCTATTTTCAAGCCATAAGGTAATCGCGTAAAACGATAAGATCCATTGCTCGTTGAAAATGAAGTTATATTTCTGGAATTTTCTTCTAATTCAATCTGGTGGAATCCAGACATTAAGTCCAAACAGGAAAAGTATTTAGCTCTTCCTAACTGATCTAGTATATCATCAATTCTGGGCAGAGGGAATTTGTCTGCCAATAGCTTTTTATTAATTTGGCGGTAGTCAATCACTAAACGCCATCTTTTCTTTTCTGAGTCTGGTAGTGATTTTTTCGGAACTAACAATAATGGGCTATTGTATTCTGAAATAGATGGTTCTACAATGTTGTCTTTAATCAATTTTTCAACTTGTTCTGTTATTTCATCTTTTTGGCTATGTGGATTTCTATAATTCTTTATGTAGGTTGGTTCATCATTATTCAATCTCAATTTTTGTTTGTAGAAATTATTAGTTGTGATTGGTTCTGTTTCCAATCCAAAAATATCTGTATATTTTGAACACAATTCTGTTAAGACCTTTTTATGATCGGTTGGGAAGTTCTTTTTTAATTTTGAAAGTATTAATTCTGCTCTTTGTGGATCTTTGACTTTAAATATTTCATAATTTTGAAGTGGTTCGTATTTTAGTTTATCCAATTTAAGAACTTGAGTTTTGTTCGTTGTGTTCAATATCCGAACGAATGCATTTTTTGTACTTGAAATTGTATTTGCAATGAAAATACCTTTTTGAACTTCTTGATTTGGTATTAAAATTTCTTCATCATTTGTATTAAGGGTAATTTGTCTTATAACTTCGGACCGACATGGAATAACGATTTCGTTACTGTCTGTATTATAAACAATAGGGATGTGTATTGGAGATTTTAAGTTATTTGGTCGTAATATTAATGAATCATTTTCTGGGGTGAAATCGAGTTGACAATTAAAAGTTTTTATGAAATCTAGTCCAATTATTCCATTTCCTGGTATTGAAAAATTATTCGGTACTAGGTGGAAATTGTATGGTATAATGAAATTACCTGTTCTCAATTCGAGAAATGTTTGACCAAGTGATTTTATTGAACCTTTTCCTATTCCTGTTATTTGTGTTATAGTAGTGTTGTCGATGTCTTGAAATATATCGGAGTTTTCTTTTATAATTGAAATATCTGATCCTGTATCTATTAGAAATGTGAATAGTTTTCCCGTGTGTTCATTTTTTATGTTGATGAAAGTACTTAAACTGAGATTGATAGTGTGAATTTTTGAGTTTATTGGTTTGGAGTACTTAAGGGATTTTGTTGGTTTTCCGACGTGCTTTGTGCATGTCTGACGTTATTATTTCTGTTATTATTATTATTTTGGTTGTTTTGGTTGCCTCGATTACCATTGTTAAAATTTCCTCGATTGGCATTGTTATAGTTTTGATTAGAGCCTCTGAAGTTTCCTGAGAAATTTCCACGGCCTCTATTGTTACCTCTATAGTTATTATTTTGGTAATTGCCATTGTTGTTTTGGTAATTATAATTATTTTGGAAATTACCTCTTCCTCGGTAGTTACCTCTGTAGTTATTACCTCGGAAACCTTGTCCTCTTTGGGTATACAGTACTGAACTTGCATTGCCTGTCATTTCTGTACTGCAATGTATGTATTTGGTAATGGCCTCGTTCATTGTTTTGAACGTACCTGCTTCCAGAATAGTCTTTAACTTTCCATGTTCACAGTTTTTGATCATGGTCGTTATGGCTTCTTTTGTGCTGAAGGTATCAGCATGCTCTGCACTAAGTCCTTCATCGATATATGATGATTCTAGTAGTTTACGCAAATTTTCTATTTCGTTTGTAAATTGAGTGGCTGTTTTTCCTTTTTGAAAAACATTTGCCATCTTGGCCTTGACTACGTCGGATGTTTCACCGATTATTGTGGCTTGTAATTTTCTGATAATCGCGTCGATTGTTGTTTCATTTTGTACTTTGTATAAGGTTGAGCCGACTATTTTTGATTTGATTACTTCTACAGCGAGTCTTTCATATGGTCCTTTTGTAAGGTTTACCAATTTTACTGCTGTTAGAAATCTTTGTAGGTGCAATTTTTTGCCGTCAAATTCGGGAATTGCTTGAGCGATTTCTCTTATATACGCCCTGTCGGCACCCGATGTGTCAGTCATTGTGTATGGTTTCTGTTCGATTATACTTGAAGTCGAATTTGAAGATGATGAAGATTCAACTTCTTGATCAGACAACTCTGGTAATGTTATTACAGCTGGAATTGTCAAATCGTGTAAGTCTTTTTCGTCTATTTGTGTTTCTGACTCATCTTCTGAATCAATTATTTCTTGATCTATCGCTTCTGGTTGTTCACCAGTTTTGATTGTTAGATCGGTGTTTATAATATTTGGTATTGAAATGTCTAAGTTATGTCTTGTTTTTACCGATATCAAGTTTGATCTAAATTTGGTTAAAACTTTAGATACCTGTGACCAATGTTTGTTAGTTAATATATCTTTATGATCATATATGGTTTTTCGTGCTTGATTAAAGCAATCTACTAATATGGTTGCGTGTTTTTTAACAGTAACCTCCTGCACTAGTCTGTTTTGAGTTATGCATTTATAGGATTTTTCAAATTTAGTTCTGATTTCGTTTATATTATTAGCAATATCTTGCCATTCCATAATAGGAATCAATTGATCAATAATTTTATTTTCCTGTCATAAAATAAGTATATCTAACGTGAACTTCTATTTCTACTCATTTTTTTGTTTTTCGTTTAAACTAAAATATTGATGTATGCAGACAAAATTATTATTTTTATTTATTTTTTTTTTTTTAAATCTTATCAAGGTCGTTTGCTCTGCTAATATATTTTTTCTTTATACACCTATTGTGTAACTTATACAACTTAGTGAAAGTATTAGCACACAATAGAACGACAATGATTATTAGCAATATTGTTATTAATTTCAACTCGGGTTGTGAAACCTCGATTGTATTTATAACATTTGCGTTTGAATCCGCAACTTTTGACGAATGGTCTAACATAATGGTAAAATAGTTATTTTCGTTAATAGGGGAAATTGTTTTTGAAATCTTGTTTTCATTAATTGTTTCGAAATCCAGTTTTCTAATTTAGTTTTAATTTTGTTTGAAAGTTTTAATTTTGTTTGAATATAAAAAAAAATTGCTGTTGTTTTTGATATTAATCTGATTTGAATTTAAAAAAAAATCGTTCTTTTCTATCTTTCAAATATACATTCGCAAAAAAGGTTTTTTTTTTTTCAAATGGAAATGTTGATAGTTAGTTAGGGGACATATGACTGGTTTACATTAGTGGTCTCTATATAAAACAATACCAGCCATATGTTGTTAGTATAAAGCCTAAAAGTGTTTAGTAGTTTACAAGCAGAGATTGTACTCATTCGCTTGTGGTTTTTGTTTTGTTAAATTAAAGGCAAAATAGGGCATTCGCATTAATGCAGCCTTATTTGCGTTACTTTGCTCTTCCGCAAAGTGGTTTTTCTTTTCTCCAGTTCTTCAGTTTGCTTTTGATGTCTTCTAGTTTGTCCTGGTAGATTTTCTTTTCCTCTTCCTTCTTTGTGGCCTTGATCATATTGATCGTGAGTCTGCGCTCTTCCAGTAGCTTGTGTTGTTGTCCGCCTCTTTTCTTCTTAGTTTTCGTCTTTATTTGTTGGCGTGCCCTATACTCAGCTATTGTGAGTGGGCGTGGTCCATCGTTGGGACACACCTCTAGCGCCTCTTGTAAGGTGGGAGCGTCCCTTTGCTCGACAGGAGCAGAGTCTTGCAGAGCGATGTGCTCTGATTGCTGATGTCTAGGCATAGCCAAGTCGTTAATATGTGTTTTCACTGTGGTACGTACTGTGTAGCTTTTTCCATGTAGGTTTGTTTGCCATGTAGTTTTGCCATATGGATTTTCATGCCGTTAATTGTTGCTGCTGTTGATGCTGCTATTGTTGCTGCTGATTTTTGCTGCTGTTGTTGTTGCTATTGTTGTTTTTGTTTGAATATTACCACAGGTACCACTGTCACGGTCGCCATGTTGTAAAAAGGTTCCAAAACACATCCCGTTCCAAATGAAAAATATTTGTTTAATTTTTATTAGTATTTATTTATTGATCGAGACACACATATTTGATGTGTCCGATCCAATGGTTCTCTTTTAGTCGCCTCTTCATTCATACTGAATTCATGTTAATATGCTTAGCCTATGCTGACCAACTCCGCTGTCGGTAAACGCCGGCAGCGACGTTGGTGTATTATGTATTTCTTATATGCTCAGCGCTGATGGCAGTGAGAGCGGGAGAGAATGTTATGTGCACATTACTTGACTCATGCTTACTGCGCCGCCAGCTTATGCTGAAAATGCCGACGCAGCACTTATGCAATCTGAAGGATCATATTACTTTGACTTTAAGTGTGGAAATTGAATGTACATAATCATTGCGACAAAGTGTTACAATGTGTGTAGGTTTAAATATATTTGGTACAGTGGGTACTCTGTATGTGTGCATACCACACCAACGCCCCATGGGAGATCTACTACAGTGGACATGATTCGAAGCACGAGTTTAGTTGCGGCTTTGCAGTCAACAAAAGACTGTGCCGCTCTGTCATCAGCTTTACACCAGTTGACAAGCGACTTGCCAAACTCAGACTTAAGGCAAAATATTTTAATATTAGTCTTATCTGTGTACACGCCCCGACAGAAGGAAAGAACGATTCGAAAAAAGACGATTTCTATGAGCGCCTAGAAGACCTATATGAGCGCTGCCCCGATCACGACATCAAGATCGTGCTAGGCGACTTCAACGTAGAAATCGGGAGAGAAGAAGCTCATCGCCCGACTATCGGCCGATTTAGCCTACACGATCTATCCAACGGAAATGGAGAGAGGCTAATAGACTTCGCTTCGGGCCGGAACATGGTCATTAGTAGCACCAGATTTGAGCACCGCAACGACCACAATGCGACCTGGACGTCCCCTGGTCAATCAATACGAAACCAGATTGATCACTTTGTGATAGACGGACGGCACTCTTCGAGTGTTCTAGACGTACGTGTGCGCCGAGGAGCCAATATTGACTCGGATCACTACCTTGTTGCAGCCAAAGTACGCACACGGCTCAGTGTGGCACATGCCGCACAGTCTAATACACGCCGAAAGCTGAACGTTGAGAAGCTGCAATCACAACGGACATCCGAAGCCTACTCAGCAAAACTCACCCAGCTGCTCAGGGAAACCTTCACCTGGCCCTCCTGGTGTTGACGAACAGTGGAAGCATATTTCTCACTCTATGAGTACAGCTGCCAAGGAGATTCTCGGATTTGCCGAAAACTCCCGAAAACAGTCATGGTACGATGATGAGTGCCGCCGCGCTACTGCAGAGAAAGACGCTGCCTACAGGAGAACTCTGCAGTCGGGAGCAACGCGGGCTGTTAATGAGAGATACCGGGAGAAAAGGAGAGAGGAGAAGCGCCTTTTCAGAAGGAAGAAAAATGAGCAGGAAAAGCGCATGAGGGAGGAAGTCGAATTGCTGTTCGGAAGGAGTGAGACTCGAAAATTCTACCAAAAGATTAGGCAACTAACCGAAGGTTTTAAGCCCAGAGTCACACTATTGAAGGATGAGCACGGAAATCTGGTCAGAAATCCGGAAGTGGCACTAGACAAATGGAGAAACTATTTCTCTAACCTGCTGGGAGGTGATGACAAACACAATGCCGCCTCTGGGGAAGTAGCAACACCACCAATCGATAACATAGAGATAGGTCCGCCGGACCATAATGAAGTCTTGTTAGCCATAAAAAGGCTAAAAAATAACAAATCTGATGGCGCTCATGAATTGTTCAAGGCTGGCGGTGAGGAGCTGGTAAGGTGCATGCACCAACTCCTATGCAGAGTATGGTCTGAAGAAAACATGCCCGAAGATTGGAACCTAAGTGTACTCTGTTCAATAATTAAAAAAGGAGACCCTCCGGTTTGCGCCAATTACCGTGGGATCAGTCTCCTTCCCATCGCATATAATGTTCTATCATGCATCCTATGTGAACGTCTGAAGCCGAGAATATGTGAACTGATTGAACCTTATCAGTGTGGCTTTAGACCTGGCAAATCCACCACGGACCAGATATTCACATTGCGACAAATCCTGGAGAAGACCTGAGAAAGAAATATCGACACCCACCACCTTTTTGTTGACTACAAAGCCGCCTTTGACACGCCGATAAGGTCAAAGTTCTTTGAAGCCTTGTATACCTTTGGTATTCCAGCAAAATACGTTCGACTTTGCATGATGACGTTGAGAAGCATTCAAAGCTCCGTCAAAATAGGTAAGGACTGCTCCGAGCCTTTCGATACCAAAAGAGGTTTTAGGCAGGGTGATACCTTATCGTGCGACTTCTTTAATCTGCTGATGGAGTACATACCATCTTTACCAGAGATAACATGCTACTTGCATATGTCGATGATATTGACATCATCGGCAAAACCGAATCTGTGGTAGAAAAGGCGTTCTCAGAGATAGAGAAGCAGTCAAAACTTATGGGCTTAGCGGTAAATGAGGATAAGACGAAGTACCTACAATCAACGCGCAGTGAGTCTACGCTTGGACAATCTGTTGCAATGGGAGACTACAACTTCAAGGTTGTTAAGGAATTTGTCTACCTCGGAACGACGATAACCAGCGACAACAACACCAGTCTGGAAATCCGAAGAAGAATTACTCTTGCAAACCGATGTTATTACGGGCTCAATAAGGAGTTCAAGAGCAGAGACCTCTCTGGGAAAACGAAAATTGCGCTATACAAGTCGCTTATCATATCAGTCCTGCTATACGGCGCAGAAGCATGGACAATGACAAAAGAGGATGAGGCGGCAATTGGCGTGTTCGAGAGAAAAGTTCTTCGGAGGATTTATGGACCTGTTAACGTTGGCGGCGAATTTCGCATCCGAATGAATCGCGAACTGTATGAGCTCTATGGGGACACTGACCTAGCCAAGCGCATAAAACAACAGCGGTTGCGCTGGATAGGACATGTTACCCGTATGGATGATAACGCTCCAGCAAAGCGTGTGTACAATCGGCATGCGATAGAGTTGGGAGGCACTCCCCCGCCTGGTCGACCCAAGCGGAGATGGCGTGACCAGGTACAGGGAGATATTGCGAACCTGGGAGTGTCCTTCTGGTGGAATGTCGCTCGGGACAGAGGCGAGTGGCGGGCATTAGTGGCAGCGGCCGAGACCGTAAAACGGTTGTGATGAAGAAAGAAGAAGAAGAAGAAACCTTTAGTGTACCAAGGCAATCTGTACGAACCCTGCACCCTAATAGGAGCATTCTTTTTGATAATGCTAGACAGAACATCAATAAAATTATCATAGCAGACTTCCAAGTTTTCATGCGCTAAGACCAAACTCCAATCATCAGCAAAAATATCAATACGAATTGCATTAAGAGTAGTCTCATTAAAGTTAAATGTAACAAATTCACGTTCTGAAGGAACAAAAGTATAAAAATTAATAGTTAACAATAATGGCATATGATGAGAATCACAGTTTGAGATAGGAATTTCACAAGGAACAAGATTACAGCTAACATCAGGACTAATATAAACTAAGTCCAGTAACCTGTTTAATCTGTTAATGATGTTATTAATTTGTACTAATCCCAGACAAAATAGCATCTACTACTAGGATTTCATGAGATTGATGAACATTGCTAGGAATTATTGAGGCAGTCTCTGAATCGTGCGACCACACCAGCGAACCCAGGTTAAAATCGCCAACCACACAAAGATGCTGGCAGTCCAAAAGGGCATCATGAATATGAGACATATTCCGTATATCCTCATAAATTCGGTAATCACTGTTCGGGGGTATATACGAAGCCACAATGAAAATATCTCCAGATGATCCAGCGATTGAAACGCAAAGTTGGTCAAGGAGCGAGTCTTCATTTGCCAAGCGGATGGATTCACAGCGCAGACCGCGCCTAACAGCCACAAGGACGCCTCCACCCCGTGTACATTGTGCTCTCTCACAATCTCTATCTTTTCTAAATACTTGATAGAGCATTGGATCGAAGAATTCACTGGTGTAGAAATTCGAGCTGAGCCAGGTTTCAACAAGAATTATGACATCAAAGTTGCTTTGAGAGGTGGCCAGAAAAACAGCTTCTCCTTTTGTTCTCATACCAGAGATATTTTGGAAAAGAATAGTAAGGGAAGGGTTAATGCCACCAGATGGAGCCGTATTCACAGATGAAATCTCAGATTGAGGTAAACAGAATGATGCGGGCCTAGAATTCGGCAGTAGCTTCTCATGTTGAGTCTCCAGATTATTTATGCCAAGAATAACTCCACGCAGCGTTGCAACTCGTATAGAAACTTCTTCAGGTTGATACTGCACAGATGTTGCAGCCAAATCAACTGAGAAGAAAGGTAAATCCAAATTGCTGATAAGGGGCAGCAAATCCATTGAAGAGGGCTCATGTCGATTTTGCTCAGCTGGCAAATGAACGATTGAATAAAACGCAGCTGTTAGATGTGATTGTCTAAGAGCGAGCATAAGCACAGCATCAAAATGATAAGAGAAATGCAGCATACGATAATGGATTGCAAAGTGAGCCTCTCCTAGGCGCAGCTCTCGCAGAGCGCCGTTGATTAGCTCAGCGATAGAGCAAAGGCGGATAGTACAAAAAAAAAATTCCAAAAACCTTAGTTGTTGCTTCTGTAGTAGTTGTTGAAAAGGTAGAGATGAAAGAGTAAAGATGCAAGGCGGCGTCTCCCACGAAGAGTCACAGCCTATGACAGCAACAGCGCTAGTCTTCTTCTTCTTCTAGTTCCGATCCCTTGTGGGACATAGGGCATCAACCACTCCTCTCCTCCAGCGAACTCTGTTGTTGGCCGTCGCTTTCAGTTCTCCCCAACTTTTCCCGATGCTTTGCGCCTCTCTACCGACAGTCCTCCTCCAAGTTTCTTTAGGTCTGCCACGTGACCGCCCGACTCCGTCCAACGGGTTACATTCCATTGCCTTCCTTGCGATGTTGTTCTCGTTTTTTCGCAATGTATGCCCTATCCAGCTCCATTTCATCCTGCGTATAATGGTGTCGACACTCTCCATATTCGCTCGTTCAAGTAGCTCAGAGTTCCTTATTCTGTCAGGCCAGAATATGCAGTAGATGCGTCGCAGGCAACGGTTTACAAAAGTTTGTAGTTTCGCCACTATGGAAGTTGTAATTTTCCAAGTGGAAGAACCGTATAAGAGCACTGGCATTACGTTGGACTTGAAGAGCCTGATTTTGAGCCAGTGTGGATAGGTCGAGCAACGCCAAACAGCTGACAGCATCCCATAGGCACCTTTAGCCTTTTGAAGGCGCACATCCACATCGAGCTCCGTCCCTCCATCAACAGCGACTACGCTTCCCAGGTAGCAGAATTGCTCAACTTGCTCAATTGGCTCTTCGTCCAAAACCAGAGCCTGGGATTGTCCGGAACGGATGCTGAGCGCTTTTGTCTTCTTCGTGTTGATTTTGAGACCTAGCATCAAAGCAACGAAGTTGAGCTGCTGAAACTTCCGAATTGCGCTCGGCGCAGAGTAGTAGAGACATAATTAGAAGACGTCCGTACGCAGAGAAAGCTAGTTGACGACTTAAACTAGTTCGCGTTCACTTGGAGGCTTTCTCTTCAGCGCTCTCTCCTGGCAATTGGTCACGTTGGAGCAGATTATGCATTAAATCGTGATCCCCAAGAGCTCTGTTCGCAGACTCCACCAATTCTCCACTTGGGACTGCTTTACGAGCAACCAATACCATTACCTTGCGCGCCCCGTCATCAGCAGATGGAAATTCCGAATGATTTCCCTCCACGGACAACTGAACTGGATCTGGAGAAACTCCAACCTAAATACAAATTCTTCTACGGAAGACTGCGCGCATCCGTCAAACGAGACTCCCCATCTTTCGATTCGTGCATCGCTTTGACCTCGCTGCTGAAGCAGGTTGGTGTATATCGGTTCGGTTTGCTCATATGCGTCGCCTTGCTGATTCTCGCCTCGCCTTTGCACGTTATCTCGATGACCTGCGGGACTCCGCACCTTCTTCATTCCTGTATTTTATCCGAGGAAGGGAATTTCGCAAATTCGCTGGATCCGCTCTGCCTGCAAACTCTGGAATATTCTAAACTGGCCGTGGTGGAGGCATTGGTGGTCGTTGACGCGTTAGTGACTGCTCTCGTGGTCGTTGCTTCGGCACGGCTCCTTGATTCATTTGCTTCTGGATAATTCTCTCTCTATCCATCGCGTGCGGGTCTGTTTGGGACTCTTGTGGTCTAAGTACATCATTTAGCCTTTTCATCATATCCATAAATCCTTTTTGAACTTCTTCTTTTATAGCTTCACCCACATTTCCCTCAAACGACTTCCTATATGTCTGATGCGCCTAGGCGAGAGCTGCATTGACTGCTGATGATGCCTCGGGGCCAATGGGACTTTTTGGGAAATTAAGATTTCGTCTGGGCATGTCTGCAAGATGCTGGCGCTGCCCTTTTTGGAGCCGACGCTCTGCTTCTTGTCTCTGCTCTATGGCAAACTGTTCATCTGCCACTGGTTGCTGTTCGAGGCGCTGCTGCGCTCGAAAATTCATTGGGGTCCATTTCAAAGTCCCCGAGATTAATGCTGGAGGCAATACGGCCCCTCTATCGAATTGGTAGACCACAATGTGTCGTCTTCTCCCGGGGCCCCTTATACCTTGTTTGGTAGCCATGGCCTCCCATCAAACTAATTAATTTTTCCTCCTCGTCCGACATTTCTGATCTGAGTTTAAAATATAGGAGATTAAACTAGTCTTATTCCCACTAAATAAATAACAAGTAATCAGATAATATGATTTTCTCCACTCCAAAACACATAAACCGAAAATTCTACCAAACCCTAAGGACACTTTTACCACAACTAATTTCAATTTTCTTTCGTTTTCAAGCACTAAATCATAATAAAAGTTAGGGAAGAAGGATCGTCATTACCGGACCGAAACGCCGCTCCTACCTACGCTGTACTCCATTGCTCCTGCTGCCGTCGATGTCTTTGTCCTATTTCCCATTAGGATAAATTATGACCAACTGGTCTGACAAATTGTCATCATCAACTGCTCTGGTCTTCTGCGAACACTGATGACCGCCAGTCAAGGGCTCTTACATTTACTTTGTTTGCTATTGCCATTTTCTTTCCTGCTTTGTAAACCGGACGCCCTCATCCACCAAGAGTGCATCTCATCCCGAGACTAAGCTGGCTGACTAAGGCTACACGTGAATCACAAAGGGGGAAAAAAGAGGACACATCTGGAGAGTAGAAGCTCATCGCCCGACTATCGGCCTATTTAGCCTGCACGATCTATCCAACGGAAATGGAGAGAGGCTAATAGACTTCGCTTCGGGCCGGAACATGGTCATTAGTAGCACCAGATTTGAACACCGCAACGACCACAATGCGACCTGGACGTCCCCTGGTCAATCAATACGAAACCAGATTGATCACTTTGTGATAGACGGACGGCACTCTTCGAGTGTTCTAGACGTACGTGTGCGCCGAGGAGCCAATATTGACTCGGATCACTACCTTGTTGCAGCCAAAGTACGCACACGGCTCAGTGTGGCACATGCCGCACAGTCTAGTACACGCCGAAAGCTGAACGTTGAGAAGCTGCAATCACAACGGACATCCGAAGCCTACTCAGCAAAACTCACCCAGCTGCTCAGGGAAACCTTCACCTGGCCCTCCTGGTGTTGACGAACAGTGGAAGCATATTTCTCACTCTATGAGTACAGCTGCCAAGGAGATTCTCGGATTTGCCGAAAACTCCCGAAAACAGTCATGGTACGATGATGAGTGCCGCCGCGCTACTGCAGAGAAAGACGCTGCCTACAGGAGAACTCTGCAGTCGGGAGCAACGCGGGCTGTTAATGAGAGATACCGGGAGAAAAGAAGAGAGGAGAAGCGCCTTTTCAGAAGGAAGAAAAATGAGCAGGAAAAGCGCATGAGGGAGGAAGTCGAAGTGCTGTTCGGAAGGAGTGAGACTCGAAAATTCTACCAAAAGATTAGGCAACTAACTGAATGTTTTAAGCCCAGAGTCACACTATTAAAGGACGAGCACGGAAATCTGGTCAGAAATCCGGAAGTGGCACTAGACAAATGGAGAAACTATTTCTCTAACCTACTGGGAGGTGATGACGAACACAATGCCGCCTCTGGGGAAGTAGCGACACCACCAATCGATAACATAGAGATAGACCCGCCGGACCATAATGAAGTCTTGTTAGCCATAAAAAGGCTAAAAAATAACAAATCTGCTGGCGCTGATGAGCTGCCTGCTGAATTGTTCAAGGCTGGCGGTGAGGAGCTGGTAAGGTGCATGCAGAGTATGGTCCGAAGAAAGCATGCCCGAAGATTGGAACCTAAGTGTACTCTGTCCAATATTCAAAAAAGGAGACCCTGCGGTTTGCGCCAATTACCGCGGGATCAGTCTCCTTCCCATCGCATATAAGGTTCTATCATGCATCCTATGTGTCTACCTTTGGTATTCCAGCAAAGTACGTTTGACTTTGCATGATGACGTTGAGAAGCACACAAAGCTCCGTCAAAATAGATAAAGACCGCTCCGAGCCTTTCGATACCAAAAGACGTTTTAAGCAGGGTGATACCTTATCGTGCGACTTCTTTAATCTGCTGATGGAGTACATACTGCGCCAGTGCCCAAATGCTAACAGAACGGGCACCATCTTTACCAGAGATAACATGCTACTTGCATATGCCGATGATATTGACATCATCGGCAAAAGCGAATCTGTGGTAGAAAAGGCGTTCTCAGAGATAGAGAAGCAGTCAAAACTTATGGGCTTAGCGGTAAATGAGGATAAGACGAAGTACCTACAATCAACGCGCAGTGAGTCTACGCTTGAACAATCTGTTGCAATGGGAGACTACAACTTCAAGGTTGTTAAGGAATTTGTCTACCACGGAACGACGATAACCAGCGACAACAACACCAGTCTGGAAATCCGAAGAAGAATTACTCTTGCAAACCGATGTTGTTACGGGCTCAATAAGGAGTTCAAGAGCAGAGACCTCTCTCGGAAAACGAAAATTGCGCTATACAAGTCGCTTATCATCCCAGCATGGACAATGACAAAGGAGGATGAGGCGGCAATTGGCGTGCTCGAGAAAAAAGTTCTTCGGAGGATTTATGGACCTGTTAACGTTGGCGGCGAATTTCGCATCCGAATGAATCGCGAACTGTATGAGCTCTATGGGGACACTGACCTAGTCAAGCGCATAAAACAACAGCGGTTGCGCTGGATAGGACATGTTACCCGTATGGATGATAACGCTCCAGCAAAGCGTGTGTACAATCGGCATGCGATAGAGTTGGGAGGCACTCCCCCGCCTGGTCGACCCAAGCGGAGATGGCGTGACCAGGTACAGGGAGATATTGCGAACCTGGGAGTGTCCTTCTGGTGGAATGTCGCTCGGGATAGTGGCGAGTGGCGGGCATTAGTGGCAGCGGCCGAGACCGTAAAAAGGTAGTGATGGCCAAAGAAGAAGAAGAACCTATCCTATTACACATTTTCTTATCACAGATTACCTCTCCCGGCAAAATACTTAGTGCTAGTCATTGGCGCGATGGATAGACCTAATGACGCCACTAAATCACTTAAGTGATTCTGTTTGAAAATGTTTCCCTTCAGGGTAGCAATTAGCCCACAATTCTGTGCCGCTAAGTCTCCCTAATGCCCTTGTCTATCTACAAATGTCCCTCTTTATCTTTAATTGTGCCTTATCCTTACTAGGTCCAAACGTCTCTGCGCAATTGACTGTTAACCACCTGTTTATTGTCAAGCCGCAGTTTCGCCCTGACCCAGCAAAAAAATCACTTCCTTGAGGTCTCATCTTGTGGTTTTTATTTTTTTATCTGGTTAGCATGTCTCCGCGCCTTATACGGTCGCGGGACTCTATTTCCAGTTGAGCGCCATATTGTTAGGCCACTGCCTTTTTTTAGGGCTGACACCGGCTAGCTCTGTCTCATCACTGGGCAGGATCTCGACCCTTAGCCCGCAGCGCGCACAATGCCACATTCCGAAATCTCAAACTAAAAAAACCTAACAGACGAAACGCACAACATATGACATCTCGCGGCTGGCAATGGTCTGGCTTAGCTGTTAGTACCAGCAGCGTTCCCACTCTTCCATACAGCGTCTTATGATAGCCCTAATGCTAGGAGCCTTGGCGGCAAACTCACTCACACATTTCGGCAAACACTATAAATTTTTAATTCATTTAAATTAGTTACACATAAACATCATCCTTTTAGGCCCTAACAAAACATTTAATTTTTATAGTTTTAGCTCTATTAACTCTTTGCTATTATTTTGGTTCTTTTTTAAATTGTTTTTTCATGCTTAACGGGCCTTAGAATCCTTTCTCTTTCTGAAATTTGTTGAAGCATTTGACTTTAATTTTCCTAAGCCACCTTAGAGGAGCTCCTTTGGGGAAATATTTGGACTGCTAAAATTCGTTAAATAGACATCTAGTAAGAGATAAATCCCAACTGCTCGCGCAGTATGCACAACATTTTAGGGTCTTAGAAAACTTGCCAAATAAATTACAGAAAAAAACGTAAAACTAAAATAAATAAATGCAATTATGTCTGCAATCGTGCGTCTTCGTATGGGGCGCAGAGAAGTATTTATGTGATTTTAGTTTAATGGAGTATGAGTTTCGACGTCGGCAGAACAGAAATTTTTGTGTATTTGTTATTGCAAATTTACCTACTGCAGTCAAAAAAAAATGTTAACATTTGCGCTGCGACACACAGGCACCCAAAAATAGTTTTGCCATCGCCGAACGAAGAAGTTTGCATACCCTTCTAGTTTTACCGAACATTAAAACCATGTTTTATATGTATTTTAAAGAATTTTGAATAAGTGGATTGTACAGATCGTTAGTGGAATAAATAACTTATTTATGGATCATTAAAAAATTTACACAAATACTTCTTAAGTCGGATATGCCTTTACTTAATATGAATAAAAAAGGGTATCGCGCGCAGAAGGCAAAAGACAAAGAAGAAACGAAATAACTGTGGACCCTTTGTTGTTTCTGTTTTTTGCATTTGACGCGTGCCACGTCTTCTACTGAATAACAGTAGAGGAGCCGCACAAACGCACAAATCCAGTGCAATGTACCAATTGCCAAGAATTTGGGCACACAAAAGCCTACTGCACCCTGCGAACAGTTTGTGTAGCATGCGGAGAACTGCACAACACTGCCTCATGCCCTGCTAACAAGGAGGATCCATCTGTCAAAAAATGCAGTAACTGTGGAGGTAACCACACTGCAAACTACAGAGGTTGCCCAGTCTACAAAGATCTGAAGAGCAGGATTAATACGCGCACAGAATTTGCCCGATCCAATGGAAACCTTAATCAGTACACACCCTCGCAGCCGACCCCTGGAGTCTTCTTCACCAAAGCTACGAGATCGACCTTTGCCCCAACGACTACAACCCAAGATGTTTCTTACGCAAGCGCCTTGAAACTAGGAAATAATAGACCCGCACCCATATCGACTGTTTCGCATGAAATTCGAAGTGAGCCGACACTTCCATCAAAACAAGCGGAACAACCATCAAACTATAGTACCTTAGAAACTATGTTTCTATCGTTATAGTAGACGCTGAAGAATTTTATGGTATATATGCAAATTGCAATGCAAGAACAAATGAGAACACAAGGAATTCTCATTCAAATGCTCGCTTCGCAACAATCCAAATAATGGCTCTCCTACGAGTTTCACTCCACAAAGTGGAGTTAATAAAATTTCTCCAAGACAATGAAATCGACATAATGCTTCTTGCAGAAACTCACTTGACGGACCGCTACAATTTTCAATTACCTGGGTATGCATTTTACGGCACAAATCACCCAGATGGCAAAGCCCATGGTGGCACTGGTATCCTCGTCAGAAGCCGCATCAAGCATTACCCACTATCAGGATTTTCGGAAAACTGTCTACAAGCCACTTCGATATGTGTAGAGTCTAACCCAAGCTATATCACTCTGTCCGCGGTTTACATTGGTTCCGACCGCCGCACAAACTGACCCAATCAAAGTTCATTCGCTTGAAATAAAAAATGCCATCGGAGAGCTGAATCCCAGAAAAGCTCCTGGACATGACTTTATTACACCTAAAATGATTATGGAACTTCCAAGTCCCGCCATTACATATATCTCAAGACTTTTCAATGCTGTTCTGCGATGAGGATACTTTCCAACTCAGCGATGAGGATACTTTTGGGTTCAGAGCAAAGCACGGGACTATTGAGCAAGTGAACCGTTTAACTTCAGACATTCGGACTGCGTTTGAGTACCACGAATACTGCTCTGCAATTTTCTTAGATGTTGCCCAAGCATTTGACCGCGATTGGTTAGATGGTCTTATATTCAAGATTAGGACAATGCTTCCCCCAAATACTCACAAAGTCTTAGAAAGTTACGTCAGTTACAGAGTATTTACTGTTCGTCAAAATGAGTACACAACGGAAGAATTCACTATAGGAGCCGGAGTGCCGCAAGGTAGCGTACTCGGTCCTCTCCTATATGTAATGTACACTGCCGACATAACAACAGACCCTCGACTTACAATAAGTTGTTTTGAGGATGATACGGCAATATTAAGCAGATCACGATGTCCAATTAACGAAACAAGTCTGCTGGCAAGCCACCTAGCTAAAGTGGAAGAGTGGCTGGCCAACTGGCACATAAAAATCAACGAGCAAAAGTGTGAACATGAGCATCTGTCCCCAGCTATCCTTAAATTCAACCCTGATCCCGCAATCAAACGATGTTGTATACCTAGGTGTGCACCGCGATAGAAGGCTCACATGGCGCAAACACATAGAGTCGAAAAAGCTTCAAATCAAGCTAAAGGCCAACAGCCTTCACTGGCTAATCAACTCCTGTTCCCCTCTTAAACTGGAATATAAAGTCCTACTGTACAAAAGCATTATAAAGCCTGTCTGGACGTATGGCTTGCAGTTATGGGGAAATGCCTGTGCGAGCAGTGTGGACATCCTCCAAAGATCACAGTCAAGAATTCTCAGAACATTCGCATTGAGTGTATCCACAACGATCTCAGCATCGCATTGGTCGAAACTGAAATAGAGCACATAAACAAAAATATTCTGTGAAGCTTCTTACCCACCCAAATCAACTTGCAAAATCTCTTTAAATGCTAGCAACGCATTCTCGTCTCAGGAGAAATGACCTACCAACCCAGCGACTGACTTGAAGGGCCGCAGAACACAATTTATCTCCAACAGGGGATGGTTTATAAAATAGTTTCTAGATTAAGATCTGAAAAGTTATTGTTAGTCTCATTAAGAGAAGATCCAATAAATAAAATAAAAGCTTAAAAAAAAAAAAAATATTCCTAAAAAAACAAATTTGTTTAAAACAATTACACACTCAAGTGTATATTAAACTTTGATTCATGTAACCAGTAATACTTAAGTGAAGTGAATAAATAGCTAAATAAGTAAATAGTCGGTGAAGTCGGTGCTAGCCGAGGAAATCGTGTTACATTTCATCGTGGATGGAGTCCGAAATAATCGCCTCATAGGTAAATATATATTCTAAGTTAATAAAATGTGCTGGCGGCCACGATTTCTCGTCTCCAGGTTATTTGATATGAAAAGTAAAAACGGGGTTATAATCAGTAAAGATGTCATTCTGGTCTGAGCCTCGAATAAAATATTGTGATTTTTTTTGACAAAATTGCGGCCTATGAAAAAAAAACCGATTTTCGGCCCTTTTTTGTAGTTTAGTGTAAAAAAAAATATTAAAACATTTTTTAAAACTACGATTGAGTTTCAGACCAAAATGTTTCAGTGTAACTGGAGATATCATGGCCAAAACGTGGGTCCCTTGGGTCATAAAAAGGGCTGAATCTTTTAAAGTATTTAGAATTTCAAAAAATCCTTTAAGGTCGATATTCTCAAATATCCAAGCTATAAAAAAAAAACAAATAAAAAATCGAAAAAAATGTCGCACGCGAGGAACCACTTTTAAATAAAAGCGTTGATAATCTAGACTAGACAATTAAATGAAAAAAGCTATGAATATAATTAGAATGATAATTATTGAAGTCATAATAAATAAAGAAACTTACATTTTCCTAAAACATGTTAGTTGTACTGTCTTGGTTTTTTTTTCTTGTTTTCGACTTGTTAAAAATTAAAAATTTTCACAATTCAAAAACTAAACAAAATCACAGTCTTAGATTTGCTTGACTTTGTCGCCTACATGGAGAAAGCCGTGAACATTGTAGGAAACACTGTTTTTAATTTATTGAGCAATTTCCTAGTGCTACAAGATAAACTTAT
The DNA here is from genome assembly GCA_018904265.1 of Lordiphosa collinella. NCBI lineage: Eukaryota > Metazoa > Arthropoda > Insecta > Diptera > Drosophilidae > Lordiphosa > Lordiphosa collinella. Next base: position 119,088 of record JAEIFV010000075.1, read on the forward strand.
AAATTAAACTTATAAATTAACGCACTAATTGAGGAGATTTTTAATTTTAATTTATTGAGCAATTTCCTAGTGCTACAAGATAAACTTATAAATTAAACTTATAAATTAACGCACTAATTGAGGAGATTTTTAATTTTAATTTATTGAGCAATTTCCTAGTGCTACAAGATAAACTTATAAATTAAACTTATAAATTAACGCACTAATTGAGGAGATTTTAATTTTTTACAAGTCGAAAACAAGAAGAATAAAACAAAACAATCTTACTGGCGTGTTTGCAAAAAAAAAGGACATTTCCTCAATTCAACAACTTCAGAACTCAACTGGGGGTCGTGAATACCCTAATTACATTTAACAAAATTGAATAAAAATTATTTATATTAATTATTATTTAAATTTTAAAACTGTTGTTTTCAGATTAATTATTAAAATGACTAATTTTTATATTAATTATTACTTAAATTTTAAAAACTTTTGTTTTCAGATTAATTATTAAAATTACTAATTCTAATACCTAAATCCTATCTATTTTCCCTACCTTTTTCGTTACATTTAAAATTAACTATGAAGCGTGATTTTGGAGATTTATTTTTAGTTCTCCCCAAAAAAAAATGTTATTCGGAAATCGTTTATATATATAATTTTAAGACACAAAAATTTTAATTACACATATATTACAGTATTATTTATATAAATTTATTATTTGATTTGATGTTTAGTACTGTAATTTAGCTATTTATTATGTCTAATATCCTAATCACACTGAGCACAACTAACATCCCACATCTTGAGTTTAAATGCTTAATAACTTTTTGCTATGCCAACATTTTTAATCTTTTGCTTTGACAAATTATTAAGAGGGGCAATGTCCAATAGATAAATGCTACAAACATGACAAATTTCGGCAGTCAAATTTTTTTGTCTTATGATGCTGGATGTTTGATGTGCTCATTGTGAATAGCCTATTAAATAATTATTCTTCTATATTCCTAAATTATTTACTTAGTATTTTTAATATTGAAGATAACGCTTAATATAAGAAAAATGACAAAATAATAATAAATAAACGAATTTAAATAAAAATAAACAATATTACGTGGTAATGAATCGGGGTTGTTTGGTGATTCATTGAGGAATTTTGAAACAATTTTATCAATGATGCACCTATGAATTCTTGTCAAAAGTCATTCTGGTAAATCTAATATGAATTTATAGAGAAATTCATTAAGGAATGGATGATTCTTTGCAAAAGTCTGCGAGGAATCATGGGTGAATCAAGTATGAATTTATAGGTGAATTCGTTAATGAATTTTACATAGAAATCATGTGTGAATCATCGATGAATCGATACGCGAATTCATGGGTGATTCACCCATAAACCGTTATGCGTGAACGCCTAGGACATGCCCATGTTAAATTCATGTATAATTTGTATGGAAGTTCACCTATGATTCATCGATACCTCTGACCAATTCATCGGTGAGTCCTTGGTGAATCCTTGGTGATTCACTAATGATGAGTACTGAAGGGATGAGGTAGATATATTTGTGTGTAATGTAAATGTGTCGTTGGATTCGAAACCTCAAGCAAATAGAGGGACAAATTAAAAATGATATTTATGTTGCGGATTTTTAAATTTAAGATTCTGTCTTATTGTTAAATGGTTTTGTGGTATAAGCGCCTTTTACTTTATAGGTTAGCCACCTGTTTTAAAGGCCTTTCTAGGAACAGATGTTTAAATATTCATCGGCCGGTAACAGCCTAATTGAACTAGACTCACTTTGGTCGTCATTCCGCCTGCCTGGTTGTCTTTGCCTCCTGCCTGGTTGTTTTTCCCTCTCAAGGCTATTGCCTACCCTCAGCGCCGGATTGATGTGCCTTCGCGTTTTCTTGGGCTCTTCTAAAACGGCCAGATATCCCCAGTAAAAGGTATGTGGCCGATCCTTTCTGTGAGGCACCGGACCACGTTTAGTTTAGCTATTGCAAAAATTTTAATTAATTCACAAATCACCTCACTGGGCACATTTTTTTTACTCACTTTAGCTATTGCAAAAAAAAAACCCCGAGCTCAAAATTCAAATTTTCTTGGCTGCTCGCCACTTGCTACTCCACCGTTTTCAAACGCCAACTAGCCCTTGACAACGGCCAGTCTCCCAAGGGGCATTGGTTGATGATGTTTTTATCAACGTTTTCCCTTGTCCAATCCATCGATTTTCCTGGAGTGCGGTAACGTCCGATGAATACTTTTCGAGGATTTTCACTAGCTAGATATCAGCACCCTTCCTGTAGAGGGTGCGAACAATTCAGGTGCATATCCTCAAATCGTGGTCTTTAAAACGTGTGCCTGGATCGTCATCGGTGTGGTCTGTATCAGAGGCATTGTTTTGTTTTTGCAGTTTTCATTGGCGGATGAATTAGACGATAGTCGGGTGCCAAGCCCGACGTAACGCCCCCTATTTGTCCCAGGGAAGGATCGCCGGTCACGTTAGCCAGCAGCTTTGCGAATGCATCGCTCTGTTACCAGGGGCTACCACGGGGAGGTGTGAGTCGACTTAAGATGCAGTAAGCCAGGATCGCGCTGGGCTTACCATGTTAAACAGATCAGCAACTTAACCACAATAAATACGCACACAAAACCACAGGAGAGTTCCTGCCTTCCAAAGAAGCCCTTGATGGCTAAGAAATGCGGGTTACAGATCTGGCATTTACTCCTTTTTTCCCGAAATTTCCACTTTGACCCCCTCACTATTTTATTCCATGCTATTTTTTTGAAGTTTTATTATATAAGCCCATTTAATTCTCCGATGGACATATGTTGGCCCAATAAATTTGGTTTCCGTTTGACGAAGATATTCCCGTTTTTCTGATTACACATCGACCATCCAGTATTTTATTTTGAGTGTGTTTACATATTAGTATGTGTTTTAACATAAATGACCCTAAAAGTATAATCGGCGGTGTCCCAGAAATCTCTTCCAACCAAATTCCAACCCAAAACCAATTCTCGGTGTCCTAGAAATCTCTTTCGGTTGGTTTCAAATCTCTAGTGTTTTGGGAAGAGATTTTGCTAAATTCACTGGTAAAACTATTTTGATAAGCAAAATTGCTTTGGAAATGTAAACTTCATTATTTTACTAGATAGGTTGCACCAAAAAAATAACATGTTAAATTTGATTTAATATTGAAATTTGCTTTTTAATAATTTTTCGCAAAACCAACCGAAGGCTGCCATATCAGCCAAAACCGTCGTGACACTAGATGGCGCTACCAGCCTCACTAGCGCCGCATGGGAAATCAACCATAAACAAACGTGCCAAGGGCTGCCAAATTCTGCTGCATGATTGGCGCGCAAATATTTTTAAATTTTTCATTTTAATTTTGAATAACGTGACTTTAAATCAAGCTATAATATTAGCATGAATCATGAATGAATGAAACTTATGACACAACTAACAGATTTCCGTTTAACATAATTTTAATTCAAAACTAATATAAGGGAAATTTTTTTGCGCGCGGTGCAGCCCTGTTTTGTGAGATGGACCATTATTTTGATCCCAATTGGACCAATTCTCTTTCCCACTAAGAAATTGAAATCTCTCGAAGTTCTGGGACACCGTCGGATTTTTCGAGCGATTTGCAAACCAACCGAAGACAAAATCTCTAGAGATTTCCAGGACACCCCCGAATATGATTTGTTTGGCTGAAAATTTAAATAATTCTTATCAAATACATGTCGTGTTATAGTAAATTCCTATTTTAGCAAAGATTTGAAATGGGTCGTGTCATTGTACTATTTAGTATTGTTTAATCATTTATCAACACTGGAATGTCAAATTTGGGCTACTTGGCCTTTAGCCAGGCGGGGCCTGCTAACAAACTAGCAAAGTAGGCTGGTTCGATAGAATGTTGTTTGAGCGAGACGTCGTTTGGTCGTCGGGTGTGGTTCGGTGTGTGTGAGGGGTATAAAAAGGTGCCGAGCGTAGTACTGGGGCACACTTTGAATGTGAACCTCAATCGAAACACATCGAAACTCGCTGCGCTCCTACAATAGCTGGTAATATGAAGCAAACTGAGGAGAATAAAGAGGCCACTCTCCCTTGGACATCAGAAGTGGGATCTGTGCCGCAACATACAGCAACGGACGCATCGCTACGTGCAATTATGGAATGGCAAAGCCAAAGCATCATCGAACTAGCGAAAGCCATACAATCCTCGAGGGCCGAGTCGACTCAAAGCAAAATGGTGGTGCTGCCCAAGTTTAATGCAGACCTTGCTGGTGCCAACGCTTCATCATGGTGCAACACGGTGGACATCATCCTGAGTGAGAAGCAGCTAAAAGGTGGTCAACTCGTTATGGCGCTTAGCAAGGCGTTGGAAGGAAGTGCATCGCAGTGGCTCTCTCTAATCAGCTACCCTGACATTACATGGCCGGATTTTAAGGAGCTTTTCGTGCAGCAGTTTACTTCTGTGGAAACGCCAGCTGCTGTGGCGTTGAGAATGCTGTTAAGTCGTCCAACCGAAGATGAAAACCTTGCTGTGTATGCCAGCCGCATGGTGACTTCGCTAGTGACAAATTGGCGTGAGATGGATACTGAAAGTATTGCTGTATCAGTTACCCTTGCTCATTTGGCTAATATGGATAGTCGACTGCAGCGATTGACCTTTACCTCTAACTTGAGGTCTAGAGGTGAATTGCACTCCGAGCTGAAGGCGTTTACTTTCAACAAGAGGAAAAGCACTTTTTCGGAACACCAAGGGGCAGATCCAGAAATCAAGAAACTCATTCAATGTATGGGAGTGGCCGAAATGACCAAGGCGAACGTCGACATCGGGACACAGCAAGTTTACGGTGCTACAAGTGTGGTGAGCAGGGACACATATTGACGTATTGCACGAAGAAGGTGATTGCCAGCGGAAAAACAGAACTCCAGGAGAAGAGGGTGCCACAGTGTTGCATCGCAGAGCCCAAAGGACAGATGATACACCGATGAGAAAAGTTTGCAATAACGTTTGATTCTGGAGCGGAATGTTCTCTGATGAAAGAAAAAATAAGTAAAAAACTTTCTGGAAAAAGAATTAATAATATTGTAAAACTAAAAGGAATAGGAAACGATAGCATTTACAGTACAAGTCAGATATTAATGAAAATCTGCAAAATGACATTGTAATTGGTCGAGAAATTCTCAGTCAGGGTTACAATGTAATTTTGTCTTCAGCAAATTTTCAAATTAAGAGAGCAGAAACATTAATCACTTCTCATGATGATCAGCAGCTTGTAGAGTATGATACAGAACTTGTAAATGAAGAAAAACAGCAATTGACTTTGCTTTTAGAAAAGTACTCAAACTTCTTTATTAATGGAGTGCCCGGTATAAGAGCTTATATGGGAGAAATGAAAATACGATTAGTTGACCCAATTAAGACAGTACAAAGACGCCCTTACAGACTCAGTCCTAATGAAAGAGAAATAGTCCGGGATAAAATTAAAGAGCTAATAAAGTGCAATGTGATACGACCTAGTTGTTCACCGTTTTCAAGCCCTATAATGTTAGTTAAAAAGAAAAATGGTTCCGATCGCCTTTGCATAGACTATACGGAGTTAAACTTAAACACCGTTTCTGATAAATACTCGTTACCTCTTATATCAGACCAAATAGCCAGAATTTGTGGCTCGAAATATTTCACGTGTCTTGATATGGCAAGTGGTTATTATCAGATACCAATGCATCCAGATTCAGTTGAATATACAGCTTTCGTGACACCGGATGGTCAATATGAATTTCTGGCTATGCCATTCGGGCTTAAAAATGCGCCGTCAGTCTTTCAGCGGGCAGTGATGAAAGCTCTTGGAGATCTAGCGAATTCCTACGTGGTCGTTTATATGGATGATATTATGATAGTAGCTTCGACGAAAAGTGAAGCAATTGAAAGGTTGAGAGTTGTTTTGGATGTTCTTACTAGTGCTGGTTTTTCTTTCAACATCACGAAATACTCGTTTCTTAAGACAGCAGTACAGTACTTGGGGTATCAAGTTCACGATGGCGAACTTCGACCAAGTCCAAATAAAATTTTAGCGTTTACTGCCTTGCCTCCGCCACAAACGGTTGCGGGATTAAGACAGTTTATTGGATTGGCCTCTTATTTTCGTCAGTTCATACAGGGATTTTCTCAATTGATGAAGCCTTTGTATTTTCTCACCTCTGAAAAAAATAAATTTGTTTGGAAACCCGAACATGACTTAATACGAAAAAAAGTTGTAGCCGTTCTTACAAACCAACCGGTACTAGTCATTTTTGACCCGCAATATCCAATTGAGCTACATACTGATGCCAGTTCAAGTGGTTACGGAGCAATCCTGCTCCATAAAATCAATAGTAAGCCGCATGTGGTGGAATATTACAGTAAGGCAACTTCGTCAGCAAAATCTAGATACCATTCATATGAATTAGAGACCTTAGCTGTTGTAAATTCTATAAAGCACTTCCGTCACTATTTACTGGGAAGAAATTTTGTTGTTTTTACCGATTGTAATTCACTTAAAGCGTCGAGAACTAAACAAGAGTTAACTCCTAGAGTGCAACGGTGGTGGGCTTTTTTACAGTCGTTCACCTTTGATATTGAATATGGGAAGGAAAGAGAATGGCTCACGTTGATTTTTTGTCGAGAAATACTCCTTCTGCAGTAACTGAGAAGCGAGTTAATTTGGCAGAAATTTCTTCTAACTGGCTCATCGCTGAACAGCGTCGAGATCCAGAGATTGCCGGTATTGTCAGCAAGCTAAAAACCAATGGACTTGCAGAAGATATCGCAAAGACATATGAATTGAGGGCAGGGGTGCTTTGTCGTAAAGTACAACGAAATAGTAGGACTCTATGTTTGCCAGTTGTGCCTCGAGCTTTTAAATGGTCGGTTATTAATCAAGTTCATGAGTCAATTATGCACTTGGGTTGGGAGAAGACTCTTGATAAAACGTACGAACTTTATTGGTTTGAAAAAATGTCAAAATATGTTAGAAAATTTGTTGACAATTGTATTACATGTAAAATTGCAAAGTCTCCTTCCGGCAAAGCTCAGATTGAGTTGCATTCAATTCCTAAAGTCAACGATCCGTGGAACACTATTCACATTGACATAACAGGGAAACTAAGTGGCAAAAGCGATTAAAAGGAATATATTATTGTCCAAGTAGATGCTTTCACAAAATATGTGCTCTTGAGTCACACATTTAAGCTTGATGCTGCGAGCTGTATAAATGCTGTTAAATCCTCTGTCTCGTTGTTTGGAGTACCAAAACGCATAATAGTTGATCAGGGAAGATGTTTCGCTGGTACGCAATTCAGTGAGTTCTGTTCAAAACAAAACATAAGTTTACACTTGATTGCGACAGGAGATAGTCGTGCTAATGGACAAGTGGAGCGTACCATGAGTACTTTAAAAAGCTTGTTAACTGCTGTTGAGACTAGTAGTCAATCATGGCAAGACGCGTTGGGCGAGGTTCAGTTAGCCTTAAATTGTACAACCAACAGGATCACCAAAGCATGTTGATTCGAAAAGTAGCACGTCCATTGGGGCTACTTCTACCTATTGATTCAGATTGCGTTGTAGATTTGGAAAATATAAGAACGAAAGCTGCCGAAAATATATCAATTGCAGCTAACTATGATAAAACTAGGTTTGACAAAAATAAAGCAAAAGTAGTCAGACATAAAGTGGGAGATTTTGTTACTATTGAGAAATGAAGAAAGAAATCCAACAAAATTAGACCCAAAGTTTAGAGGACCTTTTCTAGTGATTAAAGCTTTGGATGGAGATAGATATACGCTACAGTCATTGACCAACAAGAGATCGTATAAGTATGCTCATGAGAATTTAAGAAAACTACCAGATGGACAACTACCTACCGATTTGGATGTAAGTGAAGATTATACTGATTTGAGTGAAACCGTTGAAAGAGACGGTAGAGAGAACAGGGTGTGGATAACGTTGAAACCGTTGAAAGAGACGGTAGATTGGACACCAATGAGGGTGTAGTCAATGTGGAAGCCGTTGAGAGGGACGGTATGGAAGACACCAGTGTGGGTGTTGATGAAACTGTTGAAAAGCAGTAATGTTATTTGAAAAAAAAGGAGATGAAATCGGCGCATGCATCATAGTGCAAGCACAAGTGCAGAACATAAGTTTTGATCATGGCGTGTGGGGCATATGATGGTGTGGCTGTGGCTTGAAAAATCATGTATAATCTTCCTTGCACAGAAACACTGACTTAATAAAGACGAACTGAAATGGTATCGTTGTGAGAATATTAATAATTTTTGGAATGTAACTGTTTGTAAATGAAAAAAAAAACATTATAAGTAATTATTTGGTCAAATTGTCAAATTTGTGATACAATAAAAAGATATTGTGATTGTTAAAAAAAAAAAAAAAGAGATTTAATGGTTTTAACTAGTTGAAAACTTATAAGTTGGTCATTGGTTATTTAGAGAAAATATAAGGTGAAGAAGACACGAGGACGTGTAATTGTCAGGACAGCCGGGTCGGTTTGGAGAAAGATTTAGTTTGTTAAAAATGTGTATGTCGGCGTATCTTATCGATTACACGAGGACGTGTAAAGGTCAGAATGGCCGTGTCATGTCCTAGTAAATTCCTATTTTAGCAAAGATTTGAAATGGGTCGTGTCATTGTACTATTTAGTATTGTTTAATTATTTATCAACACTGGAATGTCAAATTTGGGCTACGTGGCCTTTAGCCAGGCGGGGCCTGCTAACAAACTAGCAAAGTAGGCTGGTTCGATAGAATGTTGTTTGAGCGAGACGTCGTTTGGTCGTCGGGTGTGGTTCGGTGTGTGTGAGGGGTATAAAAAGGTGCCGAGCGTAGTACTGGGGCACACTTTGAATGTGAACCTCAATCGAAACACATCGAAACTCGCTGCGCTCCTACAATAGCTGGTAATATGAAGCAAACTGAGGAGAATAAAGAGGCCACTCTCCCTTTGACATACATAAAAAGTAAATTTACGTATATGTTGAACTGTTTCTGGACCATGATTCCGAACAATGTTACCAATAGCATTAAGCAATAGTGACTATTTTTATACCCTGTACCAAAGATATGAAATGGTCCCAAATGTTTGGACGCTTGCCTGCGAAAATTTCTCAGTTGAACAAATTTGGGGTAGATGGTCCAAGAACCGCGAAATTGCAAAATCATCATATAAGTATTTATCAGGGATTAAAACCGAAACAACAACCGTTATTTTAAACCGGTATAACCGAATCAAACCGAAACCGTAACCGAAATAAATTTTTTTACGTGACCATAACCGTAACCGAAATGGATTTTATTTTGGTTAACCGTAACCGAAACAAAAATCCCAGTTTCATTTCGGTTTTCTTAGATTCCAGACAATGTCGAAATTGCTGCTGAGAAAAATGAAGTATGTATTGGACTGGACACAACTATTTTCAAGAAAGCTGTCTATTAAAAATTTAACATAATTAACTAATGCTATCGTGTTAGCTTAAGCACAATTGTGCCAGTTAAAATGGACGAAATTGATGTGTATATGAATAACCTTACAGCGGGCTAAATGGAAAGAAACCAATTTATTGATAAAGGAATAGTACAAACGTTGCATTACTTGCGATTCTTAATGTTAAAAGATTAAGTACTAATACCGATATACCTAAACGGTGAGAAGAAAATTCTCTTAAATACCCAGTACTAAATAAGTTATCGAAAGTAGTACTAGCTGTTCCTTATACACAAGTAGGTGTCGAACGACTACTTTCTGGTGTTAAATTTATAATGAAACCATTATGATACTAAGATCAAATTTAAAAAAAAATTGCTTTAATTGTTAAAATTGTTAAATTGTAACCGGATCAAAATAAAAAGAGATAACCGTAAACGAAAACGTAACCGAAACAATTTTATTTTAATGACCGTAACCGTAACCGAAACCGCTATTTCTTTCGGTTTTTTCCGTGGTCAAGAGTAACTTAAACCAACACAAAAAAATAGTTGGCACAATCATTTTTCGTCGAAAAAAACTTCATAAGATTTCGAAAGAGCAGTACTTCTTCTTAGTTGTTCCATGCCTTTTGTGTTTTTGGTAAAGTCTCAGTATCCGTCAAATACAACAACATTTTTTGAACCATAATGTCCTTGTAAATAATTAACGTATTTATCTTAAAACAACGGAAAATGCATCGTCCCTACTCCATATGACGCGATGCAGAAGAAATCCACCATTGATGACATATATCACATTAAACGATGACATTGAAACAGACATTTTCACTTTCCCAGAAGATGACGACGATGATGAAGAAGAAGAATTTTAGAACTTTTGTTCTTTAAATAATTACAAACTGCTCTTTGCCCTCTATCTTAGAAATGGTTGGGCGTATGAAAAATTTACGAAAACGAAAGTGGTTGCAAATTGTTTTCTCTTCACTTTTTCTAACTTCATTGCGAATCGCAAAAACCTGATTTTGGTGACCTTTGACCTTGAATAACCAAAATGAAGGTGTGTCGAATTTTCTGCTGGTTATCTCTCATTCCGAGGTTGACCGACTCACGACCCCAATGGAAGGCTCGACCAACCAAATAGGAGCTCCACTTGAAAGAGCAACGGCAATTCCCAGTGAATTAAAGTCAGGTATAAATATAGCATTGCTAGAGGCACAGCAGACCTATCTGAGCGCTCAGCAGAGAAATGCTGAGCACCAGCTACAGCCTGTGCCACCAAATTTGTCGATACCACCTTCACCTATATACACATATATATCCAACTCTACCACCTCCAACTGGATGTACTGCGCCAACTGGAGGGACAATACCAGCCCAACGCTGTCGATGGGTAGACAGCCGTGCACAGGAAGCTGAACAGGTGGAACGGGCAGAACGTCTGCTCAGGAGGCGTGCGTACAAACGAGGTAGAAAGCGGAATTCCAGGTCCAGGAACGGATAGAGGGCCAGAATCTCGTACTGACCCAAACCAAGTTCGGATATGGGGTGTTAGTTTTGATGGAGGGCTCAAGGGGATGCACAGTTCATTGTAAAGGACAGTATATCTCGAGTAATTTACCCGACGTAGATTTCGAACCTAGAGAAGTGCTGAAAGATGGATAACGAGTCGTTGAAGTAAAGCGTCAGAAACACCACAGCAGGGGAAGCCAGTTCGTCATCATGTGCAGGAAGCTTTTGACCCGGATCCAGAAATGTGGCCTAGCAGGATTAATGTTGCCGAAATGTCCTAAATGTGGAGAAAACCGCAAGCGAGAATGACACAGGCGGAGGAGTCGCGTTCCAAAATGCCAGCACCAGGCCTTTGAATACCTCCATGAATTCCTTGTAGGATTTATGAAACTCGTATGAAGGAAAGGAAAATATAAAGTTTAGTATAATTAAGGCAAATGAATCAAAAAATAGTTGTGCTAAATGGTCACAGAGCACAGTGGTTGGGCTTGTATGGAGCCTCGGCCATAAATACTTCTAGTGGTGATATCGTTATGAAATTTTTACCAAAAACATAGAGAAATATTTTAAATATACTACTAAAAAGTTGGCCAAATCGTACGACTGCATCTTATAGCGCCCATAGAAACGATCGGGACCAATTTATATAACTTTTTATTTTCCATGATTATTGTTTTAACTAGTGGGCTAGTTTAGTCTTGAGCCCCAAAATAGGCATACAATGATATTTCTGTGGCGCCATCACAGTCAGGAGTCATTGCGATTATATAAAGCTAGCGGCGAAAAATTCTTCCAATAGAGACAGCTTGTTTTTATTTGTTGTATCTACATTACAGTAATATTTTAAGAAAAAATGGGCGTGATTTTACTTTTACATATCTTCTAAAATACAAAAATAAAAAACAATAATCGAATAATTCTTGTTCTTCTTCTTCTTTGGCATTGATGATAATAAGATCATCACAACAGTTTTACGGTCTCTGCCACTAATGCCCGCCACTCGACCCCGCCCGGGATTGCCCCTAACTCGTTCGCATTCCGACTGTAAACCCGTTTTGCTGGAGCGTTATCATCCATAGGGGTAACATGACCTATCCAGCGCAGCCGCTGCTGTTTTATGCGCTGGACAAGCTTAGTGTCCCCATAGAGCTCGTAATGTTCGTGATTCATTCCGATGCGAAATTCGCCGCCAACGTTTAGAGGTCCATAAATCCTCCGAAGAACTCTTCTCTCGAACACGCCAATTGCCGCCTCATCCTTTGATGACATTGTCCATGCTTCTGCGCCGTATAGCAGGACTGGGATGATAAGCGACTTGTATAGCGCAATTTTCGTTTTCCGAGAGAGGGCTCTGCTCTTGAACTCCTTATTGAGCCCGTAGTAACATCGGTTTGCAAGAGTAATTCTTCTTCGGATTTCCAGACTGGTGTTGTTGTCGCTGGTTATCGTCGTTCCGAGGTAGACAAATTCCTTAACCACCTTGAAGTTGTAGTCTCCCATTGCAACAGATTGTCCAAGCGTAGACTCACTGCGCGTTGATTGTAGGTACTTCGTCTTCATTTACCGCTAAGCCCATAAGTTTTGACTGCTTCCACAGATTCGCTTTTGCCGATGATATCAATATCATCGGCATATGCAAGTAGCATGTTATCTCTGGAAAAGATGGTGCCCGTTCTATTAGCATTTGGGCACTGGCGCATTATGTACCTGCTGATGGCAGAAGTCGCACGATAAAGTGTCACCCTGCCTAAAACCTCTTTTGGTATCAAAAGGCTCGGAGAGGCCTTTTCCTATTTTGACGGAGCTTTGTGTGCTTCTCAACGTCATCAGTCGAACGTACTTTGCTGGTAGACAGAGTATCGAATAATTAATGAAACAAAAAATCCTTAAAACATGAATAAAAACAATCATAAATTTTGATATTATTCATCTTAATCATACAATAACAAATGGAATGCGCTCTTTGCCCAGTAATAAGTAAATTCGTGACGCCGTCTGCTCCAACAAGCTCTGCAGCTCAACTTTAGCCTGTGATTTACTGACACTGATTTTTTCTGGATAGCTTGTTGCTTTGGTTCTCAGAAGTTTTTCGTAGCTTGGTTACAAATTACAGGAAGTTTTACTATTCATAAAACTGCGAATAATCAAATACTGATGCTTAATCCTATTTGTCTCAACGAGAAGTGACAAGACTTTATCGACATTAACTTCGGTAAGCATTGGATGTGATGAGTTGCATGAGCGTTAGGCAGAAGCAATAGATTCGTCGGTTTTTGACAGGTCAGCAATTCTCCGTCGTTCGGTCCTCTTAGAAGACTCTATAAAGTCTTTTTTCGGCAGTCCACGATCAGCATTTTTTGGTGTTGGTTGAGTCACCTTGTGAGCATAGCTTAATATAATTGTTCCCTTTTCGTTCAGCGAATCAGATTGATATTTAACAACTGAAGATTTCTTGCGTTTGTAATTTTGTGTATCCAATACATTTCGATAGTTTGCTCAACTCGGGAATGCAGCGGTTATCTTCAATGTTCTCTTGAAAAATTTCTATCAATTTTTTTCAATTTTTCTGCGTTGGTTCTCCTTCTGTGCTCCATAGATTAAAAATATATTGGCGTGCAAGCACACACTTATAAGAAGCGCCTGCCAAAATCAAAATCAATGGAAAAAACAAACCAAATTAAAATTATTAATTAATAAATAAATATATTTGCACACTTATACACAACCACGAATGACGAAGACAGAGCAACAGCAGAATAAATGGGCAAAACTTACCTTTGAAAACGTAAGACGACATTAGTAGATTTACGATTACACACACATCTGCCAATTTCTGCAGCTAATATTAACATACTTATTACATTAAAGTCAGACAAATACAGTGGCATACAAACCAATTGTGGAATTTTGTGGGATCACAACTAAAACTTCAACTAAACATAAAAAAGAAGTTCACAAAATACACAAAAAAGATTATCGGGCCTGTTCCGAATTCCGAAAACGAGTGGAATTGCCGCAAATCGAGCTGATTGCTGTTCCGAATTCCGCAAATCGACAAGAATTGTCGTTTTCAAAACGTGCGATGCAGAGTCAGCGGAACAAAAAGTAATTGCAAATTAAAGCATTAAACTACTTCCCCAATATGATAAATTAAAATTCGAAATTAGTTGAACATTATTAAGATCGTTTAACATCATTACTTAAACTGTTTTAAGTTTAAGTATAATTTTACAGAATTTTTTTATAAACTTCTATGAAATATTGCATGAAAAACGAAACCGAGCGGCCGTGACCAAACCGAGCTGTTCTGAATTTCACTTTACTTTTTAGTCGATTGCGACCTTCAATCGGCGGCTGACTACTCTGTCTGCTGACGATAAATAAACACGTGCGCAGGCCAGCCATCCAGCAGTTTTTGAAACCTAGTTAGAAAAGTCGAAAATTAACCAAATCGTTCGGAATTGGGAACAGCAAATAGTAAAACGCTCGTTTTCGTCTCGTTTTTACTTTTTGAAAACGTTCGGAATTCGGAACAGGCCTGTATATTTATCAATCAAATTAATTTCAAAAGAAGAGTTTGACAAAAAAAATTAAATTTTAATATCTGGATTTAAAGTAAATACCTTCAATTTCAAAATGCATTTTAAATAAATTACTCCGGAACACTCTAGCAGACGTCTGACCACTTTGAAATGCGATTTTGTTTTGAAAAAAAGCCTGCTAATCGCAGCTGTGCTTTGAAAATGAGCACGCGTTCATGCTTTCAAGGACTTTTTTAGAATGTCTCGTTGGATTTCCAGAAAACCCCGGTTTGCCATTAAGAAGATTGGACATTTAAGAGACAATTTGTTTACATTTTGTCGAAATATTTTGTGATAAATTTTTAGATTTTTGGCCTATGGACGCAACCACTGTGCAGAGGTACGATAAGCTGATTATATAGAAGACCGTGAACGCACATTCCATTATCCACAATCAGCCGGAGATATCTAGCCACGAGTCAGCAGAGCACGCAAGCGATTCCAGCAGCGCCAGACGGAGCATAGAGCAGTCTGTGATGTAATCCGTTCCACAAACAAAGAAAATGATAGGGCATTTGCGAAGGTGAAGCCGCAGAAATACGAGATGTCATGACTGCTAAATACAGGTGCATCAGTCAGTCTGCTAGGTAATGGTGGCCTGCAAGTAGTTGAAAACTTATGGTTGTAGGTGAAGCGCAACACCAAATCCTGGGTTGAGTACTTGTGTTATTTACGTACGAAAATCAAACTCACCCTGAAACGTTATATCTGAGTCCATTCCTGAAACAAAAATTTTATCTCGGTGTGGATTTCTGGCGAAAATTTGGATTAGCTACTGAAGTAAAAGGCGTATATGAGATGGAGTATGTGGATTCGGAGTTCAAAATCAAGAGCGAACCGATCGTGAGCTCATCGCGGTACAACAGCAACAATTGAAGGCTGCAGTAGAAGGGTTCCTGGCGTATGAGGATCGTGGTTTGGGACACACGATGATGGAGAAGCACACCATACAGCTGGTCGAGAATGCAGTTCCAATCAAGGAAAGGTTCTATCCTATTTCACCAGCAATGCAGCAAGTACTATCTGCGGAAGTGGAAGAAATAATCAGGTTGGGAGTCATCGAGCCGAGTGACAACCTTTGGAATAACCGCACGGCGATAGTCCGTAAGCCTGTAAGAATCGCCTGCGTTTGGATGCACGTAAACTGAACAAGATGACGGTCAAAGACGCGTATCCAGTGCAAAAAATTTTTTTTTCGCTTGTTTGGTATTTATTGTATCTTCTCTTAATGAGAATAACAATAATTTTTCAGATCTTAGTCTAGGAACTATTATAAAAACCAACCCTTATTGGAGGTAGTTTGTGTTCTGCGGACCTTCAAGTCAGTCGCTGGGTTGGTAGGTCATTTCTACTAGCTTCATTGCTAGCATGGAGAGAGATTTTGCAAGTTAGTTTGGGTAGGTAAGAAGCTTCTCAGAATATTTTTGTTTAAGTTGCTCTATTTCAGCTTCGACCAATGGGATGCTGAGGTCG
Source organism: Lordiphosa collinella (assembly GCA_018904265.1). NCBI lineage: Eukaryota > Metazoa > Arthropoda > Insecta > Diptera > Drosophilidae > Lordiphosa > Lordiphosa collinella. The sequence continues at coordinate 135,127 of JAEIFV010000075.1, forward strand.
TTGTAAATTCATTAATTTCGAATGTACCATGGCAATTCAGTGATGGTTCTAAGAATTCTTGATTGTGATCTTTGGAGGATGTCCACACTGCTCGCACAGGCATTTCTCCATAGCTGCAAGCCATACTTCCAGACAGGCTTTGTTGTGCTTTTGTACAGTAAGACTTTATATTTAGAGGGGAACGGGAGTTGATTAGCCAGTGCAGGCTGTTGGCCCTTAGCTTTATTTAAAGATTTTTCGACTCTATGTGTGCGGCACTCCGGCTCCTATAGTGAACTCTTCCGTTGTGTACTTATTTTGACGAACTGGAAAATTACAGAGCAGTATTCGTGGTGCTCAAACGCAGTCCGAATGTTTGAAGTTAAACGGTAGACTTGCTCAATAGTCCCGTGCTTTGCTCGGAACTCAAATTGCTTTGAATGAATGATATTTCGTGCATGGGCATCAATTTTACGGAGTAAGATATTCTCAAACAGTTTCAATAGGCAAGGTAGCTGACTAATGGGTCAGTACGATGACGCTTGTGTTTTATCTTTTCCTGGTTTCTAAATCATAATGATTGTGGACTTCTTCCACTGAGTTGGAAATTATCCACATCGCAGAACAGCATTGAAAAGTCTTGAGATATATGTAATGGCGGGACTTGGATGTTCCATAATCATTTTAGGCGTAATTAGGTCATGTTCAGTTGCTTTTCTGGGGCTTAGCTCTACGATACCATTTTTTTACTTTTCTAGCGAATGAACTTTGATTGGGTCAGTTTGTGCGGCGGTCGGAACCAATGAGAGTTCACAGCCATTGGTTGCTGGATTTGGCTGGAAAACATTTCTAAGGTGAAGTGCAAAGACAGTTGCCTTTTCATCGTCGCTGCGGGCCCATCTTCCTGCCTGATCCCTTAGAGGCGTGTCTACCTTTGCAGGTGGCTTAATGACAATTGCGGCAGGTGATCTAAAGCATTTTAATTCTCTTCTTTCACGCCGCTTATCAGAGACCAGCCGATCAATGTAACTGTTTGTTGATCTACGATCTTGCTGAGGTGTTGTTGTTTGGGGGTTTGAGTGATAAGCAGCTGCAGTCAGTGATATATTTTTTGTTTTTGAGCCAGCTTGTCTTGTGTGATGTCAATCTCCAAAGATAACCGCAGACAAGAAGCGTTGACCAAGTCTGTTAAAGAAATCTAGGAAACCGCAGACAGTATTTTTCCGAAAAACCTGATAGTGGATAATGCTTGATGCGGCTTCTGACGAGAATGCCAGTTCCACCGTGGGTTTTGCCATCTGGATGATTTGCATACCCAGGTAATTGAAAATTGTATCGGTCCGTCAAGTGAGTTTCCGTAAGAAGCATTATGTCGATTTCATTGTCTTGGAGAAATCTTGATAACTCGTAGGAGCGCCATTACTTGGATTGTTGCGAAGCGATCGTTTGCATGAGAATTTCTTGTGTTCTTATTAGTTCTTGCATTGCGATTTGCATTTATACCTAAAAATCCTTCAGGGTCTTCTGTTACTATAGAAACATAGTTTCTAAGCTACTATCGCTTTATGGTTGTTCCACTTGTTTTGTTGGCAGGGTCGGTTCACTTCGAATTTCATGCGAAACAGTCGATATGGGTGCGGGTCTATTATTTCCTAGTTTCAAGGCGCTTGCGAAAGAAACACCTTGGGTTGTAGTCGCTGGGGCAAAGGTCGATCTCGTAGCTTTGGTGAAGAAGACTCCAGGATTCGATTGCCAGTGTGTGTACAGATTAAGGTTTCTATTGGAGCTGGCAAATTCTGTGCGCGTATTAATCCTGCTGTTCCAAACTTTGTAGACCTCTATAGTTTGCAGTGTGGTTACCTCCACAGTTCCTGCGTTTTTTGACAGATAGATCCTCCTTGTTAGCAGGGCATGAGGCAGTGCTGTGCAGTCTCCGCATGATACACAAACTGATCGCAGAGTGAATTAGGCTTTTATGTTCTCAAATTTTTAGCAATTGGTACATTGCACTGGATTTGTGACTTGACCTAGAATCCCTTTTCCTCCAACGCAGAAGCTACTTCCGTTGCAGGTACACTTGATTTAATGCCTTTGATTACTACTTGAGGCATATGCTAATTTTTAGATGGTAGGTGTAGTAGCTTATATTTTCAGCTCATAAGCATTTTTCGACAGCGCGATACTTTTCTTCGGTGTTAACTTGAAGCTTTGTTTCACGTATATTGCCTTTGTTGAAGATGTCACATAAACACAGTTGCTATCCCTTATATAAATGGGTGGAGACTTTGGTTTAGGGCAGTGGTGTCAAAACTCACACACAATCACCAAACTTGTCAACCACGCGTGGCTGCGTTTTCAAATTTTGGACATCGCTGGTTTAGGAGCATTTGGAGCCTTTTCTTCACACTCAGCATCAGACTGTTGGCCAAGAATTTGGAACCTATTCCCAGTGAGGCGATCTTTGTCCACAGGTATATCGCTTGTTTTGTTTATTTTTGGAGTGTTGCCGCTTTTTTTGTTTTGCGGAATTAATTTTCGTTCATTTATTTGTACATACCGATCGATGCCCGTCCACGAACGGGTAGTAGGTGTTGCACTTAGTTGTGTATGCATTTGCGCGAGTGCGTGCTGAGTTGGCATTTTCGAAAATAGGTTAGTGGGGAACGTTGGTTTCTGGATACTTGTTGTTGTTGAGCTTGTCGATTGATCGTCATTGGTGGCTTAGGAGGCTGGGTGGGGCATTGGGAGCTCCAAGTCAGAGTAGGGGTATGAGAGCTTACGGTCGCATTGCTTGTGGTGGTGGCGTCGGGGGGACACAATTGCAAAGTAAGCGTTGTTGCGTTGTATGGGGAGTCGTTGATCGCTTTGCTGTTGCAACATTTGGGCATTGGTTTCTCTCTGACTCATGGTGTTGGTATTTTTGAAAGTAGTATTTGTTGATTTATTAAACGTTGACATTTATTAAATTTAATTTAGATAAATATCAACTATTAAATATTATTGGACAACATAAGCACGGGTGCTTATGAATGTCCATTAGCGTCTTTTATCGCGGGTCGAAATTGTTTAATTTAATAACTGATTTAAGAACTTTTAAAACAATTTAAACCGGAGCGCGACAAAAACACTTCTGACCTGTTCAGTGGTCGGGGCCAATCTGTGCAAAATATTGAATCAATTTTAAGAAGAGTGGATGATATTTTTTATATCAGCAGCGTGGACCTAAAACATGCAGGTAGAGCTGGACAAGACAAGCCGAAAGTATGCAGCTTTCACCGTCCCTGGGAGGACGTTGTACCAATTCAGGATGATGCCTTTCGGGTTATGCAACGCAGACACTTCATAAATCGCGTATTTACGTTCCTGGATGATTTGCTCATAATATCAAGGAAAAGGTTAGCGATTGGGTTGCAAAAGTTTAAGTTTGGTTTCAATTACTTGCGATATTGTAAAATGGCTTGACACAGCCCCAAAGGGCAAAAGCCGAGCTCATGTCAATCTCTTGGCTTGTGCGCTTCTAATTTTTGCACAAAAAAGGGGACCTACAGTTTAACAGCAGAGAGGGGTGACCGGGTGTGTAAGATTATTCGAAGAAAAAACTTTTTATTAGATGTTCCGAGGCGGGATCGAACCCACGACCTCTTGCACAGCGGTCGCGCACACTAGCTACTGCGATATTAAGGGTATATAATTGGAGACGGAGTCCTGAGAACATCCCCTGGAAAAGTGCAGGCCATCCTGCAAGTCTCCCTTCCGAAAACGACACGCCAACTGCGTAGCTTCTTGGGTACTGCGGGCTGGTATTAAAGATTTGTGAAAAAATTTCTCTAACTACACCCTTAACGGACAGCTTAAAAGCAAAATCAAAATTTGTATGGTAGAATGAATGAGTGGACAAATTAAAAAATGTTATTCTATGCACGTATGTTTATTTCGCTGTTTGCTTAAGAAAGATTTCAATACGCGCGGGCAGCTGCTCACAACCCTCAAACTCTCGAGAGAGCGCCTGAGAGTGTTACAGTTGTCAGAGTGCGCCTTAGAGGGTTACAGTTATGTCAGAGTCTAGTTATAAGTAAGAGTAAAACAGTAAGATACTGAGCAATAATAGAGATCAGCATAGGACATGTATATAAGTATATGTGTATATTAGTGTAGGCCTGCTACAACTCGGCCGTCCTGACTTTGAGAGCTCCCGATTTCTGCTCAGTTCAAAAAATTACAATAACGACCCCTCTGCGCTAAAATATTGTATGTGCCATTTGTTAAGAAATTGACATTTTGATGCAAAGTAGTTTTAAATCCACTTACTCATCACCTGGTAAAATATTATAGCGATAATCGCTACGGTTACGGAGATATCGCAGTTTCAATTTGATAGAATGTACCAGTGCCAGTGCAATGAAAAGTAGAAAAATCGCTCTACTGTAAAATTTAGTTTTTGGCACATACGATATTTTCGCGCAAAAGGAACTCCATTTTACAATATTGCACATTATGTTAACATTCATTTCATTTACATTTAGCTCTTTTCAGTCCAGTGTCTTATGCTCTGTGAACTCCAAACGCCCTGTTAAGGATTTCGTGATAGCTGGAAACCATCTACATCTTTTAACAAATATCTGTCATTCTTCATAATTTTTGCTATTATATATATCTTATGGGCCTTTACTTTTTGGTATTAACTTCCTCGATATACCAGCTGTACACTCAAAATTTTTCACCATGACTTAATCACCTGCCTTATATTCTATTGCTGCCTTTCTTTATGCATCATAATATTTTTCATTCTTCTTTTAAGCTACTGCCTGCTTTTGTTTAGTGAATACTCTACTTTTCCAATCACTAAATGCCAATGCATCCGTTGTCAGTTTCTTTGAGCTTTGCTATCATTGGCCCAAAACTCCTTATTATTCTCTCTAACTGTCTATTAGCCTGAGGCGAGCCTCAAAAATTATTCAAAATCTCCTGACGAAAAACAACTTCCGCGATCTGATACTGTACACTTTGGTATTTTTTTTGATTACAAGTGATTTTGTGGAGAAGTCCAGTTAGCGCTGTATGCAAGCCAAACATAAGCAACTTACACTGGGGTTGCTGCAGCCATAGATTGGAATACTTGTGCACAGCGTCGGATAAACAATTAAATAATTTCACCAAAACCTCCCAGAAGGGATACACGAAGAGAGCGGAAAGCGGAGAAATTGCGCCAAACGTGAAAAAAGTTAGTATTCTTACACTTTCTCTTAAACTTACACCCACGCGTACTGGCAAACAGCTGAATCTATCAGCTGAAGAGTAACAGCTGCCAACAACCAGTCACCTCTGTCTTCAACCAGTGGCGCCATCTGGATGTCAAACTTGCAACTAAGGCGCCAAGCTTTAAATTTAAAATTATGCCTCTGAAACGTACGCCAGAGCTGATGCAGACGCAGACGCCGAAAAGAGGTCGCGGAAACGAATGAAGTGTGGAAATATCGTTAATGCCAAACAGGATACAAGAAGCAGTTTTAACGCCAAATTGGAGCATATGGTGAACACCGTGCGCCAAATTGGAGCATATGGTGAAACCAAAGATGATATCTCGAGCTTGAAAACGCAGATTACGGGTGAAGTGGAAGCACTGAGGGAAGAGAATAAATCTCTGCGAAAAGAGGTAGATATGCTAAAGAAGGACATGGCGAACCACCGTAGAGAGCTAAATTTTATAGTCGAGGATAGCAAGAAAAGCTACATTGTGTTTCGAGGTCTGCCAAACGACGCAACTCCACGCGAATCCCTATCGAATGTTTGTAAGGATAAACTTAAGCTGGAAAATATCCAAATAAAAAAGGTTTGAAAATTATATGAGCGATCAAACAAAATGGGAGTTGTTGCGGAACTAGAATTGCCAGAAATGGTTGAACGGATTTTCAAAAACACCAACACGCTAACCGGTACGCACATATTTATCAGACGAGATCTATCCGCCGAGAAGCAAAGAAACAATCAAGTTCTAATAGCCCTAAAAAAAGATTTAACCGAAAAATACCCTACGCGAAAAATTATGGTCAGAAACAACTCGCTCAGAATTGAAAATGTATGGAGCAAAGGGCAACCAGCAGAGGCACTACTAAGAAGCATGTTTCACGACAAACTGGAAAGTATGAATCTGTCCTATGAGCATCTGTTAACAAAAACAAATAAGTCAAAAAACTAAATAGCAAAAATGAAATTTGTCTCTTTATGGAAAATCAAAATAACGAAAATTCGGAGGATTGCACACAAAATGGAACAAATTACTATAACATTAAGATACTACAGGGCTAAGAAACAAAGTACTACACAAACATTTTATTAGTTTTGTAACGTCATATGACCTGTTCTTTTTATTTGAAACGTTTATCGAAAAAGACATGGAGCACTACGAAAACTATTTTCCCAATCACACTTTACACTGGATCCCAGCAAGCAGGTCCGCAGTACGAGGTTGAGCAAGTGGAGGGATGTTGTGTGGAATCAACGAATCGACGTGCCATGGCGTAACACTTTCACTTACAAGCAACCCAAAAATTCTTAAGGTAAAAATTTGTTTAGGCAATGAGGCGCTTGTCATTGTACCGATTTATGTAAATTGTAACTGTCGGAAAAATGATTTTGCCGAATTATATGACTTTCTGTCACAGTCGAATTCTGAAAATAGTATAGTCGTAGGTGATCTGAACGCACGTTTAGGAGCTGAGCAAGCAACTGTGGAAAGTGAAGAATCAGGCAGTCTGTTTGCAACGAGCAATCGTAAAGCTAAAGACCAAACACTCGACAGCAAAGGAAGGAGCTTAATTAATTTGTGCGAATTTTTCAACCTCACTGTTCTTAATGGTAGAATCAAAAGCGACGCTGATGGAAATTTCACTTTTGTTCGTGGGCAAGCGTGTTCGACAATCTTATACAAGGAAAATGGCACGATGCAATTATTGACTTGGAAGTTAAGCCTGAAATTTTTTCTGACCATTTGCCAATCGAATTCACAGCCTGTCTTAATAGGGTTTCCCAGTCATCAATCCCACAACTGCTTCCCAAGCTTCGATGGATAGGCAAGCAGAAGGAAAGATACGCCAGTAGCCTGGATCAACTATTGGCTTTTCCACGTGAAGACACTAGCCAGAATGAAATTGATTATCTTACAGAAACTATTACGGAAGCAGCTAATTTTATGCAGAGGCCAAATAAGAATAATTTTATACAACCGTATGGAGTGCGAAGCAGAAAAGAAAAAAACACGGCAATTGTTATCAAGTTTGCGGAACAATGACTCATGGGAAAATAAAGACAAATACCAAAAGCAAAGAGCATATTACAAGAAATTATGCAGAGATAAACAGAAAGAGAATTTTGCAAAACTGGAAACCTCCATTGCATCGATCACTGACAGCAAATCGTTTTGGGCAACAGTGAGGCAGTTAAACGGGCCCACCAGCAGAAATCGGATCCAGGTAACAACTGCCCTTGCCACGCACTTTATGAAATTGCTGTTTGGAGCGCACCCATGTATGTTGACCTATGCTCTTCCATCAACGCATGTTGAAGAATTGGACAGAGAAATTAGTATGCAAGAACTACAGGCAGCATTAAACCGTAGTAAAGTTGGAAAAGCGCCAGGAGAAGATCGCGTACCAGCAGAACACATCATCAACGCCACCTGTGCATTTAAAGACAAGTTAAAAGATGCTTTTAACAACATTTTCAACGAAGGATTGGTGCCTACAAGCTTTAGAAGAAACATGATCTTTCTGTTGTTAAAAAAGGGGGATCCAACTGATGGACTCAATTACAGAGGAATATCTTTTTTGAATGCCACTACAAAAATATTTACAAGCATCCTATTAAAACGGCTAACAGACTATGTAGAAGAGAATAATTTCTTCTTCTTCTTCTTCTTTGGCCATCACAACCGTTTTACGGTCTCGGCCGCTGCCACTAATGCCCGCCACTCGCCTCTGTCCCGAGCGACATTCCACCAGAAGGTGACTCCCAGGTTCGCAATGTCTCCCTGCACCAGGTCGCGCCATCTCCGCTTTGGTCGACCAGGCGGGGGAATGCCTTCCAACTCTATCGCATGCCGATTGTACACACGCTTTGCTGGAGCCTTATCATCCATAGGGGTAACATGTCCTATCCAGCGTAGCCGCTGTGGTTTTATGTGCTTGACTAGGTCAGTGTCCCCATAGAGCTCATACAGTTCGCGATTCATTCGGATGCGAAATTCGCCGCCAACGTTTAGAGGTCCATAAGTCCTCCGAAGAACTTTTCTCTCGAACACGCCAATTGCCGCCTCATCCTCTTTTGTCATTGTCCATGCTTCTGCGCCGTATAGCAGGACTGGGATGATAAGCGACTTGTATAGCGCAATTTTCGTTTTCCGAGAGATGGCTCAGCTCTTGAACTTCTTATTGAGCCCGTAATAACATCGGTTTGCAAGAGTAATTCTTCTTCGGATTTCCAGACTGGTGTTGTTGTCGCTGGTTATCGTCGTTCCGCGGTAGGCAAATTCCTTAACAACCTTGAAGTTGTCGTCTCCCATTGCAACAGATTGTCCAAGCGTAGACCACTGCGCGTTGATTGTAGGTACTTCGTCTTATCCTCATTTACCGCTAAGCCCATAAGTTTTGATTGCTTCTTTATCTCTAAGAAGGCCTTTTTACCACAGATTCGCTTTTGCCGATGATATCAATATCATCGGCATATGCAAGTAGCATGCTATCTCTGTTAAAGATGGTGCCCGTTCTGTTAGCATTTGGGCACTGGCGCAGTATGTACTCCATCAGCAGATTAAAGAAGTCGCACGATAAGGTATCACCCTGCTTAAAACCTCTTTTGGTATCGAAAGGCTCGAAGCGGTCTTTACCTATTTTGACGGAGCTTTGTGTGCTTCTCAACGTCATCATGCAAAGTCGAACGTACTTTGCTGGAATACCAAAGGTAGACAGGGCTTCAAAGAACTTTGTCAAAATCGGCTTTGTAGTCAACAAAAAGGTGGTGGGTGTCGATATTTCTCTCTCGGGTCTTCTCCAGGATTTGTCGCAATGTGAATATCTGGTCCGTGGTGGATTTGCCAGGCCTAAAGCCACACTGATAAGGTTCAATCAGCTCACTTATTCTCGGCTTTAGACGTTCACATAAGATGCATGATAGAACCTTATATGCGATGCGAAGGAGACTGATCCCGCGGTAATTGGCGCAAACCGCAGGGTCTCCTTTTTTAAATATTGGACAGAGTACACTTAGGTTCCAATCTTCGAGCATGCTTTCTTGGGACCATACGCTGCATAGAAGTTGGTGCATGCACCTTACCAGCTCCTCACCGCCAGCCTTGAGCAATTCAGCAGGCTGCTTATCAGCGCCAGCAGATTTGTTATTTTTTTCCTTTTTATGGCTAACAAGACTTCATTATGGTCCGGCGGACCTATCTCTATGTTATCGATTGGTGGTGTCGCTACTTCCCCAGAGGCGGCATTGTGTTCGTCATCACCTCCCAGCAGGTTAGAGAAATAGTTTCTCCATTTGTCTAGTGCCACTTCCGGATTTCTGACCAGATTTCCGTGCTCGTCCTTCAATAGTGTGACTCTGGGCTTAAAACCTTCGGTTAGTTGCCTAATCTTTTGGTAGAATTTTCGAGTCTCACTCCTTCCGAACAGCACTTCGACTTCCTCCCTCATGCGCTTTTCCTGCTCCTGCGCGGCGGCACTCATCATCGTACCATGACTGTTTTCGGGAGTTTTCGGCTTTCGGCGTGTATTAGACTGTGCGGCTTGTGCCACACTGAGCCGTGTGCGTACTTTGGCTGCAACAGGGTAGTGATCCGAGTCAATATTGGCTATTTGGCGCACACGTACGTCTAGAACACTCGAAGAGTGCCATCCGTCTATCACAAAGTGATCAATCTGGTTTCGTATTGATTGATCAGGGGACATCCAGGTCGCCTTGTGGTCGTTGCGGTGTACAAATCTGGTGCTACTAAAGACCATGTTCCGGCCCGAAGCGAAGTCTATTAGCCTCTCTCCATTTTCGTTGGATAGATCGTGTAGGCTAAATCGGCCGATAGTCGGGCGATGAGCTTCTTCTCTCCCGATTTGTGCGTTGAAGTCGCCTAGCATGATCTTGATGTCGTGATCGGGGCAGCGCTCATATAGGTCTTCTAGGCGCTCATAGAATTCGTCTTTTTCCGAATCGTTCCTTCCTTCTGTCGGGGCGTGTACACAGATAAGACTAATATTAAAATATTTTGCCTTAAGTCTGAGTGCGGCAAGTCGCTTGTCAAATGGTGTAAAGCTGATGACAGAGCGGCACATTCTTTTGTTGACTGCAAAGCAGCAACCATACTCGTGCTTCGAATCATGTCCACTGTAGTAGATCTCCCATGGGGCGTTGGTTTCGGATGTTATCTTCCTACACCCCTGTCCAGTCCATCTTATTTCCTGAAGTGCGGTAATGTCCGATGAATGTTCCTCGAGGACATCCACCAGGTGGGAATCCGCGCGCTCTCTATTGAGGGTGCGAACATTCCAGGTGCATATCCTCAAATGGTCCTTAAAACGTTTGCGTGGGTCGTCGTCGGGGGGGGGGTCCGTATCCGAGGCATTGTGTTAGTTTTCATTGGCGGATGGAAATTCACGACTCTCGGGTGCCAAGCCCGATGCGACGCCCCCTGTTTGTCCCAAGGAGAGGGTCGCCGCTCATGTTAGCCAGCAGCTTTGCGGATGCATTGCTCTGTTACCAGGGGCTACCAAAGGGGAGGTGTGAGTCGACTTGGGACGCAGTAAGCCAGGATCGCGCTGGGATTTTCCATGTTAAACCGGTCAGCAACTTAACCTCACTACATACGCCCCCTCAGGAGAGTTCCTACCTTCCGAAGAAGCCCAAAGAGAAGAGAATAATTTAATGAGCGAAAATCAGTCTGGGTTTCGGAAGGGCTATTCAACAGTTGATAGCATTTTTGTTCTTACATCTATAGCTAACGATTACATATAGCAGAAAAAAAAGTTATACCGGTTTTTTATCGATTTCAAAGCTGCATTTGATACAATTGATAGAAGGAGTCTGATGTTTAAGTTGAGCAATCTAGGAGTCTCCTCTAAAATGTTGAATATTCTGCACAGCTTGTACGAAAAAAATCAAACAGCGGTTTGGGATGGAAAAACCTTGTCGGAGTGGTTTGAGACAAATCTTGAAGTAAAGCAAGGATGCTTACTTAGCCCCTTGCTTTTTCATTGTACATTGATGACATTGCGACAGTATTACCTGGAGGCGCGGAGTTTGGAAGCAAAGTATACAAGATATTAATGTACGCTGATGACATGGTCGTCCTAGCCACGTCTCCTAGAATGCTGCAAGACATGATAAATGCAATAAGCTTACTGTCAGACCTTGAATTTGGGAATAAACACAAGTAAATCAAAAGAAATGTGCATTCGAGAAGGGAGGGGTCTACTTGTGAACGCTGGACACTAAAAGGAGTATAACTGGAATCGGTTAAGGAGTACAAGTACTTGGCAGTGACTCTAACATCAAACATGTCCTTTAGCAAGCATATTGAACTGAAACTGCGGAAGTCTAAGATCGCCCTTAACAGTACGTGGAGTGCCCTGCTAAGCCGGAAAGGTGTAAGCCACAGCATAAAATACAAAATGTTTCAAGCTACGGCAACAGCCATAATGTGTTATGCATCGCAAGTCTGGGGTTACACGAAGAGGTGGAAAAACTTTTTCGCTATTTTATAAAAAAAATTTCCGACTTCCGATAAATACTCCAAACTACGCAATCTACTTGGAAACTGGGCTGGGATCTATGTTTGAATACACGCTGCAGTCTCACCTTAGCTATATTGGGAGATGTCTCAACTTATCCGTAAACAGAGCGCCTTATGCCGTGGCAGCGTCGTTACTAGCATCACGAAAACAATGCTTCGAAGAATGGCTGCAGCTAGCTAGTAAATGCGATGTAGTGCTTAACCTGAACAACAGGAATTCATGGCTGGACTCACAGAATATTTTATTGCGGACAATAAATGAAAATGAGCGAGACTCGTACATGCGGCAAGTTCAGCAAAGCAATACGCGGGAAATTTACAAGACACTGCAATATAATCTCTCTGAAAACAATTATTTACACGATTGCTATAGCATGTTCATAATAACAAACATTTTTAAAGCCAGAACTGAGACGCTTAAGCTTGGGTACCAACCACATTTTGCAAATGAGAACTGCACATTATGCAACTTAAGGGTACTTGAAGATATCTTTCATTTTTGTGCAATATGTCCAATTTTAAGCGAGATCAGAGTAAACGCATGTTGAAAATCGGTGCTGACAACAGAGGAGTTGTTCAATATTTTGAATGGAACGAACTGGAATACACTTGGGCGTTTCCTGGCGCAAGCAACAAAATATAGGGAGCAGATGTTAACGTGTCAATCCTCGCGACGAGCTGGGAAGATGGGTGGAGTAACCTGAAGAAAGTGAATCGTCTTGCTATGCTATATTATGCTGTTAAGTTGTGAGGGTTCGGTAATTTTTGAATTTGAATGTTCGATTAATCTGATTTAAAATAATCGATATTCGATAAGTTCACATTAGGGGCTATCTCACATACAAGCGCTATCATTCGCCATCATGCGTCCACAAATAAGTTGGCAGCCCTTGTCACGCCGCCATGCTATGTTAGCTGTCATCTTGCCTTCCGCCTTCACTTTTGCTGATACCGAAAACTCGAACTGACGCTCAATATTTGGCTGTTCAGAAATAAACATCTATCAACGTAATTCAAGCCATAAGTGTTGGCCATCCGCCATCCAGGACCTGCTCACGATCGTCTTGCGCCAATACATATATGGTTGGCCAACTATTTTCCTTGCCGGAACCAACAATTAAAATTGTCACCCGGCGTAACCTCAACTTCAGGTTCGGTATACTAGAAAATTGTGTTTGTGTGACCTAGTAGTGATAAAAACTCCAGTATCCAGTGTTGCATTGAAGAAATTGCACTAGTGTGTGCTCCGGCACTTAGTCCGGCAGCGTAGAGAACATATAGACAATTTGTCCCATTCGTCCATAACCAACCGACGCGCTGTTGTCGCATGTGCCAGCCAGAGGGTATCTTAGTTCAGGGCTTGCTCCTGGGATTCTGCCAGTAGTACCTGTTAATTGGTTTCTCTGCGTTTGGACTCGGCCCTAGCTGGATCATTGGATATTTTTATTAGCACCGCCTGCACGTGGGCGTGACGCCGTGGCTGCTGTCAGGGGCGCTAACCTAGCCTTGGCCTCAATACCTGTGCCCTGTGCGATGCTTCCAGCAGCTGCATTAAATCTTTCTCTGCTGCTCCTACATTTGGTAGCTGAGCTGCCCAAATAGTGCTCACCATCAACGAACAGCTGTCGCCGTATATACAAGACACCTCAAGCCAGGGCTTGGCACGTGTGCACGTTTCATAACCGGACTTTACCGCAGGATTAAGCGAAGGATCACTATACCGTAGTATCGGAACTAGTTTATTGAATTTTGTGCATTTTGATATCCCTCAACATACTGCTTGTGAGAGTTTTTGTTTTTGTCTCCTTTTTCCCCGACAGCTTCCACGATTATCAGGCCTGCTGACACCGATGGACGCTGCAGTAAGTACGGCATAGCCGACCCTAAGTAAAAGCAATTGTTAAACCCGCAAAAGCAGTTTTGAACCATGGCCCATTAGGTCTGCCGCTTAACGGCTCAAGTACTCTTGTACAAATATGTTGGGGAGTTCAGATTGCTCTCATAGTTTGATCAAAAGCATTCTGCGACTTCATTCCTGTACTAATATGATATTGTTTGAATATCACTTCTGTATTTCTATACCGAATTTGGACTTAAAGGATTATAATAACGAAAATGAAATAAATGTTAATTTAAAGGGATTCCATAGCAAGTTTACTCGCGTCTTGATTTGGGCAGAGCCATATAATCTCATATGGTTCTGCATGGTGGGTATAGAGGAGGACAACAACATCTTAGTTCTCCCATAAATTGTAACATTTCCAGGTTCTGTATTCTATGGTTTAGCCATTCCTTAAAGCTCTGTCTCTTTTAATCTGTAGCGCATGATTGGGAGAGCACCAAAGACCCCTCCACTTTCCCTGAGCCTAGCCGGCCAAACGTTTAGACAGAGCCTGCTCTCGACATTCCGCGTGTCCGTTACTGTTAAATGGCGCCCAACGTGGGGCAAGAAAGGCGAGAAAGGCACTAAAAAGCCGAAAAGAAGAAGAATCAGTCCGAATTAGGATAACCCTCACACTTCCCAACTCCCGTTCCACTCCTTTTCCTTTTTCCTCTACTTAAGGCCAATACTTATAGTTTATGTGATGATTTTCTGATATTCAGTATAACATAAGCATTCTGGATTTGCAGAGATGAGCAATGGTTCACCAGCTGACCGAATGTTATGTTATATCAACAATAGCCAAAAGCTTGTATATTCCAACAAAATATGCTAGTTATACTTACTACTCCCACAGATGTATAGGAAAGATTATTGTTTAGGACTTAAAGGATCTGAACAGAGGTTGTTTGTTCCTTACCAAGCAATATATTCCTGATATCGACCGTCTTGCTTTTTAACAACTAAAATCGAGATTTGCTCTTGTTGGAGAATTTTCAACAAGTTCCTCTTTTAGGCTGTTAAATGCATATCTAACACCTTCCTTTCGAACGACTTAGATTGAGATTTGCTCTTGCTGAAGAATTTCGGCCAGTTTCTCTTTTAGACCGTTCAATTGCAAATCTAGTAATTACACAACCCTTGATTTTTTTAAATTTGGAACAGTTGCAATTTATACAAGTTACGACGCAGTAGACTTGCTAATGGAAAAGTCCCTGTTTTTATGTATTGAATTGAATACCGTTATACCGTTTTGAATTGAATACCGAATATCTTTTTTTTTGATTACCGAATACCTCTTTACCGTTTGGAATACCGCTTTATATACCGTTTAAAATATAGAATAAAATCTTAACCATTATGGCTGTTAGACGTAGCCAGAGAATTTACCGGCAAACCTGCCAAATGAACGTGAGTCTTCACTTGGCTGTAGCATTTGCAATGACACGAGTGGCCAAACCGACTTTGTTGAAGCTGCGTGTAAGCACAAATTTCATCGACAATGTTTAGTGGTTTGGTTAGACAGCAATGAATCATGTCCGAATTGCCATCGTAGCCAAATAGATGACCAAAGTAAGACACTAGCTGAGCATAGCGCGAAGCCAACCAGGTCTTCTCAGAGCACGGCGAATACTGCTAATACAGGAGCTGTTCCTAGAAATAGACCAAACAGCCGATCATATCCTCGTTCCAACTTAAGCGCCAATCCAAGGCCCAGCTTAACCACTTCATCGCGACCCGCATCGAGACAACCTCAAGCTCAATCTTAAAATGAATCGAATAGTATGTCTGAAGAGCGAATTCAGCAGCTTATTAGTAACTCCCTCGAGACCTATAGAATAAACATGGCCGCTGCATTGACTGACGAAGTCCGATCAGCGGTTTGCAGCTTATCAATCTCAGGAGTTCATCGAGAACCTTTAGAAGAACCTCGAGTGGGATTTCCCAGTTCCTCCAGTGATTCCACGCAGGAGCTTGGATACAACAACCCGAGAAAAGCATTTTACTATTTGGAATAGCAATAGAACGAGACGTAAAAGATGCTTTGCGTAGACGTAAGCAAGGTCGTAATGAAAGTTTCGATGACTTTCTGGATGCCATGTTAGCTATCACTGACGCCTTGCGCGAACCTTTATCCGATGAGGAGATTGTGGCTGAGGTAAGAAACAATTTAAGGCCAGAGATATTCCACGAACTTTTGCATGTGGACACTCCGTCATTAGCTTCACAGCGTAGAGAGTGCCATAAGCACGAATCATTTGACAATAGCAAAAGGTCAAAGCCTATGTTGGCATCAACCATGCCAAGGCGTGCTATTAACGCTATATCCCATGAAGAGGAAAACGTCAGTTTATCCGATGGAGAAACTGATAAGACAGTAGATGTTAATGCTTTAAGAGCTACCGATCGTTCCAAATGCTGGAATTGCGATGATTTGGGCCATAAATATCAAGACTGTATGAAGCCCCGTCGCGTTTTCTGCTAAGGATGTGGTGCGATTAACACACACAAGCCCAACTGCGTCAAATGCAATTCGCAGGCGGGAAACGGGTCTCAGGATATCCGCCGAGCTCCGTAAGTGGATGTCCGCCTATAACCTCGGATACGCTTCATGCGATTATGGTTAACCCTGACATTTCAACAAAATCACCTGACATTCCTTTATACAAGCTGAACATATCCGATTGCGTGAATATAATGCGAGAAGAGCAGAAATATTTCGAGATACAGGAATAAAGTCGAGATCAATAAGACGAATTCGTGAATATTGGTCTAGTCGCCGAAAGTTAAATCAATACACAGTATCTGCCATAACTCATATCGGTCAAGATATTCGTCCATATATTAAAATTGATATATTTGGCCAGTCTTATCTTGCCTTGTTAGATAGTGGGGCAAATAGGAGAGTATTGGGAGGAACGCTGGCAGAGCGCATTATCCTAGAAAGTTAAAATATTCGCAAAATGCATGGGAAAGTACGTACAGCGGATGGGCAGTTACAACACGTGGTAGCCACAATCAATGTTTCTATAAGCTTTAACTCGTTACAAGCCGATGTCGAATTTTTAATCGTGCCAAACATAAAGATAGATGTCACCTGCGGGATGGACTTTTGGCAGACATTTGGATTATCAGTAGTTCATAAACCTCCAGACACGGATATATGCGCACTTCAAACCAAAAGTGATAAGTTGGGATCAAAATTCACGTTTGAAGGTCGTTATCGAATCTTTACCCACATCTGAGAGAGACGGACTAGGTCTGACCACGTTAGTAGAGCATGTAATAGATACATGCAGTGAAACCCCTATCAAGGAGAGATTTTATCCGTTGTCTTCTGTCAGAGAAAAACTTTTGGGTGCGGAGATAGACCGAATGCTACTCCTAGGAGTGATTGAAGAGGCACCAGCTTCAGCATGGTCATCTCCAACAGTGCTACTTATCAAGCCCGGCAAGGTCAGATTTTGCTTAGACTCCCGGAAAGTCAATGAAGTTACAATTAAGGACGCATACCCGATGCCCAATTTAGAAGGCTTGTTAAGTAGGCTACCCTCGGTGTATTGCTTATCAAAGATTGACCTGAAGGATGCCTTCTGGCAAATTGCAATGTGTCGCTTGATGGATCAAGTGATCCCGTATCAGTTGAAATCGCAAGTCCAAGTGTACTTAGACGATTTGCTGGTTATGTCAACTAGTTTCGACGAACAAATAGTTCATCTAGCAGAAGTGGCAGCACAACTGCGAAAGGCAGGATTAACCATAAATATTAAGAAGAGTCAGTTCTGCTTGCCCAATGTGGGATTTCTTGGGTACATAGTAGGTGAGGGTACTCTTCAGACAAACCCTGATAAGGTCCGTGCTGTATCAGACTTCCCAGTACCCCAAACTCAGAGGCAACTCAGAAGGTTCCTTGGGATGACTGGTTGGTACCAGCGATTCGTGCCTCAATATTCAACAGTCGTGTACCCACTGACCGAATTGTTGCGAGGCAAATCTTTCGAGTGGAATGAGCGTGCACAAGAAGCGTTTGAACTTATCAAATCGGCGCTCTGTACTGCACCATTCTTAGTTCACCCAGACTATGATAAGCCGTTCATCGTGCAATGCGATGCTTCTATCTATGGCGTAGGCGCTTTGTTAGCCCAATGTGACGAAAATGGCTTTGAGCGACCTATGACATACATGTCGAAGAAACTCAACAAAGCCCAGCGTAACTATTCAGTTACCGAGCTGGAGTGTCTTGCCGTGGTGCTGGCCATAAAGTGATTTCGAATGTATGTAGAAGGCCATCAGTTTAAGGTGGTGACGGATCACGCAAGTCTCCGTTGGTTAATAAACCAGAAAGATTTGAGCGGTAGACTTGCGCGATGGGCTATTAAGCTACAAGGCTTTGACTTTTCTATAGAACATAGAAAAGGCAGTGAAAATGTCGTAGCCAATGCATTATCGAGATCATTTGAGGGCGAAGGCGAAATAAATGCCGTTGAAATTGAAATAGTCCCCGAAATTGACATAGCTTCCGATGCTTTTCGATCTACCGCATATCAAGACCTTATAGATAAGCATACGAAGGCAGGACTACCTGACTTTCAAGTGGTAGACGGCTTTCTTTATTATCGCTCTAACTTTTCCTCTGGAAATGCTGATACAGATGATCAGCATTGGAAACTAGTGGTCCCATTAGAATTATGGGCTGGTGTGATAAGAGCAGCACACAATCAACCATCTGCTTCACATTGTGGCATAGCTAAATGTTTGGAGCGAATACGAAGAACGCTTTACTGGCCACGCATGGTGGTGGATGTAAGAGATTATATTCGCCAATGCGAGATCTGCCAAACCTGTAAGCACCCAACACTAACCCTAAAACCTTCGATGGGTCAGCAAGTTAGAAGCGAAAGGCCGTTTCAGAGGTTATACCTCGATTTTATTGGACCCTTTCCTCGGACTAAAGACTTACAGTACAAACAATCATCACAATTTTAAAAGAAGATCTGTTATATTGTTTTGGTGTACCGCAGGTGATAGTCAGCGACAATGGCAGCCAATTTAAGAGCCAGGACTTCGCCGTTTTTCTGAGAAGATATGGTATAGAGCATTGTTTTACAGCGGCCTACTCACCACAATCTAATGCGGCAGAGCGCGTTAATAGATCCATCAATGCAACTTTGCGATCATACCTTTGCTCAGACCAACGTGATTGGGACTGCTATTTTAGTAGCATTAACAGTTCACTGCGAAACCATATCCATCAATCCATCGGGATTTCCCCATATTTTGCCGTTTTCGGGCAAAACATGCTAACACATGGTAGTGATTACAAACTGCTAGGCTTGTTGAATGAGGGAACAGCTCAATTAAATCGGGTAGATAACTTTTCGAATGTTCGTGACAACATTCAAAAACACTTGCAGAAAGCATACTCGACCAATCATCGAACGTACGATCTGCGTAGTAAGGTTCGGACGTTTGAAGTTGGCCAAAACGGAACTTTAAACTTAGCAATCAGGCAGAGAATTTTAACGCTTAACTATCGCCAATCGGAGTTAAGGCTAAAATCAAACGGAAGCTAGGGAACTCGTTATACATATTGGAGGACATGAAAGGCAAAGAATTGGGTAGTTTTCACGCCAAGGACATCTGGTAGAGATCTTCACCCTTTTTCAGTTTTGGGCCATCGCATGTAAGCTTTGTTCAAATCTGTGGTGTGAGGGTTCGGTAATTTTTGAATTTGAATGTTCGATTAATCTGATTTAAAATAATCGATATTCGATAAGTTCACATTAGGGGCTATCTCACGTAAAAGCGCTATCATTCGCTATCATGCGTCCACAAATAAGTTGGCAGCCTTTGTCAGGCAGCCATGCTATGTAAGCTGTCATCTTGCCTTCCGCCTTCACTTTTGCTGATACCGAAAACTCGAACTGACGCTCAATATTTGGCTGTTCAGAAATAAACATCTATCAACGTGATTCAAGCCATAAGTTTTAAGTTGGCCATCCGCCCTCCAAACCTTAGTTCGCGCATCGTCTTGGAAAATATATGGGTGAATATTAAAAAAAAAAAAAAAAAATTTATTAAAACAAATTTTTTTTGTTTGTTGAAAAAATATTTTTTTTTTTTTAAAAAAAATATTATTTTTTTTTCCCCAGAGAACATATACAATTTGTCCCATTCGTCCATAACCAACCGACGCGCTGTTGTCGCATGTGCCAGCCAGAGGGTATCTCAGTTCAGGGCTTGCTCCTGGGATTCTGCCAGTAGTACCTGTTAATTGGATTCTCTGCGTTTGGACTCGGCCCTAGCTGGATCATTGGATATTTTTATTAGCACCGCCTGCACGTGGGCGTGACGCTGTGGCTGCTGTCAGGGGCGCTAACCTAGCCTTGGCCTCAATACCTGTGCCCTGTGCGATGCTTCCAGCAGCTGCATTAAATCTTTCTCTGCTGCTCCTACATTTGGTAGCTGAGCTACCCAAATAGTGCTCACCATCAACGAACAGCTGTCGCCGTATATACAAGACACCTCAAGCCAGGGCTTGGCACGTGTGCACGTTTCATAACCGGACTTTACCGCAGGATTAAGCGAAGGATCACTATACCGTAGTATCGGAACTAGTTTGTTGAATTTTGTGCATTGAGAAAGCTCTGGCAACCCTACCGCGAAGAGCTTAAGCAGAATCAGCTGGTCCAACAAAAATTAAAAAATTTGTAATAAACTGCCCAGATCGCGTCTTGCAGCTGTGAATTCTCATTGGAGCTGGTTGCAGAACATCAGCAGGTGAAGGCAAGTCACTGGATGGCAGTTCTATTTAACACGGAACGATTTACAAAATATTAAACAACAGCCGGCCGGCGGAGCCCCAACCAATACATACAACCTGTGAGTAAGCGAGTTCGTTGTTGTAGCTGAAAAGCTTAATCTCAAGAAAGCCAAAGCTCGGACTCAAAAGCTCGTCGCAAGCACAATATATTTTTAAAAGCTCAGCAAACTTTTAAAGCATACTTCTAGGCTGCGGTAGAAATAAACAAATAAGAAAATATGCAAAGGTCGCCAAATGTATACTCTACCCCTACAATTCCCAAACCATCATCTAGTCAGCTAACTCAAGCAGAGAAGAGGAAATGCTCAGATTTGTCGCCAGAAAATGTACTAGGCAATATAATGACTGCCATACAGCAAATGGGGGATAAATTTGATCGACAGATAAGCAGTCTCGCACATACAGTCGCATCAAAAGAGGATATTGGTGAACTAAAATTACAAATTGGAGGCGTTACGCAGAAAATTGAATCTTTGGAAAGGGAAAATCGGGAGCTCAGAGATGAAATCATCCAAATGAAGGCTGATAGGCTCCAGGATAAAAAAGAGTTAAGACGACTTGTAGAGCAATCCAAAGCCAAGCGCCTACTAGTCAAGGGTCTGCAAAAGGAGAAGGTGTCGAAGGGCAATCTTGAAACTCTATTTAGCACAAAAATGCACGTTGGTACTGCTAGGGTTAAGAATACGCACGTCCTTTACGAAAGAAATAATAAAGTAAATTTATGTGTGGAATTGGAAACTGAGGAAATGGCCATGGAGCTGCTCAAAAACACGAAGAAGCTTTCGGGAACATCGATTTACATAGAGAAGGATCTCTGCATAGAAAAACAGGACGATAAAGCTGTCCTATTGCAGTTAAAGAGACAACTCACAAATATAAACAGCACATATAAAATGTTTGTGAAAAGCGACGCCATCAATATAAATGGAAAATGGATGCATTTTGACAGCAGCAAAAATCTAATAAGTAAAGGCCAACCAGCAGCAGCAGATCTCTTTGAGCTATTTGGCATACGTTTGGGAACTGGCAACTTCACATACAATGAACTTTTGTCCCAAGCTAAGATGCCAAAAAACGGAAAAGCCTAAAGGAAACAACCGCAGAGCAACGATCACTAAAAACTCAAACTGTTATTAAGTCTAGCCTTAAAATCTTATCGTATAATATAGCAGGTCTAGGTAATAAGCTGATACAATCCCACTTTCTCTCCTACATAAAATCCCATGATTTATTTTTCTTGTTTGAAACTTTTACTGAACATTCACTTGAGACATATGAGCCATATTTTGAGACTCACTTACTGCACTATGAACCAGCGACCAGAACATCAAGTAGAGGAAGGGCCAGCGGTGGATCGTTGTACGGAATTCGCAAGGATCTTAACGCAGATTTAAAATGCAGATTCACCCAAGCAGCAAGTTTAGCAACAATTGAAGTTACCTGTAACGGGAAGCTACTGTGCATAATTCCCACCTACCTCAATTGCAATCACTGGCAGTCGGACTATGAAAAATTGTTTGATAGCATACAAGAATCGGATCTGCCAGATATCATGATGATTGGCGACTTTAATGCGCGCATTGCAAAAGAGCAAGTGATAACTGAGGATTCATGTAATAGATATGCCAACGTCGTTAGAGCGGATATGATCATTGACTGGAAAGGCAAGAAATTAATAGAGCTGAGCGAGACTTTTAACTTGACAGTCTTAAATGGTAGAACAAGCAGCGACCGTGAAGGAAACTTCACATTCATCAGATCCCAAGCTATGCATCAATATGTTACTGATTTGAAAGTAGAAAGCGAGATTTACTCAGATCACATGCCAATAAGCGTAGATGTTGAGATTTGGAACCCCAGGCAAATGCAGGATGAGAAAAACGAGCTTCTGCTAAAGTTAAGATGGTCAGATAACGGTGCCCGTAGATACGCGGCAAATTTGGACCGCATTATAAGCCAAGCTGCAGAGCCCGGAACAATACTCTCAACTGAAATCCTTACAGAGTCCATTGTCAAGGCAGCTAAGTTTATGCAGAAGCCGACCAGGCCAAATATCACAAAGCTACAGCCATGGTACAACAAAGAATGTGGGGAAGCCAGGACGAAATCGATGAGTTTGCTTCGCGCGGTCAACAAAAATGCAACTTATGAAGCGAAAATGCAGTACCAAGAAGCAAATGCCCAATACAAGTCAATTTGCAAGCGCACGCAGACGGAATATTACCGGCATCTGGAGGCTGCTTTGAACAACGTGCGAGATAGCAAGGCTCTCTGGGCTCTTATAAGGGAGGTAAACGGAACTGGCATAAGCAAAGCTATAAAGGTGAGCGCACACAGCCTGGCATCGCATTTTCAAAGCCTACTCTATGAAGAAATGCCCATCTCTCAACACCTTTTTGCATTTCCTTTTGTGACTACGACAGTATTAGATCGACCGATTCAGGATGCTGAAGTATCAGAAGCCCTCGCACGTTGCAAGCCAAAAAAAGCACCTGGGGTAGATAGAGTTCCGGCTGAATTTTTAAAAAATGCAACACCACTGTTTATTACCCAGCTCTCAGCCACATTTAATCATATTTTCGAAACTGGAGTTGCCCCTGACAGCTTTAAAAGAAATGTAATCTTCCCGATTTTCAAAAAAGGGAACGAAATGGACCCAGCGAATTATAGAGGTATATCCTTTCTCAATGCGATGATGAAGGTGTTTACATCAGTTCTGCTATCTCGTCTAACCAACTGGATTAAAATGCACGATATCTTAGGGGAATACCAAGCTGGATTCAGAGAGGGCTACTCTACAGTAGACAGTATTTTTACATTGACGTCGATTGCCAAACAGTTCCTGGGACAAAAGAGAAAAATGTTTACTTTTTTTTGTAGACTTTAAAGCTGCTTTCGATACGATTGATAGGCGTAGTCTTTATCTAAAGCTAAGTAATGTTGGAGTATCGACCAAGTTTCTTGCCATAATAGAAAGCCTTTATAGCTTGAATAAGACGACTGTATGGGATGGAAGTCAACTTTCAGAATGGTTCGAAACGAACGCAGGTGTAAAGCAGGGGTGCTTGTTGAGTCCACTACTATTTGCGCTGTATGTGGATGATATTGCTGCAAATCTTCCCGGAGGTGTAGATTTTGGATCTGAGCGGATCAAGGTTTTGATGTATGCCGACGACATGGTGTTATTGGCGGAAACTCCTCAGCATATGCAACAAATGATTGATGCTCTAAGTAGTTACTGTCAGACGTGGAGTCTCCAGATAAACATCGAGAAGTCTAAAATGATGGTAGTGAAGGATGGAAGAGGACGTAGAGCCAGAGCTGACGAATGGACACTAAATGGAGTTTTGCTAGAAACAGTAAAGGAGTACAAATACCTAGGCGTGTTACTGACTTCCAATATGTCATTTAAGAAACATTTGGCACAGAAATTAACAGACGCTAAAGTCGCTATTAATAGCACTTGGAAGCATCTTCTTGGGAAAAAGAAAGTTAACAATAGCACCAAATATAAGCTGTTTTTAGCCACATCCAGGACAATTCTGTGTTATGCTGCCCCAGTCTGGGGATTTAGCAGATTCGAAGATGTAGAGCGATTGCTTCGCTTCTACATTAAAAAGATCTTTTACCTGCCCCTAAATACTCCAAATTACTCCATATACATGGAAACAGGACTACCTACAATGTACCAATACACCCTGCAGCTGCACTTCAACTATATTAGCAAAGCTATGCTGATGGACTCTTCACGGCTCCCAAGAATTATAGTCGAACAACTTCTGATTGAGAGATCACAGTTCTTCCTTGAATGGGATATTATGGCAAGAGACAACAACATAAGAACATATGAAAACGACAGCAGAACCTGGGAAACATGGCAAATACAACTGTTACAGAGGATTGACGAAGGAGAAAAAAATGATTTTGAACGGCACGCAAGACAGAGTGGCACCCGGTCAACATACAAGCGCCTCAGTTTCAGCCTATATGAAAGAAACTACTTTAGAGACGATTTGGACACATATGCAATATCGCTTATTTTTCGAGCAAGAACTGAAGTCCTCAGACTCAACTATATGCCACATGGAACGACTGAAAGCCGATGCACTCTATGCAACCTGGATGAAAGAGAAGACGTAGCCCATTTCATTGCGCGATGTCCGATATTAGGTGAGCACCGTGCACTGCACCTCGGAAAATGGACCTTAGAAACAACGGAAATGCTTGACCTACTGAACGGATCCAACTGGCCCGCTCTAATCTCTTATCTAAGGGAGGCGTACAAATATAGACAGGAGTTCATAAGAGATTTTTAAATAGTGTCTTGAGACATAACAACTGCATCCTAGGGGAGAACGGCGTGGTATCTCGTGACGAGCGGGGCAGCTGCGGGTAGTATCTGCTAGGGTGCATTGTTATGAATCAAAGCAACTATCATTGTATTGTATTGTATTGTGATACGTAAGATTGCTAGTCGTCATTATGAAATAGAAATATATAAATGTAAAAATTTTCCAAACAGAAAAAATCAATTGTAAATTTAAGTCTTTAAAAGAAAACAGCTAACGGCTTAGGCCAAGCTTATTTATTATTATTATTAATAAAATACTACTACTGTTTATTTTTTTAAATTTTTTTATTTAAGTTAAATTTTTTTTTTTTTTTAAGCTTATTTTGTATTTATTGAATCTTCTCTTAATGAGACTAACAATAATTTTTCGGATTCTGCGGCCCTTCAATTCAGTCGCTGGGTTGGTAGGTCATTTCTCCTGAGACGAGAATGCGTTGCTAGTATGGAAAGAGATTTTGCAAGTTGATTTGGGTGGGTGAGAAGCTTCTCAGAATATTTTTGTTTAAGTTGCTTTATTTCAGTTTCGACCAATGGGATGCTGAGATCGTTGTGGATACACTCATTGCGAATGTACCATGGCGCTCCAGTGATGGTTCTGAGAATTCTTGACTGTGATCTTTGGAGGATGTCCACACTGCTCGCACAGGCATTTCCCCATAACTGCAAGCCATACGTCCAGACAGGCTTTATGATGCTTTTGTACAGTAGGACTTTATATTCCAGTTTAAGAGGGGAACGGGAGTTGATTAGCCAGTGAAGTCTAGTGGCCTTTAGCTTGATTTAAAGCTTTTTCGACTCTATGTGTTTGCGCCATGTGAGCCTTCTATCGCGGTGCACACCTAGGTATACAACATCGTTTGATTGCGGGATCTGTGTTGCATTTAAGGATAGCTGAGGACAGGTGTTTCTGTTGAGTGTGAACGTCACATGCTTACACTTTTGCTCGTTGATTTTTATGTGCCAGTTGGCCAGCCACTCTTCCACTTTAGCTAGGTGGCTTGCTAGCAGACTTGTAGCGTTAATTGGACATCGTGATCTGCTTAGTATTGCCGTATCATCCGCAAAAGTACTTATTGTAAGTCGGGGGTCTGTTGGTATGTCGGCAGTGTAAATTACATATAGGAGAGGACCGAGTACGCTACCCTGCGGCACTCCGGCTCCTATAGTGAACTCTTCCGTTGTGTACTCATTTTGACGAACTGTAAATACTCTGTTACTGACGTAACTTTCTAGGATTTTGTGAGTATTTGGGGGAAGCATTGTCCTTATCTTGAATATAAGACCATCCAACCAAACGCGGTCAAATGCTTGGGCAACATCTAAGAAAATTGCAGAGCAGTATTCGTGGTGCTCAAACGCAGTCCGAATGTCTGAAGTTAAACGGTTGACTTGCTCAATAGTCCCGTGCTTTGCTCTAAACCCAAATTGATGTGAGGGAATGATATTTTGTGCATGGCCATCAATTTTACTGAGTAGGATCTTCTCAAATAGTTTTGACAGGCAAGGTAGCAGACTAATGGGTCTGTATGATGACGCTTGTGTTTTATCTTTTCCTGGTTTCTGAATCATTATGATTGTGGACCTCCTCCACTGAGTTGGAAAGTATCCACATCGCAGAACAGCATTGAAAAGTCTTGAGATATATGTAATGGCGGGACTTGGAAGTTCCATAATCATTTTAGGTGTAATAAGATCATGTCCAGGAGCTTTTCTGGGATTTAGCTCTCCGATGGCGTTTTTTATTTCTAGCGAATGAACTTTGATTGGGTCAGTTTGTGCGGCGGTCGGAACCAATGGAAGTTCATAGCCATTGGTTGGAGGATTTGGCTGGAAAACATTTCTAAGGTGAAGTGCAAAGACAGTTGCCTTTTCTTCGTCGCTGCGGGCCCATCTTCCTGTCTGATCTCTTAGAGGAGTGTCTACCTTTGCAGGTGGCTTTATGCTGGCGCGTGCCCTCCATAGGGGAAATTTGGTGCTTGTAGGCGATAATTTTTCGATATAACGGCTATGTGCTAGCTGCTCTTCGGCTTCGAGTGCTTTGCGAAGTACGCGTTCTGCAAGTCTCAGACGATTTTTTGCGGCAGGCGATCTAAAGCTTTGCCATTCTCTTCTTGCACGCCGCTTTTCTGTGACCAGCCGGTCAATGTAACTGTTTGTCAATCTACGATCTTGCTGAGGTGCTGTTGTTGTCGTTTGGGGGTTTGAGTGATGAGCAGCGGCAGTAATGATAGAGGTGAGGGCTTGAACAGTATTGTCGATGTCTTCTTCGCTGTTTATGGTTGGGCTCAGCTCGATGTGACTGCTGATATATTTTTTGTATTTGAGCCAGTTTGTCTTGTGTGATGTCAGTCTCCGAGGATATTCTCTAACATGAGGGCACTCCAGAAGGGTGAATATTATTGGAGAATGGTCTGACGACAAGTCGGCAAGGGCTTCTGCAGTTACCAAGTTTTGTGGAACTTTTCTTGTTATAGCAAAGTCTATAAGATCGGGTAATTTCTTTGGATCTGCCGGCCAGTATGTAGGCCTACCCGGAGATACATAGTCGAGTTTGTTTGATGCGCGCGTGAGTACGCTGTAGAGTTGCTTCCCTTTGGGATTGGTCAGTCTGGAGCCCCAGTGGGGATGTTTCGAATTATAGTCACCCGCAGCCAAGAAGCGTTGACCAAGTGTATTAAAGAAATCTAGGAATTGATTTTCTGATATTGCGAAACGTGGGGGACAGTAAACCGCGGACAGAGTGATATTGCCTCGTTTAGACTCTACACATATCGATGTGGCTTGTAGGTAGTTTTCCGAAAATCCTGATAGTGGGTAATGCTTGATGCGGCTTCTGACGAGAATGCCAGTGCCACCATGGGCTTTGCCATCTGGGTGATTTGTGCCGTAAAATGCATACCCAGGTAATTGAAAATTGTATCGGTCCGTCAAGTGAGTTTCTGCAAGAAGCATTATGTGGATTTCATTGTCTTGGAGAAATTTTGATAACTCCACTTTGTGGCGGGGAATGCCATTTGCATTCCAGAGTGAAACTCGTAGGAGAGCCATTATTTGGATTGTTGCGAAGTGAGCATTTGAATGAGAATTCCTTGCGTTCTCATTTGTTCTTGCATTGCGTTTTGCATAAATACCATAAAATCCTTCAGCGTCTGCTGTAGCGATAGAAACATAGTTTCTAAGCTACTATAGTTTGATGGTTGTTCCGCTTGATTTGATGACAGTGTCGGCTCACTTCGAATTTCATGCGAAACCGTAGATATGGGTGCGGGTCTATCATTTCCTAGTTTCAATGCGCTTGCGAAAGAAACACCTTGGGTTGTAGTCGTTGGGGCAAAGGTCGATCTCGTAGCTTTGGTGAAGAAGACTCCAGGGGTCGACTGCGAGGGTGTGAATTGATTAAGGTTTCCATTGGATCGGGCAAATTCTGTGCGCGTATTAATCCTGCTCTTCAGATCTTTGTAGACTGGGCAACCTCTGTAGTTTGCAGTGTGGTTACCTCCACAGTTACTGCATTTTTTGACAGATGGATCCTCCTTGTTAGCAGGGCATGAGGCAGTGTTGTGCAGCTCTCCGCATGCTACACAAACTGATCGCAGGGTGCAGTAGGCTTTTGTGTGCCCAAATTCTTGGCAATTGGTACATTGCACTGGATTTGTGCGTTTGTGCGGCTCCTCTACGGTTATTCTGCGGTGCAATAAGAAAGGCAGTTTGTAAATTGGGTGCACTACATTATTTTTAGGAGCTGTGTCTTCCGGGCTTAGTTCAACTTTGAATAGTGGCTTTGGTTTTTTGTCCCTGTTTATTAAGTTAATAACGGACTTGACCTTGAATCCCTTTTCCTCCAAGGCAGAAGCGACTTCCGTTACAGGTACACTTGATTCAATGCCCTTGATTACTACTTGTAGACCCTTGCTACTTTTTAATTGGTAGGTGTAGTAGCTTTTTTTTCAGCTCTTAGGCATTTTTCGACTGCTCGATAATTTTCTTCGGTGTTGACTTGGAGCTTTGTTTCGCGGATATTGCCTTTGTTGACGGATGTTACATAAAAGTTGTTGTTGCCTATTAGCGATACAAGCTTTGTGACTAGGGCCGCACAGTTGCTATCCCTTATATAAATGGGTGGAGGCTTTGGTTTAGGGGCATTTGGAGCCTTTTCTTCACACTCAGCATCAGACTGTTGGCCAAGAATTTGGAACCTATTCCCAGTGAGGGGATCTTTGTCCACAGGTGTATCGCTTGTTTTGTTTATCTTTGAAATGTTGCCGCTGTTTTTGTTTTGCGGGCTTAATTTGCGTTTGATTATTTGTACATACCGATCGATGCATTTCGTTGTGTATGATTTTGCGGGAGGTCGTGCTGAGTTGACATTTTTGTATTAGTATTGTTTGATTTTTGTTCTTGCGTATGTGTGTTTGTAGCAGTTTGTGCAGTTGCATATGTTGAAGCTGGTGTGGTGAGAGAGGAGCGGAGAGAGCTAACTGTTGCCGTCGTCGCTGTAATTGTTGATGTTGTTGTTGTAATCGTTGATGTTGGCATAATTGTAGGCGGGAGTGTGGAGAGCAGAAACGGTGAAGCTTGGGCTGTAGTAGTGGTTGTTGTTGTTGAGAGCGGAGTTACGGGAGAGGCGCACTGAGCGCTCCATGGAGCTGAGCAACTTGCACTGGGCAAAGTTGGAGAGGCAGATCTCGGCATCATTTCTTCATCGGGTCTTAGATTGTTGTTAGTGTGTTTTCACTCATAAGAGAATGAGAAGTATGCACTTCGATTGTTTGTTTTGTTTTGGCGAGGGGTTAATGAGCGAGGGCTAGGCCCACTCATTGTTTAGTTAAATATTAACTATTAGATATATTTTGGACAACATAAGCATGAATGCCTATGAATGTCCATTAGCGTCTTTTATCGCGGGTCGAAATTGTTTATTGTAACAACCGAATTAAGCACTTTTACAACGATTTAAACCGGAGCGCGACAAAAACACGTCCGACCTGTTCGGCAGCACAGCACAGCAATCATTTAAGTTAAATGTTTATATTATTATTTAAAAGATATTTTTTAGGCTGACGGCTATACAATGCCAAGCCATTAAATAAACAAATACTACTACTACTACACTATGGTATACTATATGCCCTAAAATAATCCCTTAACGCATTTATAACTTCTTTTGTGTCCGAAGTCTTAGTCGTATATAATCTTACATATTTCGTAAATCCACCAACTATTGCCAGTATATGCATATTTGCCCTTCCTTTATCTACCGGACCATAATGATTAATATGAATTTTATCAAACGATTTGTTTCCCTTTGGAATGCTGTGTAAAAATCCATCTGATTTCTCCGTCTTTTATGGAGTTTTCTATATGCCTTATCCTTCATATTTGCAAACCAATATGTTTTTCCAATTGCACTTAACATTATATCTCTTTCCACATGCCCGATCTCGTTATGATTCTTATGTAAAATGTGATCCTCCATTTCATTTGGCACATAAATAAAAAATCACCCATTTGTTTTCCGATAGACCACTCCATTTCTCATTTAAACAACTTGTGTTCTTCTTTTTCTAAGTTTCCTAATTTCTTTAATATTCTCATCTTTCCCTTGACAAATGACCAAATTTTCTTCAAAAGTATTTGCTTCTGTTATCAATATGTTTGTGCATCTATTCAATGCATCCACATGCTGCACTTGCTATCCTGCCCAGTGTATCAATTCATAATCGAAGTTTTGTAACTCCGACGCCCGCCTGGCAAATCTGAGGTTGATCTGTCCGTCACAATTTTAAATCGCTTTCCTTGTAAGTATATTCTAAGTCTTCGTAATGCATATATAATTGCCAAAGTTTCCAGCTCAAAGATGTGGTACTCCGCTTCAGTTTCCGTTGTGCGTCGCGAAAAATAGAATATTGGATGCAGTTTTTTATCTTCTTTTTTCTGCAGTAATACTGCTCCAAATCCCAATGCACTGGCATCGCAATGCAATTTGATTTCGTCTTTGTAATCATAAATTGACAAAACTCGCGCTTGCAACAACTTCTCTTTCAACATTTCAAAGCAATCCAATTCCACTTTGTCAAATTTAAACTCTTCATCCTTCCTAAGAAGGTCATATAGCGGTTTCGCTAACGTGGAAAAATCTTTTAAGAACCTGCGGAAATATGAACATTATTCGAGAAAACTCTGCACCGCCTAAGTTTTGCCTGGTATCGTATCTAAGCTTTTCTTATTTGCTCTAATACCTTCGCTTGAGATTAGAAAACATAAATACTTCACAATCGATTGTAACTTGTTCTCCACAAGCCTCAAACTGGAACAAAAGGAACTCAAACTCACCTAATGGTGTGACAAACCACGTTTACTTAACAGACTCCTCATCAACAAATACATGAAAATATCCATTCCTTAGATCCAACTTCGTAAAACTCTTTTTTCCCACTAACTTATCTTCCAAAGGGGTAACTGTCTTTTAACAACATTTTATTCAGTGTTCTAAAATCAATGCAAAGCCTTAACTCCCCATTTTTCTTTTTCACCAGAACTATTGGAGACGTATACTAAGAACTGCTAGGTCTAATTATATCTTTTTTCAAATATTCATCCAACATGATATGTAACTTCTCTTTTCCGGCATAGGACAAGCTCCTTAGTGAACGGGTAAACGGTTTCGATATCTCCAACTTTATTTTCATTTCCCATTTAACTAAAGGTTTAACTGGTCTTTTTGCATTCACATAATGATCTTCTAACAGTTGTATAAGCTTTTGCTTCAACTTGTATTTATCTTTCTCTCCAATGGTGTACACTCCCTTTTCGTCATTTAACCAATTTATTTCCAACCGACAGACGGCCAAGCAGGTCAATGTCGTAATCTTTTGTTCAGTGTTTATTTTGCATTTTATTGTAATTTAGAGATAAGAAATATTATAATGAATGAATAAAAGAATAATCTATCTATCTATATATCTAATCTATCTTTATCAAAACTTTCTTCCAAAACTGACTTCCTAGCCGTATTCTTACGAACTGCTTCCAAAGTTGCATTTTCCAATAATCTTTCTTTCTAACATGTTCAACTGTTCATTTACAAACTGTTTCCTCATTTACTGTATTCTCACAAATCGTTTTCTGACTAACTGCTTCATAACTAAACATTTTTTGACAAACTGTTTCCTCACTAACCGTTTTCTGACTAACTGTTTTCTCACTGACCGTTTTCTGACTAACTATTTCATCACTAACAGTTTTTTGACTTTGGTTTTCCAACTTATTAACTGTTACCAATTTCAAAGCGTTTAGGTCAATGTTTGAATCACAAGCATCCATAAAATCTCTGCATCTGCCACCACCGAAAGATAGAAATGAATATTTATTAACTTCTTTTTAACAAAACAAATTTTTTTTCCATAACATTTCAACTGGCTTTTATTAAGCCCAAAAAAATATGTATTGACTGGTTCTAGATTAACTTCATTTACAGCTTTTCTTCTTTTAATATATGATATGGGGCTTCCCGTGTCT
The DNA here is from genome assembly GCA_018904265.1 of Lordiphosa collinella. Classification (NCBI taxonomy): domain Eukaryota; kingdom Metazoa; phylum Arthropoda; class Insecta; order Diptera; family Drosophilidae; genus Lordiphosa; species Lordiphosa collinella. Next base: position 167,462 of record JAEIFV010000075.1, read on the forward strand.
ATGAAACACTCTGTCGGTTCGTATGGTTTTATACGACAAAAATAATTGAGACAAATAGTTAATTTTCACAAATTCAATTAAGTTTATTTTTTATGCACGTCTTTTCTTCACCGTGTGCAGAATAAGAAGGGAGTGAAGTTGGCTGCGATTGGCCGATCCACGATATGTTTCACAATGTTTATCGATTCATTCGATTGGTTTCATGCTTATCGTTAGTTACAATTAAATTTAAATTCAAAGTTAAGAAATGCGCTAACACAGGCCGCGTTGAACGCCTTAAGGGCTTCAATAACCTTTTAGTATATAGGAAGTAGCGCTAGTTTATGGATTGGGCGCCTTATGGATCCATTGGTTGTGCGAGCCTCGACGACCCTTACCTTTTCGTCCTGCCCTCCGTGTACGGCGCTGATTCGACCCACCATCCATTTCTGAGGTGGGCAGTTGTTCTCGGCAATTAGGACGAGCTGTCCCAGTACTGCGTTTGGGCAATCCTTTGTCCATTTGGTGCGCATCATGAGGCTGTGAACATGCTCCTTCGACCACTTCCGCCAGAACTCTTGCTTGAGACAGCAAACAAGCTGCCATCGACGCAAGCAGGTGATTTTTTGATTGGTCGGATCCACTGGTAGTGCCTTTAGTGGCCCACCTATTAGCAGGTGTGCTGGAGTTAAAGCTTCTCCGTCGTTCGGGTCCTGACTTAGAGGGCCTATTGTTCGCGAGTTCAGTACCGCCTCCACGCCGACCAGAAATGTGGCTAACTCGTCCGCGGTCAACAGGGCGCTGCCGGCTGTACGTTGAAGTAGGGTCTTGGCCGACTTCACTGCGGCTTCCCAGAGCCCTCCGAAGTGAGGGGCGCGTGGGGGAATGAACTCGAACTGGCATCCTTCCTATGTAGGGTATCGACGCACTGCTTCCTTCTCCTGCATCAACTTCTCGGCGAGCTCCTTGAGGCGATTTCTTTTTTTTTTTTTTTTTTAAGCTTATTTTGTATTTATTGAATCTTCTCTTAATGAGACTAACAATAATTTTTCAGATCTTAATCTAGAAACTATTTTATAAACCATCCCCTGTTGGAGATAGTTTGTGTTCTGCGGCCCTTCAAGTCAGTCGCTGGGTTGGTAGGTCATTTCTCCTGAGGCGAGAATGCGTTGCTAGCATGGAAAGAGATTTTGCAAGTTGATTTGGGTGGGTGAGAAGCTTCTCAGAATATTTTTGTTTAAGTTGCTCTATTTCAGTTTCGACCAATGGGATGCTGAGGTCGTTGTGGATACACTCATTGCGAATGTACCATGGCGCTCCAGTGATGGTTCTGAGAATTCTTGATTGTGATCTTTGAAGGATGTCCACACTGCTCGCACAGGCATTTCCCCATAGCTGCGAGCTTTTGTACAGTAGGACTTTATATTCCAGTTTAAGAGGGGAACGCGAGTTGATTAGCCAGTGAAGGCTGTTGGCCTTTAGCTTGATTTGAAGCTTTTTCGACTCTATGTGTTTGCGCCATGTGAGCCTTCTATCGAGGTGCACACCTAGGTATACAACATCGTTTGATTGCGGGATCTGGGTTGCATTTAAGGATAGCTGGGGACAGGTGCTTCTGTTGAGTGTGAACGTCACATGTTTACACTTTTGCTCGTTGATTTTTATGCGCCAGTTGGCCAGCCACTCTTCCACTTTAGCTAGGTGGCTTGCCAGCAGACTTGTAGCGTTATTTGGACATCGTGATCTGCTTAATATTGCCGTATCATCCGCAAAAGTACTTATTGTAAGTCTGGGGTCTGTTGGTATGTCGGCAGTGTACATTACATATAGGAGAGGACCGAGTACGCTACCCTGCGGCACTCCGGCTCCTATAGTGGACTCTTCCGTTGTGTACTCATTTTGACGAACTGTAAATACTCTGTTACTGACGTAACTTTCTAATACTTTGTGAGTATTTGGGGGAAGCATTGTCCTAATCTTAAATATAAGACCATCCAACCAAACGCGGTCAAATGCTTGGGCAACATCTAAGAAAATTGCAGAGCAGTATTCGTGGTGCTCAAACGCAGTCCGAATGTCTGAAGTTAAACGGTTGACTTGCTCAATAGTCCCGTGCTTTGCTCTAAACCCAAATTGATGTGAGGGAATGATACTTTGTGCATGGCCATCAATTTTACTGAGTAGGATCTTCTCAAATAGTTTTGACAGGCAAGGTAGCAGACTAATGGGTCTGTATGATGACGCTTGTGTTTTATCTTTTCCTGGTTTTTGAATCATTATGATTGTGGACCTCCTCCACTGAGTTGGAAAGTATCCACATCGCAGAACAGCATTGAAAAGTCTTGAGATATATGTAATGGCGGGACTTGGAAGTTCCATAATCATTTTTGGTGTAATAAGGTCATGTCCAGGAGCTTTTCTGGGATTTAGCTCTCCGATGGCATTTTTTATTTCTAGCGAATGAACTTTGATTGGGTCAGTTTGTGCGGCGGTCGGAACCAATGGAAGCTTATAGCCATTGGTTGGAGGATTTGGCTGGAAAACATTTCTAAGGTGATGTGCAAAGACAGTTGCCTTTTCTTCGTCGCTGCGGGCCCATCTTCCTGTCTGATCTCTTAGAGGCGTATCTACCTTTGCAGGTGGCTTTATGTTGGCGCGTGCCTTCCATAGGGGAAATTTGGTGCTTGTAGGCGATAATTTTTCGATATAACGGCTATGTGCTAGCTGCTCTTCGGCTTCGAGTGCTTTGCGTAGTACGCGTTCTGCAAGTCTCAGACGGTCTTTTGCGGCAGGCGATCTAAAGCTTTGCCATTCTCTTCTTGCACGACGCTTTTCTGAGACCAGCCGGTCAATGTAACTGTTTGTCAATCTACGATCTGGCTGAGGTGCTGTTGTTGTCGTTTGGGGGTTTGACTGATGAGCAGCGGCAGTAATGATAGAGGTGAGGGCTTGAACTGAATTGTCAATGTCTTCTTCGCTGTTTATGGTTGGGCTCAGCTCGATGTGACTGCTGATATATTTTTTGTATTTGAGCCAGTTTGTCTTGTGTGATGTCAGTCTCCGAGGATATTCTCTAACATGAGGGCACTCCAGAAGGGTGAATATTATTGGAGAATAGTCTGACGACAAGTCAGCAAGGGCTTCTGCAGTTACCAAGTTTTGTGGAACTTTTCTTGTTATGGCAAAGTCTATAAGATCGGGTAATTTCTTTGGATCTGCCGGCCAGTATGTAGGCCTTCCCGGAGATACATAGTCGAGTTTGTTTGATGCACGCGTGAGTACGCTGTAGAGTTGCTTCCCTTTGGGATTGGTCAGTCTGGAGCCCCAGTGGGGATGTTTCGAATTATAGTCACCCGCAGCCAAGAAGCGTTGACCAAGTGTATTAAAGAAATCTAGGAATTGATTTTCTGATATTGCGAAACGTGGGGGACAGTAAACCGCGGACAGAGTGATATTGCCTCGTTTAGACTCTACACATATCGATGTGGCTTGTAGGTAGTTTTCCGAAAATCCTGATAGTGGGTAATGCTTGATGCGGCTTCTGACGAGGATGCCAGTGCCACCATGGGCTTTGCCATCTGGGTGATTTGTGCCGTAAAATGCATACCCAGGTAATTGAAAATTGTATCGGTCCGTCAAGTGAGTTTCTGCAAGAAGCATTATGTCGATTTCATTGTCTTGGAGAAATTTTGATAATTCCACTTTGTGGCGGGGAATGCCATTTGCATTCCAGAGTGAAACTCGTAGGAGAGCCATTATTTGGATTGTTGCGAAGTGAGCATTTGAATGAGAATTCCTTGCGTTCTCATTTGTTCTTGCATTGCGTTTTGCATAAATACCATAAAATCCTTCAGCGTCTGCTGTAACGATAGAAACATAGTTTCTAAGCTACTATAGTTTGATGGTTGTTCCGCTTGTTTTAATGGAAGTGTCGGCTCACTTCGAATTTCATGCGAAACCGTAGATATAGGTGCGGGTCTGTCATTTCCTAGTTTCAAGGCGCTTGCGAAAGAAACACCTTGGGTTGTAGTCGTTGGGGCAAAGGTCGATCTCGTAGCTTTGGTGAAGAAGACTCCAAGGGTCGACTGCGAGGGTGTGAACTGATTAAGGTTTCCATTGGATCGGGCAAATTCTGTGCGTGTATTAATCCTGCTCTTCAGATCTTTGTAGACTGGGCAACCTCTGTAGTTTGCAGTGTGGTTACCTCCACAGTTACTGCATTTTTTGACAGATGGATCCTCCTTGTTAGCAGGGCATGAGGCAGTGTTGTGCAGCTCTCCGCATGCTACACAAACTGATCGCAGGGTGCAGTAGGCTTTTGTGTGCCCAAATTCTTGGCAATTGGTACATTGCACTGGATTTGTGCGTTTGTGCGTCTCCTCTACGGTTATTCTGCGGTGCAATAAGAAAGGCAGTTTGTAAATTGGGTGCACTACATTATTTTTAGGAGCTGTGTCTTCCGGGCTTAGTTCAACTTTGAATAGTGGCTGTGGTTTTTTGTCCCTGTTTATTAAGTTAATAACGGACTTGACCTTGAATCCCTTTTCCTCCAAGGCAGAAGCGACTTCGGTTGCAGGTACACTTGATTCAATGCCCTTGATTACTACCTGTAGGCCTTTGCTACTTTTTAGTTGGTAGGTGTAGTAGCTTTTTTTTCAGCTCTTAGGCATTTTTCGACAGCTCGGTAATTTTCTTCGGTGTTGACTTGGAGCTTTGTTTCGCGTATATTGCCTTTGCTGACGGATGTTATATAAAAGTTGTTGTTGCCTATTAGCGAAACAAACTTTGCTACTAGCGCCGCACAGTTGCTATCCCTTATGTAAATGGGTGGAGGCTTTGGCTTAGGGGCATTTGGAGCTTTTTCTTTACACTCAGCATCGGAATGTTGGCCAAGAATTTGGAACCTATTTCCACTGGAGGCGATTTCTGGCACCTACGAAATTGGTTCCGTTGTCGCAGTGTACTATCCTCGGGATTCCTCTGCGACTGACGAATCTTTGAAAGCAAGAAAGGAATATATCAGTACTTAAGTCGCTAACTAACTCAAGGTGGCCTGCCTTGGTTGCAAAGCAGACAAATACTGCGACGTAAGACTTATAGGGTGACCTGCCTCGAATTTTTAACGTGGTTAAAATAGGTCCACAAAAGTCAACGCCACAAATTGTAAAGGGACGGCAGGCTCGAAGCCTGTCTGCAGGCAATTGGGCCATAATTTGATTTAGCAACTTTGGCTTATACTTGAAGCAATGAATGCATTTGCGCACGACCCTCTGACATATTTCTCTAGCATTCACAATCCAAATTTGCTCCCGAAGGAGACTTACGAGAGTTCTCGGTCCCACATGATAATTTTGCAGGTCTCTAACATATGAGTCGATGAATTGCGAGTGCTTACTTAGCAACATGGGGAACTTCGCATCGTAAGGAATCTGAGAACTTTCAAGTCTTCCGCCTACTCTCAACAAAGAGAAGTTCAGACTATTTTCTGAAGTTTCATGCATAAATGGGTCTAGTTTTTGCAGGCTAGAAGGAAGCCGTTGATTCTTTTGAACCTTTAGTATAGCGTCTGGAAATTCTTCGCGCTGCAAGACTAGAATGATTTTTTTGAAAGAAATTTGCAATTCTGTGGCTGAAAGCAATAAACCGTCTGATCTCGGAGGCTTGCGACAAGCGTGTATAAAGCGAAGAATGTATCCTATTACTCTCAATAGTCTTGTGCGCGAAGATGACTTCTCGATATAGTCCAGAATATCATTTGGTTGGGTAGTGACACATGCAAGTGCACTTTTCTTGACTTCCAGAATCTGCATTTCAGGTGAAATCGGAAAATGGCTGTTAACTGGCCATTGCTCTTCTGGAGAAGCCAAAATAGACGGACCATTGAACCACATGGATGATTTAAGCTCTGCAAGCGAGCAACCTCTGGACAAAATATCAGCAGGATTTTGCTTCGATGGGACGTGTCTCCATGTTGATTCATTTGACCACTCTTGAATTTCCGCTACTCGATTTGCAACGAAAGTGGATAATTTGGTTGGGTGTGTCCGTATCCAATGTAGGACTATTTCGGAGTCCGACAAGAGAACAGCTCTAGACGTGGAAGCGATCTAGTCTTTAGGGGGGAAATTTTCGATTTAGCTGTAAGCTAGGATGTATAATATCCACTATTCGACTGGGTGCGAATATATATACAAGTTAACGAGTAACCCTCGCACACAAGACCATGTGAGCCAACCTGCACTGATAACGCTGACGCAGAGAATCCCAGCGTTCAGTGCCCTGGCTGAAGTGGTAACCTGATCCTTTGCTTGGCCGCAAGAGCAGCGTTATCACTTTTGTTGAGCCAGCGTTTTTATTTGTAGCTTAAGAATTTATGCTTTGTCTTTGCTTACTTTTTGCCTTTAACTTTGGCTGGCAACCAATGTAGCTTTAGTTTGAATTTGGATTTAATAAAGAGCAGTTGGCTCATATCCGCAACACCGGCAAGGCCGTCATTATTATTATCAACATTCACCTTTGAGCCTCAAGGCCATTGGTATAGGAGGGAAGTCAACCTCTCAACATAATCGTCTGCCATCCACTTGGAGAGCAAAGCGGCCAATACTAGCCGCCACCAAAGGCAGAAAACTGAGCGGCGTAACCAGCAACTCAACTGGAGATCGACGCGGGAATTAACAGCCGCCCACCAAAGGGAAGAGCAGAGTGGCGAACCAGCCACGTCAGGAAAGATTCATTTATTTGGCGCCCAAACAAGGAAGAACTCAAGTCCTGAGGAAGTAGATTAAGCCAAGGTCCCTGTAGAAAAAACATGTAAGTTCAAGGGAGGGCTCAAATCTGTTAAAAATAAAAAACAATAAAAGTAAAAATTTTGTCGCAAGCGAGGGTAGTTGTGAGAATTTAGAAGTGAAGTGTTAACCTAGGCCCAGTCAGCAGTCACTGATGAGCTGGACAGGCCCGTATAGAAAAGTGAAAATACAGTAAGACAGTGAATACGGTTGGGACGAACAAGACGATACTTTAGCCCAAGATCAAATAGAAACAGACATGGACGTGAATCAAATTCGGGATTTAGTTGTCACTACTGTTCACCAGGCCAAGCGTTGGCACAACAGCAGGCAAGTTTCCAAGCCGAGATCAATGCAGTAAGACAACAAGTCAATAATTTGCAAATCGAGGCACCACAAGTGGAAGCATATCAGAAGATTTCAGTGGATCACAGTGCTGTATGTAACTTGTCCCTGGACATAATAAAATCTGTGCGCGAATTCAATGGTGCACAAGACCAGTATGTAGGGTGGAGGCAGTCAGCTACAAATGCTTATGATATCTTCAGGGAATTTGCAACCAGTACTACACACTATCAGGCGGTAACCATTTTAAGAAACAAAATTGGGGGACCTGCGGATGCGGTAGTCGTGTCACATAACACAGTGCTTAATTTCGACGCCATAATTGCGCGACTTGACTGTACGTACGCCGATAAAACGTCACTACGTCTCCTACGTCAAGACTTGGAGATGGTTAGGCAAGGAGATATGACTCTCATGGAATACTTCGACGACGTTGAGCGAAAGCTCACCCTTGTTACAAACAAAGTAGTCATGACTCATGAAACTGAAGGAGCTTCATTAATCTGCAATGAAGTCAGAGCTGATGCATTACATGCATTTATTTCGGGACTTAAGCGGTCCTTAAAAGCAATTGTGCTACCGTCAAAACCAAAAGACTTGCCTTCTGCACTGGCAATGGCTAGAGAGGCGGAAGCAAGCATTGAGCGAAGTATATTTTCTGCTTCATATGCTAAGGCTATGGAAGAGAGAAATCAGGCAACTGGAAGTAACAAAAATCGTTTCAACTCTAAACAAAACAAGAACAACAGGGACGACCGGGATCAAGAGAGAAACCCGTCGTACAAAAACAAACACAATAATAATCCAAATCGCGAACAAGGTCGGAAAGAGGGTGATCATGCTCAAGAGCCAATGGATATAGACTCGTCCTCCAAATTCAGACAGCGTACTGAGCATGGAAAACCAGGTTCGGGCAACGTTCAGAATAAAAAAAGGCGAAACTTATCCGAAAGAGTGACAGGCCCTAGGCGTCAGCGGGTTAACAAAGTAGCCCAGGAGGTCAAGGGTGACGAAGAAAAAGAGTATAAACAGGCGGCAAAAGATGCAGTTGCCAGTTTAGATGAGAATAGTGATTCTGAAAGCGAGAGTGTTCAGCTTCATTTTTTAAGATTGACTCCCGACTACCGTTAATCGAACGACGGTTGGCTGGGAGAACAATAAAAATTTTGATCGACACTGGGTCACCGTTGAATTATATTAAGCCCGTAAAGGAGCTACAAAATATAATTCCGGTGGATAAATCTTTTGCTGTAAAGTCCATACATGGATCCAGCAAAATTAATGAGAAAACCATAATAAAAATATTTGGTAAAGCGACCCCATTCTTTCTGCTAGACACACTAGCCCCATTTGATGCCATAATTGGCTTCGATTTTATCATAAAGGCCGGAGTTATCCTAAACCCTCATACTTTGACAGTAGAGTACAACGGGAAATCTGAGCCGCTTACATTCATGTACTGCGATGTAGTCAGTATCACTAACTTGGACGATATACCAGTACCGGACTCGGTTAAAAAAGAGTTCAAAAGCATGATAAAAAGGAGGAAAAAGGTGTTTTCGACCTCTAACGAGGCCTTGCCATATAACACCTCAGTCATTGCCACTGTACGCACGGTTGACAATGAGCCGGTATATTCAAAATTATACCCGCACCCTATGGGGGTAACAGATTTCGAAAACAACGAAATTCAACAAATGCTCAAAGATGGTATCATTAGACCATCACGGTCTCCGTACAACAGCCCGACATGGGTAGTTGACAAAAAAGGATTAGATTCCAATGGTGACAGGAACAAATGGCTAGTAACTGACTTCAGGAAGTTGAATGAAAAGACCGTCCCTGATCGCTACCCGATGCCAAGCGTTCCTATGATTCTTGCGAACTTAGGAAAGGTAAAATTTTTTACAACCCTTGACTTGAAGTCGGGGTACCACCAGATTTACCTAGCAGAGAAGGATCGTGAAAAGACATCATTTTCGGTAAACGGTGGTAAATATGAGTTCTGCCGCCAAACATGTGGAGATCATACTGAAATGTCTGGAAGACGCAAACATGACAGTCTCACAGGAAAAAACCAAATTTTTCAAGGAAAGTGTTGAATACCTGGGCTTCATAGTAACCAGAGGGGGTGCAAAAACCGATCCAGAAAAAGTAAAAACCATACAGGAATATAAGGAACCCAAGAACCTATTTGGTCTTAGATCATTCCTTGGTTTGGCCAGTTACTATAGAACAGGGGCGCCCATGCCCATTTCCCAAAACACGGTTTTTTTTTTTTTTTTCCCCAAAAAAAAACTCCGCGTTTTTTTTTTTTCCCCCCCCCAAACCCAACAAAAAAAAAAAAAATTTTTTTTTTTTTTTTTTTTTTTTTTTGTGCGCCCCCCCCCCCCCCCAACTCAATTTTTTTTTTTTTTTTATTCTCCCTCTCCTATGTCTCTCGTAATCTCGAACACAACAACAAAGTGCTTATGCGTACGGCCGAACGCTTGCCGCACACACACACACAAAAACAAAAATCGGTTCTCTCTATCTCATTTTGTTGTTATTGCTTGAAATATATTTGGTGTATGTGTATTGGTTTTTACGCGTTGGTAAGCTTCTTTTCCCCCCCCCTTTATTAAGATGGTTAAAACCCCCCCCCTTCAATCGCAAGACCACTGACAGATATGCTGAGGGGAGAAAACGGCTCTATCAGCAAACATTTGTCGAAAAAGGTCCAAATTGAGTTTAATGATACTCAGCGAGATGCGTTCGAACGCCTTCGAAACATTTTGGCGTCAGAAGACGTTACATTAATGTACCCGGACTTCAAAGAAGCATTTCACTTAACCACATATGCATCGGCAAACGGTATCGGAGCTGTGCTATCCCAAGGTGGTAGACCAATCACCATGATATCTCGAACTCTAAAAAGCAGTGAGCAAAACTATGCCACAAATGAGAGGGAGTTATTGGACATTGTATGGGCTCTAGGGCAACTCCACAACTATTTATACGGCAAAAAAGATACGAGAATTTTCCCCGATCACCAGACCCTCACATTTTCAGTTTCTGATAAGAACACAAATGCGAAAATCAAGAGATGGAAGGCGTACATTGACGAACAAAATGCAAAAATTTTTTATAAGCCAGGGAAAGAGAATTTTGTAGCAGACGCCCTTTCCAGGCAAAACGTGAATGCATTACAGAACGAAATTCAGTCAGACGCAACGACTATCCATAGCGAAATGTCTTTGACATACACGATTGAAACAACCGAGAAACCTCTCAACTGTTTCAGAAACCAGATAGTTCTAGAAGCTGCACAATTTCCATTGAAAAGAGATTTAATTCTATTTGGCAGTAAGACTCGCCATTTAATAAGCTTCACGGACAAAGATTCACTGTTGGAGATGCTAAAAGACATAATTAACCCGAATGTGGTAAACGCAATACATTGCGAGCTCCCAATTCTGGCTAGCTTTCAGAATGAACTCGTAGCAAATTTCCCGGCGACGAAAATCTGGCATTGCAAAAATTTTGTCTCAGATATTACCGATAAAAACGAGCAGGTGGAAATTCTTGTGACCGAGCACAATCGTGCTCATAGGGCTGCGCAAGAAAACGTCAAGCAGGTAATACGTGATTACTATTTCCCAAAAATGACAAAAATGGCTAATGAAATTCTCGTAAATTGCAAAGTTTGCATAAAGGCTAAATATGACAGGCATCCTAAAAAGCAAGAATTAGGGCTAACACCTATTTCATCGTATACTGGCGAAATGCTCCACATTGATATATTCTCTACAGATAAAAAACAATTTCTAACTTGCATTGACAAGTTTTCTAAATTTGCAGTGGTGCAGCCAATAGCCTCACGCACAATAACTGACATACTGCAACTGGTAAACATTTTTCCAGACACCAAGACAATATATTGCAATAATGAGGCTGCCTTCAAATCGGAAACGATAACAACTCTTCTTAAAAATGGGTATGGAAAAGACATAGTAAACGCGCTCCGTTACATAGCACATCGAATGGGTAGGTAGAACGTTTCCACAGTACTCTTATAGAGATAGCTAGGTGCCTGAAAATCGATAAAAGAATCGATGACACAACAGAACTAATAATGAAGGCAACGATAGAATACAATAGATCGTTCCATTCAGTCACTGATAAAACACCCATCGAAGTAGTACACGCAATGACAAGAGAACTTGGACAGTCGATCAAAGAAAAAATCGCCAAAGCGTAACAGGCCAACCTAAATAGGTGTAACCCAGGCAGACAGAATAGGGTATTTGATGTAGGAGAAAGGGTTTTCCTAAAGAACAACAAACGATTGGGTAACAAAATGACACCATTATGCTCAGAGACGAAGATACAGGCAGACATCGGAACGTCTGTTCTTGTTAAGGTCCACAAGGACAACCTCAAATAAGGAGACACAAGCACACTAGTTAGTAATAAGAATTCCCCGCACCCACTCATACGTCCACTTTATCTTACAGGTCCGTGGGCGTATTCCTTTTTATACTTGCCGCAGCAAATGCTCGAATTACCGATTATTCACACGCCAGGTACATCCCAGTAATAGGGGGTAATGTGTTGGTGTGGGAGCGGCAGAGCTTTATGAGACATTCTAGTAACCTAACAGACCTTTTAAACATAGTAAACGAAACAGAAAAGTTGTCCGAGTTTTTCCTGAATCTCACATGAGAAAATTATTAGATATTGATACCGACCACATCCGAAACCTTCTCTCCGCGTTAACGATCCATCATAGAATAGCAAGAAGCTTAGATTTTCTGGGTACAGCTCTTAAGGTGATAGCCGGTACCCCTGATGCCTCAGACTTAGAGAAGATAAAGATGTCCGAGTCCCAACTTATAGATTCTAACAATAGGCAAGTAATTATAAATTCGGAAACACAGAAAAAATAAATCAGCTCACAGAGACTGTAAATCAAATAATCAGGGCAAAAAAGAATGAAATACCCCTCACTTATATGAAGCACTTTTGGCAAGAAATAGAATGCTGATAACAGAAATCCAAAACCTTAAGCTCACAATTACTCTTGCGAAGTCCGGCATAATTAACCCTACTATTCTCGATCATAACGATTTGAACTCTCTCATTGAACAGTCAGTAAAAGTCCCTATAGTTAGTCTCATGGAAGCGTCTAGTATTAAGATCATTCAGTTAGAGGACATTATCCACATACTTATTTCCTATCCTAATGTTAGACTTATTTGTAAGAAGGTTACTGTATTCCCGGTGTCACACCAACACATAGTTCTACAACTGCAAGAAGACATCGTGGCGGAATGCGACAAGGACACATTGGCAGTAACAGATTGCGTTGATACCACGTACGCCACTTTCCGTAAATCGTCCCCACATGACACATGCGCCCGAGCTTTGCACGCGGGAAGTACAGCCATTTGCCACTCTCAACCGAGCCACCTAGCGCCCATTACATTCGTGGACGACGGGGTTATCATTATCAACGAGTGCTCCGCGAGAGTTAGCACAGACAATGGCCCGGAGATAACCACAAACGGCACGTTTCTAAATATGTGACACTAAATATGTGAACCAACGCGAGAAGCTGAACAAGTTCCCTGGTATAGCTGGATCACCTCTGGTCAACATCACCTCACATGACTCCATTTTGAGTATACCACTCCTTCACAGAATGAATAACCAAAACCTGCATCTTATCCAGAAGTTTAAGGAGGAAGTGACAGCGGCTGGATCACCCAAGACTTGGTTTGTAGCCGGTGCTATACTCAGCGGTGTCTTCAGTGGCTCTATCATGCTCTGGCAAGTATTGAGAAGAAGACGAGTCTCGAGAGACATGCAAAAGGTCATCAAGGAAATCAGCGCGACCGAGGACGGTCTTAGTTCCAAGGGGGGAGCAGTTAACGAGTAACCCTCGCACACAAGACCATGCGAACCAACCTGCACTGATAACGCTGACGCAGAGAATCCCAGCGTTCAGTGCCCTGGCTGAAGTGGTAACCTGATCCCTTGCTTGGCCGCAAGAGCAGCGTTATCACTTTTGTTGAGCCAGCGATTTTATTTGTAGCTTAAGAATTTATGCTTTGTCTTTGTTTACTTTTTGCCTTTAACTTTGGCTGGCAACCAATGTAGCTTTAGTTTGAATTTGGATTTAATAAAGAGCAGTTGGCTCATATCCGCAACACCGCCAAGGCCGTCATTATTATTATCAACATTCACCTTTGAGCCTCAAGGCCATTGGTATAGGAGGGAAGTCAACCTCTCAACATAATCGTCTGCCATCCACTTGGAGAACAAAGCGGCCAATACTAGCCGCCACCAAAGGCAGAAAACTGAGCGGCGTAACCAGCAACTCAACTGGAGATCGACGCGGGAATTAACAGCCGCCCACCAAAGGGAAGAGCAGAGTGGCGAATCAGCCTCGTCAGGAAAGATTCATTTCTTTTACATGCGCCATATGCTCTTAACGAAGCGTCTGCTAAAACGTGCAACTGGACTGGCACCGAATCTAATGTCTTGACATATCTGGGAACTCTACGTGTTGGCAGTTTCAGTAGATCCTCTTTTAAGCTCTCCCAGATAGTATGCAGGCGTGTTGGAATTGATTCATCCCAGTCTAGTTTTTGAATCCAAAGATCTTGCATCAACATTTTAATCACAGTAAGCAGCGGACAAAGAAGTCCAAGTGGATCGAACAATTTAGCTGAAATCGACAATATGTTTCGCTTTGTAATTCGCATGTCCAGACAAGAAGTATCAATTTGAAATTGAAACTCGCCTTTGCGTGGAAACCATCGGATCCCCAATGTTTTGGTTGGATCCACCTCAATGACAATAAGTGACGTGTTTGTGCTATCGGAAGAACATAGCTCTAAGCAATTGGAGTACCATTTTGCGAGCTTGAATTCAGCTTTTTCCAAAATCGACGCTACACTATCGCGAATGATTTTTAAGGAATGGGCACTTCCAGCACCAGTTAACAAGTCATCCACATTGAAATCCTTTTTGATTATCTCTGATGCGACTGGATCAGACGATTGCGACATGTCAGCAATTTTTGACAGACATCTGATTGCTAAGAACGGAGCTGGGGCAGTCCCATATGTCACCGTATTTAATTGACAAATTTCCAACGGATCAGATGGGTCTCTTCTCCACACTATGAGCTGGTAGCTTCGATCTTCTTCGCTTACAAGAACTTGCCGATACATTTTAGTTATATCTGCAGTCAACGCAAACTTGTGACAACGAAAGCGAAGTAAAGTCGAGAACAGCTCTTCTTGTATTGTTGGTCCTACCATCTAAATGTCATTTAGTGACACTTGTGAAGATGTGCGACTAGAAGCATCAAAAACAACGCGCAGCTGCGTTGATGTAATTTGCGGACGAACAGCACATTGATACGGTATAAAATAATGTGATATTCTTCCATGAAATTTATATACATCTCTCGTATTTTAGGATTTTGTTGTAGTCTTTTTTCTAAAGAAAGAAAGCGGCGCTTGGCCACTTCAATCGGTGCTCCTAATGAGCATGGGTCGGCTTTAAATGGTAGCCGAACCTCAAATCGACCATTTGGCAAGATTTTCGTATTTTTAGAGAAGTGCTCCTCGCATAACTCTTGCTCTTTAGTAAGGACAGTAGCCTTTGAGCGTGACGGTAGCTCTTCAAGAGCCCAAAACTTCTACATAGTCTTATCGATATTGTGTAAGTTTTCCTCCTGACACGCGAAACTTGAGATGGCTGGGGATGAGTCTATCGATTTCAACTGCTTATATGTACCTGAGACTACCCAGCCTAGTAGGGCATTCTTGGTTCTGCTTTATCTGACCGACTGACATCAACTCAAAGAAGTTCTCAGCACCTAATAAATGATCGACTCTCTGAGGTTTATAAAAATCGGGTTCCGCAAGCTCTATGTTCTTGGGCAATTTATAACCAGCTAAATGGATTTGCTGACTTGGCTGGAACCCTGATATTGTTTTCAGAATGCAGAATGAAGTCGAAAACTCGAAGTTGTTCAAGCGAGACATTACAGATGTACTAACTTTCTTATTGACTTCAGCGTGAAGTTGTCCAATTCCAAGCAGCTTCATAAAGACTTTTTCGCGTTTCAACTGAAGTTTGTTTGAGAGTTCTTCGGTCATTAAATTGATTTGTGACCCAGAGTCTAACAAAGCTCTTGCCCATCCTGACGTTTGACACGGACTATTGCAGTGGCGAGAATAACTTTCTTTGGCGATGAAGTATGCATCGCAACAGACGTTGCAGGGGATTCATGCCCTAATTGGGAATCATGCTGCGAAGTTTGGAATCTGTGAAGCAATATGTTATGTGGCTTCTGACAGATCTTGCATTTTTGACTTTTACATTTTGAGGAACCATGTCCTTTTCTTAAACAGTTTATGCATAAAGAATCATTCTTTGCATACTCAAACCTTTGATGTACTGTTAGATTTTCATACAAAGGACAAACTTAAATATTACGCTCTTGCAGAATATTACGCCTTGCAGAATAAACAAATGTAGTCATTAGAATCCTTTGATTGAGTGGTACATTTAAGCGAATGGTTTGCATTTCGGTTACCTTTGTCTGGCTTACGATCACTATTGGTCTTGGTTTGTTTAGATTTACAAGCTTCTTCCCCACTAAGTTGCTGAAACCTTCTATTTAAAACGGATGTACATTCAGTCCACTCAGGCAACTTTGAAAAATCTAAATGCTCATCCCATTTGGCTTTAGTTTTATAATCAACCTTGGTCATTATTAAGTGAATGAAAATAGCGTTGGTAATTTCCTTATGATTTCCTAGAGACAATAATGAGTCATACACTGCAGAAATTGTATCAAGTAGCTGGCGCAATGCAGCTGCCGATGGGTGTGCCATTCGAGGAATTTCAAACAATTTTGATATATTATCAAGAAAAATTAGGCAGTCGTTGTCATAGAGAAGTTTAAGACTAGCCAACGCTTTGGGATAGTTTTTATCTGATATTTGAAAAGCTTTTACATTACCCAATGCTTCTCCAGATCAGCAAGAAATCAAATAATTGAATTTCTCGACGTCTGGTAATGATGAATCCTCATGAATCAATTTGTTAAACAGGCTAATAAAATTCTTATATTCAGCATACTTGCCATCAAATTTAGGCAATGACAATTTTGGCAAACGTGTATGCGGAGCTGCCACAAATGACTTCTCATCATTATTAGACTGTTTTTCTTGTGGGATAATAGACTTTAATTGAGCCTTTGTACAGATGCATAGTTCTTCTAGTTCTTCCCGATAATTGTCGGTATCATCTTTATTTTCTTTACAACTTTGTGTTTTTAAGACATTTTCGATAAGTACTTCCAATAACTCTAGACGACATTCGAGCACAAATTTATCAGTTGAGATTGTTCGGTTTTCAATTCCCTTTTTTATTCTCTGAATACTCCTGATGAGACTTTTTCGTGTCTTAAGCAACGCATCTTTATCCTCAGCTGGTACAGCGGGAGCCATAGTGCTTCGTGACTAGGGTCAGTTGAGAAATTTTGTATGAACCTTTCAATGAACCCACACGTTACCTAATACAATATTAGTCAATTGTGTACAAATTAGTAGTGTACGTAAGGTGACATGAAGATTCACCTGTTATTTATGTGTACGAACGTACATTCCTTAATTGGAAGTACAATAAAAATTAAAAGAATGCACTATGCCAGCTTCATTAATTTAAATGCGTGATGTTAATAAACAAGTATTTAGCTGCAATAGCTTAAATCCACATAGGCATTTCGTTTCAATTATTTCACTTTTTCACTGCATTTGCTCTACTGTGCAGCGTCTATATTTGCATGTGTATGTGACGAATGTCAACATGTTTGAGTGTAATCGCAGGCTAATTTGCGAATGTTTGGCGGCATGTAAATAATTATACATGTATGTATTCTTTAGGGTTCTCCACACTCCATCTACACAACTTTTTTCAAAACTTTAACATTATTGGGATGTTTGCACAAATGTTTGAGAGCTTATGTTTCCTGAGATGTGTGTCTGTATGTGAGAGGTTATGTTTTAAGCTTGTGGCTTATATGTGAGAGAGCAACAATGAGGTTATGTATGTATGTCAGCACCAAAATTGTATGTGCTTGACAATTTAAATTACAATCATTACCTCACTTTTGATGCCATTGGAGACATATGTGTACTTGGTGTACTGGCAATCCTATAAATCCTCGTTGCACGCTCAACTTGGCCTTTTATTAATTTGTGCAATTAACTATTTAATGTCCCTTCTCGGGCGCCATGTCGGTTCGAATGGTTTTATACGACAAAAATAATTGAGACAAATAGTTAATTTTCACAAATTCAATTAAGTTTATTTTTTATGCACGTCTTTTCTTCACCGTGTGCAGAATAAGAAGGGAGTGAAGTTGGCTGCGATTGGCCGATCCACGATATGTTTCACAATGTTTATCGATTCATTCGATTGGTTTCATGCTTTGAAATATCGATATCGTGTTTTTGTTTTTTTTTTTTCCCCCTTTTTCCAAATTCCAAAATTTTTTTTTAAATTACCATTATATTCCTTTTCTTCCATGTAATAAATAAAAGAGTTGTTTTGAACTTTAATTTTTGTAATAAAATCAGATTCTTGTCTATTTGTTACAGATTTTAAAAAACGGCATGCCTCTTGAGTTTTGCGACACTGCCTACGCGACCACTACTTTCTCTGTGTTTGTTGTACACTCTCCACGCGCATTATTACCTTTCCTACACGACTATTCTTTTTTCGTTTATATTTAATTTGTTTTCGGGCAATTTTTTTTTAATACTATATTTTTTAAAGTAAAAACATAAACTCTAAAGTTATAGTTTTCTTCGATTTTTCTTTTTTTCTTATCCTCTTTACTTTCTCTTTACTTGTGACGTTAACTTTTTTTTGTATGTTTTAACCTTTTCTCCATAGTTGGCTATCTTTAGTAAATATGCCCTCTCTCTGTTACAGTCTTTTTTTTATAATAGTACGGATCACGCGTACTAATTCACCGCTTTTTTCTCTTGATCTTTATGGGCTCAACGTCTCATCCGATTTTATCTTTAGCCGCATCTTAATCTTTTTCTCTGTTTTAGATGTTGCCACTTTGTTCGCAGTCCTAGACATCATCGGACGTCCTCCTCACGTTCTCTTCTTCCCATCCCCTTTTTCCTTGTTCTTAATCCAATTTTTACTTTTCTATGTTGGAGATCTTTTGTCACTACATGTTATGCATGGACTTGTTTCCCATTTCCGAAATTGGTTTCTTTTAGCTTGTCATGTATTTCCCTTACCGTTAATATTATTCATCCCCTTTCTCCAATAATTTACTCGCTTTACTAATAATTTTTTTTTTATTTTTATACAATAATGACAAAAAATGCAACCAGACAAACGTGACGATCACGTTAACAACTTAAAATATTGTTTAATATATACCTTCCTTCTACTCCTTAAAATTGACTCACTCTCCTCTTTAATGATTTCGCTTTTGCCTCCGCATACACACTTAAAATATCTAAAAAAATCTGGTATTTGGGCAAAAAAATACGATATATATCTTTTCTATAAATAACTTCAATTTAAATTCAAAGTTAAGAAATGCGCTAACACACTCTGTAATAATTGACTTGTTAGTGCTGTCTCTAAAAAATATTTTGAAATACTTTACATATTTAAAGGGTGATTTTTTAAGAGCTATAGGAAAGTTTTTCAAAAAAAACACATAAAATTCAGAAAAATGCATGAAATCTTTATTTGAATCGATAGTACGGTCCATATAATTTAATGTTTGAAGATTATTTCATGCAAATGTTTACCGTGACTACGCTTCAAATGGTCCATCCGCTTAGTCCAATTTTGGCATACTCTTTCCAACATTTTGGCCGGTATCTCACGAATAAATGCTTCAATGTTGTCTTCCAATGCGTCAATTGAAGCGGGCTTGTCTGTATAGACATGAGCTTTAACATAGCCCCACAAAAAATAGTCTGCGGGCGTTAAATCGCACGATCTAGGTCCCGAACGTGAAACAAAATGTTCACCGAACTCGCCTCTCAATAAGTCCATTGTTGCGCGTGCTGTATAGCATGTGGCACCGTCTTGTTAAAACCACATGTCATGCAAGTCAAGCTCTTGCCTTTTGGGCAAAAAAAAGTTGGATATCATCTCACGGTAGCGCAACCCATTCACAGTTACGTTACGATTCGCATCATCTTCGAAGAAGTACGGTCCAATGATGCCACCAGCCCATAAACCGCACCAAACTGTGACTTTTTCTGGATGCATTGGTAGCTCTTGCAATGCTTCTGGCTGATATTCACTCCTTATTTACGTAGCCATTATTTACGTACCCATTGAGCCAAAAATGAGCTTCGTCGCTGAACACAATTTTTCGGAAAAAAGGTAATCTTCGGCCAACTTTCCAAGAGCCCATTCACGACAAATTCTACGTTGCGGTAGGTCGTTCGGCTTCAATTCTTGCACCAGCTGTATTTTGAAAGGCTTCACACCTAAATCCTTCCGCAAAATTTTCCACGTTGTTGAGTAACAGAGGCTTAATTGCTGGGAACGGCCACGAATCGATAATTGATGGTCATCATTAATACTAGCCGATACAGCTGCGATATTTTCTTCAGTTCGCACTCTACGTAAGCGTGTTGGTGGTTTAATGTCCAACAATGTAAATTTGGTGCGAATTTTAGTCACAATATCCCGCATAGCCGCTTCAGTGGGTCAGTTAAACTGACCATAATATGGAAGAAGCGCTCGATGAACTTTTTTAAAAGAGCACGCATTTTGATAATAAAATTCAATAATTTGCAATCGTTGTTCGTTTGTAAGACGATTCATGTTTAAATTATAGACCAAACTGAAGATGTTTGACAGTGAAACAAAACACGAAACGGGCGTGAGCTGTTTAAACCAGTGTTGCCAAAAAGATAATAGCTAAAAAATCACATTTTATTATCGCCAGCTGTTTTCTTCTTCTGGCATTGTACCACCAAATGACCCATTTCGCCACACGCATACCACGATCCTGGAGATCTTTTCGGCTTCCAACAGTCCTTGCCCCTTGGAGTGGCAATTATGACAGCCCGATTCTTTTGGAATTCTGCCATCAAACACCTTCTTCTTCTTCAGCTCGCTTGTGTGCACCGCTTGCTTGGGTAAACGCACCTATAAAAATGCTGGCAACATCTGAGATGGCCCCTGAAAGCATTGCACACGTGCCTGTATGTGCAAATTCTCTACAGGTATGTCTTCTATAATGACATCCAACAGCTCCTCCGTATCGATACTAATGCCTCAGGCCAGCATCATTTAGTCTTCATAGTAGATAGCAAACAGCTCAGTTCTCTGCCGTGTGCGGTTTTCGTACTTTCATCGCATCTCTGATTTTGTTATCTTCTCGCCAAACGCCATGGCCACTAAGTGATTTGCATCCGCATGTAACCACTGTAGAACACCTCCCTTAAATTTTGAAATGCACAACAAATGGCGCTGAACATCATTCAGGTTATATAAACGAGCCACATTTCCCAGCTAAGCAATCCAGTTTTGCACTCCCGATTCACCTGAGAAATCCAACAAAATTTCTTTTCCGAACACAGTGCAGCTGATGTACATTCGCGATCGCCCGCCGGTTTTCATATTTCCTTTTGGTTTTCCTTTTCGTTGTGAAATTCCCGTGTCAGCGTCGACGTCACTGCTTTGCTCTACTTTATAGCCCGCCTTTTTGTTTTTTTTTACGGCGCCGCCGCTCGCGCTAGCTTATTGTCGTCTCTTTTTCCCTCGTGTTGACGCTGCTCCGCTGCTGACGTCGCTTTGTATATACACATTTTCTAATATTTTTGTGGAATTTCGTATTTCGTCATCTAACGCCTGCAAGAAAGCGTTTTTCTTTTGTTTTAGCTTAAACACAGCTTCTAAATCTCCTCTTCCGAATTGGGGACGCCACAACTCAATTCAACAAGTTTATAGCTTCAATTTTCTGCCGACCGTAGATAAGTTGAGGGCAGACAATTACTTCTTTAACGTGACCACATTTACTTCAGTAAAATTAACTTGATTATCCATATTGTAGGCTCTTGACAGGACAAAATAACAAATGTTCTTTTATACACGTCTGTTTTATTTCGCTGTTTGTTTAAAACACCAAGGAACTGACGACGTAAGTAATTCAGCTTACGCCACCACATATTGCGTCAACGTGGAACGTATGCCTAGTGTGACCAGAACTAACAAAAACGAGAGCGTAGTTAAAGTTGGTCCTACCCGACTTCGATATACCCGTTACTCAGGAAAATTAACGTTTTATAGCCTTCCCTTATTTTAGTTAACAGAGCATTAACATTAATGAGAACATTTCAACATTATGTAAGCAAACAGCGCATGCGGCGCCAAAAAGTATGCAACGTTTTCATAACTTTTATAACTGTCATTTTTTAACCAATCTTTATGAAACTTTCAGAGATTGTAAAATATGAGTGTGATATCTTCAAAATTGTAGGAGCTATTCAACATTTTTAATCGTGGGGACGGGAGGGGGCGTGGCCATAATTTAAAATAAACTTGATCTGCGAAGGGACTAGAGGAGTCTACATACCAAATGTGGTGGGTCTAGCTCTTCTAGTCCCCGAGATCTAGGTGTTCATACAGACAGACGGACATGGCTATATCGACTCGGCTGTTGATGCTGATCAAGAATATATATACTTACATTTGCACGACTTCAGTATACCCTTTTTACTCTACGAGTAACGGGTATAAAAATGCTAAGAAAACTTTCATTTCGTAGTCTACATTTAAAAAATATTACCTATGTAATCTTAAGCTCCTGCTTTTGTGGATATTTTAATAAGCATTGGAGTCTGGAATCTTAAAAATAGCGGCAGTTTTGGGTGAGATTTTATAAGAAATTCTGAACTTTTTCTAGATGTTTTATTGATCTTTCCTGTTGATTGTAAAACTCATTCGCCCAAAACCGACCAACTAGCAGACGAAGTCGCTAGGCAGTAAGTCAAACTTTATGATGTCATTCATTTTTGTTGCACCGAGCCGAAATCTTAGGTTCGGAACAGGTTCAGCTTTTATTACTAAAGAGGTTCGGTTCAAGGTTCTTCTTCTTCTTCTTCTTTGGCCATCACAACCGTTTTACGGTCTCGGCCGCTCCCACTAATGCCCGCCACTCGCCTCTGTCCCGAGCGACATTCCACCAGGAGGACACTCGCAGCTTCGCAATATCTCCCTGCAGCTGGTCGCGCCATCTCCGCTTCGGTCGACCCTGCGGGGGAATGCCTCCCAACTCTATCGCATGCCGATTGTACACACGCTTTGCTGGAGCCTTATCATCCATAGGGGTAACATGTCCTATCCAGCGTAGCCGCTGTTGTTTTATGCGCTTGACTAGGTCAGTGTCCCCATAGAGCTCATACACTTCGCGATTCATTCGGATGCGAAATTCGCCGCCAACGTTTAGAGGTCCATAAATCCTCCGAAGAACTTTTCTCTCGAACACGCCAATTGCCGCCTCATCCTCTTTTGTCATTGTCCATGCTTCTGCGCCGTATAGCAGGACTGGGATGATAAGCGACTTGTATAGCGCAATTTTCGTTTTCCGAGAGAGGGCTCAGCTCTTGAACTCCTTATTGAGCCCGTAATAACATCGGTTTGCAAGAGTAATTCTTCTTCGGATTTCCAGACTGGTGTTGTTGTCGCTGGTTATCGTCGTTCCGAGGTAGACAAATTCCTTAACAACCTTGAAGTTGTAGTCTCCAATTGCAACAGATTGTCCAAGCGTAGACCACTGCGCGTTGATTGTAGGTACTTCGTCTTATCCTCATTTACCGCTAAGCCCATAAGTTTTGATTGCTTCTTTGTCTCTAAGAAGGCCTTTTTACCACAGATTCGCTTTTGCCGATGATATCAATATCATCGGCATATGCAAGTAGCATGTTATCTCTGTTAAAGATGGTGCCCGTTCTGTTAGCATTTGGGCACTGGCGCAGTATGTACTCCATCAGCAGATTAAAGAAGTCGCACGATAAGGTATCACCCTGCCTAAAACCTCTTTTGGTATCGAAAGGCTCGGAGCGGTCTTTACCTATTTTGACGGAGCTTTGTGTGCTTCTCAACGTCATCATGCAAAGTCGAACGTACTTCGCTGGAAAACCAAAGGTAGACAGGGCTTCAAAGAACTTTGACCTTATCGGTGTGTCAAAGGCGGCTTTGTAGTCAACAAAAAGGTGGTGGGTGTCGATACATCACTCTTGGGTCTTCTCCAGGATTTGTCGCAATGTGAATATCTGGTCGGTGGTGGACTTACCAGGTCTAAAGCCACACTGATAAGGTTCAATCAGTTCACTTATTCTCGGCCTTAGACGTTCACATAGGATGCATGATAGAACCTTATATGCGATGCGAAGGAGACTGATCCCGCGGTAATTGGCGCAAACCGCAGGGTCTCCTTTTTTAAATATTGGACAGAGTACACTTAGGTTCCAATCTTCGAGCATGCTTTCTTGGGACCATACGCTGCATAGAAGTTGGTGCATGCACCTTACCAGCTCCTCACCGCCAGCCTTGAACAATTCAGCAGGCAGCTCATCAGCGCCAGCAGATTTGTTATTTTTTAGCCTTTTTATGGCTAACAAGACTTCATTATGGTCCGGCGGATCAATCTCTATATTATCGATTGGTGGTGTCCCAGCAGGTTAGAGAAATAGTTTCTCCATTTGTCCGGATTTCTGACCACATTTCCGTGCTCGTCCTTCAATAGTGTGACTCTGGGCTTAAAACCTTCGGTTAGTTGCCTAATCTTTTGGTAGAATTTTCGAGTCTCACTCCTTCCGAACAGCACTTCGACTTCCTCCCTCATGCGCTTTTCCTGCTCATTTTTCTTCCTTCTGAAAAGGCGCTTCTCCTCTCTTCTTTTCTCCCGGTATCTCTCATTAACAGCCCGCGTTGCTCCCGACTGCAGAGTTCTCCTGTAGGCAGCGTCTTTCTCTGCAGTAGCGCGGCGGCAGCTGTACTCATAGAGTGTGAAATATGCTTCCACTGTTCGTCAACACCAGGAGGGCCAGGTGGGATTTCCCTGAGCAGCTGGGTGAGTTTTGCTGAGTAGGCTTCGGATGTCCGTTGTGATTGCAGCTTCTGAACGTTCAGAATTCAGCGTGTGTTAGACTGTGCGGCATGTGCCACACTGAGCCGTGTGCGTACTTTGGCTGCAACAAGGTAGTGATCCGAGTCAATATTGGCTCCTCGGCGCACACGTACGTCTAGAACAATCGAAGAGTTCCGTCCGTCTATCACAAAGTGATCAATCTGGTTTCGTGTCAATTGACTATCGGGGACTTCCAGGTCGCCTTGTGGACGTCGCGGTGATCAAATCTGGTGCTACTAATGACCATGTTCCGGCCCGAAGCGAAGTCTATTAGCCTCTCTCCATTTCCGTTGGATAGATCGTGTAGGCTAAATAAGCCGATAGTCGGGCGATAAACTTCTTCTCTCCCGATTTTTGGGTTATGCCTCGTAACCGAGGCATTGTATTAGTCTTCATTGGCGGAAGGAAATACAGGCCTAACGGGTGCCAAGCCCGATGCGACGCCCCCTATTTGCCCTAGGGTAGGATCGCCGCTCACGTTAGCCAGCAGCTTTGCGGATGCAACGCTCTGTTACCGGGGGTTACCACGTTTAGGTGTGAGTCGACTTGAGTCGACTCGCAGTAAGCTACAAACGCTTTTATAACCACAGGAAAGTTCCTGTCTTCCGGAGAAGCCCTGTTCAAGGTTCAAGGTTCGGTACACAATAAAATAAAATTCGGGTTTGAAGTAGTTCGGTTCAAGCCCGGTTTGCAGCCCTGTTTTGAGCGACTTTCCGCTAGAATCAAAGGGAACTTTCTGGGATGGGTCCCTTTGCTCAAAAAATTTAAGAAGGCCTAGGTCCTTTTCAGCACGATGGGGAAGGACATGAAAGACCGTTTTTTTTCGGCGAAAATGTGCGGAGTCCAGCTAAATTATTGCGTGACCAAAAATGAATGTCTCGCGGCAATCGAAGCTATTGAACGTTTTCGTCCATATGTGGAGCTGGTGGCAGATATGCTGTCGCGACTGTTCGAGGCAGAGGACCTCAGCTTGTTCGAGTGTGAAACCACGGAGTTCGAGAGCGAAGAATATTTGGAGCTAGTGGATAGTCAGAAAGATCGATTTCCGGATCTGAGAGTGGAAAATGGTCTGTTGATCAAACGAATGCAATTTAACCGGGTGGATAATGAGGAGTTCCTGTGGAATTAATGCATCCCAGAGGCGATTTTAAGCACACTCGTGCAGCAGGCGCATGAAGGCGAGAAGCTAATGCATCGTGGCGCAGCCAAAACTCTTGGGAGGCTGAAGCAGTTTTACTACTGGCCAAGGATGACATTGCATGTTCCCGAGTATGTGTTAAACTGGAAGACCTATAAAAAGACCACACACAGTACGCAGATAAGCAGACCAAAGATGGGGATCAAGCTACTTACAGATCGACCAATACTGAAGCTTTATCTGGACTTCCTGGGCAAATATCCTCGATCCCAGTAGGGAAATGCATACATGCAAACAAAATTATCGATATTTTTTATTGGCGGAAGTTTTGAACTTTTGGCCGCAAATAAAAAAATAATAAAATATGATTAACATCAATTAAAATCCATTACATTAGATGTGACTGTCGTCAAAAACTCCGATATGGCCAAATTTCGACCTCTTCGGTGGCGATTTGGAGAACTCCCATAACTCCCATATGGAGAACTTCCATATTGGCTACTTGTTAGCGAATAGGAGCACGCATGGTTTGGGGAATCAACTGGGGGGCCTTCTTGCAGCTCCATGATAGACTCGAAGGAAAGCTCTCTCCCAACAGATTTGGATGAGATGCAGAGCACGAACACTCGAGACCATTGTACAGTTTGCGGTAGGACCCAAGATTGTGCTGCATCGTCTATGCATTGCACTGGGAGCTTATATAGTGCACATGCTGCAGGAGGATTGGTCGTGTGCCATTGAGGTGATCAATAAGTTCCAGCAGCAGCATATTCCAAATGTCAGTGAAAATATGCAGCTGTGGATCATGCTGGAGGTGCAGCAGGCCATACCGGTGGAGGCACAAGTCATACCTTGGTGAAGCGGGTCATCTTGACGGCAAAACAGGGGAAAGGGGGGGTGGGACGCAGTGAATGGGGCGCGGTGTGCGTGGGTGTGGGCAACGGTCACCCACTGATGAGAAGGACTCCCGTTTTGCCAACATCCAAACTACAAAATGCAATGACGATTCCTTGCCCATTTTGCTTTAATTTTCACAAAATTAATTTTTTGTTTATTGCTGTCAGCTATTTGCTATCGATAAGAATCACAAATCAAATCAATTTAACAAAGAAATACTTTGATGGATTTACATCTAACACAATCACGAAAATTTGCAATCATGATTGCACATCACGCCCGTTCACCAGCACAATCTAACAAAATTAGTCGATTTTTGGTCATTGATATATGCTGGTGAACACGCCCATTGTATTGCACTTGACGAAGTATGTCTGGCTGAGGGCTTTGCCAAAAGCTACAGCCATGGCAATAGTAAGGTTCCTTAAAGATGGCATATTTACACAATTCAGAGTGCCAGAGACGATTCATACTAACAACGGACGGCTGTTCATCTCTCATGAGCTTGGACAATTGATGCAGTACCTTGAGATGGCGTTCAAAAAAACGGCCAATTATTCACCACAAGCCAATGTGTCTGGCGGCGATCCGGACACATGTCAGCGAGGACCAAGCAACGTATGTTGAGAAATTGGTCGAAATCCTGGACGCACTATGCAGTTCACGCAGGGACATTAGTTTCACCGTATTTCGCGATGTTTGGGCAAAATATGTTTGATGACAGAGCCTAAGAGAATGGCAGCCTGTTTGTCGACCAAGATTGAAATGTTCATTGGAGTTTCATCCAAGGTGTATATCAAGTTAGCAGCCTGCCAGGCAGCATAAGTCTCTGCTTGAAAAACGCTACACCAGTTTTGTAGACGGAATGAGAGCTGTGTCGCAAGTTCTTTGGAAAAGATGCCTGCTCCTCTGGCTCTTTCCATTCCTTTATCTCCGGGAAATAAATAAAATAAATGCTTTAAGTTCACGGAGTCTTACTGCGCTGCTCCTTTCTTTTTATTCCCTGCTCCCATTAAAAATGGGAAAAGGGGGATCATGAAGTTGTGCAAAAGTATGTTACAGGTAGCATTTGCATTTTCGACCCTATGAAGTATATATATTCTTGATCAGCATTAACAGCCGAGTCGATTTAGCCATGTCCGACTGTCCGTCCGTCCTTCTGCCAGTATGAACGCGTCGATCTCAGAGACTATGAGAGATAGAGCCATAAATTTTTGCACTTAGGCAGGTGTATACCAGATTCAAATCGAGTTTGTTTCAGATTTGGAAAATTCCTCCCCCTCCCCCTTTTAAGCGCAAAAAACTGTCAGAGCCACAATTTTTAAGTTAGACCCTCGAGGCTTTATATATTTATATCATATAAGGCCCAATATCTATCTATTCTGAAAAGATCAATAAGATCGGAGAAAAAACACCGAAGTTATATACGAATCAATTTTGCTTGTGGAAGAGAGGGGGTCTTGCATTTGTCAGTTACCGCGCGCGGCCGCACACACTCCACACTGTTGGAGTGTGTGTGTATGTAAAGGAAAACACACGAAATTAAGGGAACAGGGTATTTTATAGTCGAGGCACTCGACTACAGCTATCTTGTTTTTTTTTTAAATCATTAGTTTATTGTGTTTAGTTGCCCTATGACTAACATATTACAGCTTACTGTTACTACTTAAAACTAACTTATACTTATGCTTAGGGTTTGTTTTGTGTGTCTAGTTCAGGTAATAAAACCGAAAAAAATAGCGGTTACGGTTATGATCATTAAAATAAAATTTTTTCGGTTACGGTTTCGGTTACGGTTATCTCCTTTTATTTCGGTCCTGTTACGAATCTGTTATAAAACAATCATTTCGGTTACCGGTTTCAAACCGGTTAAGTATACATTTTTATAAATGCGCTTAAATTTTGTTTCAAAATGGATTCATTATAAATTTAACACCAGAAAATAATCGTAATCGAATAGCTAGTACTATTTTCGATAACTTATATAGTTTGTTGCATTTGGTCACCCGAATTATCGATAGCCCAACCTATCGATGCACATGCTGGTTCAAAAGGTTGCGCGCGCACATACAGCAAAAAAATAGGTAGCAGCGTCATCTATGGCTGGAGTAGGGCATCTAGGTAATGAGTTAGACAGGGAGGGAGATCGGAAAAGAGAAGCAATGATCGGTGAGAGCGGAGTTTCAAGGGCGGCATTGGCATCCTACTCCCACCCGTGGAGTGGGGTGTCATATGAAAGTAAGGCCTTAGAAAAGGCTAATGACCCCACGGATTAGGCAAATGTAGGGCAGGAACAATTTGGGAAAGTGGAACGAGGCGTTAAATAGGGCAACTGGCCGTTGTCAAGGGCTAGTTGGCATTTGAAAGCAAGTGGCGAGCAGCCAAGAAAATTTAAATTTGAGTGCGTGTTTTTTTTGTGTAATAGCCAAAGTGAGTAAAAAAATGTGCCGAGTGAGGTGATTTTTTTTTAAATTAAATTTTTTTTTGGAATAGCCAAACCAAACGTGGTCCGGTGCCTCACGGAAAGGATCGGCCACGTACCTGTTCACTGGGCATATCTAATCGTTGAGGAAGGAGCACAGGAAAACGCGAAGGCACATCCATCCGGCGCTGAGGGTAGGCCATAGCCTTGAGAGGAGAACAAACGACTACCAAACCAGGAGGCAAAGACAACCAACCAGGCAGGCGTAGTGACGAACAAAGTGAGTCCAGTCCGATTAGGCTGTTCCCGGCCCTTAAGCATTTAAACGGTGGCCTGGAAAGGTATTTAAAGCGCGTGGCTAACCGAAAAGGCGCTTATACCACCAAAAACATTTACCAATAAGGCAGAATTTTTGAATTTAAAAATCCGCAACACAAATATTAGCCGTAAATTATACCTCAATTTGCTAGAGGTTTCAAAGCCAACAAACATTTACATTACACACATATATACCTACCTAAAAATATTACACACTTACACATACATATAACCACTTAAACAAAACTCCACAAAACTAAAATCACATAAATATTCTCTGCTCCCCATACGAAGACGCACGCTGCACATAATTATATTTAATTTGTTTTAGTTTTAAGTTTTTTTTTCTGTAATTTTTTTTGTCAAATTCTCTGACCCTAAAATTTTGTGCATGCTGCGCGAGCAGTTAGGATTTCTCCTCTATTTAACGAATCTTAGTCCAAATCTTTCCCCAAAGGAGCTCCAATAGGGTGGTTTAGGCAAATTAAAGTAAATATATAAAACCCATTTTTCAGGAAGAGAAAAAATTCTAAGGCCCGTAAAGTATATAAACAATTTTAAAAAATCAATATAAGTAAAGTAAATGGCCAAAAGAGAATAGAGTAAAAACTATAAAAATTATGTTATGTTTAAGAAATTTAAATTAATTAAAAATTTATAATGTTTGCCGAAATGTTTGAGTAATTTTGAAATGAGGGGGAAGGAGGATCAAAGCCAAAACCTGGAGTGAGCCGGCCGCCAAGGCTCCTAGGATTAGGGCAGCTGGCTATCAGAAGTCGCTGTATGGAAGGGTGGGAACGCTGCTGGTAGGAACAGCTAAGCCAGACCATTCCCAGCCGTTAGATGTCATTTGTTAGGTTTAAATGTTTGAATTTTCCCGTTTCGTCTGTTAGGTTGTTATGATTCGAGACTTCAGAATGTGGGATTGTGCGCGCTGCGGGCGAAGGGTCGAGATCCTGCCCTGTGATGAGGCAGAGCTAGCCGGTGTCAGCCCTAGAAAAAAAGCAGCGGCGTAACAGTATGGCGCCCAACTGGAAATAGAGTCCCGCGACCGTATAAGGCGCGGAGCCATGCTAACCAGATAAAAAAATAAAAACCACAAGATGAGACCTCAAGGAAGTGATTCTTCTTGCTGGGTCAGGGCGAAACTGCGGCTTGACAATAAACAGGTTGTTAACAGTCAATTGCGCAGAGACGTTTGGACCTAGTAAGGATTAGGCACGATTAAAAATAAAGAGGGGCATATTTAAATAGACAAGGGCATTAGGGAGACTTAGCTGCACAGAAGTGTGAGCTAATTGCTACCCTGAAGGGAAACATTTTCACACAGGATCAAGTAAATGATTTAGTGGCGTCATTAGGCCTATCAATCAAGCCAATGATTAGCACTAAGCATTTTGCCGGGAGAGGAAATCTGTGATAAGAAAATGTGATAATAGGTTAGCTTTGTTGTTTTATATTTGGGGGTAAATGCATGTTGATTGTTTGTAGTTTGTGAGCATCCCATTTTGTCCCGTTTTGTGATTCAAGAAAAGCCTTAGTCAGCCAGGGGTGGCCCATGCGAGTATCATTCTCGGGATGAGATGCACTCGTGGTGGATGAGGGCTTCCGGATTACAAAGCGGGAATGAAAATGGCAATCGCGAGCAAATAAATGTAAGAGCCCTTGACTGGCGGTCATCAGTGTACGCTGAAGACCGGAGCAGTTGATGAGATCTAACAATTTGTCAGACAAGTTGGTCATATTTGTCCTAATGGGAAATAGGACAGAGACATCGACGGCGGCAGGAGCAATGGAGTACAGCGTAGGTAGGAGCGGCGGTTCGGTCCGGTAATGGTGATCCTTCTTCCCTTTCTATAATTATGATTTAGTGCTTGAAAACGAAAGAAAATTGAAATTAGTTGTGGTAAAAGTGTTTTTTTGTGTTTAGTAGAATTTTCGGTTTATGTGTTTTGCAGTGAAAAAATCGTATTAGCTGATTATTCGTTATTTATTTAGTGGGAATAAGATTAGTTTAATATATAGGAGGTTAGTTCAGAAATGTCGGACGAAGAGGTAAAAGAAATTAGTTTGATGGGAGGCCATGGCCACCAAACAAGATCAAAGGGGCCACCTGGAGAAGACGACACTTTGTGGTCTACCAATTCGATAGAGGGGGCCGCATTGCCTCCAGCATTAATCTCGGGGACTTTGAAAAGAACCCCAATGAATTTCCGAGCGCAGCAGCGCCTCGAACAGCAACCGATGGCAGATGAACAACTCGCAATTGAGCAGAGACAAGAAGCAAGGCGGCGGCTCCAAAAAGGGCAGCGCCAGCATCTTGCAGATATGCCCAGACGTAATCTTGATTTCCCAAAAAGTCCCATTGAACCCGAGGCATCATCAGCAGTCAATGCAGCTCTCGCCCAGGCGCATCAGACATATAGAAAGTCGCTTGAGGGAAATTTGGGTGAAGCTATAAAAGAAGAAATTCAAAAGGGATTTATGGAGATGATGAAAATGATAAATGATGTACATAGACCACAGGGGTCCCAAACTGACCCGATCGCTATGGACAGAGAGAGAATTATCCAGAAGCAAATGAATCAAGGAGCCGTGCCAAAGCAACAACCACGAGAGCAATTACTTACGCGTCAACGACCACCAATGCCTCCACCAAGGCCAGTTCGGAATATTCCAGAGTTTGCAGGCAGAGAGGATCCAGTGGATTCGCGAAATCCCTTCCCTCGGGTGAAATACAGGAATGAAGAAGGTGCTGAGGATAGTCCTGGAGGTCAGCGAGATAACGCGCAAAGACGAGGCGAGAACCAGCAAGGCGACGCAATTGATCAAACCGATCCGATGTACACCAACGTGCACCAGCAGCGAGGTCAAAGCGATGCACGAGTCGAAAGATTGGGAGTCTCGTTTGACGGAAGCGCGCAGTCTTCCGTAGAAGATTTTGTATTCAGGTTGGAGTTTCTCCAGCTCCAGTTCAAGTGCCCGTGGGGGGAAATAATTCGGAATTTCCATCTGCTGATGACGGGGCGCGCAAGGGAATGGTATTGGTTGCACGTTAAGCAGTCCCGAGTGGAGAATTGGTGGAGTCTGCGAACAGCGATCTTGGACAGGTTCCGAGGCCCATGGACGGAGCACGATTTAATGCATAATTTGCTCCAGCGTGACCAATTGCCAGGAGAGAGCGCAGAAGATTATATTCACGTCATAAGGCAGATGGCTTCGCGATTGAGGAAGCCCCTAAGTGAACGCGAACTAGTAAAAATCATTAAAAAAGGATTGCGTGAAGGGATTGCGCGTTATATATACGCCATGGATGTATACACGGTCGATGACTTACGGGATGAATGCAACGAGGTGGAGCACTGCCTGGTTCGTCGCGGAGGAAGGTATAGAGGACCATCCGAAAACCAGGAAGGTGCGCGATATCCACAAACGAGCCGGTCCAAAATGGTTAGCGAACTGATGGGAGAGCCTGCTGAAGATGACCATCAGAAAGAGTTGGAAGCGCTCAGGATCGGATCACGAAATCAAGCCAGACCGGGATGTTGGAATTGTGGTCACTCAGGCCATGACTTTAGAGACTGCTTGGCCATTGATAGAAAAATATTTTGCTACAGGTGTGGACGCCCGAACACATTCTCTCCAAAATGCCCAGAATACGCGGAAAACGGCCGACTGAGCGTGCGCAGAGCGGGAGAAGCACGTTCAGCGACGAATCCCGCGAGGAAAGAATCCTAGAAAAAAATAATAATAAAATTAGCAATGCATGTGATAGAAATAAGCCCATAAATTATAACCACAATAAAAGAAATAATCAAAATAATAATATTAGTAGAATTCCATTTGAGGAGAGCATGCGGAGATATTTAGAAGCAAGGAAGCGGATTTTTTAAGATCACCAGGTTGCCGGCATGAGAATGGTCACGAGAAAGGTGATGAAAGCACGTGAAAGGTTCCAGAGGCGGCGTGCAGGGCGTCGACAAGTTGTCGCAGCGGTTCAGCGAACAAGTCAGCCGGACCCGCGGGTCTTTGCAGAAGTAATAGTTGAAGGTCAGTTGGTGAAAGGATTGCTTGATACTGGAGCCACGGTCAGCCTCCTGGGCAAGGGATGCAGAGAGCTGGTGGAAAAACTGGGATGGTCTGTGGACCGTTATTATTCAACTATTAAAACAGCTTCAGGTCATGACACATCCATAATAGGTCGCGTTAAACAGGCGATAGAATACGGAGGCCAGACCCGCGAGATCACATTTTATTTGTGTCCATACTTAGAACAGCCTGCGTATTTTGGAATAGACTTTTGGAGGGCATTTCATTTGGCACCGGCAGTGCTCGGAGAAGAGCAGGATGATCCTGTGGTGGAGGAGATTAAAATGCTGGAATGTGTCTCCCATGAAATTTCCCACTATGTCGACGAAGAAAGCGTAGAGTCCGTCATGGAATCCTGGCCACTGGAAGAAAAACAGAAAATCGAGTTACAAATGGTTAAGGAAGAATTCTTGTCATTTGAGAAAGTGGGTTTGGGAAAAACCACCCTGGCGGTTCATAGAATTGAGCTAACTAGCGGAGCGCAGCCTGTCAAAGACCGACACTACCCAATGTCGCCACCTGTGCAACAGATTGTGTGGAATGAGGTGGACAAAATGTTAGCATTAGGAATCATTGAGGAGAGTCAAAGTCCATGGAGCAACAGGACAACGGTAGTGAGAAAGCCAGATAAAAACAGATTCTGCCTGGATGCGAGGAAACTAAATGCTTTGACAGTTAAGCATGCGTACCCGTTACCGTGCATTGAAGGCATCCTTTCTCGAGTGGACCAGACATATTACATATCGAGCGTTGATTTAAAATTCGCCTTTTGGCAAATAGAGTTAGAAGAGTCCAGCAAGGCATACACAGCTTTCACGGTGCCTGGAAGGCCATTATACCAGTTCCGGATGATGCCATTCGGATTGTGCAACGCGGCACAAAGACTTTGCCGTTTGATGGACGTTGTCATCCCCGCAGAGCTGAGATCGAACGTTTTCGTCTACCTGGACGACCTGCTCATAATTGCTCCAGACTTTGAGACACATATGAAATATCTGCGCTTGGTAGCTGCTTGTCTAAAAGGAGCAAATCTAACCATTGGTTTGGAGAAATCCAAATTCTGTTTTAAGACCATTAAATACCTG
The DNA here is from genome assembly GCA_018904265.1 of Lordiphosa collinella. Taxonomy (NCBI): domain Eukaryota; kingdom Metazoa; phylum Arthropoda; class Insecta; order Diptera; family Drosophilidae; genus Lordiphosa; species Lordiphosa collinella. Next base: position 201,717 of record JAEIFV010000075.1, read on the forward strand.
GGTTTCATCATCGGTGGAGGATCCTTGAGAACTGATCCGAGTCGAGTGGAGGCCATAGAAAGACTCCCGGAGCCCCGATCCATGATGGAAGTGAGAGCGTTCTTGGGTACAGCTGGTTGGTACCGCCGCTTCGTGAAAAATTTTGCGGCATTGGCTGTCCCACTCACTGAGGCATTGAAGAAACAGGGAGGAAAGTTTGTGCTCAGCGAGGAGGCTAGGGAAGCAGTCAAATCCTTAAAAAATGCCTTGATGACGGCTCCGGTCTTGGTACACGCTGATTTTCGACGGCACTTTTATATTCAATGCGACGCCTCACACTATGGAGTTGGCGCTGTTCTGTTCCAGCTGGATGATGAAAAGCAAGAAAGGCCCATAGCATTCTTCTCGGCTAAGATGAGCAAGCATCAACTGAATTACACGGTCACGGAGAAGGAATGCCTTGCGGCGATTATGGCGATCCAAAAATTTAGGCCATATGTGGAACTCATGCCATTCACTGTGATTACTGATCACGCAAGCCTGAAGTGGCTGATGTCCTTGAAGGATCTAAGCGGGCGGCTGGCTCGATGGTCCTTGCAGCTGCAGGGGTATAATTTTACGATTGAGCATCGAAAGGGAGCGGATAATGTGGTGGCAGACACATTATCACGCAGCCTTGAGGGCGCAGCCGTCGAGGAAGTAGAGTTGGATGCCAGTACAGCTTTAGGATTTGAGACTAATGAATTTGTATCAGAAGAATATATGGAGTTAATAAATGACATACAGCAAAACTTAACCAAATTACCTGATTTGAAAATCCAAGAAGGCGTCATCTACAAACGGTTGGGATTTAGTCGGCTGGAGGACCAAATTGAGGGTTCCACATGGAAGATATGGGTGCCGTCATCTTTGACGGATGAGCTGATTAGACGAGCTCATGAGGAACCAACAGCTGCACACGGAGGAGTGGCTAAGACCCTGCAAAGTCTGCGCTGTCAATATTATTGGCCAAAGATGACTGCCCAGGTAGCGCGCTTTATTGCATCATGTGGAACCTGTAAGGAAACAAAAGCCACGAATTACAAAATGCAAGTCAGTCTGGGAAAGGAAGTGGTGACTGAGCGTCCTTTTCAAAAGATTTACATCGATTTCCTGGGGAAATATCCCCGATCCAGACAAGGGCATGAGTGGATTTTCGTAGTCGTTGATCATTTTACCAAGTTCACACTCATGAAGGCTATGAAAGAAGCGACTGCAAGTAACGTAGTTGACTTCTTAGTCAAAGAGGTGTTCTACAAATTTGGCGTTCCCGAGGTCATCCACTCGGACAATGGAAAGCAGTTTGTAGCGAAAACTTTTAAGGAGATGGTCGAAGCTTTCCACATTTTCCATATGAACCATAGAGAATGGGATCTCTACCTGCCCGAGATAGAGGTGGCCATACGAAACAGCGTGCACTCGGCCACCGGGGTGACTCCATTCTTTGCACTTTTTGGGCAGCATATGATGTTAAATGGAGAGCAATACCGACTGGGACGCAAACTGAAGTCTCTATGCGAGCACGAGATGGCCGATTTGAGCGTCGCCGACAAGCTTCAGCTGATCCGTTCGAAGGTGGAGAATCAACTGCATGTGGCTTACGAGCGCAGTGGGCGGCGTTATAACCATCGAGCAAGGCACTTCATGGCTGTTCCGGGACAGGAAGTATACCGGAGGAGCTTCGTGCAAAGCGACTTTAATAAGGCATTTAACGCCAAGTTCGCCAGGAAATTTTTAAAGGCTCGAGTGGTTAAAGCAGTTGGCCGCAACGCCTATGAATTGGAAGACTTGAGAGGGCAAGCGCTTGGAGTATTCCATGCCAAAGACATCCGGCTCTGAAATGAAGAACAGTCAAACAAAGTATCAAAGTCCAAAAAGATATGCATATAAATACTTCCCGTCAGATTGTGGTTCCGTATATCCATGATCTGGTCCTGCCACTGAGCGCTATATGGGTGTGACCCGACGTTGGGCGTTGCAGATAGAGAGGTATAGATGATGACACCGGCCTCAGAACAAATTAAAATAAATGCGCACGAAAACCCTTGGCGTCTGTCGCTTTGCTCTGTCACCTGCTGTTCGTGTTGGTGTTGCATTTGGTCACCCGAATTATCGATAGCCCAACCTATCGATGCACATGCTGGTTCAAAAGGTTGCGCGCGCACATACAGCAAAAAAATAGGTAGCAGCGCCATCTATGGCTGGAGTAGGGCATCTAGATAATGAGTTAGACAGGGCGGGAGATCGGAAAAGAGAAGTAATGATCGGTGAGAGCGGAGTTTCAAGGGCGCCATTGGCATCCTACTCCCACCCGTGGAGTGGGGTGTCATATGAAAGTAAGGAACAATTTGGGAAAGTGGAACGAGGCGTTAAATAGGGCAACTGGCCGTTGTCAAGGGCTAGTTGGCATTTGAAAGCAAGTGGCGAGCAGCCAAGAAAATTTAAATTTGAGTGCGTGTTTTTTTTGTGTAATAACCAAAGTGAGTAAAAAAATGTGCCGAGTGAGGTAATTTTTTTTTTAAATTAAATTTTTTTTTGGAATAGCCAAACCAAACGTGGTCCGGTGCCTCACGGAAAGGATCGGCCACGTACCTGTTCACTGGTCGTTGAGGAAGGAGCACAGGAAAACGCGAAGGCACATCCATCCGGCGCTGAGGGTAGGCCATAGCCTTGAGAGGAGAACAAACGACTACCAAACCAGGAGGCAAAGACAACCAACCAGGCAGGCGTAGTGACGAACAAAGTGAGTCCAGTCCGATTAGGCTGTTCCCGGCCCTTAAGCATTTAAACGGTGGCCTGGAAAGGTATTTAAAGCGCGTGGCTAACCGAAAAGGCGCTTATACCACCAAAAACATTTACCAATAAGGCAGAATTTTTGAATTTAAAAATCCGCAACACAAATATTAGCCGTAAATTATACCTCAATTTGCTAGAGGTTTCAAAGCCAACAAACATTTACATTACACACATATATACCTACCTAAAAATATTACACACTTACACATACATATAACCACTTAAACAAAACTCCACAAAACTAAAATCACATAAATATTCTCTGCGCCCCATACGAAGACGCACGCTGCACATAATTATATATAATTTATTTTAGTTTTAAGTTTTTTTTTCGGTAATTTTTTTGGCAAATTCTCTGACCCTAAAATTTTGTGCATGCTGCGCGAGCAGTTAGGATTTCTCTCTCCTCTATTTAACGAATTTTAGTCCAAATATTTCCCCAAAGGAGCTCCAATAGGGTGGTTTAGGCAAATTAAAGTAAATATATAAAACCCATTTTTCAGGAAGAGAAAAAATTCTAAGGCCCCTAAAGTATATAAACAATTTTAAAAAATCAATATAAGTAAAGTAAATGGCCAAAAGAGAATAGAGAAAAAACTATAAAAATTATGTTGTTTAAGAAATTTAAATTAATTAAAAATTTATAATGTTTGCCGAAATGTGTGAGTAATTTTGAAATGAGGGGGAAGGAGGATCAAAGCCAAAACCTGGAGTGAGCCGGCCGCCAAGGCTCCTAGGATTAGGGCAGCTGGCTATCAGAAGTCGCTGTATGGAAGGGTGGGAACGCTGCTGGTAGGAACAGCTAAGCCAGACCATTCCCAGCCGTTAGATGTCATTTGTTAGGTTTAAATGTTTGAATTTTCCCGTTTCGTCTGTTAGGTTGTTATGATTCGAGACTTCAGAATGTGGGATTGTGCGCGCTGCGGGCGAAGGGTCGAGATCCTGCCCTGTGATGAGGCAGAGCTAGCCGGTGTCAGCCCTAGAAAAAAAGCAGCGGCGTAACAAGTTCTGGGTATTTAAGAGAATTTTCTTCCCTCCATTTAAGTATATCGGTTCTAGTACTCAATCTTTAAGCATTAAGAAGCGCATGAAATACAACGTTTGTACTATTCCTTTACCAATAGATTGGTTTCTTTCCATATAGCCCGCTGTAAGGTTATTCATATCAATATCGTCCATTTCAACTGACACAATTGTGCTTAAACTGGTTTTAGCATCAGCTAATTCTGTAAAATTTTGAAAAGACAGCTTTCTTGAAAATAGTTGTGTTATTAGTCCAATACATACTTCTTTTTCTCAGCAGCAAGAGCGACATTGTATCTGGGATCTAAGAGTCTAAGAAAACAGAAATGGAACTGGGATTTTTGTTTAGGTTACGGTAAACCAAAATAAAATCCATTTCGGTTACGGTTACGGTCACAAAAAAAATTATATTTCGGTTCGGTTTTGGCTACGGTTTGATTCGGTTAGACCGGTTAAAAATGACGGTTGTTGTTTCGGTTTTAATCCCTGGTCTAGATGTTGGGGTTTTTACTTTAAGACTTGTTTTAATTTTGTTAGAATGTAATGCTAAATTCGATTGTGTCTTTGTATCTTTTTCTTCTTATTTGGCCCGATATTTCTATCACAGCCGCTTAACGGTCTCGGCCGTTGCTATAAATGCCCGCCACTGTATTGTGCGAGCTGGCACCAGTTGGTCAGTTTAAGCGCCTCAATGTCTTTCAGGACCTGTTTTTCCCAAACTAAGTTTCGGTCGTCCTATACTTCTTCCTTTCCCTAATTCGTTCGCTTTCCGCCTGTAAACTTTTATACTGGAGCTTCTTCACCCAAACAAGTAACATGTCCAAGCCAGCGCAGCTGCTGTTGTTTTATGCGCTTGACTAGATCAGTGTCCCCATAGAGCTCATACAGTTCGTGGTTCATACGGGTGCGGAACTCATCGCCACTGTTCTTAATGCCCATGCTTCTGCGCCGTATTGCAGGACTGGGATAATAAGCGACTTGTATAGCGCAATTTTCGTTTTTCGAGAGAGGGCTCTGCTCTTGAACTCCTTACTAAGCCCGTAGAAACTTCGGTTTGCAAGAGTTATTCTTCTTCGGATCTCCAGACTGATTCTGTTGTAGACAAAGTTCTTTACAACGTTAAAGTTGTACTCTCCCATTGCAACAGATTGTCCAAGACACGTAGGCTCACTGCGCGCTGAGACTAGGAACTTCGTTTTCCTCATTTACCGCTAGGCCCATGAGTTTTGACTGCTTCGCAATCTCTGAGAACGCCTTGCTTACCTCCCGTTCGGATTTGCCGATAGTGTCAATGTCATCGGCATATGCAAGTAGCATTACATCTTTATTAAAAATGGTGCCCGATCTAATACACGATAAGGGGCCACCCCGCCTAATACCTCTTCAGGTATCGAAAGGCTCGGAGAGGTTCTTTCCTATTTTGACGGAGCTTCGTGTGCTTCTCAACGTCATCATGCAAAGTCAAACATACTTTGCTGGTATACCAAAAGTAGACAGGGCTTCTAAGAACTTTGACCTTATCGGTTTTTCGAAAGCGGCTTTAAAATCAACAAAAAAGTGGTAGGTTTTGATTTTAGTCTCATGGGTTTCTCCAGTATTATTCTCCAGTATTCCATTTGTCTCAATGTGAATATTTGGTCTATGATGGATTTACCAGGTCTAAAGCCACACTGATAAGGTTCGATCAGTTCGCTCATTCTCGCCTTTAGACGTTCTCATAAGATACATGATAGAACCTTCTATGCAATAGGTAGGAGACTGATCTTGCGATAATTGGCGCAGATTGCAGGGTCTCCTTTTTTAAGAATTGGGCAGAGAACACTTAGAGGGAGGGAGATCGGAAAAGAGAAGCAATGATCGGTGAGAGCGGAGTTTCAAGGGCGCCATTGGCATCCTACTCCCACCCGTGGAGTGGGGTGTCATATGAAAGTAAGGCCTTAGAAAAGGCTAATGACCCCACGGATTAGGCAAATGGAGGGCAGGAACAATTTGGGAAAGTGGAACGAGGCGTTAAATAGGGCAACTGGCCGTTGTCAAGGGCTAGTTGGCATTTGAAAGCAAGTGGCGAGCAGCCAAGAAAATTTAAATTTGAGTGCGTGTTTTTTTTGTGTAATAACCAAAGTGAGTAAAAAAATGTGCCGAGTGAGGTGATTTTTTTTTTAAATTAAATTTTTTTTTTGGAATAGCCAAACCAAACGTGGTCCGGTGCCTCACGGAAAGGATCGGCCACGTACCTGTTCACTGGGCATATCTAATCGTTGAGGAAGGAGCACAGGAAAACGCGAAGGCACATCCATCCGGCGCTGAGGGTAGGCCATAGCCTTGAGAGGAGAACAAACGACTACCAAACCAGGAGGCAAAGACAACCAACCAGGCAGGCGTAGTGACGAACAAAGTGAGTCCAGTCCGATTAGGCTGTTCCCGGCCCTTAAGCATTTAAACGGTGGCCTGGAAAGGTATTTAAAGCGCGTGGCTAACCGAAAAGGCGCTTATACCACCAAAAACATTTACCAATAAGGCAGAATTTTTTGAATTTAAAAAATCCGCAACACAAATATTAGCCGTAAATTATACCTCAATTTGCTAGAGGTTTCAAAGCCAACAAACATTTACATTACACACATATATACCTACCTAAAAATATTACACACTTACACATACATATAACCACTTAAACAAAACTCCACAAAACTAAAATCACATAAATATTCTCTGCGCCCCATACGAAGACGCACGCTGCACATAATTATATATAATTTATTTTAGTTTTAAGTTTTTTTTCGGTAATTTTTTTGGCAAATTCTCTGACCCTAAAATTTTGTGCAGGCTGCGCGAGCAGTTAGGATTTCTCTCTCCTCTATTTAACGAATTTTAGTCCAAATCTTTCCCCAAAGGAGCTCCAATAGGGTGGTTTAGGCAAATTAAAGTAAATATATAAAACCCATTTTTCAGGAAGAGAAAAATTCTAAGGCCCGTAAAGTATATAAACAATTTTAAAAAATCAATATAAGTAAAGTAAATGGCCAAAAGAGAATAGAGTAAAAACTATAAAAATTATGTAATGTTTAAGAAATTTAAATTAATTAAAAATTTATAATGTTTGCCGAAATGTGTGAGTAATTTTGAAATGAGGGGGAAGTGAGCCGGCCGCCAAGGCTCCTAGGATTAGGGCAGCTGGCTATCAGATGTCGCTGTATGGAAGGGTGGGAACGCTGCTGGTAGGAACAGCTAAGCCAGACCATTCCCAGCCGTTAGATGTCATTTGTTAGGTTTAAATGTTTGAATTTTCCCGTTTCGTCTGATAGGTTGTTATGATTCGAGACTTCAGAATGTGGGATTGTGCGCGCTGCGGGTGAAGGGTCGAGATCCTGCCCTGTGATGAGGCAGAGCTAGCCGGTTTCAGCCCTAGAAAAAAGCAGCGGCGTAACAAGTTCTGGGTATTTAAGAGAATTTTCTTCCCTCCATTTAAGTATATCGGTTCTAGTACTCAATCTTTAAGCATTAAAAAGCGCATGAAATACAACGTTTGTACTATTCCTTTACCAATAGATTGGTTTCTTTCCATATAGCCCGCTGTAAGGTTATTCATATCAATATCGTCCATTTCAACTGACACAATTGTGCTTAAACTGGTTTTAGCATCAGCTAATTCTGTAAAATTTTGAAAAGACAGCTTTCTTGAAAATAGTTGTGTTATTAGTCCAATACATACTTCTTTTTCTCAGCAGCAAGAGCGACATTGTATCTGGGATCTAAGAGTCTAAGAAAACAGAAATGGAACTGGGATTTTTGTTTAGGTTACGGTAAACCAAAATAAAATCCATTTCGGTTACGGTTACGGTCACAAAAAAAAATTATATTTCGGTTCGGTTTTGGCTACGGTTTGATTCGGTTAGACCGGTTAAAAATGACGGTTGTTGTTTCGGTTTTAATCCCTGGTCTAGATGTTGGGGTTTTTACTTTAAGACTTGTTTTAATTTTGTTAGAATGTAATGCTAAATTCGATTGTGTCTTTGTATCTTTTTCTTCTTATTTGGCCCGATATTTCTATCACAGCCGCTTAACGGTCTCGGCCGTTGCTATAAATGCCCGCCACTGTATTGTGCGAGCTGGCACCAGTTGGTCAGTTTAAGCGCCTCAATGTCTTTCAGGACCTGTTTTTCCCAAACTAAGTTTCGGTCGTCCTATACTTCTTCCTTTCCCTAATTCGTTCGCTTTCCGCCTGTAAACTTTTATACTGGAGCTTCTTCACCCATACAAGTAACATGTCCAAGCCAGCGCAGCTGCTGTTGTTTTATGCGCTTGACTAGATCAGTGTCCCCATAGAGCTCATACAGTTCGTGGTTCATACGGGTGCGGAACTCATCGCCACTGTTCTTAATGCCCATGCTTCTGCGCCGTATTGCAGGACTGGGATAATAAGCGACTTGTATAGCGCAATTTTCGTTTTTCGAGAGAGGGCTCTGCTCTTGAACTCCTTACTAAGCCCGTAGAAACTTCGGTTTGCAAGAGTTATTCTTCTTCGGATCTCCAGACTGATTCTGTTGTAGACAAAGTTCTTTACAACGTTAAAGTTGTACTCTCCCATTGCAACAGATTGTCCAAGACACGTAGGCTCACTGCGCGCTGAGACTAGGAACTTCGTTTTCCTCATTTACCGCTAGGCCCATGAGTTTTGACTGCTTCGCAATCTCTGAGAACGCCTTGCTTACCTCCCGTTCGGATTTGCCGATAGTGTCAATGTCATCGGCATATGCAAGTAGCACTACATCTTTATTAAAAATGGTGCCCGATCTGATACACGATAAGGTGCCACCCCGCCTAAAACCTCTTCAGGTATCGAAAGGCTCGGAGAGGTTCTTTCCTATTTTGACGGAGCTTCGTGTGCTTCTCAACGTCATCATGCAAAGTCAAACATACTTTGCTGGTATACCAAAAGTAGACAGGGCTTCTAAGAACTTTGACCTTATCGGTTTTTCGAAAGCGGCTTTAAAATCAACAAAAAAGTGGTAGGTTTTGATTTTAGTCTCATGGGTTTCTCCAGTATTATTCTCCAGTATTCCATTTGTCTCAATGTGAATATTTGGTCTATGATGGATTTACCAGGTCTAAAGCCACACTGATAAGGTTCGATCAGTTCGCTCATTCTCGCCTTTAGACGTTCTCATAAGATACATGATAGAACCTTCTATGCAATAGGTAGGAGACTGATCTTGCGATAATTGGCGCAGATTGCTGGGTCTCCTTTTTTAAGAATTGGGCAGAGAACACTTAGAGGGAGGGAGATCGGAAAAGAGAAGCAATGATCGGTGAGAGCGGAGTTTCAAGGGCGCCATTGGCATCCTACTCCCACCCGTGGAGTGGGGTGTCATATGAAAGTAAGGCCTTAGAAAAGGCTAATGACCCCACGGATTAGGCAAATGTAGGGCAGGAACAATTTGGGAAAGTGGAACGAGGCGTTAAATAGGGCAACTGGCCGTTGTCAAGGGCTAGTTGGCATTTGAAAGCAAGTGGCGAGCAGCCAAGAAAATTTAAATTTGAGTGCGTGTTTTTTTTGTGTAATAACCAAAGTGAGTAAAAAAATGTGCCGAGTGAGGTGATTTTTTTTTTAAATTAAATTTTTTTTTGGAATAGCCAAACCAAACGTGGTCCGGTGCCTCACGGAAAGGATCGGCCACGTACCTGTTCACTGGGCATATCTAATCGTTGAGGAAGGAGCACAGGAAAACGCGAAGGCACATCCATCCGGCGCTGAGGGTAGGCCATAGCCTTGAGAGGAGAACAAACGACTACCAAACCAGGAGGCAAAGACAACCAACCAGGCAGGCGTAGTGACGAACAAAGTGAGTCCAGTCCGATTAGGCTGTTCCCGGCCCTTAAGCATTTAAACGGTGGCCTGGAAAGGTATTTAAAGCGCGTGGCTAACCGAAAAGGCGCTTATACCACCAAAAACATTTACCAATAAGGCAGAATTTTTGAATTTAAAAATCCGCAACACAAATATTAGCCGTAAATTATACCTCAATTTGCTAGAGGTTTCAAAGCCAACAAACATTTACATTACACACATATATACCTACCTAAAAATATTACACACTTACACATACATATAACCACTTAAACAAAACTCCACAAAACTAAAATCACATAAATATTCTCTGCGCCCCATACGAAGACGCACGCTGCACATAATTATATATAATTTATTTTAGTTTTAAGTTTTTTTTTCGGTAATTTTGTTGGCAAATTCTCTGACCCTAAAATTTTGTGCATGCTGCGCGAGCAGTTAGGATTTCTCTCTCCTCTATTTAACGAATTTTAGTCCAAATCTTTCCCCAAAGGAGCTCCAATAGGGTGGTTTAGGCAAATTAAAGTAAATATATAAAACCCATTTTTCAGGAAGAGAAAAAATTCTAAGGCCCGTAAAGTATATAAACAATTTTAAAAAATCAATATAAGTAAAGTAAATGGCCAAAAGAGAATAGAGTAAAAACTATAAAAATTATGTTATGTTTAAGAAATTTAAATTAATTAAAAATTTATAATGTTTGCCGAAATGTGTGAGTGATTTTGAAATGAGGGGGAAGGAGGATCAAAGCCAAAACCTGGAGTGAGCCGGCCGCCAAGGCTCCTAGGATTAGGGCAGCTGGCTATCAGAAGTCGCTGTATGGAAGGGTGGGAACGCTGCTGGTAGGAACAGCTAAGCCAGACCATTCCCAGCCGTTAGATGTCATTTGTGAGGTTTAAATGTTTGAATTTTCCCGTTTCGCCTGTTAGGTTGTTATGATTCGAGACTTCAGAATGTGGGATTGTGCGCGCTGCGGGTGAAGGGTCGAGATCCTGCCCTGTGATGAGGCAGAGCTAGCCGGTTTCAGCCCTAGAAAAAAAGCAGCGGCGTAACAAGTTCTGGGTATTTAAGAGAATTTTCTTCCCTCCATTTAAGTATATCGGTTCTAGTACTCAATCTTTAAGCATTAAAAAGCGCATGAAATACAACGTTTGTACTATTCCTTTACCAATAGATTGGTTTCCTTCCATATAGCCCGCTGTAAGGTTATTCATATCAATATCGTCCATTTCAACTGACACAATTGTGCTTAAACTGGTTTTAGCATCAGCTAATTCTGTAAAATTTTGAAAAGACAGCTTTCTTGAAAATAGTTGTGTTATTAGTCCAATACATACTTCTTTTTCTCAGCAGCAAGAGCGACATTGTATCTGGGATCTAAGAGTCTAAGAAAACAGAAATGGAACTGGGATTTTTGTTTAGGTTACGGTAAACCAAAATAAAATCCATTTCGGTTACGGTTACGGTCACAAAAAAAATTATATTTCGGTTCGGTTTTGGCTACGGTTTGATTCAGTTAGACCGGTTAAAAATGACGGTTGTTGTTTCGGTTTTAATCCCTGGTCTAGATGTTGGGGTTTTTACTTTAAGACTTGTTTTAATTTTGTTAGAATGTAATGCTAAATTCGATTGTGTCTTTGTATCTTTTTCTTCTTATTTGGCCCGATATTTCTATCACAGCCGCTTAACGGTCTCGGCCGTTGCTATAAATGCCCGCCACTGTATTGTGCGAGCTGGCACCAGTTGGTCAGTTTAAGCGCCTCAATGTCTTTCAGGACCTGTTTTTCCCAAACTAAGTTTCGGTCGTCCTATACTTCTTCCTTTCCCTAATTCGTTCGCTTTCCGCCTGTAAACTTTTATACTGGAGCTTCTTCACCCATACAAGTAACATGTCCAAGCCAGCGCAGCTGCTGTTGTTTTATGCGCTTGACTAGATCAGTGTCCCCATAGAGCTCATACAGTTCGTGGTTCATACGGGTGCGGAACTCATCGCCACTGTTCTTAATGCCCATGCTTCTGCGCCGTATTGCAGGACTGGGATAATAAGCGACTTGTATAGCGCAATTTTCGTTTTTCGAGAGAGGGCTCTGCTCTTGAACTCCTTACTAAGCCCGTAGAAACTTCGGTTTGCAAGAGTTATTCTTCTTCGGATCTCCAGACTGATTCTGTTGTAGACAAAGTTCTTTACAACGTTAAAGTTGTACTCTCCCATTGCAACAGATTGTCCAAGACACGTAGGCTCACTGCGCGCTGAGACTAGGAACTTCGTTTTCCTCATTTACCGCTAGGCCCATGAGTTTTGACTGCTTCGCAATCTCTGAGAACGCCTTGCTTACCTCCCGTTCGGATTTGCCGATAGTGTCAATGTCATCGGCATATGCAAGTAGCACTACATCTTTATTAAAAATGGTGCCCGATCTGATACACGATAAGGTGCCACCCCGCCTAAAACCTCTTCAGGTATCGAAAGGCTCGGAGAGGTTCTTTCCTATTTTGACGGAGCTTCGTGTGCTTCTCAACGTCATCATGCAAAGTCAAACATACTTTGCTGGTATACCAAAAGTAGACAGGGCTTCTAAGAACTTTGACCTTATCGGTTTTTCGAAAGCGGCTTTAAAATCAACAAAAAAGTGGTAGGTTTTGATTTTAGTCTCATGGGTTTCTCCAGTATTATTCTCCAGTATTCCATTTGTCTCAATGTGAATATTTGGTCTATGATGGATTTACCAGGTCTAAAGCCACACTGATAAGGTTCGATCAGTTCGCTCATTCTCGCCTTTAGACGTTCTCATAAGATACATGATAGAACCTTCTATGCAATAGGTAGGAGACTGATCTTGCGATAATTGGCGCAGATTGCAGGGTCTCCTTTTTTAAGAATTGGGCAGAGAACACTTAGACTCCAATCTCGCCGCATAGGAGTTCTCGCCGCCTTTAATAATTCAGCGGGCTGCTCATCAGCTCCATCATCAGCTGATTTGTTATTTTTTAGTCTTTTTATGGCTAACCAAACATTGTTATGGTCCGGTGGGTCCATTTTTATATCATCGATTGGTGGTTCCACTACTTCTCTAGGGTCGTCATTGTGCTCGTCATAGCCTCCCTGCAGGTTGGAGAAATAGTTTCTCCATTTGTCTAGTGCCACTTGTGGATCTGTGACAAGATTTCCGGCTTCGTCCTCACATAGTGAGGCTCCGGGCTTAAAACCTTCGGCTAGTCGCCGAACTTTTTGGTAGAATTTTCGAGTCTCACTCATGCCGAACAGGCTTTCGACTTCCTCACACATACGCCTTTCCTGCTCATTCTTTTTCCTTTTGAAACGACACTTGATCTCTTAGAGGGGAAATCCATAAGGGAAATTTGGTGTTTGTAGGCGATAATTTTTCGATATAACGGCTATGTGCTAGCTGCTCTTCGGCTTCGAGTGCTTTGCGAAGTACGCGTTCTGGAAGTCTCAGACGATTTTTTGCAGGAGGCGATCTAAAGCTTTGCCATTCTCTTCTTGCACGCCGCTTATCAGAGTCCCGCCGGTCAATGAAACTGTTTGTTAATTTACGATCTTGCTGAGGTGCTGTTGTTGTCGTTTGGGGGTTTGAGTGATGAGCAGCGGCAGTAATGATAGAGGTGAGGGCTTGAACTGAATTGTCAATGTCTTCTTCGCTGTTTATGGTTGGGCTCAGCTCGATGTGACTGCTGATATATTTTTTGTAATTGAGCCAGTTTGTCTTGTTTGAGGTCAGTCTCCGAGGATATTCTCTAATATGAGGGCACTCCAGAATGGTGAATATTATTGGAGAATGGTCTGACGACAAGTCTGCAAGGGCTTCTGCACCGGGTTTTTGGAACTTTTCTTGTTATAGCAAAGTCTATAAGATCGGCTAATTTTTTTGGACCTGCCGGCCAGTATGTAGGTCTTCCCGGAGATACATAGTCGAGTTTGTTTGATGCGCGCTTGAGTACGCTGTAGAGTTGCTTCCCCTTGGGATTGGTCAGTCTGGAGCCCCAGTGGGGATGTTTCGAATTATTGTCACCCACAGCCAAAAAGCGTTGACCAAGATTTTAAAGAAATCTAGTAAGTGATTTTCTGATATTGCGAAACGTGGGGGACAGAAAAACGCTGACAGAGTGATATTGCCTCGTTTAGACTCTACACATATCGAAGTGGCTTGAAGGTAGTTTTCCGAAAATCCTGATAGTGGATAATGCTTGATGCAACTTCTGACGCCACCATGGGCATGAGGGCTTAAGAATGTCCATTATCGTTTTTTATTGCGTGTCGAAATTTTTTTTCAAAACAACGGAACTAAGCATTTTTAAAACGATTTAAACCGGAGCGCAACAAGAACACGTCCGAACTGTTCAACGATCGCAACGAAAAAAGGCAACTGTCTTTGTACTTCACTTTAGAAATGTTTTCCAGCCAAATCCTCCAACCAGTGGCTATGAACTTCCATTGGTTCCGACCGCCGCACAAACTGACCCAATCAAAGTTCATTCGCTAGAAATAAAAAATGCAATCGAAGAGCTAAATCCCAGAAAATCTCCTGGACATGACTTAACTACGCCTAAAATGATTTTAGAACATCCAAGTCCCGCCATTACATATATCTCAAGACTTTTTAATGCTGTTCTGCGATGTGGATACTTTCCAACTCAGTAGAGGAAGTCCACAATCATAATGATCCAGAAACCAGGAAAAGATAAAGCACTAGCGTCATCATACAGACCCATTAGTCTGCTACTTTGCCTGTCAAAACTATTTGAGAAAATTTTACTCCTTAAAATTGATGCCCATGCACAAAATATCATTCCCTCACATCAATTTGGGTTCAGATCAAAGCACGAGACTATTGAGCAAGCCAACCGTTTAACTTCAGACATTCGCACTGCGTTTGAGCAGCATGAATACTGCTCTGCAATTTTCTTAGATGTTACCCAAGCATTTGACCGCGTTTGGTTGGATGGTCTTATATTCAAGACAAGGACAATGCTTTCCCCAAATACTCACAAAGTACTAGAAAGTTACGTCAGTAACAGAGCATTAACAGTTCGTCAAAATGAGTACACAACGGAAGAGTTTACTAAAGGATCCGGAGTGCCACAGGGTAGCGTACTCGGTCTTCTCCTATATGTTATGTACACTGCCGACATGCCAACAGACCCTACAATAAGTACTTTTGCGGATGATACGGCAATACTAAGCAGATCACGATGTCCAATTAACGCAATTCTCCTGGCAAGCCAACTGGCGCATAAAAATCAATGAGCAAAAGTGTAAGCACGTGACGTTCACACTCACCCCAGCTTTCCTTAAAAGCAACCCTGATCCCGCAATCAAACGATGTTGTATACCTAGGTGTGCACCTCGATAGAAGGCTCACATGGCGCAAACACATAGAGTCAAAAAAACTTCAAATAAAGCTAAGGGCCAACAGCCTTCATTGGCTTATCAACTCCCGTTCCCCTCTAAAACTGGAATATAAAGTCCTACTGTACAGAAGCATCATAAAGCCTGTCTGGACGTACGGCTCGCAGTTATGGGGAAATGCCTGTGCGAGCAGTGTGGACATCCTCCAAAGATCACAATCAGGAATTCTTACAACCATCACTGGAGCGCCATGGTACATTCGCAATAAGTGTATCCACAACGACCTCAGCATCCCATTGACCGAAACTGAAATAGAGCAACTTAGACAAAAATATTCTTTTCATGTTAGCAACGCATTCTCGTCTCCGGAGAAACGACCTACCAACCCAGCGATTGACTTGAAGGGCCGCAGCACACAAACTTTCTCCAACAGGGGATGGCTTATAAAATAGTTTCTAGATTAAAATCTGAAAAATTATTGTTAGTCTCATTAAGAGAAGATCCAATAAATACAAATAAGCTTAAAAAAAAGTCGCTTCTCTCTCCTTTTCTTCTGATGTCGCTCCTTGACAGCTCGAGTTGCCCCCGACTGCAGACTTCTCCTGTAGGCAGCGTCTTACACTTCAGTAGCGCTGCGGCACTCATCATCAAACCATGTTTTCGGGAGTGCTCGGCATTTCCGAGAGTCTCCTTGGCAGCCGTACTCATGGAGTGTGAAATATGTGAAATTTCCTTGAGCAAATAAGTTAGTTTTGCTATGTAGGCTTCGGAGGTCCGTTGTGATTGCAGCTTCTCGACGTTCAGCTTTCGACGCGTACCAGAGCGTGCGGCATATGCCACACTGAGCCGCGTGCGCACTTTGGCTGCAATAAGGTAGTGATCCGAGTCTATATTAGAACTTCGGAAGGAAAGTACGTCTAGCACACTCGATGAATGCCTTCCGTCTATCACAGCGTGATCAATCTGGTTTTCCGTGTTACTATCAGGGGACCTCCAGGTCGCCATGTGGTGGCGCGGTGTTTAAATATTGTGCCGATTGTCGGACTAAAAACGGCTTCCTTTCCGAGTTTTGCGTTAAAATCGCCTAGCACGATCTTAATGTCGTGATCAGGGCAGCGCTGGTATGTACGTTCCAGGTGCTCATTGAATTCGTCTTTCGTCGCGGCGTCCTTGTTTTCTGTTGGAGAGTGAGCACAGATAAGGCTAATATTAAAATATTTTGCCTTAGGCTTGAGTACGGCTAGTCGCTTGTTAACAGGTGTGAAGCTGATGACAGAGCGACGCAGACTGCAAAGCCCCACCAAAACTCGTGCTTTTCTAGCATGTCCGCTATAGTTGATCTCCCAAGGGCCATTGCATTTCCTGGGTTGCGGTAACGTCTGATGAATATTTTTCGAGAACTTTCACTAACTGATTATCAGCACCCTCCCTGTTGATGGTGCGAACATTCCAGGTGCATATCCTCAAATCGTGGTCCTTAAAACGTTTGCGTGGGTCGTCATCGATGGTGGTCCGTATCCGAGGAATTTCTTTAGTTTTTATTGGCGGATGAATTATATAAAAATCAGGTGCCAAGCCCGAAGTAAAGCTCCCTATTTGTACCCGGGGAGGATCGCCACTCACGTTAGCTAGCAGCTTTGAGGATGCCTCGCTCTGTTACCAGGGGTTACCACGGGGAGGTGTGAGTCGACTTGATACGCAGTAAGCCAGGATCGCGCTGGGTTTACCTCTCTACATACGCCCCCATAACCACAGGAGAGTTCCTGCCTTCCAAAGAAGTCTTTGTATCAGTCAATTTTAATTTACGTGTTAATTGTTAAGGCCTGTAACAAGCACTGCGGAAAATTCCTTCCAGGAATTTGCTATTTATTTTGAGTTTGCGGAACCCAAGTAAAATATTTTGGCCAAGTTTGAATTCAGATAAATTTAAACAAAATAACGTTAAACCAACTTCTGTCTAACATTGTAGATTTTATTTTTGTACGAAGTGTCTTGTTTCTTATTATTGATTGAGAGGTCTTGTGTGATGACATCACACCTCGACATCAGCCACATTGGTCTCACAATTTGTTCTAAATTATTGGGCCGATGGCTGGCAAGACACTGCAGTAGGGCCCGATAAGAAATAAGACTCAATGGTTGGTAGTCAATTAAATAAAGTCTGTTATATTTGATAAGATTTTTGATTGGCAGAAACTTATGGAGAGAAAATGGATGGCATACCACTAGATTTTAAGACTCTTCTTGAAAATAGCCGTCAAAAAAACTAAGTAAAAATAGTCTCTCTGAAATCGTAGACGTCCCAGTATCGTACCCTTGTAGTCACCAGATCTTACTTGTATTAGGATATAATGTGCACGGTTTATCAAATAAGATTTTACATCAACAATTTTTCACCTTTATTATGCAAAGTGTCGTTTTTGCACTAATGGAAACCCATGTGGAAGCAGCGCAGATAAGCAACTATGACTCCCTGAGTAAACCCTTTATAACATACTGGCAACCGGCAAGCAGATGTAGTTGTTTCGGTCGAGCAATCTACACTACAATGGGCAAATCTACACAAACATTGCCACCTTCAACACCTGCTGCTGGATCGGCATCAAAACGTTTCCGGGAGAACACCAACGGGGATATGAAAGCCTTGACTGCTACCGATGCGTTGGCAAATAAGCTTACAGAGCTCATAAGTCAGCGGTTTGACGAGCAAGCCGGTCACATCACTGAAAGCGCGCGATCAGCTGAGGAACGGACTATAAATGCGCTCCATGAGCGCATCAATTCCATGGAAGGCGAAATCCAGAATTTGGCTCGGCCGGTTCAGCAACAGTAAACTGAAGTTGGAGAGGTAAATTCCCTGCGAGTCCAGGTGGGGAAACTTGCATCGCAGATCATGACTCAGGCCAATGTAAGCGTTGCATGTGACCTAAGGATGCATGGTGTGCCTTTGGTAGACGACGAGGACCTGCGAACGATGTTTAACTCGCTTTGCTTCGCGATGGAACTCACTCCGGTGCCGAAGATTAGGAACATATTCAGGGTCAAGCCCCGACAAGCGCGGACTGTGGTTGACCCGGTCATAATTATTAAATTTGACCACGTGCACGATAAGGCCAAACTACTGCGTGCAGTTGGTGATTTTCGCCGAAAGTCAAATAATAATAATAAATAAATCTGAATATGGGCTTAACGACCTATTTTGATTTTAGTCAAAGTGAATGTTAGCAGGCTCAAGGTCGACATTCACTTTGACTAAAATCAAAATAGGTCGTTAAACCCATATTCAGATACAATAACGGAATTGGCTCGCCGTGATGTTTGTTATAAAACCTTATTAAACAAACAATAAAAAATACCTTGGTATTTATACAAAAAGGGAAGCATACCCCCTTTAAAATAAATGCACACAAGAAAATCGTGGCACACTTTAATCACACTCTAAGACGAATTTATCAGTAATTAAAATAGTGGCCATAAACAACAGAGATACATTGAACAACCTTCAATGCCAATGCATATACCTTCATATACCCTAAAAAAAAAAAAGCGGAGCTTAAAAGCTAGTTGAAAGTTCGTGCAAGTTTGTGCACTTGGAATTCTAGCTTAAAAGCTAGTTGAAAGTTCGTGCAAATTTGTGCACTTGTAATTCTCAACAATTTATTCGCCGCCTGGGTAGTATAAATAGGATTTGCAAATTGCTGGTTGGTGTGACAGCAACTGAAAGTGTACTGACGAAGGCTTTGCCGTGGCGGCAGCCGAAACGGCCGTCTACACAGCCACAGCTACTGTTCATGTTCAAATGTATTCTCTGTTGAATTTTCTGGTTGATTATTGAACTATAATCAAACCTCGACCTTGAGCCTGCTAACATTCACTTTGAACAATAAATAAATAAATCAACTACATAAAAAAAATGTTGGGCTTTGACTCTAATGCTCCCTTATACCTAAACGAGCAGCTAACCAAAGAGAGTAATGATCTTTTTAAAGAAGCAATATAGCTTAAAAAACTTAAGCAACTCCATGCTGTGTTCACACGCAAAGGTGTCGTGCATGTGAAGAAGTTTAAGAGGGGCGACGTCTTCAGCGTGGAAACACTCGAAGAGCTTTTAGGGAGAAGCAGAAGCCGATCGCTCAGCTACTGTTGCTTCGTCGGTTGGTGTATTTCGCACTTAGTATGTGTGACAGCTCTTTCATATCTCTTACTCTTAGTTTTAATTCTCATGATGCATATCCTTATCTTTTTAGTATATTTGTTTCTTTTTCAAAATTGTGAGCGCCTCTTTCAATTCTTAATTTATAATGTACTCTTACTCAAGTAGTCTGAGCAAATCCAAAGCAAACAGTCATGCCGCTGTTAGAATATTTTCTTAGCAACAAAAAGGGTTGCATATCTGTCATATAAATGCCCAGAGTTTGACCAAGAAAGTAGACGAATTTATTTGCCAATTCCGAAGAAGATGTTATCTGTGTATCCGAGACGTGGTTTACGTCAAATATCTGTGATGCGTTAATTGATTGTGATGGTTTTTGTGTCTATCGTTCTGACCGAGAGGGCCATGATGGAGGAGTCTCGATTTTTGTGAGTAAGAAACTCAAGTCAAAAATAGTATATAAGCAATCTTCGGGATGCTCAATGGAGTATATCTTGGTCGAGATTAGTACCAGAACAACTAGCAAGATATTGATAGGGTGTGTCTATCGTCCGAATTGGAATATTGACTACACTGACCTAACTACATTACTCTCTACTTTGACCCTCCCTTATGTTCATGTAGTTATAGCAGGTGACCTTAACAACAACATGCTTACCGATAGACAACTGCCAGACTCCTTTGGAGCTCTTGGACTAAAATTAGTAAATTCACTGGTACCCACCCATTACACAAGCACAATCGACTCACTTCTGGATTTTTTTTTTTTTTGTTAGCGATTCAACAAATGCTGTATTCTTTGACCAAGTCTCCGTACCAGTATTCTCAAAACATGACCTTATATTCATGACATATGATTTAGAACCGGATTTTACAGACCACTTTATTGAATATAAAGATTATAGAAACATTGACTATGACCTACTTAGCGCTGAATTCTCTAGATGTGATTGGGACTCCATATATACCCTTTTTACAAATGCGTACCACTTCGCCGAAAGATGCTAAAATCCACTCCTAAGCCATGGTTTAACCCAGAAATTAAATGTGCAATAACAAAACGAAATAAAGCTTATGAGGCATGCAGTCATATTGATCCAAACTGCAAAACATGCACATTATCATGAAAAATTTAACAACAGTTAACAGTTCCGCCGACTAGGAATAGGCAAGCAACAGACACCTGAGCAATCCAATGTCAACATTAATAACCTTAATAAAATATTTGCCCAAATACAAGTACCTGAGGTAACAGAAAATCCGTACCTGTATAACAATTGTCATATTAGCTTTAGTTTTGAGTGTGTTAATGTCTGTGACGTCCTTCAGTCGACTTTAAGAGTCAAGTCAAACGCTATGGGACTTAACAATATATCCCCAAAGCTTATTAAGATATTGCTGCCCAAATTATTACCAATTATATCACACATCGTGAACACTGTCTTCACCACTTCGACATTCCCTCACGCATGGAAGATTGCGAAGATAATAACCATCCCTAAGACTAACGCGGAATTTCGACCAATATCGATTCTGCCGTTTTTGTCAAAGGTATTTGAGCAACTTATGGCCACTCAAATAAATGTCTTTCTAGTAGAAAACTTCCTTTTAAATACATGTCAATCAGGATTTAGAAATCACAGAAGTTGCATCACTGCAGAGGTAAAAATTACAGATGATATTCGTGAACAGACTGACAAAAATAATGTAACATTTCTTACCCCCTTAGACTTTAGCAAGGTTTTTGACTCAGTAAATCATCAACTCCTCGTCACAAGACTAAGCAAATTATACAATTTTACATCGACTGCCCTTAACCTTATGACCATTTACCTACGTGGACGAAGTCAGGCAATTGTAAATAATTCACAGAGTTCAGATTGGCAACAGCCAAATTGATTATGTTGGCAAGGCAGACAACTTAGGCATAACATTAAAGAGCACACTAGCATGGCAAGATTACTTATATAAAAGCACAGGTCGAACGTAAGGCATGCTCAGGCAACTCAATCTGACAAAAAAGTTGATACCGTTTTACTGAGTTGAATTGTTCGGAAGCGTTAGCGCTGTAAGTCAAGAGAGGTTAAGGGTCGCTCTTAACAACATCGCTAGATATGTGTTCAAAATTAGTAGATTTGGTCACATCAGTGAACATGCAGATAACATCTTTGGAATATCAATGCAATCTTGGGTCAAACTTAGAGTCATATCACAACTTCACCGAATTATAATGACAACAGAACCGGCATACTTATATGACAAGATACACTTTGCTTTTACACGTCGAACCAATAATATTAAAAACATAAACAATCGATTGTCATGCTCAGATAATCATTTCTTTGTGCATGCAGGCTTTATAATCAGCTACCAAATTCACTAAAAACAATAAGAAGCGCGCCACAATTTAAATCGCAATTAAAAACAATATATGCACCATAAAATTAGTATCATTATCATTATCATTATCACCCTCTGTTTGATTAGGTTAGAATAAGCAAATTATTTTCTAGTGATTGATTTTCGTGACTAATGCAATAACTAATAAGTTTCTATACATGTAGCATTAGGAAGCACAAACTCAATAAATATAAATAAATAAAATATAACATTGAAAATGCAATCGTGATTGGTGACACCAATTCGCGTATAGGGTGTGAGCAACAAAGTTTGGATGAGGTCACGCTAGAAGCGTTCAAAAATAGAGCGGATAGTAGACACTCTAAATGGCAGAACAATGGGAGACATGGATAGAAACTTCACGTTTATTAACAAGAACGGCAGCTCAGTTATCGATCTATGTGCGGTTGATAGCGCGATTTTGGAAAGGAAAGGGTAATAAGGTGGAGAGCAATGTCTGGTCCGACCACATGCCTATCGAACTGAAAGTAGCAATCTTGGGATCTACAGCACCGGAGAAGAAACTCAAATTGCTGCCAAAATTATCCTGGTCTAAAGAGTTTAATGATCCCTACACGACTAAGCTGTTATATACATCCCCAGTGAGGCCTACCCCCAATCATTAACTCTCTGTAAGCGCATTGAATCCGTCCAGAAGCAGTTCCTTTTGTTTGCCCTTCGCAACTTGAGTTAGGATCCACAATTGAGGCTTCCCTCTTATTTATCCAGACAAAAGCTTTTAGATTTACCGACTCTTGAACAGTGACTTACCATGTTGGGTATAATGTTTCTGCACAAGCTTACTTTGGTGTGTGAACTTTAATGTCCCATCAAGACTAACACGTAACTTTATACCCTTGAGGTTTCCTTTGGCCTCTTCTTTATATGCCGCCAATTGTCCGTTTCGCATTCTGTGTAGGGATTATAATAAGATCTTTCCTCTTCTCAGTGATATCATTTCCGATGAAGGCTTTCGTTTTTATTCTTTACAATCTTGCCCTTACTTAGCTTTAAGTACTATTTTGAACTCCCTTCTGATCACCAACGCTGCGAGCAGGGGCGTAGCTGGTCATTGTGACCAATAAAGTACCCGCAACGGATCAGAAGGCGTTCAATTTAATCTTTGTTTTCCTTTTCACCATTTTCTTGTTGTATTATAATAGAGCTGTGTCTAAGAGACGTTGTTGCAATTAAAATAAAAAACCTAATAATAATAATAATATGCTTACTTTGTTGATTTCAAGGCTGCTTTTGAACGAGTACCCCGTCAACGCCCAATATACAAACTGCAACGACAAGGGATATCCACTAACATGATACGGTTCGTAGAAAAAATATATTCGCAAACGAACTGCGCAGTCTGGACAGGAGACGAACTCTCGGAGCATTTTCAAACAATGAACGGAGTAAAACAAGGATGCCTGATGTCACCATTGCTTTTTGCGTGGTACCTGGACGATCTTCACGAGCACATAGGAGGTGGTCTTTACCTTGAGAACACCAACATATGGCTTCTATTGTATGCAGACAATATTGTTGTTGTAGCGGACAATCCCTCAACACTTCAGCTAATGATTGGAAAACTGGAGATATACTGCTCATTGTTGGGCATGGAGGTGAACAAAACGAAATGCGAAGTCATGGTGTTCCGAAAAGTAGGAAGGTTGTCAGCATTGGAGAACTGGACATTTCAGGCAGAACAGGTAAAGGTTGTACAGGAGTAGAAATACCTTGGAGTTGTCTTGACGCCAACAATGAGTTTCAAAAAACATGTAACAGCAAGAACGAGAGAAGCGAAGGCGAGTATAACTCAGTGTGGGCCAATTTTCTAAACAAGGGAGCCCTCAGCCTAGATGCAAAATGGAAAATATTCACCGCTATTAGCAGAACGTTGCAGTGTTATGGAGCCCAAAAATGGGGAGAAGAAATAAGCGACGAGCCAGATCAATTGCAACGATTCTTTATTAAGAGGATACTTAAGCTGCCAGAATGTACGCCGAATTATATCTTCGCAATTGAGGCGGGACTAGAAGATGGGCACATCTACAGCTTAACTCTTCACCTCAAATATTTGGCACGAGCGTTATATGAGTATGAAAAATCTAGACTCCCGCATATCATAGCTAAGCAAATGATGCGCAAAAACTTGGGATGGTACACTACATTTCTGGCCATGCGTGAGCAAACTTTACTCTGGATACTCTGGATAGCAATGTATCGCATGATGGATGGATCGAAGGCAACATAAAAGCTTCTTACTGCACTGTAAGAGGGGAGTCGCAGGCAACATATACTCAAGGCATCGGAAAGATGACACAGCCCCAAAGGGCCGGCGCCTCTCTCTCAATCTCTTGGATTGTGCGCTTCTAATTTTTAGCACAAGAGAAAGGGACCTACAGTTTAACGCCGAATCCGAACGGCAGTTTGAGATGCTTTTCATGGCTAATTACTGCAATGCTGGCGCCAACAGCAAAGAGGTGTGGCCGGGTGTAAAGTTTTATTCAAAGAAAAAAACTTTTCATTAGATGTTCCGAGGCGGTATCGAACCCACGACCTCATGCTCAGCAGTCGCGGACACTAACCGCTGAGCCACACCGGCCACACTTATTCAGTACTACTCTGGTTAATACACCTGGCTGCCCGGGTCGTCCCCAGATACCAGATCGTTCACCTTGTAGTATGGAAGAGTGGTTTGGTGTTACAATTATTTACCTAAAAGTTAATTTAAATACATTGGTAAAGTGTTTACAAATTTGAAAATAAAATCAATGTATAATACAGAAAAGTTTTCTTTTCTATAACTAAAAATCTTCCGTGTGTATGCGCCATCTTTAAGTTGAAGCATCTTTGATATAATGGAAAAGGGTGTTATAGTTTTTGCCATTCAGGATGATAATGAGCTGTTGCGATGAGAGCCGTGTTTGTTGCCAGTATAGTTTTCTGATTTCACCCAAAATCGGACATACTCCTATGAAATGCAACGAATCCTCCTTCAGGTTTAGGTTACACAAAGTACAATTGGCTTCTGTACCCCTGTTATAGCATCTGCTGTTCAGATTCAGCATTTCGCACCTTGCTCTGAATATTGAGGAGATTTGGAGTTGGCTGTACTGGTTGTTAAACTATTTGTATTCTCCCAACGAATAGTTTGGTTGCCTGTAGAGCTCTATGTGCATATGGATGTTGCTGACTTTTTCCGCCAGCCTGCTCCAGACTTTAAAACACTGGGAACCTTTTTACTGTAAGTCCTTGGTAATGGTTTTTACCAAACGGGTTTCGGGCAAAGCAATTATCTTCCTCATATAAGCGAAGTGTGTACTTAATGTTTGGCAGTACAGCGGAGGGATTCCGGTTTCAATAAATAAGGCGTAATTTGGAGTATTTTGGGGCAATCTGTACATTTTTTTCTTCATGCTTTTCCACTTCATCATACATTAGAATTGTCTGGGAGGTAGCTTGGAACATCCTGTATTTAATGCTCTGTAACACATTTGCGTTGCCTAAGAGGGGTTTCCAGGTGCTGTTGAGGGCTCTGATGGCATACTGAAATTTCTGCTGTAAGTGGGTGCTGAGTGACATGTTTGACGTGATCGTTACCCCTAGGTACTTAAATAATTTTACTCGTTCTATTTCCGATCCATTGATGTGCCATTTTTCGTCATTTCTGATCCTTCCTCTGTTGTTCCGTATGGGTAGAACTTTGGTTTTTTCAACATTAATTGTGGGACCCCATATACAGCAGTAGTTGTACACATCATCCAGCATTACTTGCAGCATCTCCGGAGACTCTGCCATCAGAACCAAATCATCAGCATATATAAGAACTTTTATGTGTGTCCCTCCAACCGAAATGCCACCTCTAATCCAGTGAACTATGTCATCGATGTACAATGCGAATAAAAGTGGGCTTAGCATGCATCCCTGTTTTACGCCAGTGTTATTTTCGAACCAATTGGATAACTTAGCTCCATCCCATACTGCTGCCTCGGTTCCATTGTTATAACATATGTTGAGGTGCTCAATTTGTACCACAAACTTATTCTGTTTACTGTGTCAAAAGCGGCTTTAAAGTCCACAAAACAGCAATAGAGTTTTTTTACTTGCTTGTAGGCGGGAGGTTGCGATCGATGTGAGCACATATATGGCGGATACCGTTGAATATCCACGCCTGAATCCAAATTGGAATTCGCTGAGTTTTGAATGTTCATTTACCCATTTCTCTAATCTGGTAAGCAGAACCGATGCGAAGATTTTAGCTTGAACGTTTATGAAGGATATACCCCTATAGTTACTGGGATCTTCGAGGTTGCCTTTCTTGTGTATTGGAAATATAATACTTCTTTTAAAGCTTGTTGGAAAAGAGTCGCTTGCTATAACCTTATTATACTCCGCAGTAATACAACTTATAAAGGAATCAGGCGCATACTTGAAGAACTCCGCTGGAATTCGGTCTTCGCCAGGTGCCTTGTTCAGCTTGGCCTTTTTTATAGCCATTCTGACTTCTTCTTCAGAGATCATGGAATCTAACTTTTCATCTTGTGTTTGGGGAAGACTATAGCTAAACTGGATTGCAGTCTGATTCGGGTTAATAAATAGCAATTTTTCAAAATAAACCGCCATGCAGTTCGCGTCCGTTCCTATTACGCTTCGAGTCGTCACTCCGTTCAGCCTTCTTACCAGGCTCCAAAAGGGTTTGCTGTCTTTACGGCTGATATTTCCACTTCGATTTTGGCGTAGTATTTCTTTTGTTTTTGTCTGCAGACGTCTTTGTAAGTGCGGTTGGCATTTTGATATTCCCGTTTAGCTTCTGCTGTGTTTGCCGTCCTCACCCGGCGCAGTTTCTGTAGAGATGCTATCCTCGCTTCGTCGCAGACTGTGTCAAACCATGGCTGTTTATCTCCTCTCTGGTTGGTGGTTTGCATACCGTTTGCTGCAGTCTTCATACAATCTGTTAGCATCGTCATGCTCAGCTCTGTGTTTTCATAAGTGTGCTGTGATATCAATTTGTTTAGTTTTTCCGTAAAATTGTGCGCTAGATGGTCTTTCCATTTAGATCCATTTAGGTCTTTCCATAAGAGATGTCGCTTTTAGCGATGCAGTTACTATTATTGGCTGATGATTCGAGTAAAGCTGATTTTCGACTTGCATGTCATTTATCACGTTGTTCCAATCTCCTCGTATCATACAATAGTCAATAGTCGACCGAGCTTCACCTCTGATATATGTAAGCTCTCCGAGAGCGTCACTCTCGGTCCATTCCATTTATAATGGTCAGCCGCAGATTTTCGCATATTTCTATTATTTTTTTGCCTTTATTATCAAGTGTTTCATCTATAGATCTTCTCTGATAAGCGCCAAGGCCACTTGCAGTGCTATGATCCTCAATTGGTATCTGTTCAGTGCCTACACGCGCATTGAAATCTCCGATGATCATTATATTTTCAGCGTCAGCTTCGCTCAGCATGTTATAAAGTTCATCAAAGTCCAACTGCCAGTTGTTTCAGTTCAGATACACAGGAATAATCAGAAACCGTTGGCCTGCTATTGTGAAGTTTAGAATTGTTTGATTCCCGATGGTTGAAAACGATCCATTGCAGCTGCTCATAAACGATTTTCGCACACCACAAAGGCAGCCACCTGAGGCTTGCCCTCTGGTTGCAGTTCTGATAGCGAGCGTCCATCTTGTGTAGTAATCGTTGTAAATGTTTCGTATTTTGCCGCATTTTTTTCGATGAAAGTCTCATAGAATAAAAATTTCTCGCTCAGCCTGATGAAGTTGAAAAAGCCGCCATGTAATCGTTTATTCGCTAGACCGACGATGTTGTAGGATAAAATTTTAAAGGTTGATACGTCGGCTATACAGTTATTTAGGGCGATTATCTTATTACTATGCTTAAATATAGGTTTGCATTTACCAGCTGTATTCTTTTTTACTTTTTTGACTGAAGAATATTCATTAAGGAATTAAAGTCTAGGTTGAGTTGAGGCGCTCCAAAAGGGTAGAGTTCCGCTAGTATGGTCTGCGCGTCAAGCTGGACACTCATGAGTTTGTTGTCCCTAGACCAGTGAAACCACTTGTTGGCGACTCTCATCCTGTCACCAGAAACAAGAATTTTATGAACCTTGCTCACTGATTGAAGTTGTCGTTCCTCGTTCAAGTCCCTTTCAATGTAGATGTTTGTTCCACTCAGCATCTTAGTAGCCTTAAGAACAGCGTTCATACTGTGCTCAGAATCCAGTTCCACTAAAACGTTCATTTTATTATTTTTTTCGAATATCTTTCTGGCGCCGTTGATACGTGTGGTTGGTGGGAGCTGTAGTTGGTTTTTACACACCAACTCTGCTTCCTTCAAAACGTCTGGATTTGCGGTTAGTCCCTTGAATATAATATTTTTGCTTTTGAGTTGGTCTTCAATGTGGTTCAGTCGCCTTTGGTCAGATTCTCTATCCTTTTTGAGCTGTTCCACCTCAGATTTTAGTTGCTCATTTTGAATTTTTAGGTCATTCATATCCGTGGCTAGAAAATCGAGTTTAACTAAAACCTCAGCATTCGTTTCCCTATTGGTTTCTCGAATAATAATTCGTAGATCTTCAACAGATAGTTCCGAGAGTGTTTGTTTTTTTGTAGGTGCATTTTCCTCTGTCGACGTTTGCGCAATTTGCCTTTTAAAGCTGGTGGTATTTTGAGACGTGCCCGGTGCGATCCCATCGATCATCGACTGCTTGTGGGGAGGTGTATGCAGCATTTGGTCGTTGAAGTTCAGAAAGCTTTTTTAATATTATTAAGTTTCGTATAAAATATATTTCAGGCGTATTTCGACAAAGTATGCTGACACACCTCGAGTGCAAGTTGAGCTTATGACGTCACGCTTGACCTTAATCTTCGTTCTGGTTGAGATCTTTGCTAGAGCTTTAATTTAAGCTACCTCCCGGTTTGGAACTTGACTTAGGCTTTCTTGCTGGATGTGCTTTTATATAGGTGTCTCGTATGCACTTACACAGCGAATTGTTCGGCACTCATGGACTTTGATCGAGGCTTCTTTTCTGCTAGCTTTGTTTATATTTTAGTGATTTGCTTAACTCGATGTTTTAGTCATTGCCTTCACTTTCTGGTTATCAGTCACTGTTGTTTTATCCAAGCACACCCTTTAACAGCTTTAAGTTGCGCGTTTTCTAAGACTTTTATTCATTTTTACGGATGAACTTGCGCCAAAAAAAACCTTTTCGCATTAGGGTTACTCACACGTAAATGTTAAAATATGTAAATGTAAATAATCTGCAGCTACAAGCAATGTAAATGTATATGAAATAAACATCATCTATCTATCTATATTTGATAAGAAAAAGAGCTCAGCTGCCGGGTCAGTACCTTGGCAAAATGAATCTGCTGCATGTGTAGCAATAAGGCAGAATGAAACTATTACAAAACAGAAACCGCTATTATTAATTTAATTAAATCTTGTGTTCTGTTTATATAAACATTATCTGGCGTTTGCTTTGGTTTCCACCCCCATTTGCATCCACCTATGCGCTCATCACATCCAAAATAGTTGTCAACAATATATTCCTGAGCTGTGCAATAGCGGTTTTTCCACACATGCTTTAGAAACGCCGCTATCGATAGGCCGCTATCTATGCAAAGTGGGTATTTTGTTCAAGTTGCTGGATACACAGCAAACGAAATCGTAAACAGAAAATTCCTGGCACAATTTTTATCTTATGAACTTTGTCAGGAATTTTTTTATTTTGCGTTGCTGGATACCCGGCTTTAACCTAAAACAAAACTTAGTTATTATATGTATTTCCGTTGGGTAATGGGGTTAAGCTGGTCAATATTTTGTTGTGTGTAGCGGGTAAGTTTTTTTAAGTTGTTCTCAGGTTGTGTGGTGTCAGCTTGTTGTTCGTTATGGGCTAATTCCTACGATTTGAAAGGTCGGCTGGGTGGATCCTTAGGAGCCTTCTCCTAGCCCTAGTCCCATTGATTCTTCGGGTTCTAAGCAGTCACCTGGCAAGGCTTTTTGGGTAAGCCGCAACCTTATTCAAATATTTCTCTGCCTGGTTGTTGATAGTATCGCCAACCAAGTTCGAACGTACCACTCAGCACCTGTTATTCGCCTGAGAATTTTAGCCGAAAATACCCGGATTTTGTTCAGGTGTGACTTCGCTGCAATGCCATACACCTGAAGGCCGTACATCCAAATCGGTGCCAGGATCACTTTCTATATGAGGACCTTGTTTCTTAGCGAGAGTTTGTTGTTGGAGTTGAGTAGACAACTCATCCTCTTCGCCTTGCTGTGAAGCTTGCCTACAACTTCGGCGGCATGTTGATTAAAGGTAAGCCTCTTGTCAAGTGTCACTCCAAGATACTTGTGGGCCGTTTTGTGCGGGAGAACCTCTCCATGCTGGAAGACGCCAGGGATACTGTCTTTTCTGAGCGTGTGGGTGACAGATACGCACTTTTCGGGGTTGATGGAGATGTTCCAACGACAGGCCCAATTCTCGAAACTTTTGAGATACTCTTTCAACGCGTCTGTTGCTGAGTATACGCATCTGTCACGTGCCATGATCGCCTGTAGAGAGTTGGACCCAAAACGCTACCTTGAGGTACACCTGCTCGAATCCTGTTCTTCTGGGATGCAAGGCGTTCCTGGACAACTTTAAATGTCCTGTCAGATAGAAAAGATCTGACCATCAAGAAGAGTTGAGGATTGAGCTTTCCCTTCAGCTTGGCAAGTAAGCCATCATGCCAGACGCGGTCAAATGCCTGTTGGATATCCAAGTACGCAGCCACAACATACTCCTTGGCGTGTAATCCTTCCAGAAAGAAGTTGACCACTCTGTGTAGCTGTTCTGGGGTTCCGTGACCCAGCCGAAAGCCGAACTGGAGTTTGGGTATGCTCCTGTTGACTGCTGGGGTCTACAGTATCCTACGTAATACGTAATAAGCATCACTCCAGCAGTTTGCCAAATGCTGGGAGGAGGCTTATAGGCCTGTAGGAGTCCAGCTCGTTAGGGGGCTTCCCAAGATTATACAGCATCACGATGCTGGCTTTCTACCAAGCACTGGGGATTTAACTAAGGCGTAGGGCTGAGTTGAAGATGAGCAACTGGAACAATATCGCCTTGCGAGGGAAAAGCTTTATTGCTCAGTTATCAACTCCATATTCACCAGGAGCCTTGTTGCTTTTGAGCTATCCAATTTCGCTCATCACCTCTTCAAAGGTAATGGGTTTGACCGGCAGCGCCAGGGACGTCCAGTGCTTCTTTGACCATTTGGAGCCTATTGGCCGAGGCAGTGCAGAAGGGCTGGAAACTTTTTTCCAGGTTCTGTCCGTGGCTTCCTTCTTGATCTTAACCAGCGGATTCCTGACCCGATTGGCGAACCTCCTGTATAGCCTGTCAGCTGCAGGATCGTGACTCCTCGCATACTCCCTCAGGCGCTTTTTGAGTGATATTAGGCCCTCAGCCTCTGGGGTCAAAACCCGTCTTCCACGTGGTGTATGTGCGCGAAGTGGGTTTTGAGGAGCGGCTTTAGTACCAGCTGCTTTGACTTTTCTCATGAATATGTCAATCGCATCATCAACATCCTGAGGGGCCTGCACTTCCATGTTGAAAAGGAGGGAGTAACTCAATTCCTCCTGGAAGCCGCGCAAGTCAGATCCTGGGAGCAATACTCGGCTTCTGACTGGAGCTGTTTCAGGACTCAGGCCCACAGTTGCCAATACGGGGAGGTGGTTGGAAGAGAGCTCATATTCTTCCTGCTCATCGATAAGGTAGTCTGGAAACCCCTTGTATAGGAAGAAGTCCAAGCAGGTGGGTGTATCTATCCGGTTGTATGGGTAGTACGTCGGTCTTCCGGTTGCCAGGACTTGCTGGGAGTCACCACTGATAGCCTGGGGCAGCGCTGTGCCGCGTGGGTTGGCCCTGTAGTCGCCCCAGAGCCGGTGCTTGGCATTGAAGTCTCCGGCGATAAGCACCTCAAAGCCATAAGCTCCATAGTGATGGTGGTAGGTAGGCAGCCCCCATAAGCACCAACGCTGTGGTAACCATAATGGCTGCAAGCTATATGTAGTTGTTGAAGACCGGATGTAGGTGGTAGTGAATTATGTCCTGCTTTTCTAAGACTCAAGAACCACCCCTGGGCCGACCTCCAGGGTGATCCGCACGATAGCATGCGTATCCGTCCATGGCAAAGTATGTCCCGGCAGGCAAGAAGGTCTCCGAGATGAGCATAATGTCAATGGTATGCTTATCAAGGAAGACCTTAAGTTTGTTAGCGTTGAGAATAACGCTACAAGCGATCCAGGTACCGAGGCGAGGGAGTTCTCCATTACTTGGAACCGCAATGTCCCATGGTGGAGCGGAGCTCCTTTATCTCCTGTAGGAGCTCGGCAATGGTGGTTTGGAGGCCAGCAATGGTTTGGCTCCCAGGTAAGTTTGGATGGTTGAGGTTTGGTAAGTGAGTACCGATATGGGTTGAGCTCTCTCCCAGTGGGGCGGGTGAGCATCCTGGTGAGTTGAGAAGCCTTGATCTGCTCCTCGCTGGCCATCCGAGTGGGAAAGGTGGTTTGAGCGGCCCTGCGCTGCTCACCCCCCGCATGCCATGTGGTTACCAAAACAATTGGAGCATTCAATATCCTCCTCGATTTTTGCTTGGCAGACGTTAGAGTTGGTCCTGTGACCTTTGCCGCACCGCTCGCATTTAGGTTGCTTTATGCGGTAGTTTTTACTGTGGCCAAACTCAAAACATCTGCAGCATTGCCTCATGTCCGTATTTTTGCGTTTTAGCCCGCCGGTGACCCTTTGGCGTCCCATCTTGGCGATACGGAGTGCCTCCCTGTTATTATCGCCTTTCTTAAGGTCAATGAACGAAACATTTTGTTTGGGAGCCCCCTCGGTGGTATCTGGGGCTCCAGGCAGGTTAGCCTAGCCCTTGGGGTTGTAAAGGTTGACCAATGAGTGGCCCATACCGCCGAAGGCCGAGTAGATCTGCTCCTTAGGGGTGGCAGTGATCATTCTGTGGGTCTCCGAATCTTTATGGAAGATTCGCAGATTCCGGCTTGCGGCCATCTTAAACTCATAGGAGTCCTAGTCAGTCGCAGCATTGATCGTGGTTTCAATGGCCAGAACTTCGCCCACACCAGGTACCGTAATTGGCCTTGGCTAAGTCGGCTTTTTTGCATTTACTCGACCTGTTCTGGTGTCCTTTTTGGTAGATTTCGAACCAGGGCGTTTTTTAGTATTTATTTTTGTCCAGGATGCAATGGAACGAATTCCGGCATGGTTCTGGTGTCAGCTATTGGTAGCAGGACTTTATCAGTGCTGGGCGATTGTCCAACAGGATTGGCAGCAGGCTCCTAAACCTTCTGGTAAAGTGTAAAGTCCATATCCATAGGCTTAGCCAGATCTTTTGTTTTGGCACTATTGGCCAATACGAATTTAATATGATTGTGTCTTGCAAGTGCCTTTGCACTAGTTTGGCTTCCTCCATTTGCCACTGGTGCCATATAAGGCCCATTTATAAGCGCTATCGTAGTCGTTGTTGTTACTGTTGCTGTTGTTGTAGAGGGTGTTCACAGAGATGTTGACGCGGAGTGCAAGCCGGAATGCATAGTCGACCACATCTGTCTTGCGTTTCCTAGGCAGAACACTCGGGGCAGATGATCTCAAGTGGAGATCCAGGAGCCTCTCCATCGTTTTCAAAAGAACTATGATGGACTGATGGGTCTGTAGTCTTTTGGAGAGTTCCCTGCTCTTCCCTGATCTTCCCTGCCTTGGGGATGAAGACCACTCTCATCTCCCTCCTGCTGTCTGGGAAGTAACCCGTGAGGAGACATTTCTTGAAAACCATGGTCAACCATGGCAGTAGATTCAAGATCGATATTTGCAACATAATTGGGTGTCTTGAGTGTTTTTGGCATATGTTCCATCCGGGTTACACAGTAACACCGGCTTGGATGGATCTTTAGCCAGCACACGTCGAAGTCTGGACGCTTCACTGGTGCAAGCAATATCCTCGGAAAATTTTGCCCAAGATTCTCTTCTTGCCTTTCGGCACGCCCCTTTGATTTTTGAAACACCCAGTCGGTAGGCCTACCAGTCTTCTTGTTGGTCAAATTTGCTTTATTGAAGTGCTTCCTTCCTTTGTGGTTATGCTTTGGGGGTCGATTAACCGGGCAGGATTTAAGAAAAGCTCTGCTTAGCACGTATGTTATAGTCTGGGTGCATTCTTCAAGTGAACCAGAGTGCAACAACTCTACGTCCCGAAAGACGGGGATTGTTTGCCTGACTGTTCTTGCGAATTTTTTCCAGTTTGTTCTTTTGGGGTTCCTGTAGGAAGTAGATTTCTCTCTGCATTTGTTTACATCGAACTGTATCCAATAGTGGTCCAAAAAGGAGCACTTGGTTGATACATGCCAATTGTCGACTGTCAGAGAGCCCCTGCTTAGCGCTACGGTTATGTCTATAACCTGAGCACTGTCCTTATACCGTAAAATGGGGTGCTCACCCCAGTTATACAGAATAAAGATTGTGCTCAAAATGTAGTCCAGCAGTGCCTCTCCTCTATCGTTAATATCCGTGCTATGCCATATGGAGTGGTGGTCATTCGCATCGCTCCCCATGATAGCTTCGATGCCTTCTTTCTGCGCGTGGCTCTGATGCTTCCGATGGGGGATCCTTTTCGTCGTACGGAAGATAGGCCGAGGCAAGGTATAGGTTCCTCCCGTTCCTTACCTCGATCGTCACCACTGTAAGGCCCTTGTCAATTTTGACGGAAAGAGAAAAGCACGTTACATGTTCTCGGCTTACCCACGTTTCGGGGGAAGCGGAGATGGTATCCGCGAGCATTCAGTCCTCGAACCCATTCAGCTAGGATCCAGTGTTCCTGGACGAGTGCGTCATCAACCCTCTCCTCCTCCATGAATCGTAGTAGGTCAACATAGGGTACCAGAAAACTATGGCATATGGAAGGATGAAAAACTACCATTCTAATCATTTTTTTTTTTTATTATATTTTACATCCTAAAATCCAATAACTTCGCCAAAAATATAATATTCGGCTTGCTGAAGGCATACCCAAGGACGATGCACCCGCCAAACTATTTAAATCTGTGATATTCATCCCGACATTCTCTGACAGACTGACAAGATCCGATTACTATAACAAGAATTTAATAAAAATTACACACAAGCCAATATATACCACCGAGATGTTTTTTAGCAAAACAAAAAGTAAGATAGACCAAATGGACAAAAATAATATAGTTCACCATGCGCTGTAGACGGAACCAACATATGCAAAAAGTATATGTTGGTACAACAAACACAAAACTAAAAACAAGAATCTCTGGACTCAAATCTGACATAAAACAACGAGGAGAAACCACAATCCAAAAAACAGCGCTTGAAGAATGTGTTTTTATTTTATAAAAAGAAAAAAAACACAAAAAATACCTCTGACCTCGAGCCGGCAAAAACAACATTGTTACAACACTAAGTTCATCAGTCGGAACCACTATTATTAAATATATGTCAAAATATATACTATATACTCATGTTTGAAAGTGCTAAAAGAACCATGATGGCTTCAGAAACTAATTATGGGGTGAGGTAAATTTAACATGAGACGGGAGAGAGAAGGTTGGGGAATTGGCCGAAACCATTGAGCGACCAACTAATGGTAGGGAGGGCAGCTCAGAGAACAAGAAAAGACACCTTTTTGCCAAGTACCCTAAGCAGGAACGGTGCCGTAGTGACCGTCACAGAAATAAAAAAAATATAAATATTATTTTGTTATCCGATTAGCTGTTATATTTCATTCGGATTTGAAATTAGCACCCTGGTCCTGGCACGGTGGTAGCCTGGCTGGAGCTATCAGGGCTAATTTCTTCCAGATATATAAACTATAATTTTTATAGTTTCGAATCGTGCCAATTATTACAGAACTCAATGGATAGAGTTAGAAAAAGATACGCTATGTAAAGATCATGGAAATAGTCCATTTAGAAAGAAAGAAAAATTGTCGATGCTGTCCACAAGTTGACCCCACATCCACTCAGACACTCCGCTCCACAGGCATGCCCTCATACACTCACTCATACAGACTCCATGCATACCCTTCCATACCAGCCATATTTACTCAATATTCCCTACTTGCACGCTACCTATTCAACCTGATTGCTGTTCTGACAGCATGGCCTTTCTCACGCCCCATTCACTCTGCTAACGCATCACGACCATGGATCATTATTGGCCTTCTCTTCATGGCAGTCCGTCTATTTGTCCATGAGATCACTTGCAGTATCACCATTACCCCTTTCTTCTAGAATACCCACCCCGAACTATAAGCCTTTACCAACTCTTGGATTTCGTTTTATCATTCACTCAAAATACAATATTTTTGGAGCCTATAAATTTCATTACGAAGTTTTCTACCGCAAACTACAATTATATAATAAAAAGTATATAAAAATAAATCTACACAACAATATGATCCATGAAAATTTCAATAATATAAAAAAAACCAGAAGTACTATGAAAAATTTTACTAAAAAAATAAAGTCACACAATAAAGGAATGTTTTGCTGTCTTGCTTGTGATTCGTATCCAACAGATGCTTTGCGCTGAAGGCGTTGAATTTATAGCATGCTCACTACTATCTTGCGATTCCGCGATTGAGAAACATTAGGGGTTGATTTGGCCTTTTTTGTATAAATACCATTCAGAGGAATTTTATTGTACTTATCTGGGGGTTGATGAAAAATTTTAAAAAATAAAATAGCAAACAAAACCACACGGTCAATTCGCGGATGCACATCTCACACACAAAACTTAATGACAGCTGAGCAGCTAAATTCCACATATTAATATTTTTTTCGATCTATGCAAAACGCTAAACTTTTCACCTCCCCCTTCTGGACACCCAAGCTCAGCTCAAAAATGGTGCTGCCGAAGTCTGCCTCAGTTCGTCTCTGCCTGCCTCGCCGCTGTCCACGAAATTATCCCCGTTCTTTTAAGCGGAGGCTGGCGCTTCTGCGATGCGCTTATGGATCAACGCATTGATTTTAGCGGAGTGCGGGGGACTATTGTGCGTGCATAGTAGAGCTGAAGAAGCATCGCTGCCTTGCGACATCGGCAATTTCGATGTTTTGGAAGTAAAACATCGATGCAACACCGATGTCTTTCAGATTTTAAGAGTCTGCCAATGTACCGTCCCAAAGCACTTTCTTGCTTGAGATTAAATAGAAACTAATTATGAACGTAAATAACTTTATAATAATACTAGCTGACCCGGCAAACGTTGTTCTGCCATATAAATTGATTCTAGTATATTATATTTTTGTGAATTTTTCGGTTGTTATACGAGGCCCGTACCAGAAATGGCCGACCTAGCCCAGTAGTGTTGGAAAATGTTCACAAAAAATATTAAAAAGGGGAAGTACTTTATAGTCTTAAAAGCTTAAGTTTGAAGTTTGGTGCCTTTACCTTGCACAGTTTTTTTTTTGGTCGATTTTAATAGAGAACGCCTGTTATTGATTTGCAAACATGGACAAAGTTGGTCATCCTTATGTGTTACAATACTTTCATATAAAAGGTCTTAGTCCAACCAATTTTAAAAATGAGCTGGATTCTACCTTACGTAATTCTGCTCCCTTGTTTACAATAATATAATATTGGGTGGCTTAGTTTAAGCGAGGTCGTTTGAGCTGCGAAGATGAACATCGTAATGGGCGTCCAAATGAGGTGACCACTTCAGAAATGGTGGCCAAAACTAAAAAATGTGTATTGAGTGACCGGCGATTGAAAGTTCGTGAGTTAGCTGAATGTGTAGGCATTTCAAAAAATGCTGTACATCGCATATTGACCGAAAAATTTTTTTTTTTAACTTATTTTGTATTTATTGGATTTTCTCTTAATGAGACTAACAATAATTTTCAGATCTTAATCTAGAAACTATTTTATAAACCATCCCCTGTTGGAGATAGTTTGTGTTCTGCGGCCCTTCAAGTCAGTCGCTGGGTTGGTAGGTCATTTCTCCTGAGACGAGAATGCGTTGCTAGCATTCACATTGCGAATGTACCATGGCACTCCAGTGATGGTTTTGAGAATTCTTGACTGTGATCTTTGGAGGATGTCCACACTGCTCGCACAGGCATTTCCCCATAACTGCAAGCCATACGTCCAGACAGGCTTTATGATGCTTTTGTACAGTAGGACTTTATATTCCAGTTTAAGAGGGGAACGGGAGTTGATTAGCCAGTGAAGTCTAGTGGTTGTTGACGTTTGGGGGCTTGAGTGATGAGCAGCGGCAGTAATGATAGACGTGAGGGCTTGATCTGTATTGTCGATGTCTTCTTCGCTGTTTATGGTTGGGCTCAGCTCGATGTGACTGCTGATATATTTTTTGTATTTGAGCCAGCTTGTCTTGTGTGATGTCAGGCTCCGAGGATATTCTCTAACATGAGGGCACTCCAGAAGGGTGAATATTATTGGAGAATGGTCTGATGACAAGTCAGCAAGGGCTTCTGCAGTTATCAAGTTTTGTGGAACTTTTCTTGTTATAGCAAAGTCTATAAGATCGGCTAATTTTTTGGATCTGCCGGCCAGTATGTAGGCCTACCCGGAGATACATTGTCGAGTTTGTTTGATGCGCGCGTGAGTACGCTGTAGAGTTGCTTCCCTTTGGGATTGGTCAGTCTTGAGCCCCAGTGGGGATGTTTCGAATTATAGTCACCCGCAGCCAAGAAGCGTTGACCAAGTGTATTAAAGAAATCTAGGAATTGGTTTTCTGATATTGCGAAACGTGGGGGACAGTAAACCGCGGACAGAGTGATATTGCCTCGTTTAGACTCTACACATATCGATGTGGCTTGTAGGTAGTTTTCCGAAAATCCTGATAGTGGGTAATTCTTGATGCGGCTTCTGACGAGGATGCCAGTGCCACCATGGGCTTTGCCATCTGGGTGATTTGTGCCGTAAAATGCATACCCAGGTAATTGAAAATTATATCGGTCCGTCAAGTGAGTTTCTGCAAGAAGCATTATGTCGATTTCATTGTCTTGGAGAAATTTTGATAGCTCCACTTTGTGGCGGGGAATGCCATTATTTGGATTGTTGCGAAGCGAGCATTTGAATGAGAATTCCTTGTGTTCTCATTTGTTCTTGCATTGCGTTTTGCATATATACCATAAAATCCTTTAGCGTCTGCTGTAACGATAGAAACATAGTTTCTAAGCTACTATAGTTTGATGGTTGTTCCGCTTGTTTTGATGGCAGTGTCGGCTCACTTCGAATTTCATGCGAAACCGTAGATATGGGTCATTTATCATTTCCTAGTTTCA
Source organism: Lordiphosa collinella (assembly GCA_018904265.1). NCBI lineage: Eukaryota > Metazoa > Arthropoda > Insecta > Diptera > Drosophilidae > Lordiphosa > Lordiphosa collinella. The sequence continues at coordinate 240,665 of JAEIFV010000075.1, forward strand.
GGGCGCTTGCGAAAGAAAAACCTTGGGTTGTAGTCGTTGGGGCAAAGGTCGATCTCGTTGCTTTGGTGAAGAAGACTCCAGTGGTCGACTGCGAGGGTGTGAACTGATTAAGGTTTCAATTGGAGACTGGGCAACCTCTGTAGTTTGCAGTGTGGTTACCTCCATAGTTACTGCATTTTTTCACAGATGGATCCTCCTTGTTAGCAGGACATGAGGCAGTGTTGTGCAGCTCTCCGCATGCTACACAAACTGAACCGAAAAATTGGACATGAAAAAGTTATGCGCAAGATGGGTGCCGCGTTTGCTGACTTCAGAACAAAAACTCCGGATGACACGTCTGCCGTTACAATGGCTAAAATGAATGAATTAAAATTTGAACTGCTACCTCACGCCGCTTATTTGCCAGACTTAGCTCCCTCTGATTATTTCTTATTTCCAAACTTGAAAAAATGGCTCGGAGGAAAAAGATTTGGCAACAATGAAGAGGTGGAGTCCGAGGTTAACGCCTATTTTGAAGAGCTTCACAGTTCTTATAATAAAAAAAGGTATCAAAGTTATTGAACATCGATGGGAAAAGTGTATCGACCTAAAAGGATCCTATGTAGAAAAATAAAAAAAAAAAAGATAAATTTTTGTGTTTTAGTAGTTAGGTCGGCTATTTCTGGGAACGCCCTCGTACTTAGTACCGAAGGTACAACTGGTTAAAAGTTGATATTAACCGTTCTACATAGGGAAAACTTTACACCCGGCCACACCTCTTGCTGTTGGCGCCAGCATTGCTGTAATTAGCCATGAAAAGCCTCTCAAAAACTGCCGATCGGATTCGGCGTTAAACTGTAGGTCCCTTTCTCTTGTGCTAAAATTAGAAGCGCACAAGCCAAGAGATTGAGAGAGGCTCGGCTTTGGCCCCTTGGGGCTTTTGTCATCTTGACAAGCCGATTTTACTTTTACTTTACGTAGGGAAAACTACAAATTTCCAGCCCAAATTCCCAGTTCATAACTTAACTAAATTCTGAGACTTATAAAACGTCTAACACTCACTACTACTACTACTACTACACTCACATTATTAACATAAATACCAATTCTCTAGTCGAAAGGAGTAGGTGAACCACGTTCAAACCGATCGTCTGCTTAATCATTTATGACTGGGAATCCAATTGAAAATCTTCGCTTTCGAGATGCGACGTAAAAACATGAAAATCTCGTGATATTTTTGATTGTTCGATCTTTATCTCTACAAATTTGACAGTCTCAATAATAATCTAAGCTCAAGAAAATTTTGCAAATATGACTGGAAATATAATTGAAAATCTTCGCTTTCGAAATGCGACGTAAAAACATGAAAATCTCGCGATATTTTTGATTGTTCGATCTTCATCTCTACAAATTTGGCTTACACCTCCTAGCATTTTGCACCGTTCAATCTGCATCTTTCATTTTCATAAGTATGATCATTAGATAATTTTGAAAATTTCGCGTTTTTTGGAACTTAAAAACCATTGTTGGTAAGGGTCCAACCATTCCTCAAAGATTGTTCGCAATGATCGGTTTAACTTTGCAAATTTCTCGCTTGTGGACCATTTCCTACCCATTTCTTCATCCTAGAAATCTTCGCGGGCAAGCGTCCAACCATTCATCAAAGTTATATTGCAGTTGAATAAACGGTACTATTTTCTAAACTTCGCTGTACTTGGACCATTTTCCGCTCATTTCTTTAACTCGGTACCTTCCCGGGCAAGCGTCCAACCATGCACAAAAGTTACATCGCAATCGGAAATTTTGCGAATTTCTCGGTTCTTGGACCATCTTCCGCTCATTTCTTCAACTTAGAAACCTTCCTAGGCAAGCGTAAAACCAATCCTCAAAGATTCATTTCAATCGGATGAACGGCATAATTTTGCTAGTTTTGCGGTTTTTGGACCATTTCCCGGCGCCACCCGGGTCCAGCGATTATTTTCAAGATAGTGCTGACTACAAATCGATTTAAGCATTTCGCACCGTTCGATATTTTCCTCTATTTACCCGTCTTCATCTAAAATCATGAATACTTTGCATAGTTTGGTGACTTTTTTTGACAGTTTGGTTTATACCTACTATTTAACCGATTACAGTTGCTCTCTATCAATCTTCTCAAAGGCTCAAATCATAAAATTGCATTTATTCGCAAAATTTGGCACCGTGTAATCTGGAGCTTCCATTTACCAACTCATTGTTATATAAGCATTAAGCGCTTTCATAAATACTCTTAAGGAAATTTTGAAAATTTCGCGATTCTTGGACCTTAGAACTCTTCGCGGGCAAGCGTCTAACCATTGGCCAAATTTTCATCGCATTCGGATGAGCGGTAAAGTTTTTGAAATTTCGCGGTTGTTGGACCATTTCCGCCCATTTCTTCAATTAAGAAACCTCCAATCATTTCCCAAAGTTTCATTACAATCAAACATTTTGTAAATTTCTCGGTTTTTGGACCATTCTGCGACCATTTCTTCTACTGGGAAACCTTCTCGGGCAAGCGTCGAACCATTCCCCAATGTTTTACCAAACTGTAAATCAGACAATTTTCGCGGTTTTTGGTCCTTTTCCGCAAATATCTTCAAGAAACCTTCCGGGGCAAGCGTTCAACCATTCCCAAAAGTTTCATTGCAATCGGATAAACGGTATAATTTTGCAACTTTCGCGACTTTTAGTCCATTTTCTTGCCATTTTAAACTCTGTACCAGAGGTACACAGAGTATATTAAAATTGTGCAAAAGTAAGTAACAGGCAGAATGAAGCATCTCCGACCCTACAAAGTATATATAGTCTTGATCAGCATCAACAGCCGAGTCGATCTAGCCATGTCCGTCTGTCCTTCCGCCTGTCTGTCTGTCTGTCCGTATGAACATAAAGAAGAGATAGAGGTTTGACATGTATGGCCCCCGCAAATTGGAAAAAATATTCATATCTTCAAAGTTTTTATAGATATAAGGATCATTCCTGGACAAACTTAGTAATCAGGATTATTTATTGATCCGCCAAAGGAATGGTAAAGATCGGATGAACGGTTGTCGAGTTATAAGGAAAACAAACAATTATGGGCAGCACCTGTCGTAACGGTGATGGGCAGCACTTCACAGGTACAGAGTATGCTATAGTCGGGCTTGACCGACTTTCTTTCTTGTTTTAACTTACTAGAGCCCTTAGCTGGCAAGCACTCAACCATTTCTTAAAGTTTCATCGTAATCGGATGAACGGTTTAGGCAAGCATAAGGGACGGACTGACAGACAGACATTCATTTAAGTATATATATTTATAAGATGTTGTTGAACCGAGGTGGCATCCCTGTTAAGGCGATAGACGTTATTTCGATAGGTCGGCAGTCATCGTCATCAGTCGTTCAACAGCCGCCGCCGTGATCAGCAGACTTTCTTGCAGTCTTTTTAACAATTTAGGCCCGATTTCTCAAAGGTTCCGGTTGGCCAACCGCCGGTCAAATTTGTTCCTCCAGTTGACAAGCGGTCAAGTCATTTGGTGTTCTCAACAGCAGTTTCATCCGATATCGATAAATTCCTAACGCTGCGTTAGGGTGACCAGACACGGTCAACAAATTAGGTATTTTTGTTAGGGATTTTTAAATGTTATTGAATGCTGCTTTTAATATTTTTGCGAAAAATTTATTAAAATTGTTTGCGATGAATCAAAAGCAATAGCTGGGGACCCTTGTTTACCTGCACGGCTTATCAAAGGAACGCTGACTACACAGAAGTCAGCAGCAGTGATAAGAAAGTTGCCACATGCATAAGAACGCAGCTTGGCGGCTCTGCTAAGAATCCTAGTCACAACAAATTGAATCGCAACTGAAGTCAAGGCTTTAACTTAAACTCTGATATAAACATTTTGTGGCAGCAAATAATTAAATAAACATATCAAATGTTGGAGCCTGCTGTTTGTAAACCGATAAAATATATCGAATATTCCATCGGCACTGAGCTCGCGGTTAACTTTAACCAGTGCTCGAGCAGCGGTTAAGTCTGTTCCTCCGGTTGCGCCACACACAGCATGAGACACGGAATTTCGGTTAAACTGCCTGTCAAGTTGACCAACTGCACATTGAGAAATCGGGCCTTAGTGTATCAATTGCTTGGACAGACAAAAGTTCACTTGAATGAAGTCAAAATGAAGAGCGCTGTGGCCACTTCGGCCGACATGTGATTTTACACATCACTTTTAATTTTCTTAGACACTTACTACTATGCAAAAATATTTCTATGCTGATGCTCACACACCAATTCCACCGCAATTGAACACAATATCTTTTAAGACACTAAATTAAATAAAAAATTATACAAAAAGGTTTAAGTAAAGTAAAATGGCTTGTCTAGTTGACACAGCCCCAAGGCTTGTCACGTTGACACAGCACCAAAGGGCCAAAGCCGAGCTTCTCTCAATCTCTTGGCTTCTGCGCTTCTAATTTTTCGCACAAGAGAAAGGGACCTACAGTTTAACGCAGAATCCGAACGGCAGCTTGAGAAGCTTTTGCATAGCTAATTACTACACAGCTGGCGCCAACAGCAGAGGGGCGTGACCGGGTGTAAAGTGTTTTTGCTGAATTTGATGCAGGCCAAATACTGCATCTATATCCTGGTGCACTTGGATTTTGGACACGGGAATCGCCCTAAGCGGTCATTGCTCTTTTGCAGTTGGTCGTCAACTCGTGGATTTTTGGCATCGTTGTTCAAATGTAGTTCGATTTCTTTGGTGTTGTTTTAATGGTTGTTGCTCTCTGGTTGCTCCGCCATCAGCGGTTTGTACTTCTTGCCTCATTAACAGCCGCGCACGTTTATCTCGACCTTTTAAAAACTCCTTGGCTCCTTAACTCCTGTATCCAGCAAGTCCACGATCTCTACTTTATCAACTTTGGTCTTTGCAAAAAGATGGTTGTCATCCTCCATGGACACCACTGATGCCACTACCGTGACTTCCAAAGAATTTTCATATATTTTTCTCTTTCTCAATTTGCTTATCTTCTTATGATTCCTCGTCTTCGGCGCCTCTGCCTTTTCTCCAAATATTCGCACCCGTGCCTCCTCTTATTCTTTTTGGGGCTGATGCAGACTTTTGTCGAGAGAAATCTGCTGAGGAGGTGGCCCTAAAGATTGATTTAATTGAGTTTCGGTCCCATGTCTCTTTGAGCCCGATGTCCCTGGCAGACCTCTTCCTAAAAACGCTGGATCAACACTCAAAAAGGAATTCATCTGGTTGCACGCAAATCAATGTGCCTTGTGACAAGCGGAAGTACATGACGCCCTAGTAGAAATCACACAGAAGCCCACATGCAAAACACAAATATAAGTGGAATGGGGAGGAGCAGAATATCTCTTCTCCGACTGTATTGGCTATAGGGGGATCTGCGACTGCGCCCTCTCTACTGGCTGAATCCGCCATTTCCGCTCTGTGTATTAGGCCTTGAGCCACGCTGTTTCCGTTGGTCCTTCGCATTGTGCTGAAAAGACTCTACGTCTCGCCCGACACGTTCTCCAGTTCTGCAGTAGCCCGTCCTGATCCTCTTCCACGATGTTCCTTGAGCCACTTCCCAGCTTTTGCTCTTTCTTTCCTCATCTGCTCCAAATTTTGAATTTTGGCTCCATACATAAAGCCCCCTAATTGGGCATTTATATTGCCTTGTACAATCTCTACTAGCTTGTCCACGGGAATCTTTTCCACCAATTTAAAATTCAAACTGCCCACCCGACAAGCGGTATCGAGAACGGATCCGTTTTCGACATTTTCCCGAAGGTTTCTCCCACAAAACTATCGAGAATTTGTTCCGTTCTCGGTCCGAAAAAGTATTACCTGTCGCTCAGTTTGTGGCAGCAAAACATAAGTTCTCGATATCCGTTTTCGGATCTGTTCTCGACACTTTCTCGATAGCGAAAACGGGTCGAAAACTAATTCGTTTCCAATACGTTTTCGCTATCGAGAAAGTGTCGAGAATGGATCCGAAATCGTGTTGCAAACGTTTAGTTTCGCGATAGTTAAAAAAATGTTTTGTTTCATTCCATTTTGTTTCCCAAATAAATACTAGGCATTTTTGTTAGTTTTGTATATTTACTTATTTTAGTTTATTCTGAATCATAGAACCGAATCACAGAATTCGTAATTTAAATATTTATTAAAAAATATATTTCATTATTTAACATTACATTTACATTTTACATTAAATTAACACCATTCTCTGCTAGCTGTTCAAGAAGCAGCGTTATTTAATGGTTAAACCCGTTGAAATACTGGCGTCTTTTTCTTTTTAATTGCATGTTATCTTAACTTTATTAAACACTTTTATAAACAAACACCGAACGAACCTTTTCAAGCAAAATTTTTTCACAAGTGACCTGACGCCGGCGTCAGCACAAAGTCAACAGGCAATAATTCGACAATTTCAACAAAAACAACATTTGACTTCCGAAAAGTGCGTTGTGTTGTTATTGTTTCGCCTCTGACTTTCTGTACATTTTTCTTTTTCCTTTTTTTCTCTTCTTTGCTGCTGTCACAAATAGAGAAAAGATAGCTAATGTCCGTTTGAAACCCGCATCTCTTAAGAAAAACTAATTTCGATTATAAGAGAAACTATCATAATTCTCGTAGGTCCGGATACATACGAGAAATTGTCGGGTGGGTGTGGATATCGCGATAAAATTCCTCAAATGATTCCCCTGGCTGTTGCTTCCTTTTCATTATGACTTTGATTGTAGCATAGTCCGCTGTGGAAAAGCTGGCAATAAACTCTTTTCTAAAGTCTGCGTATCCAAAAGCTGGCACGTCCTGTCAGTAGGAATTGAAACTCATTGTACATTTGCCGATTCGTCACCAGGTATTGATTTTGCATTCGCTCCACTCTGAATATGAATCTCTCAACCGTCGTTCCCTTTCCGGAGCCATCGAATTTTAGATTCCACCCATTGGACAAATGGGACTCTTCGGCTGTGATCGAACTCAGCTGGGTTATTCCACTAGCCACGATGCCCAAGGTTACAGTCTGAAACTACTTCAAGTCTAGGCTTATCTATGAATCCTACTCGGCGTTCTCTAGTATATCCGTGTGAAGGAGAAGTGAAGTGACTCTGGGCTTGTCATCTCGTATGGTCATTGCCTCAGCGACGGATATTTCCATCTCGCCCATTCGACTGTTAATACCGTCTACGTGTCGCGATAGATCGGCTATTGACTTCACCACAATCTGGCTCTGAGCTAACATCCCAGTCATCATTTGGCTCATGCTTGCCTCTCTGACAACGACTACAGCACTTGGCTCGGTATTTTCTCGCTGATCATCTTCAATCGGCCTGCCACCAGCTGCTCCTTCATCATCGTTCCCCATTGTGCTGCTTCATAAATCCGCAAGCGATCCCAACTGAGGGACGCTTGTGTCTGCTTCGCCGCTTTCGGGCAATACATGTTATATAAATAAAACTAGATGGCCCGGCGAACTTCGTACCGTCTAACAATAAATAACTGTAGTGAGTTAACTTAATGCCCTCTTCTGGTCTAGACGACTGAAGAACCTTGTGATATTCGACATTTTTAGTTTGGTTATCAGGAGCAAAAATAAATAAAGCATCGGGTTTTCCGACACGTGAACATGACACGTACAATTGACCATGAGAAAAACATGCATTTTCCAAATTCCGGCCACAAACATTTAAGGACTGGCCTTGTGATTTGTTAATCGTCATGGCGAATGCAAGGCGAATTAGAAATTAAATTTGTTTAAACCCAAAGGGCACATCAGCTGAGATCATCGGAAACCTCGGAATGAGAACTTCTTCTTTAAATTTCCCTTTGATTATCGCCGCGTGAATCTCATTTCATCAATTTTCTTTATCTCGTTCCATTGCTTAGTTTTGGTTGGTCTTGATTTCGAAACAAGACGACTTCCCAGCCAACTTTTAGTTGCAAATTGTGCGGCACATCCAAAGCGTTTACAAATTCTGTTGCATAGTTGGTAACATCGTCCTCGTTTGTTACACAGTCAATAGATTTGAATGAATCCAGAGTACCAATGATCTGATTCTGAACTACAAAGTTTAGGCAATGATGTTTGGGAATACTTTTTTAATGAGCTCGTCTTTCGATAAGACAAAATTGCAAAAATTCGGAGGAAATGAAATCAATACGAATCACCGACAGAGACACGACCATTACCGATATTCAGCAATTGCTTGGAGAAATAGTGAGCGATAGATCGTTCTTCAATCCAACTCTCATGTTTGCTGACAGCGGAAGTTTCTTTACACAGATTGGATGATTTGAGGCAAGCGTTTATTTGATCGGCGGGAGTCGATCTTGGAATGACTGGCAGTGTTGGGCGGAAATCGCCAGATAGTAAAATCATTGCGCCACCAAAACATCTCGAGTCATTGCGCAGATCTTATAATGTTCGGTGAATTGCTTCCAACGCAATGGCCAAATTTTCATCACATTCGGATGAGCGGTAAAGTTTTTGAAATTTCGCCGTTTTTGGACCATTTCCGCCCATTTCTTAAATTAAGAAACCTTTGGAGGCAATCGTCCAATCATTTCCCAAAGTTTCCTCACAATCGAACATTTTTTAAATTTCGGGGTTCTTGGACTATTTCTTCTACTTGGAAACCTTCTCGGGCAAGCGTCGAACCGTTCTCCAATGTTTTACCATAACTTTAAATTTTGCAATTTTCGCGGTTTTTGGCCTATCTTCCGCAAATTTCTTCAACTAAGAAACCTTCCCTGGCAAGCGTTCAGCCATTCCCAAAAGTTTCATTGCAATCGGATAAACGGTATAATTTTGCAAATTTCGCGGTTTTTGGACTATTTTTTTTGCCATTTTTTTAACTAAGAAATCTTCCCTGGTAAGCACTCAACCATTTCCTAAAGTTTCATCGCAATCGGATGAACGGTTTAGGCAGGCATAAGGGACATACAGACAAACATACATTTTATATATATAGATAACGGCGAGCTCTGTTTACTTTCAGCCTGCGGTGGCTGGTCAGGATTTATGTCTTCCATTATTCGTTAGACAGACTAAAAAGCGAAGCTAGTCTCAGCGTGCGTGTTGAGGCCTTCAATTTTCCAATACAACTGCACGACTCGTCAGTTCTCTTTTTGACAACTACCACACAGATTCTTATTGTTGTCTCTTTCTCTCAACCTAACACTGAGCCACACTGACGACAGGACATTCTGTCGTCCCACTCTTTTAGTGCTGTACAACCTCAAAAGGACCTCGCCTTTTGCATCACTAGTCAATTCGCTTCCAAAGTTGAGCGCGCAATTCAAATAATCAAACTTTCTCCGACACGGCCATTCTGACCACTTACACGTTCTCGCGTTACATAAAAGAGAAGACTAAACAACATTCGTTTCCAAATTTATTTTAGTAACTTTACTTCATTATCAGTTACAATTCTTCATTCTCTTAAGTCAACACATTACATTTAATTTTTCTCAAAGTAATATTCGTTCTTATTTCTCATTCTTATTTTAACATTGTCTCTTTCTCTGCAAAATCCCATTTTCATTATTTTTCTTAACCTCTGGGCCAGGTACCGCCACGTAGCTACGACAACTCAACATTACAACACACCAGTGCCCCACTGGTCTCACATCTCGCTTGTACCACACTAGCTAATACAGTCTGTTTCAACTGTTTCTCATTTCGCACTAGTACCACAAAACGGTCTGTTTCACCCGTATTATTCACAAGGCTCCACGGTCTGTTTCAACCGAATCAGTCACACCAATGCCACAATGGTCAACTCTGACTTCAGCATCTTCGTCAAATAAACTCAATTCATCTCTGTCGATATCCAGCTCGCTTGGTACCTCCCCTTCTGGCATTCTTCGTAAACTCTCGTTGGGATATTTATACTGCCTCTTAATGGTCATAGACTTCAAATTGTACAGATCACCGTCCAAAACTTCTGTCACCTCAAAGAGTCCTCGAAATTTCGGTTCTAACATAGTCTGTTGTCGCTCACTATTTTAAAGTAAGTCAAAATCTCCTTTGCTAATCTTGTCAACTCTTGCTTTGCTCTTTTTGAATCTCAAAAATTTTCATACTGTGCTCCGCTGTGCATGTTCTTTTCAGCTTCAGTTCTTTGTTTATCTAAATCTATCTGATTCTTCTTGTCACAAATAGGAACCAGACCAAACGGTCGTGGGCACTTACCAATTAATAGTTCAAGAGGACTTGATTTCGTAACTCGATTAGCTGTACAATTCAATGCCAACTGCACTTCTCCCAAAGCGTCCTGCCATGACCGATCACCAGACTCAACCACTGTCAACAAATGTTTCAAAGTTCTCATCACTCTTTCGAATCGCCTATTTTCGCGACTAGCACCAGTTGCTATTAAGTGTAGCAGAATTTTCTGAGAAGTAAAGAACACAACAAATTTTGCACCAGTAAAGCTTCTGCTCTGATCAGCCACTAAGCGAGTAGGCATTCCAAACAAAGCAGTTAAAAATTTTAAAGCGTCAATATTTTGTATTTTGTAAAACCACCAATCTGAACTATGATGTATTCCTTACGATCATTCTTGTCACTTAGTTCTCCGGAGATATATATATGCAACGTGTGTCACGGTATACTGACTTTTGGGATTTAATGTAGCTCGGCTTGAACTTTCCATGACGCAAATTTTGTCACCCTGCACGTAAAACAATTTTCTAGAATTTTTCGTACGTACTTTGACATTCCTTCGAACCAATAATTGCCATACACCTTATCGAGGGTTTTTTCCCAGCCTAAGTGCATAATAGACTCGTGAATTGATAATCGACCACCTTAATTCTCGAGGAACAACTGACAGAGAGCGAGTTTTACAATATCTTTGACTTTTCCTGTATAGCACATTTGCCCCCATTTCGTAGTTTTCAGCCAAATCTTCAGAGATTTCACCTTCATTCAATTTTTTAATTGTGCCCAAACATTCTGATCACGCTGCTATTCTGCGTTCTACACGCTTTTCAATAGCTTTGTTTTGCATTTGATAATTCTTTGTTAAGCAAAGTATTTCTGGACAGAAAATCGAAGTGAGCCATGCGCTCTTCCTCTCGATACACTATTTTAAAATCAAAGGACTGCAGGAATGCCCACCAACGGTATACTCAAAGTGATAGCTCAATTATTTTGCTCTAGACGCTTCCATCGAATTACACTTTCTGCCATGCAAGTACTGTTTAAAACGTTTAACGGCATTGACAACCGCGACCTTTGCTTGATACTACATGAAACATCACTTCAGTACAATTTCCATTAATATAACATTACTTACAATCTGAATTGTTCTCACAAAGTTAACATTACCCATAGCGCCTAACGATATGACATTATTAGTTCTTTACCGGCCAGCTTATGCGATATACTGTCTTTAACCAAAGAGCACTCTGCACCGGAATCAAAACAAATCAGAAACTTCACACCTCGTTCCATGGTGAAACAATATTAAGGTGTTCCATTCCACATTCCTGCTCTCTTTTGGGGTACTTAGCGTTTGTCCATATGCATTGACATTTTGAAGTGAGCAGTCGTGTTGTGTTCTTAGCTCTCTCACCATGCTCTCATACTCACTGCTCTCTTTAAAACTTAAGTACCCCGCCGCGGCGGAATGGAACACCTTTATATTGTTTCACCATGCCTCGTTCCATCATGGCTGCTTTCGGTTTCTCCACTACCCATACTCAACTCGCCTATGAGTGCGAGGTTCAGTTTCTCCTTTAGCAACACTCTTAGGATCGAGATATGTCCGGGTTCGTGACAGTGATAGCATGTTACGTTGTTCTTAGCACACTGTAACAATCCTTGTTTCACTCGATGTTTCTCTCCAGAAGATGAATGCTTCCTCTATCCGCATTCCTACTCTTGGTGCCAAAGCTTGCCACTGGAGTGACACTTAGCACAAGACTCCTCGTCCAATAAGTTGGATAGCTTTTTTCCACAATAACACGACTGCTGTGAATATTTGCAGTGAAAGCTTCTAGTTGTAATCAACGGTCATAATTTGTCAGATGCTTAAGAACAACAGACGCGGCAATCTCTTCCTTGACCATATTACGCCATTTTGTAAGGGGTGTCGTCGTCTTTCGGCTTGCATAAATAGCGAGACACTCGTCAGCATTGTTGTCACGTGATGCCAAGATACCAAACCTGAGTAACCACTGTGAAGAGCTTCCTTCTAGAGACTTCGTCAACTCCAAAACTAACGCACTGCCTTGCAACGGCCTCTCGCTCAAATTAGGTCTGCCGTCGCACAGCGTCGGCTCCCACTACTTCCGAGTTATATTTCAGCAATACGAAGCCAGAATTTTGAAAAGGCTCCCACGACGACGCTTGCATAGTTTTTGCCAGTTGCAGAAAGTCCTGGTTTTGCAGCTCTAACAGAACACAAAACAGCGTCTCAAAAATTGTTGGTCGGGAGTAAGATCCCACTTCTGATAACGGCGAGCTCTATTTATTTTCAGCCTGCGGTGGCTGGTCAGGATTTATGTCTTCCATTATACGTTAGACAGACTAAAAAGCGGAGCGAGTCTCAGCGTGCGTGTTCAGGCCTTCAATTTTCCAATACAACTGCCCGACTCGCCAGTTCTCTAATTGACAACTACTACACAGATTCTTATTGTTGTCTCTTTCTCTCAACCTACTGAGCCACACTGACGACAGGACATTCTGTCGTCCCACTCTTTTAGTGCTGTACAACCTCAAAAGGACCTCGCCTTTTGCATCACTAGTCAATTCGCCTCCAAAGTTGAGCGCGCAATTCAAATAATCAAACTTTCTCCGTCATATAGATGAAATTCACCATCATCTTAAATCATCCAACCAGTAATCCAATTTCTTCTCCCATTATGTTTATATAATTTTAGCATAAGTTAGCAGATCATTGTTATTGTGGAGCACACGCTTCTTACAAAATATTTAAATATTATGACGAAAGTTCTCGCCATTACCAGGCCATCATACTTATCAGAAGTAAGGTAAGGGGTCCGGCGGATACAATCCTCGCGTCAGTTAATACGCCTGTTGGAGGAGGAAAGCTATTTTTTATCAATCTTATTGTATTTACTTAAACTTAAGCCTATTTTGAACTTACCGCCAACAATAGTAACCATCTGTGGTATTTTGCACATCTAGTCACTCTATTTTTGTGTATCATCAATAGCCCAAAATTTTGCATTCATTACATTCTATCATATTCTGCGAATCATTGCACTGGCACATTTTCTGAGACAAATACACATACACACAATTGAAACACAAAAGCAATTATTTGGTCTGCACAAAGACACATTAAATCAACATAGACACAAACAGGAGTGCATTCACTTCCTTTTTGGGAAGTCAGCATCAGCATCAATTATCAAGACGGGACCGTGGGACAACTCTTAGGACTTGGTGGATACATTGCGCCAACGCAATCCTCTCCAGAGCGGGGTCTGGAACATTATAGCTTCATCGCACCAACTCACAGAAACAGGTTTAGTCGGGGCTTCGCTGGACACGCACACGCTCACACGTCTGGACTGGGACTTTGCTGGACAACAGCTGCCAGGGATTTCACAGGAGACACGCACGCATACGTCTGGACTGGGACTCCGCTGGACAACATTTGCCAGGGATTCCACGGGAGACACACACACACTCAGAGATCATTTGCAATCACCAAACATACACACTCACACTTCGCACTCACACACATTTCAATCGCAAGTACACACACACATATCATTCTCAGTTCCATTTACACACACACATACACATCCATTTCTAAAATAAATTGCACTTAGTCTACGTTTACCGATATTTGCTGTGATTCTTTCTGTTGTCCATTTTTTTCGTCAGGGCTTACTTTTAAAATTACATAACCACTGCACAGTGGTGCAAGTCTTATTGAACGCAACTGTGTAAAATTTGAGAAAGTTAGATTCTGACCTTAAGAGACATTGGTAGGATTTAGACAGTAATTATTTGGAAAAATGAATGGAGCTAAGGATTCGAATCTAGAAGGTAATAAAGGTTCAGTTAATACACAGCCATCGCCAGGCGAAGTTAGGGATGCGAAATTAATGAAATTACGAGTATAGAAAACAACAATGGAGCGGAACATTACGAATATCCACACCAGAGTCACTACGTTAGGCAGCTCTGCAGATGTGAATGTATAGGAATGCAATTTACAAATTCAAGAAAGTTATTTTCGCACACTCTGTCAACTACAGACCCAAATCGAAGATCTATTCTATGCAAGAACCAGGCGTTCAAATATTAAGGAATATTTGCAGTTTTTACTGGCTCGAGGTCTTGCTATGTTATTGAAATACTTTAAACAGAGGCGCTCAACACAACAAAGGTGCATCAGGTTTAAAGTCATGTCAATAACATAGCAAGACCTCGAGCCAGTAAAAACTGCAAGTTAACAGTATAAAGGTCGTTAAAACAGTCATAAAAGGAAATATTTATTACGGCAAAAATAGCAATGGGCTTCTTTGGAAGGCAGGAACTCTCCTGTGGTTATGGGGGCGTTTGTAGTGAGGTAAAGTTGCTGTCCGGTTTAACATGGTAAACCCAGCGCGATCCTGGCTTACTGCGTCTCAAGTCGACTCACACCTCCCCGTGGTAACCCCTGCTAACAGAGCGATGCACCCGCAAAGCTGCTGGCTAACGTAAGCGGCGATCCTTTCCCTGGGACAAATAGGGGGAGTTACTTCGGGCTTGGCACCCGATTAGCTTCTAAGTCATCCGCCAATGAAAACTAAAAAAATGCCTCGGATACGGACCACCATCGATGACGACCCACGCAAACGTTTTAAGGACCACGATATGAGGATATGCACCTGGAATGTTCGCACCCTCAACAGGGAGGGTGCTGTTAAACAGTTAATGAAAGTCCTCGAAGAATATTCATCAGACGTTACCGCACTCCAGGAAATGCGATGGACTGGACAACGGAACACGTCGAGAAAATCATCAACCAATACCCCCTGGGAGATCTACTATAGCGGACATGCTACAAAGCACGAGTTTGAGTGCGGCTTTGCAGTCTGCGGAAGACTGCGTCACTCTGTCATCAGCTTCACACCTGTTAGCAAGCGACTAGCCGTACTCAGACTTAAGGCAAAATATTTATATATTAACCTTATCTGTGCTCACGCCCCAACAGAAGACAAGGACGCCGCGACGAATTCTATGAGTGCCTGGAACGTACATACCAGCGCTGCCCTGATCACGACATTAAGATCGTGCTAGGGTACTTTAACGCACAAATCGGGAGAGAAGCCGGTTCTAGTCCGACAATCGGCCGTTTTAGCCTGCACGATGAAACCTCCAAAAATGGAGAGAGGCTAAGAGATTTTGCTGCGGGATTGATCACGTTGTGATAGACGGAAGGCATTCATCGAGTGTGCTAGACGTACGTTCTTTTCGAGGAGCATTGGCTCCTCGGATCACTACCTTGTTGTAGCCAAAGTACGCACGCGGCTCAGTGTGGCACATGCCGCACGCTCTAGTACACGTCGAAAGCTGCTAGCCGAAGGTTTTGAGCCCTGAGCCTCACAATGTAAGGACGAAGCCGGAAATCTTGTCACAGATCCAAAGGAGGTACTAGACAAATGGAGAAACTATTTCTCCAACCTGCTGGGAGGCGATGATGAACAGAATAACGCCTCTGGAGAAGTAGTGGAACTACCAATCGATGATATAGAAATAGACCCACCGGACCATAACGAAGTTTAGTTAGCCATAAAAAGGCTAAAAAATAACAAATCAGCTGGAGCCGATGAGCTGCCCGCTGAATTGTTCAAGTCTGACGGCGAGGAACTGGTAAGGTGCATGCACCAACTCCTATGCAGAATATGGTGCGAAGAGAGTATGCCCGAAGATTGGAGTCTAAGTGTTCTCTGCCCAATACTTAAAAAAGGAGACCCTGCAATCTGCGCCAATTACCGCGGGATCAGTCTCCTACCCATTGCATATAAGGTTCTGTCATGTATCTTATGTGAACGTCTAAAGCCGAGAAGGAGCGAACTGATCGAACCTTATCAGTGTGGCTTTAGACCTGGTAAATCCACCATAGACCAAATATTCACATTGAGACAAATACTGGAGAAAACCCATGCGACGAAAATCAACTCTTACAATCTTTTTGTTGATTATAAAGCCGCTTTTGACACACCGATAAGGTCAAAGTTCTTAGAAGCCCTGTCTACTTTTGGTATACCAGCAAAGTACGTTCGACTTTGCATGATGACGTTGAGAAGCACTCAAAGCTCCGACAAAATAAGAAAGAACCTCTCCGAACCTTTCGATACCAGACTCTTCCTAAAACCTCTGTTTTAGGCAGGGTGACATTTTGTCGTGTAACTTCTTTAATCTGCTGATGGAGTATATATTTTGCGCCAGTGCCCAAATGCTAACAGATCGGGCACCATCTTTTATAAAGATGTAATGCTACTTGCATATACCGATGACATTGACATTATCGGCATATCGAACGATCGGTAAGCAAGGTGTTTTCAGAGATTGAGAAGCAGTCAAAACGCATGGGCTTAGCGGTAAATGAGGAAAAGACAAAGTTCCTAGTCTCAGCGCGCAGTAAGCCTACGCGTCTTGGACAATCTGTTGCGATAGGAGAGTAAAACTTTAACGTTGTAAAGGACTTTGTCTACCTCGGATCGATGATCACCAGCGACAACAACATCAGTCTGGAGATCCGAAGAAGAATAACTCTTGCAAACCGATGTTACTACGGGCTTAGTAAGGAGTTCAAGAGCAGAGCCCTCTCTCGGAAAACGAAAATTGCGCTATACAAGTCGCTTATCATCCCAGTCCTGCTATACGGCGCAGAAGCATGGACAATGTCATCAACGGATGAGGCGGCAATTGGCGTGTTCGAGAGAAAAGTCCTTCGGAGGATTTATGGACCTCTAAGCGTTGGCGGCGAACTTCGCATCCGAACGAATCACGAACTATATAAGCTCTATGGGTACATTGACCTAGTCAAGCGCATAAAACAACAGCGGCTGCGCTGGCTTGGACATGTCACTCGTATTTATTTATTTATTTGGTTAACAATGATCTGCTAACTTATGTCCGGTTCTCACTACAGCACATTCTTGCATTCCTGCATTCTTGTGTCGGATGCAACTTTCACGCCATACAGAAATCATAGGGGCTAGTGGTGGCAAACAAGTTGCATCCAAACTGAATGCTTTTGCATCCGTGACTTTTCGAGTAGTGACTCGACAGGGTATCGATAATTTTGCCTGTCGTAAGAGAATCGTTACAAGTGCTACCACTAACAACAACAAAAAATAGCTTTAAAAATTTTAGCGCAAAAAAAGAATCACCATTGCAGAACAAGCAGATAGGGTTAATTATTTTTTCAGTTTAAGTGCATGACAAGATTGGGAATTTTGTAGGAAAAGGAGACACCAGACTTCGTGGGACGAGGAAAAATTTTGAAAAAGTGTCCTTCATTTGAAATGTGTTGAAGTCCATAGTAATTGACCCAGTTGCCAGTACAGCCAAGAATATTAGAAAATTGAAAATGCTTTGTATATAACAAATGAATTTTTTGCAGACTTCTCCCGATACACAAAAGAAGGGAATTTGGATTCGGAGAGCAACTTCAACAGCAGCAACAATATGACTGAAGCATCTGATATTTGACGTCGAGGAGCGTAAGTTGGATGTCATGGAGCGTATGATGGAGGAGTCAGTGAAATACCACAGCCGTGATGCTCACTTCGCGAAGAGGGAGGAAAAAATATAGAAATTTAAGAATAATAATAATTATAAGATGAAAGAAAAAGATTAAGAGAAGCTCGGCTTTGGCCCTTTAGGCTGCTGCTTAGGACGAAATATTTTTTAAAATTAAGTTTAAATAAGGAGCTTTGTGACAAAATACAAGAAAAAACTGTGAAAATAAAATTCTAGAGAATTTGGATAGTAAAAATTTGAATTATTATTTAATTGCTAAGAAGTGTAAAAAATAATTAACTTCTTACAAATTGCTAAATTGTAAGCAAATTCAGTTGCTGGTTGCCAGCTCGTGATATTCATCACTTACAATAACATTGCCACGTCTCTCTCCAAAGCTACTAATAGAATTCGATCATAAAGTTCCATTATATTTGCAGCAACTTATCTTATTACAATGTCAACAAATCTCAGTCAATTGTTCAATGGATGCAAGAATGCAATAATGCAATAATGGTGCCAATGCGAACACCTTATCGCATCTTTTCGATAAATCGTGATGTCGATGACAAAATCACGGTGGTGAGAACCTAGCATTAGGCTAAATTTATATAAACATAATACGAAAAGTAATTGGATTACAAGTTGGATGATTCTAGGTGATGGTAAATTTCATTTAATATAAACTTAAGTGACTTTTCAAATGAAATAAATGAAGTGAAGGGAATTATAATTAGAGCATAAGACCCGAAAAAGTTCATGTAGGGCGTAGTTGGACCTGCAGACAAGCGTAGTGGCCGAAATGTGCGAGTAAACCTCGAGGGAACTGTTAAGTTTATTGAAGAGAGAAGCGCTTGAGAATCAACCAATCCGAGAAGAAGCTTGTGCACAAATAGGACACCATTGCATATTCTGCGGTGATGCAAAGATTGAAGATCGATTAATTTTAACCTTGATCGATATGAAGGTAAAAGCCTGCTAGAGTCCCAATTCAGATTGCGAAGAGCGAAAATTAAAAATTTTTTCTGAACGGATTCGATAAGCGATTGCTGTTCTGTGTACTGAGGGCCCCATACACTAGAGCAGTATTCCAAAATACGTCGTACTAAGGATATGAACAAGGTTTTCGTTGTGTAGGGGTCGTAAAACTCTTTAGACCAGCGCTTAATAAATGCCAATACTCCTTTGGCTTTATTTACTGTGGCGGCGATGTTAGTGTTAAAACACAATTTCTGGTCAAACAATACACCAAGATCCTTTACATGAGATATTCGGTCTAAGACTTGATTTCCTATAGAATATGAGACAATATGGGGAGAGCTACGGTAAAAAGTCATCATTTGGCATTTAAAATGGTTAAGGAAAAGAAGGTTATTTAAACACCAATTCTGAAGTTCGTTTAGGTCTAACTGTAGGTGAGTATGCAAGAACCACTCCGAGTAAGGAAGGCAGATTTTAACGTCATCTGCGTACATAAATACTGTTGAGTGCGATATAGCTTGAGGGAGGTCATTTACAAAAAGTACAAAAAGCAACGGACCTAGATGACTACCCTGCGGGACACCTGAAATTACGTTCACAACTGTTGACAGAACATTATTAAACAGCACTCGTTGAGTTCGATTAGATAAGTACGACGAGATCCAATATAATAAGTTAGGAGGGAAGCCGTATAGCGACAGTTTGTGGATAAGAAGAGCATGATTAACAGAATCGAAGGCCTTCCTAAAATCAGTAAAGACAACATCGGTTTGAGAGCCGGACTGAAAACTACGATTTATTAGTGATGATAACTCGAGAAAATTCGTCGTTGTCGATCGACGTTTAACAAAGCCATGCTGCGAAGGAGATATGAGGTTGCTACAGAGATGCTGCAACTGCAAGGTGATCTGCTCCTCGAACAATTTTGGAATGGCAGAAAGCTTAGCAATGCCTCGATAATTCTCAACATCCGATCTAGACCCTTTTTTGTGAAGTGGGATAATATATGATTCGTTCCAAATCAGTGGAAGACAAGACTGTTTTAAAGACAGGTTATAAAGATATGTAATGGGTGGGCATAAAGATTCAGCACAGTTCCTAATAATACAGCTTGGGACATTGTCAGGGCCAGCCGAGAAAGATAAATCAGTCGTTGATAGACTATGACAAACATCACTTTCTTCAAAAAAGCAAAGAAAAATATTGTTCGCGTGCGGTATAGGGTACGGATATGGAGTAGAAGTGCTGTAATACTGTGTTGAATAGGTCAACTGAAAAAATATGGCAAATAGATTAGCAATATTAAGATTAGAAGATTCAATGCTATTCTGATAGTGAAGAGTGGTGGGAAATGCGTTCGACTTGCGTTTAGAGTTAACAAATGAGTAGAACTGCTTTGGATCATTACGGAAATTGATCCTGCATTGTGAGAGGTAGTCTGCGTAACATCGGCTATTAATGGTGAGAAATTCAGAACGAGCAGAAGAATAGAGCGAAAAGTCTATCGAGAAAACAGTTTTCTGATATTTTTTAAAGAGTCTGGATTTCTTGTTTTTAAGGTACGACAAGTGCTGTGTGAACCAAGGTGGTTTAGTTGATGGTGTCAACTTAACCTCAGGAACATGAGTTTCAAAAGCAGAGTATAGAACTTTGTTAAACGCTCTAACTGCGGACTCAATGTCGGAGAGTGAGTATAGAAATGACCAGTCCACTGAAGAGAGATGAAGGTTAAGTTCCAAAAAATTGGTCTTGCGAAAACACTTTACACGAGTAGTTGCCAATGGCTTATTATTAAAAGGGACAATAGTCTCAACAGAGTTCAAGAGGGAAGGATGATGACAATCTTCAGGCAGGGATACTGGGTTAGTCTTGACTACCGTTGTTAAAGAAGCATCACTAACAAAGATCAGGTCGAGGAGCATCTCACGTCTATTTTGCACCGAGTTAATTTGTCCAAGGGAGATGTTGGTTAAACCATCGATGAATTCGTGTTCACAATCAGGAAGTAGGGCGTTAAAATCTTCACAAGGCAGCCATGAGACATTTGGAAAATTAAAATCACCTAATACTATAATTTGATCTGAGTGCCCTAATGCAGACATCACGAGATGAATTGCAGAAAGGTGATATAAATAGACAGATATCTCGGATCTAGGAGGAATGTAAGAGCAAGTTAGAAAAATATTTGCATCGCCAGTAAAGACTTTGAATGCCTTGAGTATTGTCAAAAGGAAACAACTCAGACGAGAAATTATTATGAACAGCAATTAAAACTCCGCCTGCAAAAGATGGTCGGTCCATTCTGTAAGTCTGTAAGTGGTATAGTTGTGGACAAGAATTTCATGATCGGAAACAGAAGAATTTAGCCAGGTTTCAGTTAAAGCAATAGCATTGACAACAAATGATGCACTATTAGTGTGAACTTGACTGAGTTTACCTAAGAGACTGCGGACATTCTGGAAGTGTATGGAAAAAGTACAATTTAGCTCTGTAAGTTTTTTGGAGCTGTAGGATTGGTACTCAGGGGTGATTCTCTATCAATAAATTCATGCATAATGGTGTGCATAGGCCAGACTGCAGGTTCAAGTACTCTAGAAAGAAGACATTCAGGAATGAAAATTTCAAATGAGGAAATTTTACGAAGGCGGTTAAAATTAAATTTAATTCTGTGATATCTTCAGGAGCGGCTTGAAGTTTCAAACATAGGTGATTTTTGACATCATCTGTTGAAGTGTCGGCGAAGAGTCGGGAGACGAAAATAGACTTTCGGGGGGCTACTGCCCTAATTGGCACGCCTGAGGAACGTGAGGGAGGTGCCAAAGCCGTCAACGGCTTCGTAGCGATGATAGTAGGAACTGCAGGAACTTCACCGGTTGCAGCAGTATTACGCAAGTGGTTATGAGCTGCAACCGTGGCTGTAGTGTTGGTCAAAGACGTAGCGGCAGGAAGAGGCAGGAACAGTGGACACAAATAGAACATCTTGTCCATTGGTAACAGGGTTCATCGTACTGGGTGCTTTATTAATACTTGCATTTAGAGCACCACCAGTCCTCTGCGACCGATGAGTGGAAGGTGCACTAGTAGCCTGAGGATTGGGTGAGGGAGGGATGGAGATATAAACATCGCTGTCATCGTCTCCAACTCCCGAGGCGACAAACCGAAGATCAGGGAGATTTACTTCAGGAGATGCGTCAAGAAGTTTATAGGCAGTAAAATGTGATTCCATTTCCTTGAACTTGGTGAAGAGCTTGCTGAAGTCCGAATGAACATCTTTGAAACCGTTGCGAGTTTGCCTCATGAACTTCATAATTTCCAACTCTACGACTCTGCAGGCGGTGCAAGCCCAATGGACGCCAATCTGCTTGTTGATGTAATCAGCAACGAGTCCAGTAATTTCAGCACATTTAACGCGTGCTAAATTATTACAGAGAAAGCAGCCCACGAACTGCATATTCTCGGTGATCCCGCCAATGATCCTACAGCTTTTGATGCATAGTTGTTGTTATGAATAAAAGCAAAAGAAAACAAACAGCAGTGACGATTAGCCGCAGAACAGTTAGGCAGAGGCGACGTCGATGATAAGACTAATACGTGAGTGTATGTGTTGGTATGCAAATGCAAGCAGAATCAAAACAACAAACAACCGCAAAAGTGAAAACGAAGAACAACTATTGAGAGGCAATCAGGCAATAATTATCAAGATTTTTAGCCAGAAATAGTTGCGTATACGGGTTGACACACCGCGTACACTTTATTAGGCGATTAATGAAGGTAGTGGGCCGGTTTTATTGTTTTAGCAATAAATTTAAATTGAAAATTTAATATTTTTGCGGGAACGATAAAAATGTCGACCGAAGCTTGACCAGGGTTACCAGGGTATGAGGACCGCGAATGATGAAGAAGCTCCGGGATGAAGAAGCTCCAGTAAAAAAAGTGTACAGGCGGAAGGCGAACGAATTAGGGAAAGCAGGAGCTGTAGGACGACCGAAACTTAGTTGGGAAAAACAGGTGCTGGAAGACATAAAGGCGCTTAAACTGAACAACTGGTGCCAGCTCGCACAAGAAAGTGGCGGGCATTAATAGCAGCGGCCGAGACCGTCAAACGGTTGTGATGGAAATATCGGGCCAAATAAGAAGAAGAAACCAGCAATTATGACTCTCATGAACAGGAAGAAGCCAAAAAGCGGAGGTGACATTAGCTTCCTTAATATCAGTGGCTCTTGGAATCATCACAATCTGCTGCCTAAAATTAAGTTGCCTAATTTTGATGGCAAGTACTCTGACTACAAGAGATTTATAAGCGCATTTAAAAATCTCATATAGAACGATCCCTCAATAGCAATTATAGATAAATTCAATTGTTTGTTGAACTGTCTATCAGGACCTGCTTTAGAAGTTGTACAAATGTTCCAAGTTACTGAGGACAGTTATTCTAAAGCACTGGAGCAACTTGAAAAGAGATACGATAACGACGTCCTCTGCCATCAATGCAAAAACCAGATGCCATGGCTTTGCAAAAATTACGTGATTCAGTCTCGGCAATAAGAGGATCTCTTTTATCACTTGGTTGTGCTGAAGATGTCATGAATTCAGTGATGGTTTACATTTTCTGTCAAAGGTGGACGCAGACACTAAACTTTATTATGACGAAAAGCAGCTCTTTGATTCTCTTCCTTCATGGGACTATTGCTCCAATGTCCTAACTCATCGATGCCAGTTTTTAGAAAGCCGATCTTAGGGCCTTAGTAAGGTAGAATCGCTAGAACCAAAGAGTGAGGTAAAATCTGGGCATCCATTAAAAGCATTTGTTACAATAAACTCAAAATGTGAATACTGCAGTTCAGGAGAACATTATATATCAGGTTGCTCTACCTTTGCCACGCTGCTTCATGATCAACGCAGAGATTGGGTAAAAAAGCATGCATTATGCCTCAACTGTCTTCGAAGGAATCAAAATAAGAAACAATGTCCATCAAAATCTCGGTGTAGAGTATGCCATGCATCACATCACTCATTGCTGCATTCCGTTGTGCAAAGGAACACAATCAGGGGCTACTTCACTACAACCCACGATAAGCCAAGTTCATCCAAATGTTTCTCTAGTAGTACGAGCAGCCAAACAAGGCGCACTACCTACAGCTATGGTTCTAGTCAGGGACAGGTTCGGCGAATATCTTCTAGTTCGGGCCATGTTGGATTCTTGTGTCGAAGTAAACTTAATAACAGAGAAAACAGCGAAACACTTGCATTTAGAAATATGTCGAGTCTCGCAAGCTGTGAGCGGCATATCCGATATCCGATCAACTACATCGTAACTACTACACTCAAGTCTCGCGTATCAGATTTTGAATAGACTTTAACCTTTGCAGTCTTCAAATCATTTTGCACTAATCAGCCGAGCAGTAGTGTAGACATAGCTCAATAGAAGTTTCCAAATGGTATTATTCTCGCTGATAAACTTTTCGACGAACCGCATAAAATTCATATTCTGATAAATACAGAAGGATTTCTCGATGCAATTCGTACTGGGAAATACACACTAGGTCCAGGAAAGCCATGCCTTCTCAATACAGAGTTCGGATGGGTAGTCGGTGGAAATATCGCAACTGCTCCAACAATCGTTCCAACATTTCAATGTCACCTAGTGAAGGAGTTATCTCTAGTAGAGGAAATGCTAGAATTGTTTTGGAAAATTGAAGACTGTTTGACAGTATCACCAAAATGTATCGACAATTCATGATAGATCCTCGCGATAGACATTTTAAACTCATCCCATGGAGAGAAACCCCACTGATCCGATTCAAAAGTACGAATTAAATACGGTTACTTAAGGATTGTCTTCAGCACCGTTTTTAGCTATCCGTTGTCTGTACTATATTGCCTAGTTGTTTGAGTCAGAATTTCCCATCGGAGCGTTGGTGCTTAGAACTAATTTCTATGTAGATGATCTCCTCACAGAAGCCGATACGATTCGAGAACTCAAAGCGAAAAAGGATCAGATCATAGCTCTTCTTCAAAAGGCGAACTTGACAATCACCAAGTTTAATAGCAACTCAACTGAACTTATTTCATCATCGTCTACTGAAGTTCCGATTAAAATCGAAAAAGAGAACTCTACAGAGGCACTAGGATTGTCGTGGCTACCTAAGCAGGATCTGCTTATATACCGATTTACTTTTCTGCTGACTGAACCTGCGACAAAGCGAATAGTCAGATGTGGAATGATTTGAGAAACGATCTTCAGCATACATCGCAATTAAAAATTCCTCGATACGTACATACGTCACTTCAAGTCAAAGGTGATCTCCATGGATTTGCAGACGCCTGTGAACGAGCATATGGGTGTTGCAATTACATTCGCATGGAGATCGATTCGCAAGTTAATACGATATTATTAATTGCAAAATCTAAAGTCGCTCCCATTAGGGTTGGAAATTGGAATTAAGTACAGCAGTTTTGCTCAACAAAATATTTCGCAAATCGCTCAACAAAATATTTCAGTCAAATCTCATGTCTTAAATCAACAATGTTACGTTTTGGACCGACTCCAAAATCATTCTACAATGGCTGAAGATGCATTCTTCGAAATTAAACTGTTTTGTCAATTGCAAGGTTCTGATTTCCTTATTGAGAGAAAAACTATGGGTTGTCAAAGCTAGAATGTCGAAATAAACCACTGTTAATGCAGCAGTTGAAGGGAAACCTTCCTGCTGATCGCCTTCGCGGTGAACAACCTTTTCTGGTGACAGGTGTCGATTTTTGTGGACCATTTGTGACGTCATACAAAATACGTGGAAAACCGCCATACAAAATCTATGCCTCTGTCTTCGTATGCTTTGCGACATTGGCAATTCATATTGAATTGGTGACTGACCTGTCAACTAATGCGTTTTTATTGTGTGTTCGAAGGTTTATTGCACGACGTGGGATGCCCAAGAAGTTGTATTGCGACAATGCAACAAATTTTGTAGGCGCTGCCAATAAATTAGCAAAATTCAAGCAAGATGCACTGAACCCATTGGAAGTTGATTTGGTCAAATCCTACAGCGCTGCAAAGGGATTCGAAATCATATTTATTCCGCCCAGAGCGC
This sequence comes from Lordiphosa collinella, assembly GCA_018904265.1. Lineage (NCBI taxonomy): Eukaryota > Metazoa > Arthropoda > Insecta > Diptera > Drosophilidae > Lordiphosa > Lordiphosa collinella. Next base: position 266,454 of record JAEIFV010000075.1, read on the forward strand.
CACATTTTGGTGGGCTGTGGGAAGCAGTGACGGCACCGCTCTAACTCCTGCACATTTGCTGATTGGCTCATCTCTACTCGCAGCTCCAGACGAATCAGTTTATTAGTCAGCTTTCAACTCTCAGCTGAAGTATCTGGGACATGTGGCATCGGGACTATATTCATACTCAGCAAGGAAGGTCAAAATGGACATCGAATCAGCCGAACATATGTGAAGGGCAATTGATGATCATTCATGAGGATAACACACCACCTCAACAGTGGAATCTCGTACGAGTCACGTCAACTATAAAAGGACCAGATGGAAAGGTCAGAGTCGTGGACCTCAAAACCAGCAAGGGCATACTACGACGCCCTATTCACAAAATAGCACCTCTCCCAATTCATTAACTTGAAACTGACGTGGATCATTTCAACAGGGGGAGGATGTTGGAGGAGGAAAGGTTTTTTTATCAATCTTATTGTACTTACTTTAACTTAAGTCTAATTGAATTTACCGCCAACAATTGTAACGATCTGTTGTATTTTGCCCATCTGGTCATTTGCCCACCTGGTGCCCATCTGGTCACACTATCGCAATCCTCTCCAGAGCAGGGTCTGGAACAACGCCGTTGAATTTTTAGGCTACTTACAGTGACAAGTGACCGATTCATGTAATCGAGCTAGAATTGGGCACACTTAGACTGGGTGGTTTGTCGATTTCACAATACTATGATGAGGTTGAAAAAAAGCTCACCTTGCTCACTAACAAAGCTCATATGACTTATGACAAGAGCATGGCCACGGGCATGTGTGAAAAGTTCAGAGGTGACGCACTTTGCGTATTCATCTCGGGTCTGAAGCGTAGCTTAAGCCCATATTCAGTTAACAAACGTGCTATTTTCAGCTCACCCCGCAGATATGCCCTCAGCTCTTGCGTTGGCCCAGGAGGTTGACGCAGTGTTGCCAGAACATGAGGTTCAAAGGTGCTAGATTTTAAAAAAAAATTGCAAGAAAAAGCTAAAAATAAAAAAAAATTGCTAAAATAAACAGCTATAAATTAAAATTTAAAAAACTGTTTATTTCGGACTGAAGTTTAACAGATACTTGTAAAAAATAAATTTGCTATGAGTTTCGAATAAAAAAATACTTCAAATTACTTCTGCAAACCGCCTTAATAAGGGATCCAAGAGCTAAAAAATTTCCGCAAACAAAATTGCTAGAAATAGCTAAAAATTGAAAAAAAGTGTTTTTGAGACTAAAATCCAACAATAACTTAAAAAATTACGGTTATTGTCTAGTATAGTAAGCACACACATAATTTCGGTACAGCATCAGCTAACTTCAATATTAATTTTAAAAGAAACCATGAATGACCGAGGGAATTATTTTGGATTTTTATGAGCACAGTTTTCTATGGTTGACAATTACCAAAATTACTTTTCAAGGTGCTAAGACTAACAAATTCTTCAAAAAGACAAAGTTCCGCAATGTACTCACAATCTCCCGTTTTGTTTGGAGTCCGAGCCGAACCCGAATCTATGTACAACGAAAGCTGAAAGGCCAATAAATGCTGATCTCAGTACAGATTTTTTTTAAAATTTTTTTTTCGTTTGATGTACATTTATTTTGTTACTTTTTTATAGCAACTTTTGTTAGAGTGTTAGTAGTGTAAGATTCTTTTTAATAGATAATGTTTTGGTTGGTGTAACTGTATTTCTGAACTGTTAATTATTGTATGTAAAATCTGTCAGTGTGGCAAATTCAGACTCTTCGTCTTGAAAGTTGCAATGGAAATTATCTCTGAAGTCCTGTTCCGACTCTGACGCCATTTATTTTTCGTCTCCGCAGCGTTCACCTCGCTAGCCGATTTGGGTGTCCTCTGAGTCTTTTAGGTAGGCAGCAGATTGCTTGTTTATGACGTCACCTAACAGATTGCTTGTTTATGACGTCACCTAACATAGGGACGTCTAGTTCCTTCTCCAGCATTCTCGTGCACATGTACCAAGGCGCTCCCGATAGTCTGCGCAGTAATTTGGCTTGAAGAACTCGAATCTTATTTAGGTGAGTTTTAGCTGTAATTCCATTTACTTGCAGGCTGTATTTCAAAGCTGGTAAAATAATTGCCTTGTACACATGTACCTTGTTCTTTAGGGACAATTTTTTTCTGCTATTTAGTATCCAAATGCCAGCTCTTTTATATAGCGGCTTTGTTAGCTGGCTTATGTGCAGGCCAAATGCCAAGCGCCTGTCAAGGTACACTCCCAGGTACCTGCGTCCTTGAAGGAGTTAGGAGCTAGGAGTTGATCTTCCATGAAGACTCCGGGGCAGACGTCTCTCCTTAGCGTGAAGGTGACACTGGCACATTTCGCTTGATTTATTCCAATATCAAGCGCCTTGCCCATCTGCAATAACGGTACATGTACTGCTGTAGAATATTCGTGGCGCTGTAGACACAGGGATGTCTGGCCAAAATGGCTTTGTCGTCGGCGAAAGTGTCAAGAACTTGTCCTGTGTCCATGGTCCAAAGTGTATACTGCGTGTGGCAAAGGACGCAACCCTGTGGAACTCTTGCTTGTTTGTGTTTTGTGCTCGATTCAGCAACATCGAGAACGACGGAAAATGTCCTGTCGGTAAGGAAACTGTGCACCAGGTCAAAGAGCTGCGGTGGGAGAGGCATTTATCTTGCACAGCAAACCATCGTGCCAAACTCGATTGAACAATTGCTTAACATCAAGGAATATTGCCACGACGTACTCCTTTGCATGGAACCCTTCCAGAATAATGTTAGTTACCCTGTTTAACTGCTCTGGAGCTCCGTGGGACCTTCTAAAACCAAATAAAAGTACTGAAATTAGCGCTGACTTGAAAAGTAGGTACTAAAAACATAGCTTCACTTAATTGATCTTCGGTCTTGAATGTAGTACAGGCAATGCTTTTTAGGCATTCATGAACTATTGCAATTTCTAAACATTATGCCTTAAATTGTATAATTATCACTCCGAAATTCACTTCAGAGACTTTTTACTCAGGGTAAGTTCTATAGCAAAGGTTTCAAACCAATTTAAAAGGCGTTAGGGTCGGCAACTTAAGCACTTAAGGAGCATTTGCCAGCAATATCACACAAGCCCAGGTGGTGGATTGAGTAGGCTGGCTAACTCTTATACAAGTGGGCGCAGGTTCGAATCCTACTGAGAGGAAAGAAAAAATATAATTTTATTTTCTTTCTGTTTTTTTTACTTTTTAATTAAATAAATAAGTCGAAAAATAAATAACGAGCCTGCTCACCTATATCACCTAGGCTGAACACAGAAAAAAAAAACGGCGAGATAAATTCAATCTATTTTTTCTTAAAGTAATCCTGGCACGAGCTTAAAAATTCTTCTCAATTCAATCTTTTAAGCTTGATACAATCCTTTCGAGCTTGTTTCAGTCCATATGTGCTTACTTCAATCCCTTTCGAGATCACAATGTTTATACATTAGGAACGAAAGCAGAAAAGTATAGATAGCACTTTAGACATGCAACAACAATCATGTGCTATGGTGGTGTGCGATGAAATACCATGCCATTCGTGTTCAGTGTAAAGCTGAAAGGTTGTGAGTTTGAGTCCCAGACAAGACAACAATAATTTTTATATTTCTTTCTTTTTTTCAGAAGCTTTAAATATATCAAAACAAGTGTCGGTGGGTGTGTCCTATGGAAAATGGAGGAAGAAAAGAAAGATAGAGAAATCTTTCTGGTAGCAAATTAATCTCAATAAAGCTTAAAGTGATCCTGCTTTGGGATTAAATTGAGCTCGAATTTTTTTTTTTGATTGTAGGGGAAAAAAGGAGCAGAAGGTCAAGGAAGCCTCCCCTCCGATATAATGTGGCACGCCTAGTGGTAAATGGGCCAAAACACCCCATAAAGAGCATCAAGGCAGAGTCTGACCGTCGGTACCTTGAAAGATCATATTGATAGTATCGGAGCCACTATGGATGGACTTTGTAATCTTTTTAAGGGTCAAAAGATAATAAACCAACTGATGAGAGACGAGCTGACTAAAGTTATGTCTACAAAAAGCCACAGCAACGTTCTGTAATAAGGTAGCCGAATCCTTGAGTGCAGAATCGCAAACTTTTCCCACGATAAGTGGCCCGGCTAAGGCTACTGTGCACGCAGTAAGGGCGGAAGCTCCTGTAGGTACTCCAAAAAGCCTTTAAGACTCACCAACGGGCAAAAAGTCATTCCCAAAGAGAGTTAAAGGCTCAAAAGGTGGATACCAGCAGCAGCAACAGATGTAGTCACTGCAATCAGAGCACCCCGACGTGTGTCCAGTTTTGAATAGCAATGGACCTATTCAAGGAAGCCGAATCGTAGATGGATCAAGATCCAAAATTGAAGAAAAAGGAAACAAGTTTTCAACTCGAAGCCTGATGCAGTCGTGGTCTTAAAGATTGTGAAATCCTACCTGTCGCTAAAAAAGGTCAGTGGAATGGTGAGTCAAATTAGGAAGACAGCTGGAGGGGATCATCTGCGCCTTGAAAAAGAGCACTGCCGAACACGGCTAAGCTCAAGACGTCCATTGAACAGGCAATGAGCGGCAAGGCAGGAGTCAAGACTCTTAAAGATAAAGAAGTGCTCGAGATTCGATATATCGATGAGGACACTACGAAAGTGGAAATCTGTGCAGTCATGAACTTAGCACTGATGGACCAACAGGTACACAGCAGTGCTAGCTTTGGCTAAAGATTAGGCGACAAAGCTCATCAAGGTTGGCAAAGTCCGAATTGGCTGGTGCAGGGTGAGGGTAAGACCACAATTGAAGAAATGCTTCAAATGTCTGTAATTCGGTCATATAGCTATCAACTGCAAGAGCGAGAGCAATTGAAATGTTGATTACTTCTAATGTGGTGACATTGCGCACCAAGCTCGACAGTGCACTAAAGAACCCAACTGCATTTTATGCACTAGGAGAGGCGGAAAAGCCGTCAAGCACGTATGCTGTCCTGTATACCAAGAGGCCCTTGCTTCATTGGCGAGATGAATTCTTTGCAACTAAACCACAACATAACACTCACCTGGCAATTTCGAGCGAACCACATCACAGACAGAGCGAGTGTACAAGGACATGGGCATCTGACACAACTGGAAAAGCGGCTCTTTATTTATATGGGAGGTCAGCATTTTGTCTAGACGAGGTAAAATGTTCTGCTGGATTCGTGCGAGCAAAGCTTGGAAACTTGTGGATCTACATCTGCTACCTAGCTCCGAGCCTGCACATAGACTAGTTTGTCATGGCGCTGTCAGCTCTCTCAGATGATATAAGGAGCCGTAACAGAGTTGTCATTGCTGGCGATTTTAATGCCTGGGGCGAGGAATGGGGCTGTCCCACAACAAACTCTAGAGGACGTGCTCTACTGGAGATATTCCCCCGACGCTATTAAATGTCGACTCCACGCCAGGAGGCTCTATCAGCGTTCAAGAGGTAGGCCGAGTTTTTCATGGAGATACGCAGAGTACCAATCTGCTAGAAAAATGCTAAAAGATGCGATCAGAGCGATTAAGCGGGAGTGCTTTCTTCAGTTGTGCGACTCTGTCTACAACGACCCTTGGGGCCAGGACTACAAAATAATCGTTAAACGACTTTACGACAATAAACAGGCCACACCAAGTGACCCGTGTGAGCTAAAAAAGATTGTCGAAAATCTCTTCCCAACTCGCTTGTCTGATTCACCCTTGCACCCTGTTGTTAGTACAACAAATACAATAGAGGAGATCACAGAAGAAGAAATACTGGCGGTGGCCACTAACCTTCAGCTCAATAAGGCACCCGGCCGGATGGTGCTCCGAACCTTGCTCTGAAGCTTGCCTTGACAATGCATCCGGCACAGTTCGTGGATTTTTTCAATGAGTAACTGCGAGAAGGTATTTTTCCAATCATTTGGAAAATACAACTTTTGGTACTTCTTCCTAAGCCAACCAAGCGAGCCACCGTCCTATAGACCTATCTGCCTTCTCGATACTGTCGGTAAGGTTCTGTCGTATGTCAGAGACCGGGCGAGGCAATTATGGAGCAGGTGGGCTCTCGCCAAATCTGTTTGGCTTTAGAAAGGCGAAGTCAACTGTGGATGCGATTGAAAAGGTGGTTACAATTGCACGCAGTGCTATTAAGGGCTCTAGCTAGAATCGTGGATCTAAGGAGTACTGCCTGGTAGTCACACTCGACGTTTAAAACGCGTTTAACTGCTTTGATTGCAACCGAATTCAAGCGCTTTAGTTGAATTTGGAGTGCCGCAGTATCTCCAGGCAATCACAAGATCGTACTTTAGTGGTAGAGTCCTTACGTATCCCACGGCCGAGGGTAATACAACCCATGTAATGTCTGCAGGTGTCCCACAAGGATCCATGCTTGGACCTGTTCTGTGGAACTGCATGTACGATGGTGTCCTCCGGTTGGCCCTCCTACCAGGAGTGCAATTAGTGGGCTTCGCGGATGATGTGGCGTGTAATTCTGGCATTGAGCGCTTCCACCTGTGGCTTACCGTGACGGGACTGGAGCTAGCTGCGCAAAAGACAGAGGCGGTGCTAATTAGCAGTCGTAAGATGCTGGAACCAGCTTGGGTCAGAGTTAATGGCACGGCTATCAAATCCAAAAGAGCTATTAAATTCCTTGGAGTAATGCTGGACACCAGGTTATTCTTCCGAGACTACTTAGCTTACGTCGGAGAAAAGGCAGCAAAATTTCCATGGAATTCGCTAGCCTTTTATGTAGGCGTATGTGGGGAGTACCGTCGAAGTGCGCTCAGGGTTTCTTCTGCATACCGTTCGGTGTCGGAGATGCTGTGTTGGTCATTGCCGGGATGATCCCACTTAGTGAGCTGGCCAAAGAAGCAAAAAAGAGGTACAGGGCTTCACGCTTGAGTGGCTCAAATCAACTTAACATGCAGCAGAAAGCGAGGCAGCGGAGCGTCGAGAAGTGGCAACACCGTTGGGATCAATCCACTTAAGGTCGCTGGACCCATAGCCGAATTCCGGAATTGTTGCCATGGCTGTCTAGAAAGAATGGTGAGGTGAACTTTCACTTGACACAGCTTCTTAGTGGACATGGCTGTTTTAGGAGCTACCTGAAAAGAGTCGGCCATGATAGTAGCGAGCAGTGCACATACTGCGAAGAAGGGCCTGTGGAGGACGCCAGACACGTCCTGTTTGAGTGTGGAAGGTTTCACAATGAAAGGGCGGAATTATCCAGAGTGATGGGAGGCGATATAGCGGAGGATAATTTAGTCCCATACATGTTGACGTTGAAGGAAAACTAGGAGGCATCTTGTGACTTAGCAGCAAACATTATGGGAACCCTCCGGAGAGTGGATATGCAGCGTAGAAGCAGGGAGTAGGCGGGACATCAAACCGGCGAAGCATTGCTTTGAGGCCGTCCCGCAAGCTTATGATGTTTCTGTTAAACTTTCTGTATCATGTTGCCCCAAAGTGCTTATAAGTATATAGTACATTTAATGTAAGCAAAGGAATTAAAAAAAAAAGATCTTCGCAACAAGCTTTGCTAGGGGTCAGGAAGAAAAAAGGCGTTCAGAACAGCGCGCACAAGGGCGTCAGCAGCAGCAAGCCTAAATTAAAAAACAATTTTCTCAAGGTGGTCAGAGCAAGAGCCCGCATTTTAAGAAGCATAATGGAAGTGGCCGGGTGGCTCAGCGGTTAGAATGCGCGACCTCTGTGCATTAGGTCGTGGGTTCGATCCCGCCTCGGAACATCTAATGAAAAGTTTTTTTCTTTGAATAAAACTTTACACCCGTCCACACCTCTTTGCTGTTGGCGCCAGCATTGCAGTAATTAGCCATGAAAAGCTTCTCAAACTGCCGTTCGGATTCGGCGTTAAACTGTAGGTCCCTTTCTCTTGTGCTAAAATAAGAAGCGCACAAGCCAAGAGATTGGGAGAGGCTCGGCTTTGGCCCCTTGGGGCTGTGTCATCTTGACAAGCTATTTTTACTTTTTTTTATAATGGAGAGGGAACAGACAAAACCCAGGCAGGTTTTGGCGTTCATTCCTTTCATGGGTCCAACAACATCGCTGAAAAATACAGGTGGTCTGTGTTTGGATGCGGCACATCTTTTTTCCTTCTAGATTTCTTGTCAACATTTGACAGAATCATCGGCCTGGACTTGCTAAAGCAAGTGGGCGCAGTCTTATGCCTTAAAGAGGGCATGTAAAAATTGGTGCGTTTTCGGAGGCGTTGCAGTATTTTAAATGTACGGACGTCCACCATACCAAGAACAAAGAAATCGTGGTACCACCTGCGGTGAAGGCAGAGTTTCTGCGAATGCTTCATCGGAAAAACAAGGCTTTTGCGGACTCCAACGAGGCACTGCCTTATAGCACGGCCGTCGTGACCACAATTCGTCCGACCGATGATAATGTGGTCTATTCGAAATTATACCCCTACGCCATAGGTGTAGAGGACTTTGTAGCTTCGGAGGTTAATAACGTCCTAAAAAGCGGTATTATCAGGAAATCCAAGTCACCATACAACAATATGGGTATGGTATGGTATAGGTATGGGTGGTGGAAAAGAAAGGCACGGATGAGAAGGGCAATAGAAATAATCGCGTAGAATTAGACTTTATTAAGCTCAATCTCAAAACGATCGCCGATAAATATCCTATGCCAAGCATCGCAATGATATTGGCGAACTTGGGTAAGGCTAAGTATTTGACGACGCTCGACCTGAAATCAGGTTATCACCAGATCATGCTGGCAGAGCGGGATACAAACAAATCGGAAAGTCCTGCTCCGTGCGCGATCGCGAAACCTATCTCCGACATTTTGAAGGGGGAAAATGGGTCCGAGCAAATACAAGTCAAGGAAAATTCCAGTACAGTTCAACGAGGCCCAGCGCAACGCGTTTGAAAAATGGAGAAACTTATTAGCGTCGGAGGACGTTATACTAATGTACCCAGACTTCAAAAAGCCATTCGACTTGACCACGGACGATTCAGCCTATGGCATAGGGGCTGTTCTTTCTCAAAATGGACGGCCTATAACGATGATATTCTGCGCGTTGAAAGACAGGAAAGCTAACTATGCTACTAACGAGCTGGGTAAGCTGCTGCATTTCCTTTACGAGGTCAGGGATGTAAATACGTTCTCTGTGTCCCAGAGTAACCCCAATTCCAAAATCATGCGTTTGGAAAGCGCGTATTGATGAAACAGGGGCCAAGCTGTTTTATAAGCCACGCAAAGAAAATCATGTGGCCGACGCGCTGTCGCGCCAAAATGTGAATGCGTTGCAAGGCGATCGCAATGATCCAAAGTCCGACGTGGCTACAATACATAGCGAGTTATCACTGACGTACACCATAAATTCCACAGAAAAGCCATTAAATTGCTTCCGGAACCAGATTGTACTAGAGGAGGTCCGTTCCCTCTAAGAAGAAATTTTATATTATTCGGCTAAAAGACTCGCCATTTGATGAATTTCACGAATAAAGAGTCCTTAGTTGAGATGGTCAGCGCCGTCGTCTTGCCAGACTTTGCCAGGATCCAACACGAGTTGGTAAGAATTTTCTCTACCACAAAATTCTGGTACTGCAAAAATTTCGGGGCCGACGTTTTCGATAAGGGCGACAGAAAAGAAATAATTACCAAAGAACACAGTCGAGCCCATAGGGCCGACCAAGAGTACTATTTTCCAAAAATGACAAAGCTAGCGAAAGAGTGGTCCTCAACTGTAAGATATGCTCAAGAGCAAGGTATGAAAGGCACCCGAAGAAACGGAAACTTGACCAGACGCCAATTCGATCACAAACTGGGTAAATGTTGCACATCTACATTTTCTCCACGGACAAAAAAATTTTTCTTACCTGCGTGGACAAATTCTCAAAGTTTTGCGGTCGTGTAGCCCATTGCATCCCGCACAATAGAAGACACGATTGCTGGTTTTGTTGAACATCTTTCCTTCGGCGAAACAGGTATATAGCGACAACGAGGCTGAACTTAAGTCGGAGATTATTAGATCCCTGCTTAAGAACAGTTACAGCGTGAGGGTCGAAAATGCGCCGCCGCTCCACAGCACTTCAAACGGTCAAGTGGAAAGATTCCATAGCACCCTCCTGGAGAAAGCCAGGTGCTTAGAGGTCCAAAGAGGACACAGTCCCACATAACGGCCCCATCCACTCGGTTGTTAAGAGAAAACCTAAGGATATACTGCAAGCCTCTCCGCTGGAAAGCATTCGCGACGTTAGGGTCAACCAGAAACGTTAGAGTAAGGTCTTCGAAGTAGGTGAGGTTTTAGAAAAGAAAAATCGGAGGTTAGGAAATAAACTGTTGGCTCTGTGTCTCGAGAGAAAAGTTTTAGCGGACTTGGGGACAACGGTTCTCATTGAGGATTTCTCATGTGATACTTTTAATAATGATTGCGACGACGGCGCGGGTAACAGACTTCACCCACGCGAACTACATTCCCGTTGCGGACGGAGACATCTTACTTTGGAATCAGTACGGATACTTACGCCACACGACCAACCTCTCGGACTACGGTACAATGGCCGACGATATGATGACGATGACCGAAATGTTTCCACAGTCTCACATGATGAAGCTGTTGGAAATCGACACTGGACACGTACGGGACACGTTGTCTGCTATTCAACAAAATTAAGAAATGTCAGTTTAGACTAAAAACTTTTTGTCTGTTTCATTGTTTTATGGACGACCCCTTTCCGAAAAAGCAAAACAAGGATTTTCATACAAAGATTTTAAATGCGTTTGAATATATATTTTTATTATTATTAGAGCACATTCATTCATAATTGTGAGCCTATACAGCTTGCAAGACATTTCTGATGCGATCTAAGACAATGCTGGCATGATTTTCTTTAAACACCAAGGCTGGACGAAAACGAATTGAAATTTCACCACAGCCACCAGTTTGAATACCATTCTGCTTTAACTTTTTTATTATTAAGTCTCGAACTTTCGAATTGGCACAATTGACAGCTAAAAATGTACCTCGGCCTCGGGTGGAGTTTAAAATATGCGGAAATTCCTTTTCTAAGTTCAATAAACCAGTTTTTAAGACAGAACCAGCCATTTTTACATTGTCTAAAAGGCTCTCTTCATATATTACTTTTACTATTTCTTCCAAAAGTAGCACTTTTCCGGGGTCTCCCATCCAGGTGTTAAATATCCGATATGGTTCATTTGGTATCAAGTCTTCGTTATGAAAGTATCCACCCAACTGCAGCTTCTTACTAAACGTGACGACATCAGGCGGAAACTCAAGATTAAAGTGTTCATGGCACCAAAACTTGCCAGTGCTGCCGCCGCCGGTTTGAACTTCATCAATCAGAAGTGCAATATTGTTTTTCTTACAAATTCTTTGTAAGCTTTTAAAGAATTCTGGTGAAGCTTCATTATCACCCCCTTCGCTTTGTATTGGTTCTACAGCAACACCAGCTACAGGTATATTTTTCTTCGCATATTCTTCAATCAGGAATTCTACTTCTGCCAAACACTTTTTGTCTTCTTTTTCGTTTTCCGAAACATTTTCTTCTAAAGGATACTTGTATTGCGGAAATGATGCTATGGGCCAATCAAAGGATGGAACATCAAGCTTGTGAATATACTTTGAATGTGTTGTTGAGAGTGCTCCTAGAGTGCGACCATGGAAAGCTCCCTTAAATGAAAGAATGCTAAGTTTTGGTGCTCCCGGGGGCATATTTATCATGCAAGAGTTCATCTCGTTTTCGGTAAATCCCACATTTCCTCTCATTTTATTTTGATACCTGAAAAAATTATTTAAAGAGAGATTAACAAAGTTTCGTGATATTGATAAGAAAAAAATATTTTATTTATATTCTTCAGGAACAATTATTCAAATTTTAGCTTTTCACATAGGCAATGGGCGTATTCAGCAGATAAATCCGATTTTTGATTACTGACTTATGAATGACTATTTTAAGCGGTAAATATAGTGATTGCGACTGATAAATTTGGTAATCATGATTGGTGAGTTTATCGACTGTTCGGCAACTGTTAACGCCAAAATAGAGAATGAACTGCAGAGCTTACAGCGTTAAAAGCCCTCAAAATAGTGACTATATATTTTTGACCAAATGTAATAAGCCAGAGAATAACCTTAACTCAGCATTCAGTGTCATTCAACAGAGAATCATCAGAAATTGCAAGTCGTACATCAGTAATCGTAAGTCGAATTTATCTGCTGAATACGCCCAAAGATTTCGTGAAGATTATTTTCGATTTCTTATTTATAACACTAGCTTACACGATTTTTCATCCTCATCAATATATTGAATTTTTGAAAAAGAACTTCTCACTTAATTACAAATATCCCAATTATGAATCAACTTATGAACAAATTTTATAGACCAAATTAAAGCTAATAAAATTAATAACACAGTTCAATAAATATTGGGTCCATGCGGTCCGGGGAATAAACCGTTCGATGGAGTTTATCATGCTGAACATAAGTCAGTTTTCAGAATTTCTCTAGCACGTAAAGTTTTTGAGATATCAATGGTCAAAGTTGTCAAAAGTGTATAAAATGGCACTTTTCACAAATTGAATAAAAAGCCATCCTGAACTGAATGAAGCGCTTGAAAATTTAGATGCATAGAGGGAACTATAATCTTTGGACGGCAATAAACAAAAATCTTGGTTGTTGGTTGTTGGTCCAAGATCCATAAATAAAAAAAAAAGATGTACAATGTATATTTTCCTAACAAACATCCTAAAATAGCTTTGAAAAACAGTGTCTCATTGTTTTAAAATGAATAAGAATGTATGTACAAATAATATGTGGTACCCATGATTTGTCCAAATTGACCACACTACTCCTAAAGAACATTTCGTAAACCGTTTGATAAGTTTGCTTAATGGTCTTTCTCTGAGACTTTGGTTTGTATCTTGCGGTGAATTTAAGACAACTTTAAATTTTAAGACAATTAGAAACTGATTTTAAAAAGACTCTACTGACACAGCTAATTTAGGTTAATTGTAAGGAAAATATAAATTGTACTTCTTTTTAAATTTATTTATTGATCACAAACCAACAACCAGGATTATGGTTAATTGCCTTCCAAAGATTATAGTATGCATCTAAATTTTCAAGCGTATTATTCGGTTCAAGACGGCTTGCTAAAATTTTTTGAAAAGTGGCATTTTAAGGCATTTTTAACAACTTGGACCATTGATTTCTCAAAAACTTGTCGTGCTAGAGAAATTCTTAAAATTGACTTGTATTCAGCTTGAAACCCTCTGTCAAACGGTAATAACTTCATTCGAGGGCCAGCTATGACCCAATATTTGTTGAACTGTGTAATAGCCTATTTCCATTATAGCAAATATGTACATATTTTCACATTTTATCACATATCCAAAAATATGTAACATTTTTTCCATAGAGAAAATATGTACATATTTAATATATGTGTCCATTCGCCACGAGTGATAACAGTGTTGTAAAAGAAAATACTAGATTATTTGATATTGATGTCACAACAAAATAAACCCTTATGTTATCGATGTCACAAAAAAAAACCCCTGATTTAAAATTAATTTGAATTGATAATTGAAGGAAAGCGCGAGTTTCACAATATCATATTTAATATTAATAAATTTGATTTCAGATGGCTTCAAAACGTAAGTCAGTGTCTTGGAAGGACTATCCATTTATTTGGAAGGATGGTTGCCCAATTAGTTGAATGGATTGGACATTTAACGCGCAAATACAAGTAAATAGGAATTTTTTAAGATAAGTAGATAAGTAGATAGTAGATCAAGATAAGTAGGAATTTTTTATACAGGTCTGAACTAAAAACGCAAGGTGTTTCAGACGGTGCTCTATCAAAATGAGAGCCATAAAGTAGGTGCAGCCATCATCCTCTTTCTCAAACAGTGTGTTGAGGAAAAGTGACTCGTGTGGCTCACTGGCCTCACATGGGAATTCAGTCATTGAAATCAGTTCTTCAGTGCCAGAAGAAACGCAAACTGGACCAGGCCGAGATGACACCATTTGTAAGGGCTATGGTGGCTGCCACAACAGAGCGGATGGAGGTACTTGACCGACAAGCGAATGCTCGCTTGGAGATTACGGAGCGCATGGAGAATGCCAATATAGAATTTAAGTCTAATATCTTCAAACTATAAAATAAAATGTTAAGTAAAACATAGAAGCTAGTATATTGTTTTTTTATTTATTGTTGAATCTTTATGAATTTTTTCTATAATTTTATTTGGCAAACACAAATTAAAGGTGAAATTTTCGCATAAAGCAATATCATACTTGTAATTGTTTTGATTTTTTTTTTAATTTAATTTGAGCAAGTATTTAAGCAATAATTATAAAATAATGTCTCATACTAAATGCAACTGCATTTATTGTTTTGAGTGCATAATAACACAAATTTGAATTGTCAGCTGACATTCACATGTTTACGAAACAGTAAAATATGTACATATCATATGGAAACGCTCAGAAAAAAAATATGTACATATCGAAATATGTGATCATAGTGGAAATAGGCTATTAAAAAAGTATTCATTTGTCGAAATCTGTTGGAAATTGTAGAAGTTATTAGCACTTATCTAAAAATTGAACAATTTCAGCTTTCCGTTCAAGTTGTATTCAAAATGTCTATGGTCCGTTTTGCTTAGACGCACAGTGGCCCCCGTAGAACAAACGAAGATGCAAAAATCAAATTGAATAAACCCAACAGAAAATAGTTCAACGATTTCAAATATGCTACCCTTAAAACACCAGATTTTTTAGTTTTGAAGATATATAAGCCTTCAAAGTTGACCAATTTTAAATGTTAAAAAAACACTAATTTTTGGTATTTTGGTCCGTTTTTAGGCATAATATCACGAAAACTAGTTAACGAATCGTCACTTTTTTTTGTTTCTATTGATTGGTGTATTTTATAAGTATATAATAAAAACAAGAAAGAAAGTCGGTCAAGCCCTTCTATAACATACTCTGTACCTGTGAAGTGCTGCCCACCACCGCTGCGACCTGTGCTGCCCATAATTGTTTGTTTTCCTTACAACTCGACAACCGTTCATCCGATCTTCACCATTCCTTTGACGGATCGATAAATAATCCTGATTACTAAATATGTCCAGAAGGAACGAACCTTCTATCTATAAAACTGTGGGAGATATGACGTTTTTACCATTTTGCGTGGGCGGGAGGGGGCGTGGCAAAAATTGAAAATAAATTTGATCTGCCTGCAAGTATAAGAAGCATAAGTCCCATACATGCCAAACCTCTATCTCTTACCATCTCTGAGATCTGTGCGTTCATACGGACAGACAGACGGACAGACGAACATGGCTATATCGACTCGGCTGTTGATGCTGATCAAGAATATATATACTTTATGGGGTCGGAGATGTTTCCTTCTGGCTGTTACATACTTTTGCACAAAATTATTATACTCTATGTACCTTTGGTTCAGAGTATAATAATTTACTGTTTGCTTTGTGTTTCTCCAGGTAAATCGCCATTTACCAAATCCATTTTTTCACAATTTTTGAACATTGATGGAAAATGAAAAAAATAACATGTTACTACTTTTGCCATATTTTCAAAATATGTTCTTTGATTATCCCTTTACCTAATTAAAAAAGTTCCTGGTGCGTCTAGTTGCGTCTCTGACTGCTAGAGTTGAAATAGTTAAAAAGGCATGGACCCCAAGTGATCGGAAAACTTTTTTATTTTTTTTAATTATCGCCTGCTAGCAACTAAAACAAGTAAGGGAGCTGCAGTCGAGTGCCCCGACTACAAAATACCCTGTTCCCTTGATTTCGTGTGTTTTTTCTTTCTTTTTCAAAATTATGGCCGCACCTAGTTTTTTCAGTGTACTCATAGAAAGAGTGGAGCTAAAAAAAATTAGGGGTTACCGATTTAAAGAGCGTTAAAAACGAGAGAAAATAGATGACAAACATCAACACTCTCCATGCAAAAATTAATCGTAATGTTTTATTTTCGTTTTGTGTATGGTGCATAATTATGGCCGCACAGTTTAATATCTTATTTTGTGTTTGGATGCCGGTGATCTTCTTGATAGTTACTTGGTTAAATAACTATTTCTAACTACATAATAAATATGCCAAGTGGACCAGTGCTTTCTGATGTCGAAAAAGGTCAAATTCTGGCGTTCAAAAATGAGAATTGCTCATTTCGAGAAATTACCAGAAAAATTGGTCGCTCCGACAAAGTTGTTAGAAATTTTTGGAAAAACCAAAATGAATATAGTAAAAAAAATCCTGGAGGACGTAATTCGAAGATAAGTCAGCGTGACCAGTGCCGATTAGTGAGTGCAACAAGAATTTCATTAAAGACCTCTGATGAGTAAGCGGCTGAATGTGGCCTAAAAGTGCCCCGCTGGGCCGTTGCAAGGGCTTTAAAAAAATCTGAAACCATTGTGCGATAAATAATGAAGATGGCTTCAAGGTTACTGGAGCGCCATAAAGAAGCCCTGATAAAATACGCCAAGAATAACATGGCAACTGACTGGACAAAGGTAAAAAGTTTTTATAGAGCAATGCAAATACTAATTTATCTTACAAGATCATTTTCTCGGATGAAAAAAAGTTTAATTTGGACGGTCCTGATGGATTTTCGCACTATTGGAGGGATTTAACGAAAGAACCCCTATACTTTTCAAAGAGAAGTTTCGCAGGAGGATCTTTGATGGTTTGGGCTGCGTTTTGCGAGTCTGTATGCTTGGAGCTGGCATTTCCAAGCACTCATATGAACTCCAGGGAATACGTGGAAATATTGTGTATGAACTTGTAGCTTTTTTTTAGTGTCGCTGGCGTTAAAAGTTAATTTTTGAACAGGACAACGCATCAATGCACGTCAGCCGTGAGACGCGTTCTTGGCTTGAAGGCAATAATGTTCGATTTTGAAGTGGCCCGCGTGCTCCCCGGACATGAATCCAATGGAAAATTTGCGGGCGTTGCTGGTCCGAAGAATTTATGCTAAGAACACCAAGTACAACAGTACTATGGAGCTCAAATTGACAGTTTCTAAGGCATCGGAAGAACTTTCCCTAAGCGATTTAAAAAGTCTCGTAGGCAGTATGCCGAATAAGATCTACGAGTTAATTAGTGCAAAGGGAGGTTACACTCATTATTATACTAAATAAAAACATGTTAATAAGTTAACATGATTCTTTAGTTTTTTTATTTAGTGAAGTGCGGCCATAATTATGCCCCATGCACAAAACGAAAATAAAACATAACGGTTAATTTTTGCATGGCGAGCGTTGATGTTTGTCATCTATTTTACCTCATTTTTAACGATCTTTCAAACGGTAATCCCAAATTTTTTTTAGCTCCACTCTTTCTATGCGTACACTGAAAAAACTAGGCGCGGCCATAATTTTGCACCAGAGTTTACACCTATCTACATGCAAAAATTTGTGGCTCTAGCTCTTATAGTCTCTGCGAAACACGCGTTCATACGGACAGGCAGACAGACGGACAGACAGACAGGCAGACGGACGGACAGGCGGACAGGTCTAAATCGACTCGGCTGTTGATGCTGATCAAGAATATATATACTTTATAGGGTCGCAAATGTTTCCTTCTACCTGTTACATACTTTTGCACAACTTCATGATCCCCCTTTTCCCATTTTCAATGGGAACAGGATATAAAAACATAAATATTAGATGAAATAAAATCGAAACATAAAGAAAATGACAAAAAATTTTTTTCAACCTACAATTTTTTTACATTACATCTGGTCTAGAAACATTTTTTTTCATTTGTTTTTTAGCTAAGATATTAAAAAATATTACGCCAAAAGAATTTTTCAAAATTCGGAATACTTTCTGTGATATATCCACTTTAGTGACCCAAGGTGACCCAAATTTCCTAGCAACTGCAAACTTTAAGCTCGTTTTTCTCGAAGCCACGTTTTTCAAACTGATTCACACCGTTTCTTAAGTTTAACTGGACCGATTTTTATAATGTTGTGGTCAATAGACTCAGAATTGACGCGGCTATCGCCCGAACCTCAATTATTGCAAAAAAACATTTTTTACTATTATTTTGGAGAACTTTCTGAGCAGCCCACGCATTTACACATTTTTAATTTTGTATTGTTTTAATGAATTGAGCAACCAAATACAAAAAAAGAGAATTACAAAATTTTTTCTCGATTTTTTTGCACAATTTTTAAAAAAGGTCAAATTCAGTCGTCTAGACCAGAAGAGGGCCTTAAAATTTTTTTTACGAATAAAAAATATGTTGTATTTGTTTGTTTTTATGTTTTGTGTGAGGGTTACTTCCAGGTACTTGAACTCTCTTACGGTCTCTAGGGGTTCTCCATTAAGGCTCCACTTCGTATCACCATTACATTCGTCTTTGCTGTGTTTATCTCCAGGGGCCAAGTCTTGCAGTACTTAAATAATTTGTTGATCATATCTTGGAGGATGCTGAGGGACTCTGCCATTGTGATATGTTTGATATGTTCTTCTGCAACATGTACGCCACCCGGAAGTATTTTCAAAATGTCGTCTACATACAGAGGAAAAAGCAAGGGGCTCAATAAGCATCCTTGCTTCACTCCTAAGTTACATTCAAACCATTCCGACAACTTGGTGCCATCCCACACCGCCGCTTCATTACTGCTATAGATGCTCTGTATTAGATCTAACATCTTAGTCGACACACCTAAGTAGCCTAAGTTGAAAAGACTACGTATATCTATGGTGTCAAACGCTGCCTTGAAATCAACAAAGCACATGTACATTTTTTGTTTATTTCCGAGATACTCCCTTGCAATGGCAACTAGTGTGAAGATGCTATCTATGGTGGAGTATCCTTATCTTAATCCTGCTTGATATTCGCTTTATATGTAACCCTCTTCTACCCATTTTAACGATGAGAATGTCCCCGAAAACATAACGGTTAATTTTTGCATGGCGAGCGTTGATGTTTGTCATCTATTTTACCTCATTTTTAACGATCTTTCAAACGGTAATCCCAAATTTTTTTTAGCTCCACTCTTTCTATGCGTACACTGAAAAAACTAGGCGCGGCCATAATTTTGCACCAGAGTTTACACCTATCTACATGCAAAAATTTGTGGCTCTAGCTCTTATAGTCTCTGCGAAACACGCGTTCATACGGACAGGCAGACAGACGGACAGACAGACAGGCAGACGGACGGACAGGCGGACAGGTCTAAATCGACTCGGCTGTTGATGCTGATCAAGAATATATATACTTTATAGGGTCGCAAATGTTTCCTTCTACCTGTTACATACTTTTGCACAACTTCATGATCCCCCTTTTCCCATTTTCAATGGGAACAGGATATAAAAACATAAATATTAGATGAAATAAAATCGAAACATAAAAGAAAATGACAAAAAATTTTTTTCAACCTACAATTTTTTTACATTACATCTGGTCTAGAAACATTTTTTTTTCATTTGTTTTTTAGCTAAGATATTAAAAAATATTACGCCAAAAGAATTTTTCAAAATTCGGAATACTTTCTGTGATATATCCACTTTAGTGACCCAAGGTGACCCAAATTTCCTAGCAACTGCAAACTTTAAGCTCGTTTTTCTCGAAACCACGTTTTTCAAACTGATTCACACCGTTTCTTAAGTTTAACTGGACCGATTTTTATAATGTTGTGGTCAATAGACTCAGAATTGACGCGGCTATCGCCCGAACCTCAATTATTGCAAAAAAACATTTTTTACTATTATTTTGGAGAACTTTCTGAGCAGCCCACGCATTTACACATTTTTAATTTTGTATTGTTTTAATGAATTGAGCAACCAAATACAAAAAAAGAGAATTACAAAATTTTTTCTCGATTTTTTTGCACAATTTTTAAAAAGGTCAAATTCAGTCGTCTAGACCAGAAGAGGGCCTTAAAATTTTTTTTACGAATAAAAAATATGTTGTATTTGTTTGTTTTTATGTTTTGTGTGAGGGTTACTTCCAGGTACTTGAACTCTCTTACGGTCTCTAGGGGTTCTCCATTAAGGCTCCACTTCGTATCACCATTACATTCGTCTTTGCTGTGTTTATCTCCAGGGGCCAAGTCTTGCAGTACTTAAATAATTTGTTGATCATATCTTGGAGGATGCTGAGGGACTCTGCCATTGTGATATGTTTGATATGTTCTTCTGCAACATGTACGCCACCCGGAAGTATTTTCAAAATGTCGTCTACATACAGAGGAAAAAGCAAGGGGCTCAATAAGCATCCTTGCTTCACTCCTAAGTTACATTCAAACCATTCCGACAACTTGGTGCCATCCCACACCGCCGCTTCATTACTGCTATAGATGCTCTGTATTAGATCTAACATCTTAGTCGACACACCTAAGTAGCCTAAGTTGAAAAGACTACGTATATCTATGGTGTCAAACGCTGCCTTGAAATCAACAAAGCACATGTACATTTTTTGTTTATTTCCGAGATACTCCCTTGCAATGGCAACTAGTGTGAAGATGCTATCTATGGTGGAGTATCCTTATCTTAATCCTGCTTGATATTCGCTTTATATGTAACCCTCTTCTACCCATTTTGTCAGCCGCTCCAGTAGTACAGAACTAAGCACCTTCATAATCGCATTTAAAAAGGAAATGCCTCTGTAGTTGGACGCGCTTAAGGGATCGCCTTTGTTGAAGATCGAGAATATTAGGTTTTTTCTGAAGCTTTCGGGGACATTCTCATCGTTAGCTATTTTATTGTTAGCTGCTGTGAGGATTTCAATAAGCTGGTCACTGGGATTTTTTTAAGAACTCGGCCGGGGCTCTGTCAATGCCGGCCGCTTTCTCAATTTTACTGCGTTTGATTGTTATTTCCACTTCTGTAACTGTTATGGTGTGATCCACGACCTTTGAAATGCCCCGCCAGACTTGTTGCATCGGCTTTTATCAAAGCACTCCCAGATTTACCGCTTATTCGTCTTACAAATGTCCAGAATGCTTTTGAATCTTTAATATTGTTAATGTCAGGCTCCAATTGCCAGTTCCTCTGCTTTTCTTTGCATAGTAGTTTGTACGATGCTTTTGCTGACTGATACTCCAATCTGGATACTCCTGATTCATCCTTTTAAAACGATCTGAGTTTAGCCCTGACAAGTTTTCGCTGCTCAAAACACTCATTATGGGGGCGGTAAGGGTTTACACTTTCGAAAAATCGAATTTTTTTTTTTTGCCTTATCTTATTGTTAAACATTTCAAGAATATACTCTCAAAATTTTAAGTCGATCGGAGCAAAACTCTTGAAGTTATTGTCCAATTCAGGGGCGGTTGCGCTCTATACGCATAAGGCGCATATGTTGTTTATACGCGTTTTTCTCAAAACTACTTTTTCAAAGTCCGTGATCACTGTCATTTAAAAACTACTAAACCGATTCATTTGAAACTTGGTACACATTTTATACATATAAAATACCTCCCCCCAACGTTTAGTAAAAATTTTTTTTTTTACATTAAGGGGGTTTCCCACCCACAAAATGGCGGAATTTTTCGTGGAAAATCGCAGTTTACACTTTAGATGGCCACCAAAAATTTTTATATGAAAAAAAAAATAATCGGAGAACGTTGGGGGGAGGATTTGATAATACTTTGACTAAATTTTAATGGTTTTTGGTTTCAGATAATTTTCGACCGAGATACAGTGATCACCGCAAATTGTATTTTTTCAAAGACGTTCTGGGGCAAGCTCTGTCACCGGCTTGTTTTGCAATATTTCGACATGAAAAAATTACAGAATATAGTTAAAAGTATGCTTAATAATGTACAAAAGGTTTAAATAAATTTGATCAATCCATACTTTCAAAAAAAATTCATAAAAAAAGTGTTTTTTTTTACGCTGAAACCCTTCCCCCTTCGTGGTCGTTTATGTACGTTCTGGTGCCAATCTTCTTCGAAATAAAAACCTAACGTCGACGCTGCTTGACCCCTTATTTGAATTTGACCTCAGCGTCGCTTGGCATTCGTCCATTGAGATTTGTAAGATCGTGATCATCACACATTTCCATTTGCATCTACTTTTGTATTCTCTGACGAATTCTGCATGAGGTCCTGGCGCATGTTTGTAAAAGAACGAAACATTATTCTCCAGACCCGCTCGAGCGTTTAAGTCTCCAACAACCATAACATTTCGCTGGTTTGTGTCTTGAAGAGTTTCGTACATTTTATCAAAATCTACTTGCCAATTACTGCAGTTAAGATACTGTGGTAGAACATAGATTTTATCATGCTGTGAGTTGATTTCTATTGCAGTAGTCTCCCATTTTTTTGTAGCAACTTATTATACACTTCAAAAGTGTATTATAGTTTTGCCCAGAAGTTTGGAACGCATAGAAGGAATCATCTGCGACCACATAAAGTATATATATTCTTGATCAGCATGACGAGCTGAGTCGATTGAGCTATGTACGTTCGTCTGTCTGTTTCAACGCAAACTAGTCCCTCAGTTTTGAAGCTATCGGGCTGAAATTTTGCTCAGAGTCATCTTGTAGCTGCACACTGCACATATGTAGGAACCGCGAAAATCGGATGGTCACTTCTTGTAGCTGCCATACAAATTTTTGTTTTGTTTTTTTATTTTATATTCCAATGACACAAGACATTAAGCTTATAAGTTAAGTCATTGGTCACAAAAGTTCCAAGTGTATTTAAACTTCGGCACAGACGAAGTTAACTTTGCTTTCTCGTTTTTGATTGGATTAACTCCTTTCTTATGCCGAATAGCAATCCATCACTTGCTCTTCCTCTGCGTGCTGTACGCTTTGCCACTACACAAGACAGTTCATAGTTTGCAAAATACGGTTCATAATGTTCCATGCTCTGCTCGACAAACGTTTCACATAAGAAAAATATATCGAACTTATTTGCTAGTAGGCCGGCAACATTATATGCTAGTATATTAATATTAATTGTTGAGACATTATGTGTTTGTTCTAAGCTTATGCTAAATTGGGTAGGAACTTGGTTTATGGCATTTCTACTACTCCTTATTGGTTTTTTGAACCCGGGCCCGATTTAGCAGCGATTGAGCGTATGACACCGGCCCCAATGCGGTGCTGTATAACTCTCTTAAATATTTGTTCTGCTAGTTGTCCTTTGTGTACGAGATTTTTAGCGGCGTCAAAGTAGTACCATTTCCCATCAACATCGATTTCATCGCTGCGTACAGAAGTCTTATATCTGCCATTAATTGAAACCAATTCTTTTTTAAAATGCAGCAGTACCGCCTTATGCTCTTGCCTTTCAACGCTGAGGTCTTTTTTAATAAAAATTTTTGAGCCAGATAACAATTTGCCGTTTTTAGCGTTGCGCTCAACTTTGACGAATTTTGCAATTTCGCAAAAATTCCAACGGTGTTTCCTTTTTCGAAAATTATCCTTGCGTCTATCACGTTGGATTCTGATGCCTGTAGTTTAGTGCGGTGTAGATCTCTAACACCATCTGCATATGCATTTTTCTTATGTAGGCCTTTGACAATAAGGTTTTTATTTCTGCTTTGATAAAACAGCCTCTTCAGTTCCTTTCGATAATTGCTCCTTTCCCAATTAAGTTACTCAATTTCTTATTTTAAAGCTTGGTTCTCACGTTGAAGAACTTCGATTTTTGGCGAGACTCCTCCTAGTTGCTTTTTTAGCTCCCCAATGTCGTCCTTTGTTGCTAGCTTATCCGTCATGCATGCCAGTTCTGAATCGAAGCTCTATCCCATTTCCATTATCGCCACTTCAGGCGACAGTTAAAAGCATTTACGCTTTTCAGGCTGTGCGATCTGGCTTAATGTAGATGGCGTGCTAGCTGCAGATCCATTTGGCGCGCGATTTGATGCCGTTGGAGAAACGGACACTGATGATCTGCCACCAAACATTGCCTTAATATTACGCGGAATCCGAACGGCAGTTTGAGAAGCTTGTTCATGGCTAATTACTACAAAGCTGGAGCCAATAGCAGAGAGGGATGACCGGGTGTAAAGTTTATTCAAAGAAAAAACTTTTCATTAGATGTTCCGTGGCTGGATCGAACCCACGACCTCTTGCACAGCCGCTGAGCAACCCGGCCACACAAGTTTATTTATTTTGATAAGTTATTGGTGTAATTGAAGGTCCACTCTAATTACTCGGCCTAGAAGTATGCTAGCCCAAAAATTTAAGCAGCTAAAATGGTTGCGATCTTCTATTGGGGCGTCTTAGTGCTAAGTTTTTTGCGACCTTTTGGGATCTCTTAGAACTTTTTAAGAACACACTTTTTGTAGTTATCTCTGAATGTGTATCTTATCCAGATCTTTTGTTTCCCAGATTTGTTTTAGTATTTGGTGCGGAGGCTGGTGTGGCCGGATTTACTTAAATTTGTATCAATACGCTGCCAGTTTCGTTGATCCAGTCTGTTCTTGATCAGCCTCGTGTCAGTTCTTCTTCGGGGTTCACAGCTGACACTACACCGGATACTTAAATCGTCTTAACACTTTATTTTTAAAATTTTTGCGCGGAGCTCTGGTTTGGTTGTTCTGCTTCTTACGAGGGATACTCAAGAAATAGAGTATACAGTCAGTAAGTGTACTAGGGCACTATACCCATGCAGGAGCATAGCCGGAAAGTCGTGGCGACTATACCTTATGGTGGTGAGACCGATGCTTACGGATCTGCCGTGTGGGGAGATAGAGCAAATCTCCTCACTGTGAGGACGCATTTGCCAAAGCAGGCATGTGTTTGACTGACCTGAGCCATGCGTATCCTGTCCGACAACAGCCCTAGAAGTTTCGATGGAGGTAACACCACTCCACCATACCATCCGCCTGAAGAATAAAGCAACATTGCCTGTCGAAAGGGGATTCCGGGCCCGGGGTGTTTTGTCATGTTGTACATAATTTATTAAAGTTTTCGCCAAAAATCCGGGCTCCGGCCCCTCTTAGAAGTCCGGGCCCGGGGGGAAACATAATCTTAATATGTTAGCATTTATTTGAATGCTCTGAAAATTAACATATGGGATGGCTGTTGAAGACTTCATTTCCTGAGTGCTAAGGTCGTGCAAATGTATGTAACAGGCAGAAGGAAGAATTGAATAACTTCAACAATTTTGAAAGTATCAAGCTCATATTTTGCAGTATAGTGTGTGTGGCAATATATATAATCTCTGATATTTTCATAAAGATCGGATATTTAATGGAAGAGTTATAAAGGTTATAAAAAGTGTTGCATACTTTTCTGCGCAACATGCGCCGTTTGCTAACATAATTTCTAATTAACATAAGGGAAGGCTATTAAACATGAATTCCCCTGAGTAACGGGTATACCGAAGTCGAAATTTAATTATGGAAACGTTATAAAATATAAATTTTCTCATTCGGTGGGAACTCTTAAGTATAAGATGAAGTCAATAAAGGTATAAATCGAGAGGTTAATGAATTGCCAACAATTGTGTTAAGGAATGGTTTTGAATAAATATAAAAATCAAATTGATTTTTTGTCGATATCGTACTCAATGCTAAGTTTTTTGCGAGCTTTTGGGATCTCTTAGAGCTTTTTAAGAACACACTTTTTGTAGTTATCACTGAATGTGTATCTTATCCAGATCTTTTGTTTGCCAGATTTGTTTTAGCTAAGAACATCAAAATCAATGGAAATCACCATAGCCGAATCCAATTAAAGAAATCCTTTTTAAAAAACGTTTCCATAAAACAATTTTTGAATTTGATTTTTGAGTTCAGCATTCTAATTGACAAACAAACAAAATTCCGGCAGCAATGGGTCAGTCATTATATCTGTATACTGGTGATATTAAAATAAACAAGAAAGAAAGTCGGTCAAGCCCGACTATAATATACGTTGTACCTGTGAAGTGCTGCTCATCACCATAGCGACCGGTGCTGCCCATAATTGTTTGTTTTCCTTATAGCTCGACTATCGTTCCTCCGATCTTAACCATTTACTTGGCTGATCGATAAATAATCCTGCTTACTAAATATGTCTAGAGGGTACGAACCTTCTATCTATCAATGTGGGAGATATAACGATTTTTTAAATTTGCGGGGGCGGGAGGGGTCGTGGCAAAAATTGAAAATATACTTCATCTGCCTGCAAATATAAGAAGTTTTAGTCCCATACATGTCAAACCTCTATCTCTTACCATCTCTGAAATCTGATTGTTTGTTCATACGGACAGAGGGACGGACAGACCTACATGGCTAATTTAATTATGGAAACGTTATAAAATATAAATTTTCTCATTCGGTGGGAACTCTTAAGTATAAGATGAAGTCAATAAAGGTATAAATCGAGAGGTTAATGAATTGCCAACAATTGTGTTAAGGAATGGTTTTGAATAAATATAAAAATCAAATTGATTTTTTGTCGATATCGTACTCAATGCTAAGTTTTTTGCGAGCTTTTGCGATCTCTTAGAGCTTTTTAAGAACACACTTTTTGTAGTTATCACTGAATGTGTATCTTATCCAGATCTTTTGTTTGCCAGATTTGTTTTAGCTAAGAACATCAAAATCAATGGAAATCACCATAGCCGAATCCAATTAAAGAAATCCTTTTTAAAAAACGTTTCCATAAAACAATTTTTGAATTTGATTTTTGAGTTCAGCATTCTAATTGACAAACAAACAAAATTCCGGCAGCAATGGGTCAGTCATTATATCTGTATACTGGTGATATTAAAATAAACAAGAAAGAAAGTCGGTCAAGCCCGACTATAATATACGTTGTACCTGTGAAGTGCTGCTCATCACCATAGCGACCGGTGCTGCCCATAATTGTTTGTTTTCCTTATAGCTCGACTATCGTTCCTCCGATCTTAACCATTTACTTGGCTGATCGATAAATAATCCTGCTTACTAAATATGTCTAGAGGGTACGAACCTTCTATCTATCAATGTGGGAGATATAACGATTTTTTAAATTTGCGGGGGCGGGAGGGGTCGTGGCAAAAATTGAAAATATACTTCATCTGCCTGCAAATATAAGAAGTTTTAGTCCCATACATGTCAAACCTCTATCTCTTACCATCTCTGAAATCTGATTGTTTGTTCATACGGACAGAGGGACGGACAGACCTACATGGCTAAATCGACTCGGCTGTTGATGCTGATCAAGAATGTATATTCCTTATATGGTCGGAGATGTTTTTTCTGCCTGTTACATACTTTACACAAACTTAATATACTCTGTGTACCTTTGGTACAGAGTATAAAAATATTTTTTAAGAGTATCTTGATTACATATTTTGTAAGAATTGGCCACAAGGGGCAAAAACCCAGACATACTTTTTATTATATCCTCTGCAGTAATATAACTTACCAAATAAAAATGCTTTTATAGGCATTTTCGTTCGAGCATGACCCACACATCATGGTAGTTATTTTGTTAAGTCCTTTCGGAGCAATATTCATCAAAACTGAATGAAGCTTTTCTGGCCATTCTTTTCCAGGAAAGACACCAAGGGCTGGTCTATTAATGAGAGCTGAAACGAGATAGAGTATCAAATAAGTTTACTTCCAAATACTACAAAAATTGTTTTTTAAATATTCGGAAAGATATTTTCTCAACTGCTCTCCAAAATTTTTTTTGTCAACGCTTTTATACTTGTACTTGTAGTGTTACAAAAGCAATTGTTATTTTTTGACACTATGAAATAGCTCACACAACAGAGATAATGCCTTATTTTTTTAGATTGTTTTGAGATGTGGCCACAGCGCACTTAATTTGACTTCATTCTTATGAACTTATGAAATTCTTACAGGTTTTAGTTAGAATGCCATGATTTTGTGGTCGTTATTAATTTCGCACATAAAAATTAGTCATATGACCTACTGTGCAGTGTCAAGCACAGCATCTCTCATAGATACGCGATTTATAAAAGAATGCCAATGATTATTTTTAAGGCAATTCTTGGAAAAATGTCGTCTGGACAGGTATTGTTTGTGATTTAGTAAATATAGTAATTGGGATATATACCACTAATATTTTGGTTTATTATGTCTGAATAGGGGTTTATTATGTATTCCGGCAGCATCCATAGCGTCTGAAAGGAAATTCAGTAAAGCTGGGGAGACCCTATCTGATAGATGCTGCGCCTTGAATCCGAAGGTTTTGAAGCGTTTAATGTTCTTGACTAAAAATAGAATAATAATAATAATAATAATAAGAAATAATTGATCCAGAGCCTTAGAAGGGAAGAAGGAGTAACTCCTCACAAGCCGGTGATTACAGGGTATCACGGCGAATTAGGGAAAGCTCTCTCTCATAGTGAAAAGAGCGAGGGAGCGATCGGTGGAGAGTTGGAGAGCAAGGGCCGTGGCCTGAGAGGCACAAGCCCTGCTTCAACGGAACAGCAGCTGGTGGACGGCGGCGAGCTGGTATTGGCTGGAAGGCGCAGGCTAACGGGATCCAATGTTCGAGACGACTGCGAGTTGACGAAGTCCCGTTACAGCAACAGCAGCGAAAGGCCTCGATGGAGCAGCAGCAGCGGAAGGCCCCGGTCCAGAGACAGCAGCAGAGGTAGATGAAGCCAGGCATCCCCCGTTTGAAACATATAACGTTGTCTGGAATTGCACAGGCCCTGCTTGGAGCAGCGGAACGGGGAATGCGGAGCATCTATAAAAGGAGCGGCTGCCCAGAAGACGGGACAGTCGGTGATTTACGAGTGCTCGGAGCGGCAGTAATTGTTGTGAACCTAAGTGCGAGCGAACGGTAACCGAGAATGCAGAGTTACGGAATCTTGCGGGAAGTCGAAGCGATTGGCTCCACGGTAATTTGCAAGGAGGTCAACGGTAGCCAGTTTGTACTGCGGAAGTCCTGCGGGGTCGAAGCGATTAGCACGGCGAAGGCGGACGTGGCACTAGGAACTGAGCGAGTACATCGAAGTCGGTACGGGAGCAAGCGCGAATGGTCAAGTTAAGAACTGAAGTGAATCAAGAATTGTGAACTTAGCCTAAGGCTTATTACAAAGAGATTTACACCAACTCAAATATCGACTAAAGTACATTTTAATCGTTGTCTTCCTTTTTCTGGAAATTCTTCAATATAAATTTGTTGAAGCGATCCCCTAGCACCCCTGAGCTAAGCCCAGCTGCAAAGGTTCGTTACAACGGGCACTCAACGTGGTATTGCAAGAATAAGAAGAGAAAAACAGCGTAAAAATGGTATGAGCATGGATGTGTAAAAAAGAGGAGTTGGTTAAATAATTTGGGTTGCAAGTGAGTGGAACAGTGAAAACAAGAGGAAAGAGTTTAGTGAATGGGCACAAAGTATGGAAAAAGACTTGAAAGTGGGTCTGAGGATCGTCGAATTGGCCAGACTTCACGCCAGGAACAGTCCGGCTAAAGATCAGCTACAGCTACCGGGGCAGGACTTCGAACTGAAAGAGTTGTCCATACCCAGCATGACAGACGCCGGAGAAAATAAATATATTTTATTATAAAGAAAGGTACGTTCACAATTTATTTCTATTTTATCTCATGCAAAAAAGTTCTTTGGGAAGATACATTGTCAGATTCTTAAAATTTGAAAAATTTCCACCAACCTAATCTACTCTAGAACTAACTAATCCCCAAGCGGCCGTCAACATCTGGATACGCATCGCGTCACCTGCTGAATCCCGACACCTTGAGGGAGTTTTTCTCTATTATCTCTCTAGCAATAAGCTAAATAGCTAATCTTCTGATTAAAGTTATTCGAGCTGTGTACATTCGATTATCGATATTTTTTGTGTGCTCTTCCGTTTTTGACTAAATTTTGAGCAAAAGCAACTTCGCATTAGTATCGTACAGTTCTTGAATGACGTCAACGACGATCCGGGTTTGCACAAACGGGTCATAACTATTGACGAAACGTGGGTATATGGTTATGACATCGAAACCAAGACCCAATTATGGAATGGCCAGATGAGCCAAGAGAATGATAAAGCACGTCAAGTTCGATCAAATGTGAAGGTTTTTCTCACTGTTTTCTTTGATTACAATGGTGTGGTGCATCATGAGTTCCTGCCAAGAGGTCGTTCAGTTAATAAGGAATATTCAGGCCCGTCGAGAGGAAATTCGGGCCAGGGGGGATACAGCTCACGGGCCCCCATTTAATAAGAAATATTTTTCCACATATCGAAAATCATGTTGAGTTTCGTTAATGTATAGATACATATATAATGTATTTTTCGGCTTTAAAAAAAGTTAAGTGCATAATGTGGCTATTATCTTCGGCGGTAGTGCACCGATTTGTAAAAACTGTGAATAGAATTAAAGAAAATTTAAATAACTTTTCAAACGGGGTTGTAATTAGTAGATTCAAATTTGGTGGAGTAATAAAAGGTTATCCACATAACCGGGTGGCTCAGCGGCTAGTGTGAGCGACAGCTGTGCAAGAGGTCGTGGGTTCGATCCCGCCTCGGAACATCTAATGAAAAGTTTTTTCTTTGAATAAACTTTTCACCCGGTCACGCCTTTCTGCTGTTGGCGTCAGCTTTGTAGTAATTAGCCATGAAAAGCTTCTCAAGCTGCCGTTCGGATTCGGCGTTAAACTGTAGGTCCCTTTCTCTTGTGCGAAAATTAGAAGCGCACAAGCCAAGAGATTGAGAGAAGCTCGGCTTTGGCCCTTTGGGGCTGTGTCAACGTGACAAGCCTCGGGGCTGTGTCAACTAGACAAACCATTTTACTTTACTAATAAAAGGTTAAAGTTAAATTTTTATGAACATTTCAGTGATTTTTTTTATTTTCTTGGTTTTTGGCTTAGCATTTCAGTATGTCTTCACAAAATGTCTAATTATTTTATTTTGACACGATAGACTGTTGAATTACGTTATCGTCTATATCGCGGCATTTGCAAAGGCAAAGTAATCGATTATTACGCTTAAATCCAACTGCCTTGCTAACTCGGACTCCAAACATAAAATCGCCAGAGAAATTTTTTTTAAACTTCCATTTTTTTTCTAAATTTTTTATATTCTTATCAAATTTTTTTTTTTAATTCTTACAAAAGTCGCCAAGCTCAAAGATTTTGGTCGACCTTCTCGCGGCTAGTCCTCTACAGAAAAATGCCCTGTCTGGAATCTTTTGAACCACTTTGAAATAGTTTTTAAAGATGGTCCAATCGTCCCATATGCAATTGCATTCATCGAATATTTGTACTGGCTTTAATTTACGCCGAAAATTGTAGAGAATTTCAGTTTGCGTTGGTTTTTACCGCTCTTTCTGAAATTATAAACTATGTCCCGTAAAACAATTAATAAGTATCTGATATTTTTGGATTTTTAAAAATCGACTAAAAAGTCACCAACTTACCGAACTTTTGTTAATGCCCACGTATATCAAGTCATTCTAAAGTGACTGAAAAACCATAAAATCGCGAAAAGATACCAAAGAGGATACAAAATAGTAATCCAAAACAGACTATACTCCCAATCTAGGAGTAACTACAATACCTAAATAATGTTTATATATTTGCACTTTAAATTCGATAAATTTTTAAGCTTTGCAAAAAAGTCATTAAAATAACATACCCTATCACCCTTTCACAGAAAACAAAACATTCGGCTAGGTTTTTATACCCTGTTCCCATTAAAAATGGGAAAAGGGAGATCATGAAGTTGTGCAAAAGTATGTAACAAGCCTTGCTTTCTCTTTTTTTTTTGTTTACTTTAATCTGTTTGTAACACAATAAAAGAAAAAACAGAATTGGAAAAACTCTTTGCGTTTTTAAATGAGATGTTTTTTAAAAAAAGGCCTAAAGAGAGCCCCCCTTAAATCTAAATCTGCTTTGTTTCGCTTTTTTTGTATGCATTGTTTTGTATGCAATACGTTGCGCCTTCTCTGCAGGCTGGGTGGGGTCGATCTGACGAACTGCTCTACAATACAATTGAATTGGTATTATTTTATTAATATTATTTTGGACTCCATCCACGTTAAAGTCTAACACGTTTTGATCGGCCAGCACCGGCTACAGCAAACATTTAAAAATTTAGCGACTTATTCACTTCACTTATCACTAGTTACCTGAATCAAAGTTTAGTATACTGTGTAATTGTTTTAAATAAGCTAGGCTCACCCTGTGGTCGAAATTCGACCATCGAACAAATTAACACTTAACATTAAACGATATTCACTTTAAATTCTAAAATAATATGTCAAAAAAGTCTTAAATTTGAATAGTTTTTGGTCCAAAAATAATTGAAGCTGAATCGGTTTGAAGCCCACGAAAACCTGATTAACATATATTCCAATTTTGAACAGTCAGCCAACATTTGGTTAACAAACTTGGCATAGTTAGGTCTTTTTTATACTACCCAGAAAGCTATAAACACCGTTTCTTCCTTTCCTTAAAGTGTAAGTCTTTAAACAATTTTCAATGCATTTCTGGGAAATGTTGCTTGGGGATGGCTTCAAAGAAAGTGTGAAGAGACAAAATATATACATATATTTTTTGACGGGATTTTGTAGCGCAGTGATGGTGCCTGACCCTACACAGGCAATAAATCCATAGATTCGACGTATTTCCGATTCGATGTAATTCCAATTCGATCTCAAGATCACAGAACAGTCTCCAATTGTACTCGATGTATTTAAATTTTGATTAGTGAATTTACCTTCGAATTGTATGTTTCCTTATAATGTACCTTTCCTGTAACTCATCGATTTTCCCGAAGAATACTGACTATTTTCGCACTAATTTTTTTAGTCAATTAAATTATAACCCATCTGCATTACACCGTATCATTAATTCGCTATAAAACAAAAAATAATTGCAGTACTATTTTTTTTGCTCTTTATACTCATTCCAACATATCAATGGGATTAGTAATATAACAAATTTTCTAACAATATTAATTATTGTTTACGCTCCGAAATACATTTTATTAGCAGACAAAAACGCACAAAAATTTCTTGTCAATTGGATTTCAGTAAGACCCAGCAACTGTAAGTCTGCTTAAAACCAAAACAAGATATGCGTAGAAGCTTTTTTTCCCGTTGATCGTCTCTTCACAGGGAGAGCGTACTGAGAGCCACTTTCTCTGTTTACAAATGTCAAATTACAACTGAGCACAGCTCACAGAGTGTTGGCCTGTTGAAACAAAAACAATGCGTTGGTCTGCTCAGCTATCTGTGTGAAGTGTGTGTGTATTAGAACAACTTTTAATTCGATATAAAACAATAAATAATTGCAATTAATTTTTTTTTGTTGGAATGGCTGGGCTTAAATACTCATACGAACTATGTAATAAATTTTGGATTAATTGAATTTGTTTTACTATGCTAAAAAGGGGGCCGTACATTCGTATGAAAAAATCTTAACGTATTAATATATAGATTGGGTTTTTTATGAAATATTTCGTGCGCTGCAGAAATGCTCAGATCAAATTTTTTTTTGCAAATGAGAAATTTGGAAGACGCGCCAAATGCAAAAAATTGAAGCAACAAACGGTCCATAGTTATTTCTTTTTTTCTTTGTCTTTTGCCTTCCGCGTGCCATACCCTTTTCTACTCAGTGAATGGAAAGGCATATCCGACTTAAGAAGTATTTGTATACATTTATTAATGATCCATAAATAAATAATTTATTTCGGGATAATAATAATAAAAGTGTATATTAGGGCTATTCCACTAACGATCTGTGCAATCCACTTATTCAAAATTCTTTAAAGTACATATAAAATATAGTATTAATGTTCGATCAAATTTGAAGGGTATGCAAACTTCTTCTTCTTTTTCTGCAGTATTTAAGATTGCAATAATAAATACACACAGATTTCTGTTTTGCCGACGTCGACGTCAAAGCAGAAGCGTGAATAAGGCATAAATTTGACAATGCATGAGTTCTAGAACTGAAGGGACAAGAAGTCAAGGGAACATGGTATTTTGTAGTCGGGGCACTCGACTATAGCTCCCCTACTTGTTTCATTTTAAATTTGTTTACAACTTTCCAATCGGTGCCAAATCCAAAAAGTTATGAGAGTTTAAGTCGAGGTAGCTTCGGAAAACAAATCTTTATACCTATTCGACACATTTGTTTTTCATGTCGATTTTGTGCTCAACTGGCCAAAATACTTTAGAAAAGTTAGTTTGATAAATTGGGGAAATGCTGTCGAGCAGTGTGATTGATTCGCAAATCCCAACGCGGAATTCAAATTGGGTGTCTTCTAAAAATGTTGTCATACATAATAGTGTGGTTGGCTCGGACCTCCAGATGCGACCAAAGCGATAGAACAGGGTTTCTTTCTCTCAGGCCGAATCCTGGGTCATCTTGTTCCGATGCTCCATTGTATGAAATGAAATAATACCAGTAGCCTCCTATCAGAGGTATTCTTTGATAAACATTTTGCACGAATCCCAGGCATAGTAGGCCTTCTGCGTTTTGACCAAAGTTCTATTCTTCACTATCTCCATTAGCCCAAATATTAATAATAGCTTGCACCTCTAAAGTAGTAAGAACTTTCAGTCGACGAATCATACTGAACCAAATATGTAGTCCAAATTCACAAGCGTAATTTTACAGTTTTGAAATTTGAACTAAAAGCGGTTAGAGCACAGAAGAAAGCTATCCAAAACAAAACAGTAGCGCGTTTTTTTTTAAAAGAGAAAGCAAAATCATCACATTTAAATTTAAATTCCCATGTTCGTTCTTTTTTATACACTTGCAGAGGTATTACGCATTGAAGGAAGCATCTCCGTCCACATAAAGTATATATATTCTTGATCAGCATGACGAGCTGAGTTCTTTAAGCATTGTCCGTCTGTCCGTCCGTCTGTCTGTTTCTATGCTATCTCCTCCATCAGCTTGAAAGCTATCTTCACCAAACTTTGCACGAAGTCTTTTGGTACATATACGCTGAACATTTGTCGGAACCGGCCGGATCGGATGACTATAGCATATAGCGGTCATAGAAACGATCGGTCGAAAATCTTCGTATTTCTCAGTTAACTATGCTTTTCCATGATTCCACCAAATATGGTCGAAATCGGACATCTATATGGTATAGCTGTCATAGAAAAGTAGAGTCTGAAAAGTATTCTAAGTTAGAAAAACTTTATTGTTTTCAATGGAAATGTCCTTAAAACTAGCATGTATATGTTTTATATGCTCCCACACAATTCTAAAAATGTTGGTCAAAATTGGATGACTATAGCATATAGCTCCCATATGAACGACCGGTCGAAAAACTAGTTCTTGTTAGAAAAACTTTTTTGGTTTCAATGGAAACACCGCGACAACCAAACGGCGACCTGGAGGTCCCCTGAAAATATAACGGAAAACCAGATTGATCACGTTGTGATAGACGGAAGGCATTCATCGAGTGTGCTAGACGTACTTTCTTTCCGAGAAGCCAAGATAGACTCGGATCACTACCTTGTTGCAGCCAAAGTACGCACGCGGCTCAGTGTGGCACATGCCGCACGCTCTAGTACACGTGGAAAGCTGAACGTGGAGATGCTGCAATCACAACGGACCTCCGAAGTCTACGCAGCAAAACTCACCCAATTGTTCAAGGAAATTTCACCTACGCAGCAAAACTCACCCATTTGGTCAAGGAAATTTCACATATTCATATTTCACACACCATGAGTAGGGCTGCCAAGAAGACTCTCGGATATGCCGAGCACTCCCGAAAACAGTCATGGTAAGATGATGAGTGCTGCCGCTCTACTGCAGAGAAAGACGCTGCCTACAGGAGAACTCTGCAGTCGGGAGCAACGCGAGCTGTCAAGGAGCGATATCGGAAGAAAAGGAGAGAGGAGAAGCGCCTTTTCAGAAGAAAAAAGAATGAGCAGGAAAGGCGTATGAGTGAGGAAGTCGAAAGCCTGTTCGGCATGAGTGAGACTCGAAAATTCTACCAAAAAGTTCGGCGACTAGCCGAAGGTTTTAAGCCCTGAGCCTCACTATGTAAGGACAAAGCCGGAAATCTTGTCACAGATCCAAAGGAGGCACTAGATAAATGGAGAAACTATTTCTGCAACCTGCTGGGAGGCGATGATGAATACATAACACCTCTGGAGAAGTAGTGGAACCACCAATCGATGATATAGAAATAGACCCACCGGACCATAACGAAGTTTGGTTAGCCATAAAAAGGCTAAAAAATAACAAATTAGCTGGAGCCGATGAGCTGCCCGCTGAATTGTTCAAGTCTAAGTGTTCTCTGCCCAATACTTAAAAAAGGAGACCCCGCAATCTGCGCCAATTACCGCGGGATCAGTCTCCTACTCATTGCATATAAGGTTCTGTCATGTATCTTATGTGAACGTCTAAAGCCGAGAATGAGCGAACTGATCGAACTTTATCAGTGTGGCTTTAGACCTGGTAAGTCCACCATAGACCAAATATTCGCATTGAGACAAATACTGGGGAAATCCATGGGACGAAAATCAACACTTACCATCTTTTTGTTGATTATAAAGGTCAAAGTTCTTTGAAGCCCTGCATCTGTTATACCAGCAAAGTACGTTCGACTTTGCATGATGACGTTGACGAGGTTTTAGGCAAGGTGACACCTTATCGTGTAACTTCTTTAATCTGCTGATGGAGTATATACTGCGCCAGTGCCCAAATGCTAACAGATCGGGCACCATCTTGTATAAAGATGTAATGTTACTTGCATATGCCGATGACATTGACAAATTTCGGCATATCCGAACGGGCGGTAAGCAAGGTGTTTTCAGAGATTGAGAAGCAGTCAAAACGCATGGGCTTAGCGGTAAATGAGGAAAAGACGAAGTTCCTAGTCTCAGCGCGCAGTGAGCCTACGCGTCTTGGACAATCTGTTGCAATAGGAGAGTAAAACTTTAACGTTGTAAAGGAAGAAGAATAACTCTTGCAAACCGATGTTACTACGGGCTTAGTAAGGAGTTCAAGAGCAGAGCCCTCTCTCGGAAAACGAAAATTGCGCTATACAAGTCGCTTATCATCCCAGTCCTGCTATACGGCGCAGAAGCATGGACAAGGACTTTGTCTACCTCGGAACGATGATCACCAGCGACAACAACATCAGTCTGCAGATCAGAAGAGGAATTACTCGTGCAAACCGATGTTACTACGGGCTTAGTAAGGAGTTCAAGAGCAGAGCCCTCTCTCGGAAAACGAAAATTGCGCTATACAAGTCGCTTATCATCCCAGTCCTGCTATACGGCGCAGAAGCATGGACAATATCATCAACGGATGGGGCTGCAATTGGCGTGTTCGACAGAAAAGTCCTTCGGAGGATTTATGGACCTCTAAACGTTGGCGGCGAATTTCGAATCCGAATGAATCACGAACTGTATGAGCTCTATGGGGACACAGACCTAGTCAAGCGCATAAAACAACAGCGGCTGCGCCGGCTTGGACATGTCACTCGTATGGATGAAGAAGCTCCAGTAAAAAAAAGTGTACAGGCGGAAGGCGAACGAATTAGGGAAAGCAGGAGCTGTAGGACGACCGAAACTTAGTTGGGAAAAACAGGTGCTGGAATACATAAAGGCGCTTGAACTGAACAACTGGTGCCAGCTCGCACAAGACAGCGGCGAGTGGCGGGCATTAGCCGAGACCGACAAACGGTTGTGATAGAAATATCGGGCCAAATAAGAAGAAGAAGGTTTCAATAGAAACGTTCTTATCATTGGCAACCACTTATTTTATATACTTTTACATAATTCTACAAAGTTTTGTCAAAATCGGATGACTATATTATATAGCTCGCATAGGAACGATCGGTCGAAAAAATAGTTTTAGTGAGAAAATTTTTTTGTTTTAAATATGAACGCCTCCGAACTTATCAATTGTTAGTTTATCATGCTTTTCCATGATTCCACTTAGTTTGGTCTAAATCCGACATCTATATAGTATATCTTCCATAGAAAAGTAAGGTCCGAAAAGAAGTCTTAGTTAGAAAAACTTTATTGTTTTCAATGGAGGCTGAAAGGGTATACAAAACTTCGGCCGAGCCGAAGTTACCGTCACAGGCAAATCATTAAATCGAAAAATATACGAAATGAGTACAACACCCAGCATAAAATATACACGTTGTTTAATTTGTACAAACAAGCTACAACAGTTAATTTAAGGACTTACTTTTAAGGTTCTTTTCATCCTTGAATATGTTTAAGAGTCTTGGATGATTGTAGCCCAATGGCACTGACGAGATTTGAGTGTAGACGTCAAGCAAAATATTTCCATCAACATCGCAAATGTAGTTTCCTATTGACTTTTCATAATCAGCAAAGAACTGTACGGTGCCTGTGCTCTGCAAAAATTTTTAAATTAATTATAATTATTAATTATATTCTGTTTTTAATTATATTTAATAAATATTTAATTTAAGAGTTTTTTATTCGTGGGTAACACGCAATGGGTGAGGCATTTCAAATTTAAATTCAATATTTTTATAGGTAAGGTGCAAGTGTATCTTTGGCTGCTAGATGAGATGGTGAATGATTAGCTATTTGGAACCTACTACCTAAGTCTAATTAGCCATGAACTGTCGGATTTAATTTGCTTGAGCATTCACATGGAATGATTTTCTTGGTTTTCATAAATTTATTGGAAAATACGTTTGAACATTAGTGGTACTCCTGAAAGAGATTTAGACTTGATATAGATTTGCTGATAGCTGCTCCATTGAAAATTTCCATTGTGGTCAAAAAAGTAAGGAAGTAAGGGTCTTAATAAAAGATTCATTGAAGCTAGCTTTCGTGGCTGATATATATTTGGCTTAAGCTTAGTATACATTTATACACAGGAACTGCCAAAACAAAAATACAGAAAGTGTCAATTCTTTTGTTTTGGCCCAGTATGGCCAGGTTTGAGAATCCTGTATAAAATATGTTCACACTGCCTAGTGTTTGTTTTGATTTTCGATTGCTTAATAATGCTTTAAGCCTTGAGCATTAAGCTCATTATACACCGCAACAAAGGATTTGCCAAAACAAAAAACTCCATACAAAAAAAATCAAAAAACTGTTGGCACCAAGGCGCTTTGTTGACAGTATACACTTCCAACAAAAGGTCTCAAGAAAAGACCATAAATATACTAGAATGGTATTTTTCAGTATATTTACCGATAAATCGAGAAATAATGGATTTAGTTCATTGCCGATATACATTTTTGCTTTGTCGAGTAAATAAAATATTTTGCTATCACTAATAGAATTAATAGAATTAAATAGAATAAAAAACAAAAAAAAGTTTTCTTCACTCAAACTAGTTTTTCGACCGATCGTTCCTATGGGATTTCGACCAAACTTTGAAGAATTGTGTAAAAGTATATAAATTAATTGTAAGCCAATGATAAGGACGTTTTCATTAAAAACAAAAAAGTTTTTCTCACTAGAACTAGTTTTTCGACCGATCGTTCTATGGAAGCTATATGCTATAGTCATCCGATTTCGACCAAACTTTGTAGAATTATGTAAAAGTATATAAAATAAGAGTATGCCAATGATAAGGACGTTTTCATTTAAACAAAAAAATTTTTCTCAATAGAACTAGTTTTTCGACCGATCGTTCCTATGGCAGCTATATGCTATAGTCATCCGATTTCGACCAAGCTTAGTGAAATCATGGGAAGGGATAGTAAACTAAGAAATACGTACTTTGGAGGCATTTCCATTAAAAACAAAAAAGTTTTTCTCTTTAAGACTAGTTTTCCAACCGATCGTTTCTATGGCAGCTATATGCTATAGTCATCCGATCCGGCCGGTTCCGACAAATGTGCAGCGTATTTGTACCAAAAGACTTCGTGAAAAGTTTGGTGAGGATAGCTTTAAAACTGACGGAGGAGATAGCATAGAAACAGACGGACAGACGGACGGACAGACGGACAGGGCTAAGTCAACTCAGCTCGTCGTGCTGATCAAGAATATATATACTTTATGTGGTCGGAGATGCTTCCTTCTATGCGTTACAAACATCCGGACAATTTTATAATACCCTTTGCAAGGGTATAAAAACATTTTATCGATAATATCTCGTTAACCATTTGACAGATTTTTCTTCATGTCGATTTTCGTGCTAAGCGGGCCAAAATACTTTAGGAAAATTTGGTTTGGCGAATTGGGGGTGAAGATCGGCTTCCATTTTGTCGAGCAGTGTCTTAAGAAGAGATTAATGCCTTTTTTTTTTAGCAATAAAACCATTAATATTAGTCGTACAAAAATGTTACGCCCCATGTTAGATAGGTAAAATTGCATAGATACGTCAATTTTAAAAAAATGTACATATTTTAGAATTTTTGGGTTGCTTCAACTAGTTTTATTGCTTAGTAATAAGAAAAATGCTTTTTCCTTTTTCATACTTTTGCACAAACTTAATATACTCTGTGTACTTCTGGTACAGAGTATAAAAATTTAAATTTGGTATATAGGTTGAAAATATGGAGTTAGATATTTTACTGGCTTAGAGCGCCTATTCAAAAATGGCACCGGTTCAATAGATGGGGAAAGGATAGGGATATAGAGTTGGATATTTTACTAATTCAGTGGTTCAGAGCTATATCTCAGAAGATCTTTAAGCCAAGAACTTGAAATTTGGTTGTAGGTTGATAATATGGAGTTGGATATGTTACAGGTTCAGAACCATCTGGCTGAACCACTTCAAAAGTGTTTCAGGTCCACACCTTTTGATTGGAAAAGTGATCTGAAGATTTATAATGTTAGACGTTTTAGCCCAGACTTTATTTACAATTTGTGTCGTTGGGACACAATTGGAAACGCGATTGAAATATTGGAAAAGGCGAATTGGTCTGTATCTCTTAACTATTGCTTTTAGACAAAAATTTTCAAAGACAAAGTTATATACATTAACTTTCTTTTTGGTCCTTAGAAGAGTGCGGCAATAATTTTCAGGTTATGTATGATCAAAAGTAACTTTTTCGCTTTTTTCCAATTTTTCTTGTTTCGCGTGTTTCGCATAATTATCTCATAATAAATATAAATTAAAGAGCATTAAATTTGCAACAACTTTTATATATTTTATTTAGCAGTGCGAAAAAGCGTTACAAAACTATAGCTTCAGAAACTTGGAATTGTTCCATTTTTTGCCTGTAATCACCCGAGTTTATTCATATCAAACCAAGCTGTGCAATCACAACATCAAGAAGTTGGGAACTGCAGAAGGCAATTAAAGCAAAAACAGACAATCAATGCAGCTAGTCACCTTCTTAGAGTTGATGCTTAAGCTTTTAGGCTGTAGTTCTAAGTGAGAAAGCTTGAAGTCCGTTAAATTTGAACTGAAGCATTCAAAGATAAATTTACTAACAATTTTCCCAAAAAAAATACGACAGGTTATTTTTTTTTATTTTTCGTGATTTTGAGCATGAATACTTTTTTTTTTAGCTGTTCGAAAGATGTTTTTTGGCCTTTTAAACGCTACAAAATAAAAATACAAAATAGTTTATGAGATATAGACAAAAAAAAACATTTTTATATCCTGTTCTTGTTAAAATGGGAAAATGGGATATAGCCATGTCCGTCTGTCTGTATAAACGAGTCGATCTCAGATACTATAAGGGATAGAGCCACATATTTTTGCATGAAGGTAGGTGTATACCATACCTATATCAAGTTTGTTTTAGATATAGAAAATGTACTCCCTTCCCCCTTTAACCGCAAAAAACTGTCTGTCTATCTGTATGAACTCGTCGATCTTAGAGACTATAAGATATAGAGCAACAAATTTTTGCAAGTAGGTAGGTGAATACCATACCCAGATCAAGTTGGTTTTAGACTTGGAAAATTTCCCTCCCTTCAACCTTTAACCGAAAAAAACTGTTAAGGTCGTCATTCTTAAGTTAGAGCCTCGTGCCTTAATATATAAGTTGTGCAACTGCAGCAGCGCAGCAATTGCAGCAAAATGCGTTGGTCGGCAAGTTGAGGGTTTATTAGGTCCAAAATATTGTCATTTACTTTAGTTCTTATTTTGGCTCAATAAAGAAAACGTATCGGCTTCGGTCGAAAGAAAATTCTTTTTTTTTATTAACAAGTACTTCGGGATTTATTTGGCGCCCAACGTGGGGGCTTGC
This sequence comes from Lordiphosa collinella, assembly GCA_018904265.1. NCBI lineage: Eukaryota > Metazoa > Arthropoda > Insecta > Diptera > Drosophilidae > Lordiphosa > Lordiphosa collinella. Next base: position 308,439 of record JAEIFV010000075.1, read on the forward strand.
CACATTATCTTTCGGTCGTAGAATCACGAAAAAAACACCCTAAGGCTGTAAAGTGTAAAAAGCTAAAAAGTACCTCAAGTAGCTACGCGTGAAAACTCACAAAGCGAAAACCACAAAAAGTGACCAACCAAAAGGCTGTCAAGCGACGGCAACGACAGTTACGACGTACGGAAAACAAAGCACCACAAGTAGCTGTAAAGAAACACCAAGGTCCAGAAACAAGAACCATCGCGGGAGTGTCAAGACAGTAGATTGTATTCGCAGGCAACGGAGCGGTAGTGTTGTGCCAGGGTACCGTAGTAGTTAACGCTAAAAGGACACATACCCACCAACCAGCTACGTGACAACCCCAAAAACTACCACTCATCAGTTTGTAGATTTTGTTCGCAGACAACCGGAGGTGTTACGTGGTATACGGGGCATATAATATAAAGACAAAAAGCGTCAAACAAATCTTACAATGAACAAAAGGTTCAATAGCAAGTAAAGCAAAAATAAATTGGGAAAAACCCACAAGAAACAAAGAATAAGAAAGGATAAATATTTTTTGTTGATTTAACACCCCAGAAAAATCTAAAAAGAAAAATATTTAATTTTTTTTATGACTGTTAACGACCTTTATACTCTTAACTTGCAGTTTTTACTGGCTCGAGGTCTTGCTATGTTATTGACATAACTTTAAACAGAGGCACACAACACATCAAAGGAGGCTTCAGGTTGATCGGACGACGTTTCATGAGGGACCAACCTCACTCAGCGATCTTGAGCCTGAAATGTCTGTCCAAACAGCAGTCTCTCCATGCCTGCGACGGCAAAACCGTTTGGGAATTCCAAAGGCAGCTTTGCGCGCAAAACACAAAAAAGACAGCTTAAAAAAAAAAAAAAAAAGAGAAGAGAAGAAAGATTTAAAGCAAAATAAAAGTTCTTTAGTTATTGGTCATCTGAGTACACTGCCGAACAGGTCGGACGTGTTTTTGTCGCGCTCCGGTTTAAATCGTTATAAAAGTGCTTAATTCGGTTGTTTGAATAAACAATTTCGACCCGCGATAAAAGACGCTAATGGACATTCATAAGCACTCATGCTTATGTTGTCCAAAAATATCTAATAGTTAATATGTAACTAAATTAAATTTTGGTAAATGTCATCGCGTAATAATTCAACAAATGCAACTGGCAAAAATACCAACAACACCATGAGTCAGAGAGAACTCAATGCCCAAATGCTACAACAGCAAAACGATCGACGGCTCTCCATAACACGCAACAACGCTTACTTTTCGGTTGTGTCCCCCGACGCAACCACCACCAGCAATGCGACCGTAAGCTCTCATACCCCTATTCCGACTTGGAGCTCCCAATGCCCCACACCGCCCCCTAAGCCACCAATGACTAGCTTTTCGTCAAGTTCAACAACCACTACGGTAACGCTGACCACCGATCAATCGACAAGCTCAGCAACAACAACAGCAAGTATCCAGAAACCAACGTTCCCCACTAACCTACTTTCAAAAATGTCAACTCAGCACGACCTTCCGCAAATACATACACAACAAAGTGCAACACCTACTACCCGTTCGTATGTGCAGACTGGCATCGATCGGGTTGTACAAATAAATAAACGCAAATAAAGCCCGCAAAACAAAAAAAGCGGCAACACTCCAAATATAAACAAAACAAGCGACATACCTGTGGACAAAGATCCCCTCACTGGGAATAGGTTCCAAATTCTTGGCCAACAGTCTGATGCTGAGTGTGAAGAAAAAGCTCCAAATGCCCCTAAGCCAAAGCCTCCACCCATTTATATAAGGGATAGCAACTGTGCGGCCCTAGTAACAAAGCTTGTATCGCTAATAGGCAACAAAACCTTTTATGTAACATCCATCAACAAAGGCAATATACGCGAAACAAAGCTCCAAGTCAACACCGAAGAAAATTATCGAGCAGTCGAAAAATGCCTAAGAGCTGAAAATAAAAGCTACTACACCTACCAGCTAAAAAGTAGCAAGGGCCTACAGGTAGTAATCAAGGGCATTAAATCAAGTGTACCTGCAACGGAAGTCGCTTCTGCCTCGGAGGAAAAGGGATTCAAGGTCAAGTCCGTTCTAAACTTAATAAACAGGGACAAAAAACCACAGCCACTATTCAAAATTGAACTAAGCCCGGAAGACACAGCTCCTAAAAATAATGTAGTGCACCCAATTTACAAACTACCTTTCTTATTGCACCGCAGAATAACCGTAGAGGAGCCGCACAAACGCACAAATCCAGTGCAATGTACCAATTGCCAAGAATTTGGGCACACAAAAGCCTACTGAACCCTGCGATCAGTTTGTGTAGCATGCGGAGAGCTGCATAACACTGCCTCATGCCCTGCTAACAAGGAGGATCCATCTGTCAAAAAATGCAGTAGCTGTGGAGGTAACCACACTGCAAGCTACAGAGGTTGCCCAGTCTACAAATCTGAAGAGCAGGATTAATACGCGCACAGAATTTGCCCGATCCAATGGAAACCTTAATCAGTTCACATCCTCGCAGTCGACCCTTGGAGTCTTCTTCACCAAAGCTACGAGATCGACCTTTGCCCCAACGACTACAACCCAAGGTTTTTCTTTCGCAAGCGCCCTGAAACTAGGAAATGATAAATGACCCATATCTACGGTTTCGCATGAAATTCGAAGTGAGCCGACACTGCCATCAAAACAAGCGGAACAACCATCAAACTATAGTAGCTTAGAAACTATGTTTCTATCGTTACAGCAGACGCTAAAGGATTTTATGGTATATATGCAAAACGCAATGCAAGAACAAATGAGAACACAAGGAATTCTCATTCAAATGGCTCTCCTACGAGTTTCACTGTGGAATGCAAATGGCATTCCCCGCCACAAAGTGGAGTTATCAAAATTTCTCCAAGACAATGAAATCGACATAATGCTTCTTGCAGAAACTCACTTGACGGACCGATACAATTTCCAAATACCTGGGTATGCATTTTACGGCACAAATCACCCAGATGGCAAAGCCCATGGTGGCACAGGCATCCTCGTCAGAAGCCGCATCAAGCATTACCCACTATCAGGATTTTCGGAAAACTACCTGCAAGCCACATCGATATGTGTAGAGTCTAAACGAGGCAATATCACTCTGTCCGCGGTTTACTGTCCCCCACGTTTCGCAATATCAGAAAATCAATTCCTAGATTTCTTTAATACACTTGGTCAACGCTTCTTGGCTGCGGGTGACTAAAATTCGAAACATCCCCACTGGGGCTCCAGACTGACCAATCCCAAAGGGAAGCAACTCTACAGCGTACTCACGCGCGCATCAAACAAACTCGACTATGTATCTCCGGGAAGGCCTACATACTGGCCGGCAGGTCCAAAGAAATTACCCGATCTTATAGACTTTGCCATAACAAGAAAAGTTCCACAAAACTTGGTAACTGCAGAAGTCCTTGCTGACTAGTCGTCAGACCATTCTCCAATAATATTCACCCTTCTGGAGTGCCCTCATGTTAGAGAATATCCTCGGAGACTGACATCACACAAGACAAACTGGCTCAAATACAAAAAATATATCAGCAGTCACATCGAGCTAAGCCCAACCATAAACAGCGAAGAAGACATTGACAATTCAGTTCAAGCCCTCACCTCTATCATTACTGCAGCTGCTCATCACTCAAACCCCCAAACAACAACAGCACCTCAGCAAGATCGTAGATTGACAAACAGTTACATTGACCGGCTGGTCTCAGAAAAGCGTCGTGCAAGAAGAGAATGGCAAAGCTTTAGATCGCCTGCCGCAAAAAACCCGTCTAAGACTTGAAGAACGCGAACTTCGCAAAGCAAAAATTATCGCCTACAAGCACCAAATTTCCCCTATGGAGGGCACGCGCCAGCATAAAGCCACCTGCAAAGGTAGACACGCCTCTAAGAGATCAGACAGGAAGATGGGCCCGCAGCGACGAAGAAAAGGCAACTGTCTTTTCACTTCACCTTAGAAATGTTTTCCAGCCAAATCCTCCAACCAATGGCTATGAACTTCCATTGGTTCCGAACGCCGTACAAACTGACCCAATCAAAGTTCATTCGCTAGAAAAAAAAAATGCCATCGGAGAGCTAAATCCCAGAAAAGCTCCTGGACATGACCTTATTACACCTAAAATGATTATGGTACTTCCAAGTCCCGCCATTACATATATCTTAAGACTTTTCAATGCTGTTCTGCGATGTGGATACTTTCCAACTCAGTGGAGGAGGTCCACAATCATAATGATTCAGAAACCAGGAAAAGATAAAACACAAGCGTCATCATACAGACCCATTAGTCTGCTACCTTGCATGTCAAAACTATTTGAGAAGATCTTACTCAGTAAAATTGATGCCCATACACAAAATATCATTCCCTCACATCAATTTAGGCTTAGAGAAAAGCATGGGACTATTGAGCAAGTCAACCGTTTAACTTCAGACATTCGGACTGCGTTTGAGCACCACGAATACTGCTCTGCAATTTTCTTAGATGTTGCCCAAGCATTTGACCGCGTTTGGTTGGATGGTCTTATATTCAAGATAAGGACAATGCTTCCCCCAAATACTCACAAAGTACTAGAAAGTTACGTCAGTAACAGAGTATTGACAGTTCGTCAAAATGAGTACACAACGAAAGAGTTCACTATAGGAGCCGGAGTGCCGCAGAGTAGCGTACTCGGTCCTCTCCTATATGTAATGTACACTGCCGACATACCAACAGACCCCTGACTTAAAATAAGTACCTTTGCGGATGATACGGCAATATTAAGCAGATCACGATGTCCAATTAACGCAACAAGTCTGCTGGCAAGCCACCTAGCTAAAGTGGAAGAGTGGCTGGCCAACTGGCGCATACAAATCAACGAGCAAAAGTGTAAACATGTGACGTTCACACTCAACAGAGCACCTGTCCCCAGCTATCCTTAAATTCAACCCAGATCCCACAATCAAACGATGTTGTATACCTAGGTGTGCACCTCGATAGAAGGCTCACATGGCGCAAGCACATAGAGTCGAAAAAGCTTTAAATCAAGCTAAAGGCCAACAGCCTTCACTGGCTAATCAACTCGCGTTCCTCTCTTAAACTGGAATATAAAGACCTACTGTACAAAAGCATCATAAAGCCTGTCTGGACGAATGGCTCGCAGTTATGGGGAAATGCCTGTGCGAGCAGTGTGGACATCTTTCAAAGATAACAATCAAGAATTCTCAGAACCATCACTGGAGCGCCATGGTACATTCGCAATGAGTGTATCCACAACGACCTCAGCATTCCATTGGACGAAACTGAAATAGGTCAACTTAAACAAAAATATTCTGAGAAGCTTCTCACCCACCCAAATCAACTTGCAAAATCTCTTTCCATGCTAGCAACGTATTCTCGCCTCAGGAGAAATGACCTACCAACCCAGCGACTGACTTGAAGGGCCGCAGAACACAAACTAACTCCAACAGGGGATGGTTTATAAAATAGCTTCTAGATTAAGATCTGAAAAATTATTGTTAGTCTCATTAAGAGAAGATTCAATAAATACAAAATAAGCAAAAAAAAAAAATTGGTCATCTCTCCACAAAGTGGAAAAGTTAAACATCTACAAATTCGAAAAGCTCACTTCATAAATATAGGGGAAAGTTAACTTCGGTTCGGCCGATAAGGACGTTTTCATTGAAAACCAAAAAAGTTTTTCTCACTAGAACTAGTTTTTCGACCGATCGTTCCTATGACAGCTATATGCTATAGTCATCCGATCCGGCCGGTTCCGACAAATGTGCAGCGTATATGTACCAAAAAACTTCGTGCAAAGTTTGGTGAGGATAGCTTTAAAACTGACGGAAGAGATTTCGACCAAATTTAGTGCAATCTTGGAAAAGCTTAACAAACTAACATGTACATTTTTGAAGGCGATTCCATTAAAAACAATAAAGTTTTTCACACTTTTTTTCTTCTTCTTTTTCTACTTTCACTACTTTTCAGACTCTACTTTTCTATGACAGCTATACCATATAGATGTCCGATTTCGACCATATTTGGTGGAATCATGGAACAACACAGTTAACTGAGTAATACGAAGTTTGGAGGCGTTTCCATTGAAAACAAAAAAGTTTTCTCACTAAAACTAGATTTTCGACCGATCGTTCCCAAGACAGCTATATGCTATAGTTATCCGATCCGGCCGGTCCCGACAAATGTGCAGCGTATATGTACCAAAAGACTTCGTGCAAAGTTTGGTGAAGATAGCTTTCAAACTGACGGAGAAGATAGCATAGAAACAGACAGACGGACAGAAGGACAGAAGGACGGACAGACGGACAGGGCTAAATCAATTCAGCTCATCGTGCTGATCAAGAATATATATACTTTATGTGGTCGGAGATGCTTCCTTCAATGCGTTACAAACATCCGCACAATTTTATAATACCCTCTGCAAAAATGAATAAGCTATGATAAAATTCTCAAAGTTATTTGCGAACCAAATGAAAGTCTAACATTTACAACGAGAATTAAAGGCGAAATTCGAACCAGCCATGAAAACCCGATATATTCAAAATATTACCCTTACCCAGAATCTTTAAAGCCGATAGTTGAAAAACAAATCAAGCAAATGCTTGAAGACGGCATAATACGGACCGGTCGCCCTATAATTCACCCATTTGGGTAATACCTTCAAATGAAAAAATACGTAATAATGCAGGATTATAGGAAGATAAATACCATTAATATTGCGGACAAATATCCCATTCCACACATTAATGAAGTTCTGGCCCAGCTGGGAAAGAATCAGGGTTGCAAACCACTCGAAAATAAGTAATGGTTCGGTTCAGTGATTCACACAGTTTCTGAACCGTCTGAACCGCCGGTTGGGTCCATTACATGGTTTTAGGAGCTAACTGAACCGCGGTTTGGGTTCGCTTCAGCGGTTCAAAATTGCATAAAATGAAATACAGTGAAACTTCTATATAGCGAATTTCAAAGCTACCTGTCAAGAAGCGAATTCGTAAGAAAAGGAGAGAGGAGAAGCGCCTTTCAGAAGAAACAAGAAAGAAAGTCGGTCAAGACCGACTATAACATACTCTATACCTGTGAAGTGCTGCCCATCACCGCTGCGACCTGTGCTGCCCATAATTGATTGTTTTCCTTATAACTCCACAACCGTTCATCCGATCTTTACCATTCCCTTGTCGGATCGATAAATAATCCTGATTACTAAAAATGTCCAGAAGGAACGAACCTTCTATCTATAAAACTGTGGGAGATATGACATTTTTACCAATTTGCGGGGACGGAAGGGGTCGTGGCAAAAATTGAAAATAAACTTGATCTGCCTGCAAGTAGAAGAAGCATATGTCCCATATATGTCAAACCTCTATATCTTACCATCTCTGAGATCTGTGCGCTCATACGGACAGACAGACGGACAGATGAACATGGCTATATCGACTCGGCTGTTGATGCTGATCAAGAATATATATACTTTATGGGGTCGAAGATGCTTCCTTCTGGCTGTTACATACTTTTGCACAAACTTATTATACTCTATGTACCTTTGCTACAGAGTATAAAAAGAATGAGCAGGAAAGGCGTATGCGTGAGGAAGTCGAAAGCCTGTTCGGCGTGAGCGAGACTCGAAAAATCAACCAAAAAGTTCGGCGACTACCCGAAGGTTTTAAGCCCGGAGTTTCACTATGTAAGAACGAAGCCAAAAATTATGTCACAGATCCAAAGGAGGTACTAGACAAATGGAGAAACTATTTCTCCAACCTGCTGGGAGGCGATGATGAACACAATGACGCCTCTGGAGAAGTAGTGGAATCACCAATCGATGATATAGAAATAGATCCACCGGACCATACGGAGATTGGTTAGCCATAAAAAGGCTAAAAAATAACAAATCAGCTGGAGCTGATGAGCTGCCCGCTGAATTGTTCAAGTCTAAGTGTTCTTTGCCCAACACTTAAAAAAGGAGACCCCGCAATCTGCGCCAATTACCGCGGGATCAGTCTCCTACCCATTGCATATAAGGTTCTGTCATGTATCTTATGTGAACGTCTAAAGCCGAGAATGAGCGAACTGATCGAACCTTATCAGTGTGGCTTTAGACCAAATATTCACATTAAGACAAATACTGAAGAAAGTCCATGCGACGAAAATCAACACCTACCATCTTTTTGTTGATTATAAAGCCGCTTTCGACACACCGATAAGGTCACAGTTCTTTAAAGCCCTGTCTACTTTTGGTATACCAGCAAAGTACGTTCGACTTTGCATGATGACGTTGAGAAGCACTCAAAGCTCCGACAAAATAAGAAAGAACCTCTCCGAGCCTTTCGATACCAGACGAGGTTTTAGGCAGGGTGACAACTTATCATGTAACTTCTTTAATCTGCTGATGGAGTATATACTGCGCCAGTGCCCAAATGCTAACAGATCGAGCACCATCTTTTATAAAGATGTAATGCTACTTGCATATGCCGAAGACATTGACATTATCGGCAAATCCGAACGGGCGGTAAGCAAGGCGTTTTCAGAGATTGAGAAGCAGTCAAAACTCATGGGCTTAGCGGTAAATGAGGAAAATACGAAGTTCCTAGTCTCAGCGCGCAGTGAGCCTACGCGTCTTGGACAATCTGTTGCAATGAGAGAGTACAACTTTAACGTTGTAAAGGACTTTGTCTAACTCGGAACGATGATTACCAGTGACAACAACATCAGTTTGGAAATCCGAGTAAGAATAACTCTTGCAAACCGATGTTTCTACGGGCTTAGTAAGTTCAAGAGCAGAGCCCTCTCTCGAAAAATGAAAATCGGGCTTTACAAGTCGCTTATTCTCCCAGTCCTGTAATACGGCGCAGAAGCATGGACATTACCAACAGTGAATGAGGAGGCGATTGGCGTGTTCGAGAGAAAAGTTCTTCGGAGGATTTATGGACCTGTAAAACCTGGCGGCGAATTTCGCATCCGAATGACCACGAACTGTATGAGCTCTATGGGGACACTGATCTAGTCAAGCGCATAAAACAACAGCGGCTGCGCTGGCTTAGACATGTTACTCGTATGGATGATGACGCCCCAGTAAAAAAAGTGTGCAGGCGGAAGGCGAACGAATTAGGGGAAGCAGGAGGTGTAGGACGACCGCAATTTAGTTGGGAAAAACAGGTGTTGAAAGACATTGAGGCTCTTAACCTGACCATCTGGTGCCAGCTCGCACAAGACAGAGGCGAGTGGCGGGCGTTAATAACAGCTGCCGAGACCGTCAAACGGTTGTGATAGAAATATTGGGCCAAATAAGAAGATATAGAAAATCCGTAATAAAGAACTGTTTAAACATTGCACGAAATTGCAGTGTTGTGAAAATTGAATCGCTATAAAAACTTCGTCGTACAGAAGTTCGTAGTACTGAAGTTCGACTGGATTATGATTTCTGTCGTAATGTGACTTTTCGCACCCTCTGGAGATTGAATTCTTATAAACCATTTGAGTATCTTTAAGATCCTTATAAGAATGTCCAAATTTTATTAAGTCAGATTTGTAGGATTCGTCTAATGCACTCCAAAAACGGTGACTGTCGGCAAGAAAAGAATACGTACTATGCATATTACACACCCTATTAATCGTAAGAGAAAAAACTGTCCTGGCTAAGATCAAATTAAGATGAAGAGAGTATTGTCCAGTAGAGAACGACAAATCAACTTTCAAGAACAGAATACAGACTGGTGACAGGTATATTAAGAGATCGGCTGGCAATTACGGTGGACTTACAGGAGTACATGTTGTAAAATTTGTGTCAAGTCGTCCTTAAAGGTTATATCTCTCCCAAGGATCAATTCGGTCTATCAGATAGATAGATCTAAAGTTATCTTAGGAAATCGAAATTAATAATGTAGTTATATGTCTAGGTAATAAGCTAGCTTTAAGTACCACTGTAGTATGTATAATCTGAGCGTGACCGAGCTTCGGCACGCTAACCAACACTGTAAATTTAACTGTTAGGCAACACTGTAATGAGCTCTGAGTATGTACCCGGGCAGTTAGTTTGATTGTGACTGCGAAATTAAGAAAACGTATCATTGGCTAGAGGAAAGCGATTCACGATTTAAATCTCATCAGAGAACTGAGCCGAACCGAACCGTTTTTCTTTGTGGTTTTCGGCGCGGTTCAGTATTTCAGAAAAGAAACCGGTTCGGTTTGCGGTTTGGATCACCAGCTGAAAAAATCGGTTCGGTTCGATTCAGGACCGGTTTGCATCCCTGGAAATAATAAATTCTTCTCAGTAATTGATCTTAAAAGCAGATTTCATCAGATCCCATTAAGAGAAGCAGATATCGAAACAACGGCTTTCTCAGTCTATATCGACAAATACGAATACCCACGATTGCCTTTCGGACTGACATCTTAAGGGAACATATCGGGAAAAGATGTTTCGTCTATATAGACGACATTATAATTTTCAGCGAAAGCGAGGAAAAACATCTTTGCGATATTGGGAAAATTCTCGAAACTCTCGAAAAAGCAAACATTAAAGTTCAACTCGACAAATGCTTGTTCCTTAAGACAGAAGTTGAATTTCTAGGGGTCATTGTTGCAGAAAATGGAGTGAAGAGAAATTCAAAAAAAGTTGAAGCGATTCTCAACTTTCCAGCTCCAAAAACCATTAAAGATCTTCGCTCATTTTTAGGACTATCGGGGAATTATTGCCGATTTATCCAAGACTATGCCAAATTGACAAAACCCCTCACAGCTCTTTTAAGGGGGAGGGAGGACGTCTGTCCAAACACAAATCCAAAAGAACAAACATTACGCTTAGTAAAGAAGCATTGGAAGAGTTCGAAAAAATAAAAACGATTCACACAACAGAAGAGGTTATGTTGGTTGTTGCATTCGACTTTGCGATAGGAGCGGTCTTAGCTCAAGAAGACAAACCGATCATTTTCATATCCAGGACACTTAACCAAACAGAAGAACATTACGCCACAATTGAAAAAGAAATGTTGGCCATTGTTTGGGCCCTGAAAACATAAAGAAATTATCTATACGGACAGGCCAAGGTCAAAATTTTTACAGATCATCAGCCAAAATGAAAAGATGGAAAGCCATACTAGAAGAATATGACCACGAACTTGCTTAAAAACCAGGAAAGGAAAATGTTGTAGCAGACGCACTGAGTAGGCCGCGTCTGCATACGACATCAGAAATAAATTCGATATCAGCAACAATACACAGCAGTAATAGTTCGTCAGAAAATCTTATTCAGACGGCAGAAGAGCCGATCAATGTTTTCAAAAACCAATTTGTGCTTAAGATAGGCGAGGAATCTTCGTATAATTTCGAAAACGTATTTCCCACATACCATAGACACACTAATTCCGAAAACTCATTTAACTCGCAAAAAATAATAGACATTCTAAAGGCACGTCTTAACCCCTCAGTAATCAATGGCCTACATACCGAAGAAAGGATCCTAGGTCAGATTCAAGAAATCTACCCCATCCACTTCTCCAATTTTTAGATTCGATTTTCGCGTATTATGGTTACAGACATTATAGACGAAGTCGAACAAAAAATGCTATAATAAAAGAACACAACAGAGCACACAGAAATAGTTTGGAGAACAAGAGGCAACTTCTTGAAAAACTCTATTTTCCCAAGATGCAGGCAAAAGTCAAGAAAGTAGTGCAAGAATGCGTGGGTTGCAAAGAGCAAAAATATGAAAGACAACCTAACAAGCCACTGCTCCACCACACTCCGATTCCGAAACTCCCAGGGCACATAGTTCATATCGACTTATACTTAACTCAAAAACAAGGAGTGCTGACAGGGATCGATAAATTCTCAAAATTCGCAGTAGCCAAGGTAGTTAAGTCTAGAGCTACTCAGGATATTAGACGACCACTCAAAGAAATACTTATTGGTTTTGGAATTCCAGAGGCGATAGTAGTGGATAATGAAAAATCTTTAAATCTAAGTCCAATAACTAGAATGTTCCAAGATCAGTTTAACATTGAGGTCTACGAAGCATCGCGAACGGTCAAATAGAAAGATTCCACTCCACTCTAGCTGAGATCATGAGAATATATGTTCAAGGGGAAAAGATATTCGTTAAAAATAATAAAAGACTAGGAACGAAATTATCACCCCGATTCAAAGAAGAGACAGTCAAAGAAGATAGGAACACGAGAGTATCAGAGACAGGACGCATAGTTTACAAAGGACTGATACGAAACTAACAGATAATTCTCATTATAGGCTAACGATATTCACCTATTGTGCAGCGGACGTACAAGTTATTGACCACACGAACTCCGAGACAGTGACCATGACCACCGGACTAGTAAATATACAGAACGGGACTTACAGACTGATCCACATGGTAGACTTGGAAGAATACCAACAGACACTTGACATTATAAACCGGACAAAACGGACAAGACTTAAAATAAAAACATTTGACCTACTACTTCTAAAATCAATACCGCACTGCAAAATAACTACAATCAAGTCATCATAAACAGACTTATAATGCAGAAAATAAGTCACATGACTCATACAACGCAAAATATTATGAACAGCATAAAATTTGAAGGCAGCGCTCAAAGAAAAATAGGAATGGTTCTAATGATTCAAATCCAAATTTCAAAAGACGAGATCCTAAATCTCAATTACAATGGGCAAAAGCCGACATCAGCAATCCCCACATATTAAGTGAACAAGAAATTAAAAAAGTAAAACAGATAATAGAAAACGATCAGATTCCATACATTAATCTTGAGGAAGCAATGCAAATAGCTGACGTAAGCATCGCAAGCAGTGGCTCGTCACTTATTTACATTATCAAAATTCCAATTACTGAAGAAGAACTTTGTGACGAGATGCTAATAGAATCTATTAAACGGGGACAATTTGTCTATAAAATCGAAAATGAAAATGTAATAAGATGTAAGAACAAACTACTATTAGTAAAAACAATTTGTAAAACTTGTAACGAAATTAAAATATGTAGAAATAATAATATCGTAGAAATCACCAACTCAACTTTCCTACCAAGCTTACTTCGAGGTAAACCAACCACCTGCATTCGAAACAACAACCAACACATACCCAGCATCGAAAACATTCAACCAGGCAAAAACCTTAAACGACACATTTATCATAAAATTCAACAACGGAACCATAATAGTCAACGCTGATTAAAACACAATATAATTGCGAGTGACCCAATTCATGAATGAATGTTTATTTCGATTGTTCTGTTTTTATACATTTTTAGGATAGCAACTTTTTGGATGAAACCCGCAACATTTACATATACTCATGTTGCTTAGGTGTTATTATTACTAACATATGTGGTCCTTGCAACATTTACATATACATTTGTTGCTTGGATAATATTATTGTGACCAGATGTGATCTGATACAAGGGTTGCTTTGGTTTTTTCTATTTATAAGTACCCAGAGTATTTGCCTTTCGAGCAGGTACCTGAATTCAAATGCCCTTGTCCAAAATATCTTTGGACAGCGGACAAACAGATGGTAAAAGAGTTGCATTTGAATAACACACACGCAATAGACCTGCTAAGAATCACCTCCCACACTACGGACATTTCGATTGTACTTGTAACAACGATTGGTCTCATTATCATACTAACTAGGTACATCCTTAGAAGAAACCAACCGAGTCATCCCATCATGACGAACGAGGACGTTTGAATCTAAAGAAGGAAGAGCTAAATAGTGGCGAAATAATGAAAGCACTTCAAAATAAAGTAAAACAATAACAACTACTAACACGCGCATCCGCTTGCCAAAGTCCAAAGCACCAATTTACAAAAACCAGAAATGCTGACTACAGGTTTACAGCGCTTCCCGTGGGAATCGTCGACGCATCATAAGGTGACGGAAATGTTGTGACACTGCAGCAGCGCAGCAATTGCAGCAAAATGTGTTGGTGGGCAAGATGAGGGTTTATTAGGTCCAAAATATTGTCATTTACTTTAGTTCTTATTTTCAGAAAAGAAAACGTATCGGCTTCGGTCGTAAGAAAATCCTTTTTTGTTTAATTAACAAGTCCTTCGCGATTTATTTTATATCAAAAATATATTCTGAAAAGTTCAATAAGATCGGACCAAAAACACCGAAATTATCAGGGACTGCAAATAATGATTATTGGTTTTTTTTTAAATCAAAAAATCATTCACTTGAAGCAACTTTAAGACAGCGAGAGATATACCAAAATTCTTGTGTAAGGATCCTTTATCCATTTTCACCATGATTAAGGATTTTTCAGGATTTATTGTTTTACTCACAAAATAATGATTAATTTTGAGTTATACTTTACAACTCAATCAATAATCATTATTTTTAAGCAAAAAAATAAAACTTATGACATAATGATTATTCTATAAGTTTTATTTTTGCTCAAAAATAAAACTCAAATTGTTATTGCGGCCTTTTCTTAGGGAGTAAGTGAAAAATTTTTGTATATTTCTAATCAGTAACCCAAGACCAACCAATTATTTAAAATTAAATTTGATTTAAAATTGAATTTAAGATTGATCACGTCTAGCTGGGTTGATGGTTCATGCGGAAAAGAACGCTATAAGAAACAACAGTCCTTCAAAGCCTTGGTGAGCAAAAACTTGAGTTTGAGAACTGGAAAATTTGAGTTGTAACTCGTTTAAATGGGATTCAAATAGCGTTACGTTGCAACGTATCCTATTTTCTCAGTGTCATCAAAGTAATTGTGTGTCACGGAATTTTTTTACTTTTTTTTGCTTTTTTTACTTTTGAAGAAAGCAACATTTCTGAGTGCAAAATTTGTAAAGAAATTTTCCAAGGAAATTATGTCTGCAATCTCAAGCGCCATTTGGTGACGTCAAGAAATCTAATGAGCTAATGAGCTGCTAAGTATGATAAAATAAAATCAGAAATCGTTGTTTCAATTACTGACAGAATGCTATACCTAAAAATGGACACAGCCACTAGACTAAATCGTGGAATCTTAGGCCGGGAAGGTTTCCAAGTAGAAGAAACCGCGAAATTTGCAAGATGTTCATGATTTTAGATTGTCATGAAGACGTGTATATAGAGAAAAGATTGAACGTAGGCCAAAATTTGTAAATTATGTGAGTCGTCATTAATATGGTTGTTGTATTTGGGTTACTGATCCCCCCTCGGAACATTTAATGAAAATAGGTTTTTTTGAATAAAACTTTAAACCTACACCACCTCTTGCTGTTGGCGCCAGCATTGCAGTAATTAGCCATGAAAAGCCTCTCAAAAACTGCCGTTCGGATTCGGCGTTAAACTGTAGGTCCCTTTCTCTTGTGCTAAAATTAGTAGCGCACAAGCCAAGAGATTGAGAGAGGCTCGGCTTTGGCCCCTCGGGGCTGTTGTCATCTTGACAAGCCGATTTTACTTTTACTTTATTAATATGGGTTGCGATGGCCGTTATACCTCATCCAAAATAAAAATTCATTTTTTATCTCTTCTTTTTTCTCCTACGCGTTTCGGTCGTATTTAATATTTTTCATAACATTATAAACATACACATGAATACATTTTATACATACATTCATCATAAATTTTGTCGCCGAGTAACATTGATTTGTTTACAATTATTTTTAAGTCGTCCCGTTGTGCGTTTCGTCAAGTGTTTAATTTGTTTATTTTCTGCTGATATCGCAGCTGCATAAATGTAATTTGTCTGCTGTGTGTCCTCCTTATGATTTATTGCTCCCCCCTCTTTGTTGCATTCGTAAGCTCTCTACCGTTAGTCTTGTCCTCTCTCTCCTCTCTATGTCTAGCAGCCTAACATTGTCAAAATCAGCTGTGTGGCCACATGACGTCAAATGCTGGGCAAGTGCGGTAGTCTGCTTGTTGTTATTCGCGTCTCCTTTGTGTTCAGCTATTCTCGTTTGCAGCGGTCGTTTAGTTGTTCCAACAAAGACGTTGGAGCAAGAATCTACCACCTTCCCTTTGCATGTAATTTCATAAACTACGTTTTGTGGATGTTCCTTGCTTAGCTTGTCTTTTGTATTTGAAAATAATTTCCATGCATTTGTGTGAGCTTTGTAAGCGTACGTTATGTTTGAATGTTGTCTTGGCATTATTTTTGTAATTGATTGTTTATTTGTTACTTTGTCTACATATGGAACACTTATGTAGATTGTATCTTTGTTTTCCTTCTTGGTGTTTGGGGCGGGATTCTTTTTTGTGGCTTCGGATATTAGTGCTTCAATCATTTGTCCAGGAAAATTGTTTTTTAGTAAAAGTGTCTTAAGTTTTATATATATTTCTGGTCTATATATATGGTCGCTTAGAGTGTATGCTTTTAATATTATGTTTTTGCCGTGTTAATTTTTTGGGATAGGGGTTGATGCGAGTGGAAGTTCATGATGCGTCCTGATGCTATGTCTTTTGTGTACCATTTAAATATTAGTTCGCCTTCTGCTCTTTTTATCTCAGTGTCCAAATACGCTATTATTCCGTTTTTCTCCACTTCTATCGTAAATAGTATTCTGGGATATTGTTTGTTTAACGTTTTCAATATCTTCTCTTTATCGTCCTTTTAATAATACAAAATATATCATTCACATATTTATATAGGTGTCTTATGTGTATATTTTGTTTTTCCAGTGCCTCGTTTGCGTTGTCCAATATTTTGTCTAGCACTACGTTAGCTATTGCGGGTGATATCGGGTTTCCATAGATGTCATTGTCGAATGACACGTAATTATTTTCGACTTGTACGAACTCTAGTATTTTCCTAAATTTTGTCTTTAGTATGTTGGTGTGTTGCGATATGTCCGTCCATTTATCCATAATATTGTTAATGGCTAATTTAACTGGTATGTTCGTAAATAATGAAATAACGTCAAATGATACTAATATCTCGTCATTGTTAATTTTTCCGTTGTCAATCTTTGGGCGCATTCAGCAGATAAATCCGAATTACGATTTATGATTTACGATTGCCGATTTTACTTGCTGAATGAAGTGATTGCCGATTGCGATTGGTAAATTTGAAAATCATGATTGTTGAAAAGGGTTGCTGGGTCAGTCTACCTTTGTGCTATGATTCACATAAAATTGTCTTTTTATTGTCCGTAAATATTAAAGTCTATTTGTGTAAGGGATGTTTTTTAACAAAAAGCTCAAAAGCCACAGAATATTAATTAATGCCATTCAGCAGAGAATCATCAGCAATCGCAAATCGTAAATCAGTAATCGTAAATCGGATTTGTCTGCTGAATGCGCCCTTTCTTTCAGTTGTGTCGTATTTTGGATGTTGTATGTGTCAGATACAATGTTGTTAATGAGTGTTCCTACGTGTTTTGCCAATTTGTAGCATGAAACGATTGTTGATGCAGCGATCGGTCTCAATGGGGTGCCCTGTTTATGAATTTTTGGAAGTCCATACATTCTTGGTGCGTGTCCTCCAGAATAATATAGTCCCATTTTAAGTTTTGCGTCAATATGGCGTTTGTTATATAGTTGATTGATGATTGTATTGTTTTTCTTTATAAGTGACTGTGTTGGATCCTTGCGAGCTTTTCTATATGTAGACTTGTCCTCAAATAGTTTTTTAATCTTTTCTTTGTACTGTCTTTTGTATATTACCACTGTCTTGTTTCCTTTGTCTGATTGGGTGATTATAATTTTGTCTTTATGTTCTCTTATGAGTTGTTCTGTATTCTTTGGTCAGAATTAGATTGTCCTTTTGATCTATTTTCCTATTGTGTTTATTCAGCTTTTGCGAAATCACAAAAAGGAAGCACACATATGTAGAAATAAATTATTTGACAACATCAACGCAATGTTAAGATGGCTTCGCCACATCATTTCATAAATTGAAGACGCATTTGTAGTCAACTTTCGTAAGTCGAATTTAGAAAATGCTGTTTATGCACGGACTTTCGGGCCCAATTCATGAAATGAATTTGAAAAATTAGCATAGCTAAACGTAGTGCCAGAAGAATTAAGTGGCTCAGTGCAAAACCTTAGTAATTATTTGGGCTATGAATCTGATGTTTGGTCATTGGGCTGATAATTATCAATTAAATTATAATATAATTTATTATAAAGAAAACTATCTGACCCGGCAAACGTTGTTCCGACAGGTACAGACAGACAGAAAGACGGACATGGCTATATCGACTCGGCTGTTGATGGTGATTAAGAATATACCCACCCGACAATCGATCTCGAGAACGCATCTGTTTTCGACATTTTCTAAAAATTTTCTCTTTCTTAACTATCAAGAACGTGTTCCGTTTTCGGTCCGAAGCCGGTTCAGCTGGCTGTTTCGGAATCGGGATAAACTTTATACAGGTGGTCCTGAAAGTGATTTGTTTTTGATTTAGTGAAAGCAAATCATACTGATTTGCTTTAGTTTGCAGAACAATTGGCGCCAATTTAATAAAGACCCGAAACCGAAAAATTGCAAATAAAATTGTGAAAAATAGTTTTCTTAGCTTCTTAAGTAAGTTTGTGGGCAGAATATGTGGTGTAGAATGTTTGCGATGTTACAAAGTTATAAATTTGATATAAGTCATTATGCCATTTGACAGGACTTAAGAGGAAAAGGCAAGGCAAAATTGTAGAAGAATTTAAGGAGAATAATGCAAATGAGTATTCCTTAAAATTTTGGCCTACGTCAAGCACACGTTCCAAAAACAAGTGCACTCTAGGCCGTTGATCAATTTATACAATAGGCTCGTATGCATTCTAAAAATGCAAACAATAAAAACATAATTAATTTAAATTTAATCATTCAAATTTAAAATGCGATAAAACTGCCAACTTTTTCACATGTAAGTAACAGCAGAATTTAAACAACCGCCAAGCACGGGGTGCAAGAAAATGTTCACACTAAAATGAAATCAAATTGAAACCAACCTCGGAGTTGATTTCGTGAAATCAACTTCTTTCCTTACTTTTTCTGGGCACACTGCACATTTTGTATGGAGCAGTCGTGAGCAGCTAATACACGAAATCCAAAGCAAATCAAAATCGAAAGCAAATCACTTTCAGGAATACCACTAATAAGTACTAAAGACTAGAGCTGGGCGCGTGGGCGAATTTTGTGTCACGTGACGAACGATTCACGAAATAAAAATCTCGCTACGCACGATTCACGCACGAAATATTTTAAGAGTTTTGCGACACTCACGATTCATGCACGATTTACGGACGCGTCACGAATGTTCACGCAGCATAAATATGCATTTCCATACATATAGTTATTACATCGCTGTTTATGCACAACGGCCGTGGATTTTGGCAATTAAATGCAGCAGCTATAAGGCAATATTCTCCTTATCTTTTCGGTCACTCAATCGATTTTTCAAATATTTAAATATGTTGTTGTTGATGCTGATCGAACTGCATCAATACTAAATTGAGTTATGTATCACTATGGTTTCATTGGCCGGGGGCTATTTGGGTCATTTGGGGCTGTGTCAACTTGATAAGCCATTTTACTACTTTACTATGGTTTCAAAAACAATTTTTTTAAGTTTTTCATAGTTTTGTATTTTTAAGGGAATAACGCAAATTTTGACCAGGGATGCAAACCAAACTGAACCAATCCGATCCGAACCGCTTTCTCCATCTGGTTAACCGAACCGAAATCCGCAAAGAAAAACGGTTCGGTTCAGCCCTCTGATGAGTTTTAAAACGTGAATCGCTTTCCTCTAGCCAGTTATAGCTCGACCCTCTGTCAAGAGGACCACTGATAGACCGAATTGATCCTTAGGATATAACCATTAAGTATGACTTGACACAAATTTTACAACAAGTACTCCTGTAAGTCTACCGCAATTGCCAGCCGATCTCTTTATATACACGTCACCAGTCTGCATCTTTTCTTGAAAGTTGATTTATCGTCCTTTACTGCACAATATTCTCTTCACCTTGATTTAATCTTAAGCAGAAGAGTTTTTATACTCGTTACTCGAAGAGCAAAAAGGGTGTACTGAAGTCGTGCAAATGTATGTATCAGGCAGAATATATTCATGATCAGCATCAACAGCCGAGTCCTAGCCCTGTCCGTCTGGAAGTCCGTCAGTCTGTGTGTAAGAACACCTAGATCTCACAGACCAGAAGAGCTAGAGCACCCAAATTGGAAATGTAGACTCCCTCCCGCCACCGCAATAAAAATGTTGAACATCTCCTACTATTTTGAAGATATCAAGTTCATGTTATGCAGTGTAGTGTATGTGGCCAATATCTACAATCTGTTAAATTTTCATAAAGATCGGATAATAAAGGGCAGAATTAGAAAGGTTACAAAACGTTGCATACTTTTCTGCGCAACATGCGCTGTTTGCTAACATAATGTTGAATTTTCTGTTAATAAACATAAGGGAAGGCTATTAAACATTTATTAATGGGAAAATCGAGTCGGGCATGGGCGACTTTACCTTACGCTCTCGTACGCTTATAGACGAATCCTTCAAAATCAGACTTAATAAGTTTTGGAAACCATTTGACACTTATTAAGTGTTATAGGAATTAAATTTTCAAAGTGTGCGAAAAGTCACATTACAACAAAGTTTTCTTTATAGCGAATTAATTTACTGAACAATGCAATTTCGTTCAATATTCAAACAATTCTATTCAACGAATTTTCTATATAACGAAGTTTATTTTAGTATCCTTAAGATTCGCAAAATAAAAGTTCGACTGTATTTCTTAATATGCCTTTATAAACCGCCGAACCGAACCGAAACTGCAGTTCAGCTAGCTCCAAGAACCAAGTATGGAACCGAACCGGCAGTTCAGAAACTGTGTGAACCACTGAACCGAACCAGTACTTATTTTTGAGTGGCTTGCATCCCTGACTTTGACAGTCTCCAACTTGTACACTGTCAGGTTTTTATACTCTTTACCAAGGGTACACAGAGTATAATAAGTGTGTGCAAAAGTATGCAACAGCCAGAAGGAACCATCTCCGACCCTATAAAGAATTTATATTCTTGATCACCATCAACAGCCGAGTCGATATAGCCATGTCCGTCTGTCCGTCCGTCTGTCTGTCTGTCCGTCTGCCTGTATGAACAAACAGATCTCAGCGATGGGAAGTGATAGAGGATTGACAAGTATGGGAAAAAAACGAAACTTTTGAGCATGTTTTTCTTTTTAAAAGTCTTTAAGACTTTTCAGTCGGTCCAAAATCAATACTTATAAAAGCACTGTCTAGATCAGGGATTGTAAAGAAACGCGAGGCCAAAAATTGAGAGTGTATTTGTGTGCGAAAATAAAGCAACGCAAGCTAGCTCTGTTCTGCCCGCATCGACCACTGGGTAGCATTGCTCTTTTGGCACAAGCCTCGACATGCGCTCAGCTCGAGTCGGTGTCAATAACGAAATGTGCTCGGCCTCTCCGGGCCATGCATGACTACCGCTTGTCCAGATATTTTACTTATATTTTAAATGTTAATGCTTCTGTGTAAATTATGCAATCACGCACAAATGAATCAACGGATTTGAATGAAATTTTGCACACAAATAGTTGACAGCATGAAATATTTAATAGACTGATTAACTTTATTTTAATAGTAAGAAAACCGCGAAATTTCCAAAATTTATAATGCTTCATATGAGCGTAGGAGGCGTACATCAAATGGAATCGCGCTAGCGGTAAGACAAATAGACTTCAAACATTCTAAAACTGTAAATTTGGGATTTTTATACCCCTTACTCGTAGATTAAAAAGGGTATACTAAAGTCGTGCAAATGTATGTAACAGCCAGAAGGAAGCATCCCCGACACCATAAAGTATATATATTCTTGATCAGCATCAACAGCCGAGTCGATATAGCCATGTTGTATGTAGACTTATATTGTCTGTACGCACATCAAGTTTATTTCAAATTTTGGCCTCGCGGTCCGGAAAATAGCGAAATTTTCGAAATTCTCAAGTAAGTTTTGATTTAATCACATAATAATAAAATTCATAATCATGAAGGAGATTTAAAGATGATAACTTTAGACGGTTAAATACGAGGTGTATATTAAATGGTTTTTTAAAATTGGTAAAATTTTCCTACACTCAGGGAAAAAACGCATAGTAAAATCCATGGGCCTTGTTCCGGTTTTCGAGTCGTTTTTCGTGAAAACGTTAGCATTTTGCATCCAATTTGAATAACAATATGAACAATATGCCTAAGGTTACTAGATTTGGTATAAAAAAATTCGAATTCGTTTGAGCAACTGAGACCGATTGCTCAATTGCAAGTGAATTCAATTCGAGAGAAAATTACGAAGAGCAACCACAGATTGTCTTGTTACTTAAGCGTAGTTTCCACTTGGCGCGAAATGGCCGCGAAACGAAAAACCCCATATAAAACAACCTGCTGCGTAAATTTTCCGTGTCGCGAATCCGTAACCAGTTTCCACTCCACACGAAAAAGACTACGTATTGCCACTATGTTCTGTTACCAATAAAGTAGCGAGTTAAGTGCTGTTAACGCCTAATTTCGCGCGAAATTGTTTAAGAACAAATCGAATCGAGATTTCGCAAGGAATTGTACGTAAGAAGCACAAACATAGTCGCACCAAAAAAAGAATCTGCCAGAAAGCGACGATCACAGGCATTTTCTAATGTTGATAAACTTTATTTAATAAACGCAGTGAAAGATAAGAGCGAGTGGGAAGCTTGACAAAAGTGGTAAGTCATGCCGCTACATGTTGAAACACTGTTTATAATTAAATTTATATATTTCAAGCGATGGAATGCAATGCTGTCTGGGTAGCGCTGAAGGACAGCAACCGGTGCCACACCAAATGCCATCTGCAAAGCGCTTCCTGACAGGTAGCTCAGGTGGCGTTCCATTGGATTAACATTCTTTGACGGAGTCCAGAGCCATTGATTTAAAGTTCGCGGGCGCAACCGACCGCCGAAGAACACTAGTAGCCGAGAGGAATTTGTGTGCCATTGAGAGCTTGGTCTCCCAAATATACAGTATTGCTATGGGTCAATCTAAGCAGCAGGGACTGAAGCATTTAAGGTACATGTCTAGTTTCAGCAGCCCAAAAGTAAGGGTTTACGAAAAAATTTATTACTCGAAAAGTTTACCACATATCGACTAGCGGTTTTTTTTGTTCGATAGATAATTGATCAAGCTAACTTTTAATTTTTTTGTAGTTGTTGTTGCAGCGGTTGTTGTTGTAGCCCGCTTCAAAGTCGACCCATTTTTAAAAACATAGGTGCCTGGTGCGTCAGATTTCCAGAGAACGCGTCATCGGATAAAAAAAATTTAAATGAGGTTTTGTTGGGAATTGATGTGGTTATGGTCGGAACTAGGATATCTGGGATCGGTCTATATATAGGGGAGTAAGGGGTTCTCAAAGTCAAAATTTCGAAAATTGACCTATTTTTACCCCTTAAAATGGCCCTAACTCCGCTATTTATGGACCGATAAAAAATATCCTAGTTCCGACCATAGCGACGGGTATTACGAGCAATTTAAAAAAAAACTATAAGAAAATCGGTCAACAAATGGCCTCGCAATCTGACGCACCAGGGTGAAAAAAGTGGTTCCGAGATAATCGCATTTAAAGTTTCGACAACAGCGCCAATTTTGTGATTTTGCGCCCGACCTACCTGTACAAAAATCAAAATATCTCGAATTTGTATTTTTTTTTTTGCTTAAAAATTTCAGGGGATGTTTTTAACATTATAACGCATGATTTAAGCCAAAAAAAAAAAAATCGAAATTTTCAAAATCTGAAACTAGACATGTACCTTAATAATGTTGACCTTTAGGCACCCTATTTTAAACAACGTTCAATCGGGGTCATTGCGATAACTCTAAAGATTGCTAGAAGGCATACTAATAAGAAATAATAATTTGTTTTCATTTTATTTAATAAAAAAATATATTCAAATAGAATATAAATAAATATATTCAAAAGAATAGAATATAAAATATTTTTTGCGCGAGTTCTGCATTATTCTGCATCATTAATTAATCAACTTCACCTTAATTAAAAATCATAACATCCAATTTGTTTTGTTTACCAACAGCATATTTAAATTTTAACAGCGTTATAACAGTTACTTTGAAAAGACTATCGACATCAAAATTTCGGTTATCACGTTGATAACAGCAGTTTTGCAGACTCTGTTAAGAATCTGCGAAACATCGTCTATTTCGCGTGTAATATTCCGCGGCGAGTGGAAACTGCGCTTTACACAGAAATTAATACAACTTAAACGCGAAACATTAACGTTTACACGAAAATCGAATCGAAAACCGGAACAGGGCCGGAACAGGTATAACAATCGTATTTGATTTAACTATGCCTATTTTGTATTAAAATTAATTAAAAAGCATGTTGAATTGACTAAAAACATATTTGAACGGCGAAATTCAGTTACCCCTTTTATTCCCAAGGCATGGATTTCCAACTTGAGAGATACAAGCGGACATACAAGCGACAACATGCCGGAAATATATTGTAGTATACTTTAAGGGAGGAGCCTGCTTTAGAGGCTTCAAAAAATTTTTTGCATAAATGTCTACCCAAACTATCCAAGAATGTGTCCCTTAAATTTCTATTTCTTTCAAAGATAGTGAAAAAATTAAACGTCCTATCAAAACGAGACAAAATTTATTGTATTCGGGATTAAATTCTCTTCTAGTTGAACCTAAAAAACCTTAAGAAAGTGAACCCACTTTTTGAAAAATCTGAAGTGAATTTAAAAAAAAAAACAAATGTTTTTTTTTTTAATTTGCAAAAAATTTTTGAATTTCTCACTTTTTGTTCAATTTTCTTGGTTTAACTACAGGTTGGGTCAAAAGAAGTCACCCTATTGAAAGATGCTCTTATTTTTACATATAGCCGCCAAAGTCAGATCTGTTTTGACATTTGTGGACTAGACAGATGTAGAATACAATTGAACAAGCCATGGTTCGATATACTCCCCAAGAACGCGGAATAATCGTGAATAATCGATTTTTCGACCAAAATCATAATGAGCGATGAGGCTCATTTCCACCTCAGCGGGTACGTGAACAAGCAAAACTATCGCTTTTGGGGCACCAAAAATCCACGAGTGATGCACGAGGAGGCATTACACCCGCTCAAAGTGACTGCATGGTGCGCTGTTCACGCTGGAGGAGTCATCGGGCCATTTTTTCCGAGAACGCCGCTTGTCAAACGACAATAGTGGACGGTGCGCCTTATAGGGTCATGTTAACCGGGTTTTTTCTGCCGCAATTGGACGAATTAGAACTGGAGGACATGTGGTTCCAACAGGACGGAGCAACGGCACACACTGTGCGAGCCACCACCGACATTCTGAAGGCGGCTTTCCTGGGTCGCCTCATCTCTCGTTTTGGCGATTTGCACTGGCCTGCAAGATCGCCCGATTTAACCGTTCCAGACTTTTTTTTGTGGTGTTTTTTTGAAATCCCGTCTTTTCGTAACCAAGCCCGAGACCTTGGAAGCCCTCAAGGACAACATTCGACACGAGTGCGAAAATCTGCAGCCCGAAGTTCTTGCCGAAGTGATGAAAAATGCCATAAATCGAGCCCGTAAGGCAATCAATTGTAACGGCGCCGATATCATCTTCTCGAAATGACAAATAAAATTTTAAAGGTTCAAATATATATAGTGCAACTGGTTAAGTCGGCTTGTCAATCGTGTTCAAGTGCAAAGGCTCCCGGGTGGTACCGGTGGTCAAGATTAAACTTGACTTTTAAATGCTTAAGCGGTCGTAGCAACTCACGTCTGAAAACTGCTAGTATATTAATAATAAACAAAGAAAGCAAAGCTTACATATGCCACTTCTATGGCAGATACAAGAAGTAGTCATCCGATCCGAGCGGGTCCGATATATTATCAGTATGCAGCTAAAAGACGACTCTGTGCAAGACTTCAGCTCAATAGCTTCAAAACTGAGTGACTAGTTTTCGTAGAAACAAACAGACGGACCGACAAAGCTCAATCGACTCGGCTAGTTATGCTGATCAAGAATATATATACTTTATGTAGTCGGAGATGATTCCTTCTGGACAATAACTATTATAATGCATTTTTCAAGGGTATAACATAAAAAACATTGCAGAAAAACCATGTGAAAAAAATTCCATGTGCCAAATTCTTATCTTACCCCCATTTTCACCATACATGACTTTATGAAACTTTTGGTCGATGGTGCAGCCATCAAACATTCTCCGACGGGTACCAAAATTTGTATTGTTTGATTTGGGGCAAAAGAGAATCCAATTCTGCCCGTCGCTTTAGAGTCTTTTATTAAGGACCCGTCCACTGTATATGCTTGCAAAATTTACCTGAACAATATCCAGTTTGTTCTTCAGTTCAATGGATCTTGGCCCGGGAATTTCCTTTGTTTTCACAAGTGGTTCCTTCGGCTCTTTACTGGTTGAGTAGGCACTGATGCGACACAGCTCTAAATAAAAATGGAATTAAGAATTTTTAAATAATTTGCATGACCTTACAAGTTCATGTACTTACGAGATGTATTACCCTTTTGTAAAAAATATTTTTGCGCTTTTGGCAAAGCATTTAGCCATATGTGCCTCATTCTTTAACTTGATAGTTATACGACCTCGTAGTACTGGAATGGTTCACTATACAGACAAAATAGCAAATAGTTTCCCAAAGATAAGTTCGGTAAATTGCCACAAATACATACAAATACATACATACATGCATTTGATAAATTCCAATTATTAAAAAATATGGTTCTGCGTCAAATACGTTTTTTAACATATTCTTTTATTTTATAAATGAGATTTCAAGAAAGAAATATCGGTTTCGGTTACGCAACGATTATTAAAACCATATGAATTTGAATTAGTTTTTAGCCCAGCGCTGCAAGTTCAATAAATTGAGCGCCAGCCAGAAATCATAATGTGTTTTGATATAAAACTAACTTGTATTATTACAATGAATATAACGATATATAAATAAAAAAAACAAAAGAGATTTAACATTTAATACAATACAAGAAAATTTTGCGATGAATGAATTATTATTCGGTTATCCTTTTCCAACCAGAATGGTTCCCGGACGCACCGTTTTTTATTTCAGTAATTTGTTCGTTTATAGGACAGATCTCGGATTGATATTACTGAATAGAATTATACTGTATCTGGGTACTGTATCCTGATTAAGTCTGTTTGTTTACCTTTTCATAGAAATCGAATGAAGGAGTCATTATTTCACTAATAGCAATTGAAGCGCAACAATTGCACTTAATTTATAAAAATTTTCTGTAAATGCTGATCCCGTGTGCGGCGACCAGCTTTGCGATAGGGAAGTCACAACCACGTAACATCTGGGCATTTGTAAGTTAGAAATGAGAATGCAAAGCTAACTTCGTCTGTGACCAATGACTTAATTTTCTTTCAAATGATTTATAACCTTGTGTCTTGTGTTATTGGGATATTAAGGGTACTGTATACTAGTGTTGGGTTGTTTATGAGTGAGTGAACAAAATTGATTTGTTCACTAAACTGAGGAAGTGAACATGTTCTTCAGTAGAGTTGTTCAGTGGTTCTTGTTCAGTTGTTCACTGGTTCATGTTCAGTTGTTCACTGGTTCTTGTTCAGTTGTTCACTGGTTCTTGTTCAGTTGTTCACTTGTTCAGTTGTTCTTGTTCAATTGTTCACTTGTTTAGTTGTTCGGTTGTTCTTGTTCAGTCGCTCACTTGTTCTTGTATACTCGCTCTTGTTCAGTGAGTTGTTCTTGTTCAGTCAGAGTTATTCATTTGTTCTTGTTCAGCTGCTCTTTTTCTGTGAGTTGTTGATTGACTTGTTTACTCAATTTGGTGACTCTGCAGATGTTTTTTGTCCGCCAGCAACAATATAGCGTGGCAACCATTTTAAATATGGCTAACAAATAGGCAACATTCCGCAGTGTGAACAGCGACTAAGGATTAAAGTTAGCTCGCTAATCGTCACAATGCCCAGGTGAAGAAACGGTCCAGAATTTAAACCAACACTTAACAGCTGAGCAGTTAGAGTGAGTTGACTCACTTTCAAAAAAAGCATAAGTGAACATGTTCAGTGAAATTAAAATCTACTACACTATTGCTCTGCTACTACGTTTATGCTAGCAATATCCTGGTTTTTATACCCTTGCAGCATTTTATACTGGGAAGCATCTCCGAACAAACAATTATGGGCAGCACTGGTCGCAACGGTGATGGGCGGCACTTCACACGTACAGAGTTTGTTATAGTCGGGCTTGACCGACTTTCTTTCTTGTTTAAATTGAACCTTTTTATGCTGCTTTACAAAATCCGCGATATTTATGCAGTGAGATGCAATTCATAAAAGATTTAAAGTAAGGTGACTCTGGCACTTCTTTGGCCATCACAACCGTTTTACGGTCACGGCCGCTGCCACTAATGCCCGCCACTCGCCTCTGTCCCGAGCGACATTCCACCAGAAGGACACTCCCAGGTTCGCAATGTCTCCCTGCACCTGATCACGCCATCTCCGCTTTGGTCGACCAGGCGGAGGAGTTCCTCCCAACTCTATCGCATGCCGATTGTACACACGCTTTGCTGGAGCGTTATCATCCATACGGGTAACATGTCCTATCCAGCGCAACCGCTGTTGTTTTATGCGCAATCTGGCACAATCAGCTAATAAATTGTGAAAAAATTTATTAATTCCAAGTAATTTAGGTGGAAAAAAAAAAACGAAATAGTAATTAATATTCTGGAGACCTTTAAACATGAAATATTATTCCAGGATATTCCAGGTAAAATGGCTACTTCGTTGGGATTTGTCACCCAGATGGCTAAGCACATCCGCCTAAAAAAAAAAATGGAAAAAAACTAAAAAGTTACTGGCTGTTAAAGCAGGTGTTTAAAAAAAGGTTAATTCGCACGAAAAAAGGCACTTTTTTGTAACGACACTGCTAAAATCTCTTTATTAAAACCAATAGCACATTTAAGTATGACATTTAAAGAACTTAAACTTATACAACTTTCACGAAGAAATATTAAAAAACTCGGCAACTCGGTGCAGTAGTTTTGAAGTTATGAGGGGCACCGTCTTTGAAAACGTGAGTTGTGGTAAAAACGCTCTAAAGCGTTTTATACTCATACATTTCATACGCGTATCTTCGCTAAATTTTCTCCGACATACTTTAAATTTTAGCCCAACATTCTCCAAATGTACTTTAAGAAAAAAATTTAAAAAAAAACATTTTTTTTTTAAAACCCAAAGATTTGTTGAGAGAGTTGCTTAGTAACTAGTTCAGTGAACTGTTCAGTGACCTGATCAGTGACTGTTAACTTAGTTCGGTAACTGTATGGCAACTCTGTATTAAGCAATTTTCTGGTGTGGCAGTCTGTTTCGTTTTTATACCCTGTTCCCATTGAAAATGGGAAAAGGGTGATCATGAATTTGTGCAAAAGTATGTAATAGGTAGAAGAACACATTTGCGACCTTATAAAGTATATATATTCTTGATCAGCATCAACAGCCGAGTCGATTCAGCCATGTCCGTCTGTCAGAGACTATATGAGATAGAGCCACAAATTTTTGCATGTAGGTAGGTATATACCAGATTCAAATCGAGTTTGTTTCAGATTTGGAAAATTCCTGCCCCTCCCCACTTTAAGCGCAAAAAACGGTCAGAGCCACAATTTTTAAGAAAGACCTTCCAAACTTTATATATATCAAGTAAGGCCTAATATGTATCTATTCTGAGAAGATCAATAAGATCTTACAAAAAACACCGAAGTTATATATGAATCAATTTTGCTTTTGGGATAGAGGGGGGCCTTGTCAGTTACCGCAGTTGCGCGTATGTTAGAGTGTATGTGTGAGTGTGCGTATATGTTTATGAAAACACAAGAAGTCAAGGAAACAGGGTATTTTGTAGTCGGGGCACTCGAAAAAATCATTAAAAAGCACGAAAAAGCTAATAAATATTAGTTTTTTATCTAAAAATATGAAAATTTTTAATTTTTTACGCTTTTTAATTTTTTTTTTTACCACGTCTTTAATTTCTTTGACGCAAAATTCTCATGAACTAATAAACAGATTTTGATCATTCTTTTCTCGGTGAAAGCTAACACCTAAATGCATCAAATTCATGTTTTAAGTCCGTTGAAAATAATTTTTAATTAATCAAAAACAGTTGTCGAAACTTTAAACGCGATTATCTCGAAACCATTTTTTCCACAATGGTTGCCCAAATAAAAAGCGTAACTAATGACCAATTTTCAAAAAAATGTTTTTAAATAACTCCTAATAGTCAGAATGGTCCGTACCAAAATATTTGGGATCGGTCAGCTGTGTTTCCCCCCGGGCCCGGACTTCTGAGAGGGGCTCGGAAACTATACACTAACAAAACTCAACATGATTATACCCTGTTACAGCGAAAATATACTTTTGAAATGACCCACCGTACACTGTTGAGCAGGTCGAGAACAGCATTGCCTCATACTTGGTTTCTTCCTAACACCCCCAAAATCTGAAGTTATAGCCCAAAAACCACTTTTTGCATTTTTTACTAAATTAAGTTGAAATAACTCGCGCATGACTTGCTGCTTTTTTATAGCCTTTGAAATCCGATTGCGACAAGAGGAATCTAAAGTATGATAATCAATGGCTTGACAGATTTAGCTTGATGGATAAGATATGCAGGTTGCAGATCTGGCATTTTCTCCTTTTTTCGAAATGTCTACTTTGACCCCCACTGGTTTCACTATATTATTCTATGCGATTTTTAGTAAAGTTTTTTTATATAAGCCCATTTAATTCTCCGTTGAACAAATGTTGGTTTGGGATTGGTCAGTCTGGAGCCCCAGTGGGGATGTTTCGAATTTTAGTCACCCGCAGCCAAGAAGCGTTGACCAAGTGTATTAAAGAAATCTAGGAATTGATTTTCTGATATTGCGAAACGTGGGGGACAGTAAACCGCGGACAGAGTGATATTGCCTCGTTTAGACTCTACACATATCGATGTGGCTTGCAGGTAGTTTTCCGATAATCCTGATAGTGGGTAATGCTTGATGCGGCTTCTGACGAGGATGCCTGTGCCACCATGGGCTTTGCCATCTGGGTGATTTGTGCCGTAAAATGCATACCCAGGTATTTGGAAATTGTATCGGTCCGTCAAGTGAGTTTCTGCAAGAAGCATTATGTCGATTTCATTGTCTTGGAGAAATTTTGATAACTCCACTTTGTGGCGGGGAATGCCATTTGCATTCCACAGTGAAACTCGTAGGAGAGCCATTTGAATGAGAATTCCTTGTGTTCTCATTTGTTCTTGCATTGCGTTTTGCATATATACCATAAAATCCTTTAGCGTCTGCTGTAACGATAGAAACATAGTTTCTAAGCTACTATAGTTTGATGGTTGTTCCGCTTGTTTTGATGGCAGTGTCGGCTCACTTCGAATTTCATGCGAAACCGTAGATATGGGTCATTTATCATTTCCTAGTTTCAGGGCGCTTGCGAAAGAAAAACCTTGGGTTGTAGTCGTTGGGGCAAAGGTCGATCTCGTAGCTTTGGTGAAGAAGACTCCAAGGGTCGACTGCGAGGATGTGAACTGATTAAGGTTTCCATTGGATCGGGCAAATTCTGTGCGCGTATTAATCCTGCTCTTCAGATTTGTAGACTGGGCAACCTCTGTAGCTTGCAGTGTGGTTACCTCCACAGCTACTGCATTTTTTGACAGATGGATCCTCCTTGTTAGCAGGGCATGAGGCAGTGTTATGCAGCTCTCCGCATGCTACACAAACTGATCGCAGGGTTCAGTAGGCTTTTGTGTGCCCAAATTCTTGGCAATTGGTACATTGCACTGGATTTGTGCGTTTGTGCGGCTCCTCTACGGTTATTCTGCGGTGCAATAAGAAAGGTAGTTTGTAAATTGGGTGCACTACATTATTTTTAGGAGCTGTGTCTTCCGGGCTTAGTTCAATTTTGAATAGTGGCTGTGGTTTTTTGTCCCTGTTTATTAAGTTTAGAACGGACTTGACCTTGAATCCCTTTTCCTCCGAGGCAGAAGCGACTTCCGTTGCAGGTACACTTGATTTAATGCCCTTGATTACTACCTGTAGGCCCTTGCTACTTTTTAGTTGGTAGGTGTAGTAGCTTTTATTTTCAGCTCTTAGGCATTTTTCGACTGCTCGATAATTTTCTTCGGTGTTGACTTGAAGCTTTGTTTCGCGTATATTGCCTTTGTTGATGGATGTTACATAAAAGTTGTTGTTGCCTATTAGCGATACAAGCTTTGTTACTAGGGCCGCACAGTTGCTATCCCTTAGGCTGGCTTAGGGGCATTTGGAGCTTTTTCTTCACACTCAGCATCAGACTGTTGGCCAAGAATTTGAAACCTATTCCCAGTGAGGATCTTTGTCCACAGGTATATCGCTTGTTTTGTTTATTTTTGGAGTGTTGCCGCTTTTTTTGTTTTGCGGGCTTAATTTGCGTTTATTTATTTGTACATACCGATCGATGCCAGTCTGCACATACGAGCGGGTAGTAGGTGTTGCATTTCGTTGTCTGTATTTGCGGGAGGTTGTGCTGAGTTGACATTTTGGAAAGTAGGTTAGTGGGGAACGTTAGTTTCTGGATACTTGCTGTTGTTGTTGTTGAGCTTGTCGATTGAGCGGTGGTGAGCGTTACCGTAGTGGTCGTTGAACTTGACGAAAAGCTAGTCATTGGTGTCTTAGGAGGCGGTGTGGGGCATTGGGAGCTCCAAGTCGGAGAAGGGGTATGAGAGCTTGCGGTCGCATTGCTCGTGGTGGTTGCGTCGGGGGACACAACCGAGAAGTAAGCGTTGTTGCGTGTTATGGAGAGTCGTCGATCGTTTGGCAGTTGTAGCATTTGGGCATTGAGTTCTCTCTGACTCATGGTGTTGTTGGTATTTTTGCCAGTAGCATTTGTTGAATTATTACGCGTTGACATTTATCAAAATTTAATTTAGTTAAATATAACCTAAGGAGTCCTGCGGTGGCCAAAAGTTTCCCTCTGACGTTTTACCGTTGGGAGCTATACCGCTCCAAGCCGGTCGCCAGAGCCCTGTTTGGGTGCGCGCCGCCTTAGCGGAAGGGTTGGCAGTTGGTCAGTTCCGCGACCTTTGCGCCTTTTTTCTCCTTAGGAAACTAATCAAAACGTAAAAGCTCAAATTTAATACAACAATTAATTTAATAAAAAAAAAAAAAAAATAAAGAAAAACTTTTTTTGTTGACTAGCCTGGGACTCGAACTCGTATCGCCGGCGCTGAAGTTAGTGTGCACCTCCGCTAAGCCACCTGGGCCGTTGGCAGGTGCTGGTGGGAATGAGTATATGTGCAACGGAACTGCCTTTTCAATCAGCACTGCTTTATCGATCGCCTGCTTTCTGGACTACCGACCGAGAGCACTTCTAGCACACACACACACACTCGCGCACAAAAGTACCGTTCTGAGAGCCGTGGTGGAGATTAGATTCCAGCCTACGGTTGTAGCCAAAAGTGCACTGTGGGCGTAAACAATCCACTGTCGACTTTTCGCGCACAGAAAATTGTTTAGTTGACTTTAACTTTGGTTAAAGTTTCCAGTTGCACTGGGCTCTTTTAGCCCTTGAATGTTTTGCCCAATGGGCCAAGTAAGCACTACTGTGTCACTGGGCACAAAAAACACTCACACTTGTCGCGTTTTACTATGTTTTTTCGACTGGTTGCTCGGAGCACTTAATAAACACGTCCGCTCGCCTCGAGAGTCTAACAGAACCCCACTTTTTTGACTGACGCACCAAAAAAAAATTTTCTTTTAAAAATGTTTTGTTTTCTTATAAATATTTCGAGCAAAAAGACAATTGACCAAAGATATTTCTTTCATACTTACTTTTGGGGAATCCGAAAAAAATTTTGAGAGATATTCACGAGTCGAAAAAGAAAAATAAAACTTTTAAATTTGGAAAAAAATAGAGGTCTGGTTCACCAACTTAAAGCCCATGTTGACTGATTGGTTGGTGGTCAAAAGTTAGGTAATAAGAAGAAGAATCATGACATAAACAAACAGCTGTTATTTATTTTTTGGGCCCTATATTCTGTTGACTCACAACGCCCAACGGCTCAGAGCACCCCAACCAAAGTTTGGTAAAGACAGCTTTCAAACTGACGGAGGAGGTAGCATAGAAACAAACAGACGGAAGGACAGGACTATATCAACTTAGCTCCTCAATCTGATCAAGAATATATATATACTTTATATATTTATAAAGGTGGCCCTCTTGTGGAAAAGTGTTGTTTTTTTAGCTCTCATAGAACAAAATCATTCGATTTGATGTTAAACTAAAAAATATACAGTTTCCCGCAGAATGATGAATGTTAAGAGGTCGCTCACGAGCCGTAAAGTTGGAAAAAAAGCAATTTTCTCTAAGCCAAAAAACTAGTTGAAACAACTCTTCAATTTTAAAATATCTTAAATATCTTAAATGTTTTTAAATTATAATATTCTATATAATCTTCCCTTTTCAAACACGACAAATTTAAATTGTTTTATAGCCAATAAAAGGCATTAACCTCTTTATTAATCTCTATACCAAAGGTACCCAGTTACTGATTGACAAAACGGAAGTTGAGTTGCCCCCAACCAAGATTTTCTAAAGTATTTTGGCCCGCTGAGAACGAAAATCGACACGAAAAAAATCTGTCTAATAGTTATCGATATATTAACGATAAACCGTTTTATTTATTTTTTCAAAAGATGCCTCCTCTTAAACTCACATAACTTTTTTGTTTTTGCACCGATTCAAAACTGCTCAAAAAATTTTAAAACAAAAAACTTGGTTTTCAGACAAAAATGTGATATGGTGAGTGCTTTTGGCGATTTTCGTTAAAATTTTAAATTTAGCAAACAAGTATGTTTTTTTCTACATTTGATCGCAAAGCATTAAAAGCCCTCAACCTGTCATATTTTTGCCTGAAAACAAAACAAACGACCCGGTTGCTTCTTTTTAAATTGCCTTAGAACTTTTCAATCGGTGAAGAAACAAAAAGTTATGGGATTTAAAGTGGAGGCAACTTTTGAAATAAACCCGAAATAAGAACTTATCAATAATATCTCGATAAGCATTCGATATATTTTTACTTAAGAAGCCAACTTGGAGAATCTTTGGAAGATTGACATCCATTTTGTCTAGCAGTGTCTGTACAGACACTGTTCCTTTGGTACAGAGTATAAAAATCTTAATACAGAGCAATTTCTTTTATTTGCAATACAAACATTAATATTAGTCGTACAACAATGATGAGCCTTATTGTTATTGTTTTATTTTGTGAACCAGTTAATCTGGTCAACCCTTTGAAATGTTAATTAATGAATTTATCGATAGTATGTAACTTTTGATAGCGATAGTGCTATCGATACTTTTTGGAGTTGATTTGCGCTCTTTAGAAAAGCGGTACTTGCGTATTGGCGGTCGAACGAACTGATTGTCATTGATTGGACAATGAATATAAACTCTGTCGAACCAAGTCGATGCAGAGCTGATTTTAAAGGACCGGAGGGGATTATACTTCAGGCTTGTGGAAGATTCTGGCTCGAACACCCATTTTAGAAAGGTAAGATTGCATAGAATACGCTAATTTTATAAAATGTAGCTTTTCAATATTTTAAGAGTTGCTTTAAACTAGTTGTATTTCTGAGTAATAAGAAAAATGTTTTTTTCCAACTTTAGGGCTCGTGAGCGACCTCAAACCATTCATCAATCTGCGTGAAACTTTATATTTTACTAGCCGATCTTTTTCTCTATATACACGTCGTCATGATAATCCAAAATCATAAATATTTTGCAAATTTCATCAAAATCGAAAATTTTTCAAATTTCGTGGTTTTTGGACCATTTTCCGCACATATTTTCTACATTCCGGGCAAGCGTCGAACCACTATCCAAAGATTCACCGAAAACTCAAATTTTTTAATTTACGAGGTTTTTGGACAGTTTTCTGCAAATTTCTTAAACTTAGAAACCCTCACGAGCAATCGTTCAATTTATTCCCCAAAGTTTGATCGGATGAACGGTATAATTTTGCGATTTTCGCGATTTTTGGACATTTGCGGCCAAGCGTCTAACCATTGACCAAAATTTCATCGCAATCGAATGAACGGTATACTGTTTGAATTATCGCGGTTTTTACTATTTCCCGCCCATTTCTTCACATCAGAATCCTTCAAACGCAAACGTCCAAACATTCTCCAAAGTTTTATAACAAACGAACATTTTGCTTGGAACTTGGAAACCTTCCCGGGCAAGCGTCGATCAATTTTCCAAAGTTTTTGCGAAAACGTAAATTTTGCAATTTTCGCGGTTTTCGGACCGTTTTCCGCAAATTTTTTCAACTTGGAAACCTTCCAGGGCAACTGTAAGCTTTAACCAAAGTTAAAGTCAACTAAACAATTTTCTGAACGCGAAAAGTCGACATTGGATTGTTTATGCCCACAGCGCACTTTTGGCTACAACCGTAGGCTGGAATCTAGTCTCCACCACGGCTCTCAGAACGGTACTTTTGTGCGGGAGTGTGTGTGTGTGTGCTAGAAGTGCTCTCGGTCGGTAGTGCATTGCGATCCAGAAAGCAGGCGATCGATAAAGCAGTGCTGATTGATAAGGCAGTGCCGTTGCACATATACTCATTCCCGCCAGCATCTGCCAACGGCCCCGGTGGCTTAGCGGAGGTGCACACTAACTTAGTGAGTGGAAACAGCTTTGGGTTATGTTAGAGGCAGATGTGGAGGCATTTACTGGTACAGCTGCTACTTAGCTCCCAGCCTATCAGTCGATGAATTTGAACGAATAGTGGACGAAATCGCGACGGATTCTCGAAGCCATGCGCCGACAGTAATTGCGGGCGACTTTAATGCATGGGCAGTGGACTGGGGGAGCATCGGAACCAACGCCCTAGGAACAGTCCTTCCTGATGCCTTTGCATCCCTTAACGTGACGTTGTTAAATAATGGAGGAAAGCAAACCTACTCAAAGGCTGGACGAGGTTCAATAATTGACCTAACGTTTGCTAGCCCTCACCTCGCAAGAAGTATGACATGGGAAGTATCCGAATTATACACCCACAGCGACCACCAAGCCATAGTGGCAAACTTTGACGGACTGCAAAGGCAACGGACAAACCAGCCTACGCACTTCGGATGGAACTAGAAGGCTAGAAGGCTCGATACCGGATCCTTGTTGGCAATGCTAGAGAGCACCCAGCTAACTGGAAATGCAGAAAACCAAGCGAGGAGCCTATCAGAGGTCATTGAGAGAGCCTGCGATGCAGCTATGCCACGAAAAAGGCGGGGCACTGTCGGAAGGAAACCGGTCCACTGGTGGACCATTGAAATACAAAATATGTGGCAGGAGTGCAGTCACACGAGGAGGCAGTACCAACGCGCGATAAAGCGATCCCGGCAAAGGCCAATAGATCAAGAGGCGCAACTTTAAGCTGACATACTGCAAATTACGTTCCAAACGAATCGAGCTGGACTTAAAAAGGCCATAAAGCGGAGCAAGGCAAACTGTTGGAAGACATTGGACGGAAATCTTACGGAGTCACAGGCGGCGTGCCACAGGGCTCAGTCATAGGCCCGATTCTGTGGAACGTGATGTATGACGGAGTTCTTCGTCTACCAGCACCAATCGGCGTCAGCATCTTTGGACTTGCAGATGACATTGCTATTGTTGCAGTTCGCAAAAATTTGGAGGATGTCCAGCGGAAAACCAATCACGCCATAGTGCGGGTGACCGACTGGCTTGAGGTTAACGGGTTGAGTCTGGCTCCCCACAAAACCGAAGCGGTCCTTATCAGCAGTCGGAAACGAGTAGAAACTGCCCACATAAGCGTCGGAGGCCAGCACATTATGTCGAAGGAGGCTATAAAGTACCTGGGGCTTATGCTGGGCCATAGGCTAAACTTTAAAAGCCACCTAGCGTACGTGGAGGAAAAGGCCATCAGGAATAATGGCGAATATCAGTAGATAGCATAGTAGATGGCTGATCTGCAACGTGGTAAGGTCGATCATCATGTACGCAGTACCAATATGGGCCCCTGCAATGACCGTGCCATCATATAGTCGAGGATGAAAGAGTGCGTATCTGCAGCTTCCGGACAGTGTCAGAAGACGCGGCCCTGGTACTGGCTGGAATGGTGCCGCTGGACCTGTTAGCAATGGAAAGCAGGGAGGCAGATGACCATCGACAAGAGAGAACGGTGACGCAATGGCAGGCGAGGTGGAGTACTACCACCAACGGCAGCTGGACAAGAAGACTGATTGCGGACATAAGGCCGTGGGTGGGTAGACAGCACGGACAAACCGACTTTTACCTAACAGAGCTACTGACAGGACATGGATGCTTCAAATCCTATCTCTTCAGGTTTAAGAAGGAGACTGATCAGTTTTGCACACACTGTGCGCCGACCATAGAAGACGCAGAACTTATTTCCCATTTACTTTCCCTGACTTTATGGACATCGTACTTAGCTCGCAAAACAATTGGAATGCTATTTGCACCATGGCTGCCGAAATTCTCAAATTTTTGCGTCGCGCTGAACGACAGCGCAATTCGAATTCAAACCCTAGATAGGAATCTGGTGGAGGCCTTCGTGCCATATCCACCCTTGTGAAGTAATACTTAGCGGTAGTTTCGAAAGAGGGAAACGGAGAGTAGGGGTGGTTTTAGTAGGTGAGGAATTTCGAGTCCCACACTTCTTGGCATCTTTGGAAGGCAGGAACTCTCCTGTGGTTATGGGGGCGTATGTAGTGAGGTAAAGTTGCTGACCGGTTTAACATGGAAAACCCAGCGCGATCCTGGCTTACTGCGTCCCAAGTCGACTCACACCTCCCCGTGGTAACCCCTGGTAACAGAGCAATGCATACGCAAAGCTGCTGGCTAACGTGAGCGGCGATCCTCCCCTGGGACAAATAGGGGGCGTTACTTCGGGCTTGGCACCCGATTCTCGTCTAATTCCTCAGCCAATGAAAACTAAAAAATGCCTCGGATACGGACCACCATCGATGACAACCAACGCAAAAGTTTTAAGGACCACGATTTGAGGATATGCACCTGTGTAGTGAGTTTATGCATATAATACATTTACATACAAATATGTAACATTTAGTTGCATACGTAAACAAATATAAAACAGTGCACTCACTTCAAGTGCTAATGTAACCTGACACTCCTTTTGAACATCAGCCAGCCAACACTTGTATACTGCTGACTGTATATGCATGAACACACTGCACTTATTGAAATATGATTACTAAGCACAATTGAGCATAGCCAGTGGCGCTGGTATATATGTGCATATACCATTCGCTCACATATGCATAATATACATATACATATACATATACATGACTCGACTGCGTCGCTGTCAGCTTTAGAACATAAGAACTCAAATTGTGAGTTCAGTCCGATGATAGCTGCTTAAGAAATAACTTCGAAATAAAGAACCAACAACAACACAATGTGGAATATTGAATACTAACTAACAACAACACAACATGGCGACCGTGACAAGTGGGTCAGCCCAACGAGGGAGTAAAAGAGGGAAGACCCCGGCAGCGACATAAATGAAGGAAGACCCCGACCAGAAGAAACCCAAATATCTGAGTGAGTAGTTGGTTCACAATATAAAAAGTTTTCAAACAAAGCCAATCTCGTGTTGTACAAATGGTTAACATACCAAAAACAAGAAGAAGCGGCATAAAAGTACGCACAATAAAAGAGATCGAAAGGCTAGAAAAATTATTAACAGCGGATAGTCCACCACATTGGGACACCGCAACAAAAGTACAAAGGCGAATTGATTATTTAAAATCATTCGTTCAAAGATTGAAAACTAAAAAATGTGACCAACACCCTCAGACTCAATCAGAACAAGAACCAAATAATCAAAAACCTACCAAAAAACAGATACCGAGGGAGAAGAAGACCTGTCCAGCAGACTGCGAGGGACCATTGTACACGCCGGCGTGCGAGTACACCTGCGTAAAGAAGGAAGATAACAAAACCTGTGCCCCAGCACCGGTAGAACCTGACCGCAGGTCAGGGCAGAAGACATCAAAGCCTGTGCCCCAGCACCAACGAACACCGTGAACACCGCGAAGAAGCCTTCAACAGATGACCCCAGAAGGATGACAACAGCTGCCGTAGATTAAAAAAAAAAAACAAAAGATGATATTAAAATTACATAAAACAAAAATTGTAAATAACAATGTACACTTGGCTTTTACTAGCTAAGTAGAGTGTAGCCTGTGAAGCTACACACCCGCTAGGCAGGAAAATATGTACAAACTGTTATGAACAGTTTAAAAAATCTTTATTCTCTCCACCCATGTGTTGTATGACAAAAATCTCTATTCCCAAAACACATACCATAGATACCACATCTATTACAGAAATAAAATGAAAGAAAAAAATATCAGGAAAACAAATTCAAAACGCTTATAATTAATTGATTTCCAATTAATTGCAAGAAACGATATTTGATCATAAAGCTACTTGTTCAGCTAATTAGCGAACTGGATATTCCACTACAAATCTTAAAATCTTGGCCAAAGATGGCTATTATAGAAACCAAATCGGTGGACTCCACCGCAAACGTTATCAATAAAATAGAGGTAACGTCAGACGACCTCAGCTTAATAAAAATTCTCATGATAGTGATTACAGCTTTGATGTGTGTAAGAATTGCAATTAAAATCTATCAGTTGCACAACAAGTGCATTAAAAAGAAATATCTTAGTAAGGCAAATGACCTAGATAAAGCTTAAATTGAAACAAAAAAACAGTCAGATAGCCAGTAAAACAAAAATTAGAGTGAAGCAAAAATTCAATGGGATGGTAAGAAATTGTAAACGAAGTAATTACACACAAAAGTGCCTTTGAAAAATCTTATGTGTTTAAATCACACTAGGCGTATTTCAAAGAACACAATTATAAAGCACACTAGAATCTTGATAAATCACTATAACGCTATAGGACAACTATACGCTACTAATAATTTACGATTAACAGATACCCACTTGCTACAAGCAAGAACAGTTTTCGAAGGAGCCCGTAAGAGATTAATAAAAATCTCAAACTTGCATACTTTGCACATTTATATCCCAACGTCAATGGACGAAAAAGCGATTTTTGACCCAGAAGAGGCAAAATTTGATTCTGATTTACCAACTGATGAAGAGGAACGTCCTCAAACCAGTAATGAGCAAAATATTAACGAACGTCAATTAGAAATTCACATAAAAAAAAATACAAACATGAGTCAATCAGTAGTTGATTTTATAAAAACAGCCTCGAGCCTAATACCCGACTTTGATGGTAAGGCCGAAAACTTACAAAGTTTTCTTGACGCTGTTGTTTTGGTAGAAACAATCAAAGGAACTCATGAATCAACAGCAGTCTCTGCAATAAAAACAAAATTAAAGGGACATGCTAGAAATTTGATAAGTACGGAAAGTACTATAAATCAAATAATAATAAAATTAAAAAACTCGGTTAAGGGAGAGTCAGTTGAAGTAATTTCAGCGAAAATGATGAACCTCCAACAAAAAAATAAAACCGCAAATATATACACGAAAGAAATCGAGCAATTGACAAAAGCCCTAGAAGGAGCTTACATCAATGACGGATTAACACCAGAATTGGCAACAAAATACAGCACACAACATGCTGTTAAATCCATGACAACAAACTGCAATATGGATTCAATAATATGAACGATGCAATCTCCAAATTTGTAAACAGTTGCACAGAGGCAACGGGAAAAACTGACACAGTACTCTATTATACAAATAGAGGAAATCACGGATATAATGGACGTGGTCAGTATAATAATCAAGGAAATAGAGGAAGAGGTTACCAAGGTAACCAAGGTAATAGACAGAATAATTATAACGGTTACAACAACCGTGGCCGAGGTTCCTTCAACGGCAACCACAGAGGCCAAAACAATGGCAACTACAGAGGCCAAAACAATGGCAATTACAGAGGCCAGAATAACAATAATAACTATGCAAACATCCGAACAGCAAATTCGGAAAACCAGCAAAACCCCTTGAGCAACAACAACAACAGCCACCAGTAAAAGTATACGCAATAAATCTCAATCTAAGCAACATAATCACAGTTCAAAATGAAGAAACAAAATCCACTCTAACATTTTTGCTAGATACAGGAGCAGACATTTCGGTGATTAAACACCAAGATAATGAATACCAAAACTTAAATACAAATATAATAAGCAATATAACAGGACTTGGACAACGGAAAACAAGCTCTTATGGCCTAGTATCCCTAGAATTACTTACAGACAAGTACATAGTACCACATGATTTCCATGTAGTACCCCAAAATTTTTCTATACCAACTGATGGTATCCTGGGCTCTGATTTTATCAGAAAATATAATTGTTTATTAGATTTTCAACAGGAGCAAGATACTCTAATCTTGCGCCCAAAAAACTTTCATACGCATATCCAAAAACCAATAAGTCACTCACTCGAGGATGACTCATTATTGTTACCCGCTAGATCTGAAGTCATACGACAAGTAAGATTAAAGACTAGTGAAAAAACGGTCTTTGTACCCAATCAGGAGATACAACCGGGTATAATAATAGCAAGTTCAATAGTAACCAGTAGTAATGCATACATTCGCATAATAAATACTACTTCGAACAACACAGAAATTGGCAGTCAAAACATTCAATTTGAGTCAATTGATGATTACTATATCATTCCAACAAATAAGAAAAACACAACAAGAACAAAAGAAATATTGAAAAAACTAAAATTCCCAAAACAGTTCGAGTCTAAATTAAATGAACTCTGCACTGAATACAGTGATATATTCGGGTTAGAAACAGAACCCATATTTGCCAATAATTTTTACAAACAAAAGCTTAGATTG
Source organism: Lordiphosa collinella (assembly GCA_018904265.1). Classification (NCBI taxonomy): domain Eukaryota; kingdom Metazoa; phylum Arthropoda; class Insecta; order Diptera; family Drosophilidae; genus Lordiphosa; species Lordiphosa collinella. The sequence continues at coordinate 351,367 of JAEIFV010000075.1, forward strand.
CAAGACAAAACACCAGTATATATAAAAAACTACCGAAATGCATACTCCGAAAAACCTGAAATAGATAAGCAGGTCGAGAAATTAATTAAAGATGGTATAGTCGAACCATCCACATCAGAATACAACAGCCCACTTCTCTTGGTTCCCAAGAAATCACTTCCAAATTCAACGGAAAAACGATGGCGTTTAGTATTAGATTACCGCCAAATAAATAAAAAACTACTTGCTGATAAATTTCCGCTTCCAAGAATAGAAGATATTCTTGATCAGCTAGGTCGAGCTAAATATTTTTCATGTCTCGATCTCATGTCTGGATTTCACCAGATCGAATTAAATGAGAAATCAAGAAATATAACATCATTTTCAACGAGCACCGGCTCTTATCGTTACACGCGATTACCCTATGGACTAAAGGTAGCCCCAAATTCATTTATGCGTATGATGACACTTGCATTTTCCGGTCTAGAATCATCGCAAGCATTTCTTTATATGGATGACCTCGTAGTCATCGGATGTTCAGAACAACACATGTTCAAAAATTTGACAAATGTTTTCCAACTTTGTCGCAAATTTAATTTAAAATTACATCCAGAGAAATGTTCATTCTTTATGCATGAGGTTACATATCTCGGCCACAAATGTACCGACAAGGGCATTCTCCCGGATGACAAAAAATACGATGTAATTAAAAATTACCCAGTCCCAACAGATGCAGATAGTGCACGAAGATTCGTAGCCTTCTGTAATTACTATAGACGTTTTATAAATAATTTCGCAGAACATTCACGCCACATAACCAGGCTTTGCAAAAAGAATGTTCAATTTAAATGGACTTCTGAATGCAATGACGCATTCGAGTACCTTAAGGAAGCTTTAATGAAGCCAACATTATTGCAATATCCCGATTTTTCTAAAGAATTTTGCATCATCACAGATGCCAGTAAGCACGCTTGTGGTGCAGTGCTTACACAGAATCATAATGGCATGCAATTACCAATTGCTTATGCGTCAAGAGCTTTTACACAAGGCGAAAGTAATAAATCCACAACTGAGCAGGAATTAGCTGCTATCCACTGGGCAATTAAACACTTCAGACCATATGTATATGGCAAGCATATCCTAGTTAAAACCGATCACAGGCCGCTAACGTACCTGTTTTCCATGAAAAATCCAAGTTCTAAATTAACTCGAATGAGACTAGACCTGGAAGAATATGACTTCACTGTTGAATACCTCAAGGGGAAAGATAACCATATCGCAGACGCCTTATCAAGAATAACAATCAAAGAACTAAAAAACATGAATAGACAAGTGTTGAAGGTTTCTACAAGATCCGCAACCAGACAGGAAAATACCTGCGCAGGTACCCATTGCAGTTCAGCTACAAGTAGCACTGCTAATAAATTGCTTGAGCATCAGAAAGAAAAAGAATTTATAAACCCCAATGTCTATGACACAATAAATAACCAAAGTGTTAAAAAGCTAACGAAACTAAAACTCGACAAGTGCAAATGCTTGTTTAAACGAGGAAAACGAGTTGTTTCTCGCTTTAGCGTACCGACCTACATTCTAATGGAGACTTTGACTTAGGTCAGTTTTTCCAAAGGCTTAATTCAGAAGCCGGAATACAAGGCATAACACAATTTCAAATGTCACCCAGTGAACAAATTTTCGGAATTGTTTCACTAAATAAATTTAAAGAAATGGGCAATAGAACCTTAAATAAGGTCAGTATAAGCATGCTACAAAAGGTGAACATTATAGACAAAAATAATCTAGCTCAAATAAAAGCAATCCTGTCAAAATACCATGACGATCCTATTGAAGGAGGACATTCAGGGATTTCGCGAACCCTGTCTAAAATTAGAAGACATTTCTATTGGCCTCTAATGACTAAAACGATAAAACAGTATGTCAAGACTTGTGAAAAATGTCAACAAGCTAAAACTATAACACATACTAAAACACAAATGACTGTAACACAAACACCATCAACAGCATTCGATACAGTACTGATCGATACCATTGGTCCACTTCCCAAGACTGAGAATGGCAATGAGTACGCAGTTACTATAATATGCGATCTAACAAAATACTTAGTCGGAATACCAATATCTAATAAAAATGCTAACACAGTTGCCAAGGCAATATTTGAATCTTTCATACTCAAATATGGTCCTAGGTAGGTAGATAGGTTAGGTACGGTTGAATGTAGTCATCGAACATTTAATGAGTACATACGCTCTTATATTTCTATTGATAAAACTGATTGGGATATATGGTTGAATTACTTCACCTATTGTTTCAACACAACACCATCAGTGACACATGGATATTGTCCTTACGAACTTGTTTTTGGAAGAACGCCAAAACAGTTCATGAATTTTAATAAATTGGATAAAATAGATCCACTCTATAATGTAGACGATTATGCTAAGGAAAGTAAATATAGACTAGAATTAGCTTATAAAAGAGCTAGAGCTATGTTGGATAAGGAAAAAGGCAAGCGAAAAACGCTTTACGATAAAACTACAAATAACTTTGAATTAAAAATAGGAGAACAGTAGAAAGCATAGGATTTAATGATAACATTACCATTAGATTAGGAAAGAAAAACCCCAGGTAGTACATAAAGATAGGTTAAAAATTTTCAATGCCTAAACAGAAAATAAAACAAATTAAAGCTGAAATCAATATCACCCAATTGAAAGTGATGGCCTGATCAACCATTCGCATTCAAATTCTAATTCACATTCAAATCAAAATTCAATTTCAAATTAATTAATTCGACTTCAAACCACATATTGAAACTTTAAACTAAAAGATAATACACAGAATTAATTTCCAATTTCATACATAGCAACTAAAAAAAAAACATTAATAAAAAAAAAAAATAAAAAAAATAAAATTAAATTAAATAACTACACTTAGAAAGTTACGTTATTTTTCTAAAAGGGGAGGTGTAGTGAGTTTATGCATATAATACATTTACATACAAATATGTAACATTTAGTTGCATACGTAATCAAATATAAAACAGTGCACTCACTTCAAGTGCTAATGTAACCTGACACTCCTTTTGAACATCAGCCAGCCAACACTTGTATACTGCTGACTGTATATGCATGAACACACTGCACTTATTGAAATATGATTACTAAGCACAATTGAGCATAGCCAGTGGCGCTGGTATATATGTGCATATACCATTCGCTCACATATGCATAATATACATATACATGACTCGACTGCGTCGCTGTCAGCTTTAGAACATAAGAACTCAAATTGTGAGTTCAGTCCGATGTTAGTTGCTTAAGAAATAACTTCGAAATAAAGAACCAACAACAACACAATGTGGAATATTGAATACTAACTAACAACAACACAACACCTGGAATGCTCGCAACCTCAACAGGGAGGATGCTGATAAACAGTTAGTGAAAGTCCTCGAAAAATATTCATCAGACGTAACCGCTCTTCAGGAAATGCGATGGACTGGACAAGGGTATACGTTGAGAAAAACATCATCAACCAATGCCCCCTGGGAGATCTAATATAGCGGAGATGCTACAAAGCACGAGTTTGGGTGCGGCTTTGCAATCTGCGGAAGACTGCGTCACTCTGTCATCATCTTCACACCTGTTAACAAGCGACTAGCCGTACTCAGACTTAAGGCAAAGTATTTTAATATTAGCCTTATCTGTGCTCACGCCCCAACAGAAGACAAGGACGCCGCGACGAAAAACGAATTCTATGAGTGCCTGGTCACGATATTAAGATCGTGCTAGGCGATTTTAACGCACAAATCGGGAGAGAAGCCGGTTTTAGTCCTACAATCGGCCGTTTTAGCCTGCACGATGAAACCTCCAAAAATGGAGAGAGGCTAAGAGATTTTGCTGCGGGCAGGAATATGGTCGTTAGTAGCACAAGATTTAAACACCGCGACAACCACATGGCGACCTGGAGGTCCCCTGATAATAAAACCGAAAACCAGATTGATCACGCTGTGATAGACGGAAGGCATTCACCGACGACGTACTTTCCGAGGAGCCAATATAGACTCGGATCACTACCTTGTTGCAGCCAATTACGCACGCTCTAGTATACGTCGAAAGCTGAACGTCGAGAAGCTGCAATCACAACGGACCTCCGAAGCCTACACAGCAAAACTCACCCATTTGCTGAAGGAAATTTCACCTTTCCCTTCAGGTATAAGTGAACAGTGGAAACATATTTCACACTCCATGAGTACGGCTGCCAAGGAGACTCTCGGATATGACGAGCACTCCCGAAAACAGTCATGGTACGATGATGAGTGCCGCCGCGCTACTGCAGAGAAAGATGCTGCCTACTGGAGAACTCTGCAGTCGGCAGCAGCGAGAGCTGTCAAGGAGCGATATCGGAAGAAAAGGAGATAGGAGAAGCGCCTTTTTAGAAGGAAAAAGAATGAGCAGGAAAGGCGTATGCGTGAGGAATTCGAAAGCCTGTTCGGCATGAGTGAGACTCGAAAATTCTACCAAAAAGTTCGGCGACTAGCCGAAGGTTTTAAGCCCGGAGCTTCACTATGTAAGGGCGAAGCCGTAAATCTTGTCACAGATCCAAAGGAGGTACTAGACAAATGGAGAAACTATTTCTCCAACCTGCTGGGAGGCGATGATGAACACAATGACGCCTCTGGAGAAGTAGTGGAACCACCAATCTATGATATAGAAATAGACCCACCGGACCATAACGAAGTTTGGTTAGCCATAAAAAGGCTAAAAAAAACAAATCAACTGGAGCCGATGAGCTGCCCGCTGAATTGTTCAAGGCTGGCGCTGCCTACGGGCATTAATAGCAGCAGCCGAGACCGTCAAACGGTTGTGATAGAAACATCGGGCCAAATAAGAAAGAAGAAGACACTTTTTGGCTTTTAATGCTTTCCCCCGTATTCAAAAAAAAAAAAAAACATACAAACATACTTTCCCTTTTATATAAATAGATGTATAAATAGTCTTACATCAAATCGAATGATCTTGGGTTATGAGAGCTAGAATTTGCGTCAGAAAAATTTTTCCCATGTACATGGGGGCCACCTTAATATAATATATACTTTCTTCTTCTTTGGCCTGATGATAGCATCACAACCGTTTTACGGTCTCGGCGGCTAACTAATGCCCGCCACTCGTCTCCGTTCCGAGCGACATCCAACCAGAAGGGCACACCCAGCTTCGAAATATCTCCCTGTCGTGCCATCTCCGCCTTGGTCGACCCGGCCCGGGCGTGCCTCCTAACTCGTTCGCATGCCGACTGTACACCCGTTTTGCTGGAGCGTTATCATCCATACGGGAAACATGTCCTATCCATCGCAACCGCTGTTGTTATATGTGCTGGACACGCTTAGTGTCCCCATAGAGCTCGTACAGTTCGTGATTCATTCGGATGCGCAATTCGTCGCCAACTTTTAGAGGTCCATAAAAATTCCGAAGAACTTTTCTCTCGAACACGCCAATTGCCGCCTCATCCGTTGTTGTTGTTGATCATGCTTCTGCGCCGTGTAGCCAGTAGCGGATCTAAGGGAAGCCTATGATACCATTTAACACAAAAAAGTTTTTCTCACTAGAACTTCATTTTCGACCGATCATTCGTTCTGCAGCTATAAAACTTTGTAGAATTGTGTTAAAGAATATAAAATAAATCTATGCCAATGATAAAGACGTTCCCACTGAAATCAAAAAAGTTTTTCTCACTAGAACTAGTTTTTCGACCGAGCTATATGCTATAGTCATCCGATTTTGACAAATGAATAAATGCCAATTTTTAGGAAATTTGCATTGAAAACAAAAAGTTTTTCTAACTAAGACTAGTTATCACTATACTAAGAATCATGTAAAAACATAGCAAACTAAGAAAAGCGAAGTTTGGAGGCGTTTCTATTAATCGTGTTTCTCACTTTTCCACCGATCGCTCCTATGACAGATCGTTCCTATACCAAAAGACTCCGTGCAAAGTTTGGTGAGGATAAAACTGACGGAGGAGATAGCATAGAAACAGAAAGACGGACAGACGGACGGACGGACAGACGGACAGGGCTAAATCAACTCAGCTCGTCGTGCTGATCAAGAATATATATACTTTATGCGGTCGGAGATGCTTCCTTCAATGCGTTACAAACATCGGGGCAATTTTATTATACCCTCTGCAAGGGTATAAAAAATGGCGTAGACAATTTTGATGATGGACGAAAAATTCAAATCGTAATAGTAAGTGGGGTTGCGGGATCATCCGACCCACCTAAAAAATCTTGAATTTGAACTCCTATTTCTTTGGTCCCAAAACGGTGGTCAAAGTTTTCCAAATTTTAAATGACGACTTCCCAGATTTTACAATACCACGGTATTTTTTCAGCTGATGTGTCTCTTAACCATCTAAATCCGGGGCCGACAGCTTGCTATCTGGAGTGCATACGAAAATTCTCAAAGCAGCGCTGCTCAAACACACAGAGTATAAGCTGTACAAGCGCCGCTGCGTTGCTTGCTTTCCTACGCCGCGACGCAGTCGTTGCTACTGAAATTGAGAGCAATTTTTGAGCTGCTCTCACACACACCAATGCATTGCAATGCAAAAATGTAAATGTATTTTTTGCCTCCCTCTGATCTAAATAAAGGTTGGGTCAAAAGAAGTCACCATATTGGAAGATGCTCTTATTTTTACAAATAGCCGCCAAAGTCAGATCTGTTTTGACATTTGTGGACTAGACAGATGTAGAATACAAGTGAACAAGCCATGGATCGATATCCTCCCCAAGAACGCAGAATAATCGTGAATAATCGATTTTTCGACCAAAATCATAATGAGCGATGAGGCTCATTTCCACCTCAGCGGGTACGTGAACAAGCAAAACTATCGCTTTTGGGGCACCAAAAATCCACGAGTGATCCACGAGGAGGCATTACACCCGCTCAAAGTGACTGCATGGTGCGCTGTTCACGCTGGAGGAGTCATCGGGCCATTTTTTTTCGAGAACGCCGCTGGCCAAACGACAACAGTGGACGGTGCGCCTTATAGGGTCATGTTAACCGGGTTTTTTCTGCCGCAATTGGACGAATTAGGACTGGAGGACATGTGGTTCCAACAGGACGGAGCAACGGCACACACTGCGCGAGCCACCACCGACATTCTGAAGGCGGCGTTCCCGGGTCGCCTCATCTCTCGTTTTGGCGATTTGCACTGGCCTGCAAGATCGCCCGATTTAACCGTTCCAGACTTTTTTTTGTGGGGTATTTTGAAATCCCGTGTTTACGTAACCAAGCCCGAGACCTTGGAAGCCCTCAAGGACAACATTCGACACGAGTGCGAGCAGCCCGAAGTTCTTGCCGAAGTGATGAAAAATGCCATAAAACGAGCCCGTAAAAAGTAAAATTAGCTTGTCAAGATGACACAGCCCCAAAAGGCCAAAGCCGAGCCTCTCTCAATCTCTTGGCGCTTCTAATTTTTGCACAAGAGAAAGGGACCTACAGTTTAACGCCGAATCCGAACGGCTGTTTTTTATTGCCTATTAATTTCATTTTTAAATCTCTTCCCCTAAACTAATAATTGTAAAAAAAATTAAGAAAAAAGTTTACCAAAGTAAATCTATTAAGATATTATTCATTTACGTTTTCAATCTATACATCTATATAAAAGTGAAAGTATGTTTGTATGTTTGTCCATTATGGGCGTCTAAACCGCTGAACCGATCTTCACGAATTTTTCACAGTGTGTTCATGTCGATCAGGAAAGTGTCATAGGCTACGTCTCATGTCTGTGAAATGGTCCAAAAACCGTGAAATTTGCACAATTATACCGTTCATTCGATTGCAATAAAAATTTGGGAATGGTTGAACGCTGGCCCGGGACGGTTTTTAAGGTGAAAAAAATTTGCGGAAAACGGTCCAAAAACCGCGAAAATTTCAAAATTTAAGTTTTCGCTAAAACTTTGGGAAATTGATCGACGCTTGCCAGGGAAGGTTTCCAAGTAGAAGAAACCGCGAAATTTGCAAAATGTTCGTTGGTTATAAAACTTTGGAGAATGTTTGGACGCTTGCGCGCGAAGGATTCTGATTTGAAGAAATGGGCGGGAAATAGTCCAAAAACCGCGATAATTCAAAAACAATTCATCCGTTTGCTATGAAATTTTGGAAAATGGTTAGCTTGGCCGCATAGATTTCTGAGGTCCAAAAATCGCGAAATTTGGGGAATGAATTGAACGATTGCTCGGGAGGGTATCTAAGTTGAAGAAATTTACAGCAAATTGTCCGAAAACCGCGAAAATTAAAAAATTTGCGATTTCGGTAAGTCTTTGGATAGTGGTTCGACGCTTGCCCGGGAAGGTTTCCAAGTAGAAGATATGGGCGGAAAATGGTCCAAGAACCGCGAAATTTGCAAAATGTTTGATTTTGATGAAGCCTTGAGGAATGGTTGTACGCTTGCCCGCGAAGGTATCTAAATTGAAGAAATGGGCCGTTCATCCGATTGCCATAAAACTTTGGGCAGCGCTTGCCCGCGAAGGTTTCTAAGGTCCAAAATCGCGAAATTTGCATAATAACCTTATGAGTATTTATGAAAGTGCTTATATCTTATATTAAAATGCCGGCGTTAGTAAATGGATGCTGTAGATTACACGGTCCAAAATATTGCGAAATTTGCAAATTTTTGATTTGAGCCTGGATTATTCTAAAGATTTGATGGACGGCCATTGTAGACGGGTAAAAAGGAAGTATTAACCAAACGGTCTCTCTCTTAAGAATCATAAGAACCCGGGCGACGCCGGGTATTCAGCTAGTAATATATAAAGTCTACAAATAATATGAAATTTTAATAAAAAAATATGTAACCCTAAAAAGAAATATTTTTGCTGCTTTGCTTGCAAGTATTATCCCACAGATACTTTGGCGCTGGAGGCGTTGTATTTATGGCATGCCTCTAAAAATCTTGCGAGTATGCGACTGATAACCATTTGGGTTTGTTTCCCAGTTTGAATTAATCCCACTTAGAGATTTCCTCTTGAACTTACCTGGTGGTTGATGATGGCGCCAGCATGCTTCACCAGGCTAAAAATTTATATAATTAAAATAATAGCAATCAAATCCACCCGGCTTATCAAATCGCGGACTCACATCACACACACAAAACTTAGGGTTACATATTTTTTTATTAAAATTTCATATTATTTGTAGATTTTATATATTACTAGCTGAATACCCGGCGTCGCCCGGGTTCTTATGGTTCTTAAGAGATGGATTATATTCAATCTAGTGCAGGCTGCATGTCGGTATAAACATTTTGGACCGTTCGATCTTTTTCTCTTTATAAACGTCTTCATGATAATCTAAAATCAAGAATATTTTGCAAATTTCGTGACTTTTTTTTGACCGTTTGGCTAATACTTTCTATTTACCCGTCCACAATTGATGTCTATCAAATCTTCACAATAATCCAGTCTCAAATGAAAAATTTGCATATTTCGCAATATTTTGGACCGTGTAATCTACAGCTTCCATTTACCAACGCCGGCATTGAAATATAAGCACAATCGGATGAACGGTAAAGTTTTTGAAATTTCGCGGTTTTATGACCATTTCCGGCCCAATTCTTCAATTTAGATACCCTCGCGGGCAAGCGTACAACCATTCATCAAACCTTCATCTAAATCGAACATTTTGCAAATTTCGCGGTTCTTGGACCATTTCCCGCCCATATCTTCTACTTGGAAACCTTTCTGGGTCGAACCACTATCCAAAGATTTACCGAAACCGCAAATTTTTCTAATTTTCGCGGTTTTTTGACAATTTTTTGCAAATTTCTTCAACTTAGAAACACTCCCGAGCAAGCTTTCAATTCATTCCCCAAAGATTGATTGCAATCGGATGAAGGGTATAATATTGCGAATTTCGCGATTTGTAGACCTTAGAAACCTTCGCGGACAAGAGTCTAACCATTGACCAAAATTTCGTCGCAATCGGATGAACTGAATAGTTTTAGAATTATCGCGGTTTTTTGACTATTTCCGCCCATTTCTTCAAATCAGAATCCTTCACGCGCAAGCGTCCAAACATTCTTCAAAGTTTTATAACAGTCGAACATTTTTCAAATTTCGCGGTTTCTTCTACTTGGAAACCTTCCCTGGCAAGCGTCGATCAATTTCCCAAAGTTTTTGCGAAAACTTATATTTTGCAATTTTCGCGGTTTTTGGACCGTTTTCCGCAAATTTTTTCAATTTAGAAACCTTCCGGGGCAAGCGTTCAACCATTTCCAAATTTTCATTGCAATCGGATGAATGGTACGATTTTGCAAATTTCGCGGTTTTCGGACCATTTCACAGACATGAGACATAGCCTATGACACTTTCCTGATCGACATGAACTTACTGTGAAAAATTCGTGAAGATCGGTTCAGCGGCTTAGGCGCCCATAAGGGACAAACACACAAACATACAAACATACAAACATACAAACATACAACAACAACAACAAACATACACAAACAACAACAACAACATACAACAACAACAAAAACAAACACACAACAACACACAACAACACACAAAACACAAACAACAAAACAAAAAAAACACACAACAAACAACACATACACAACACATAAACATACAAACATAAAACATACAAACATACAAACATACAAACATACAAACATACAAACAACAAACAACAAACATACAAACATACAAACATACAAACAACAAACATACAAACATACAAACAACAAACATACAAACATACAAACATACAAACATACAAACATACAAACATACAAACATACAAACATACAAACATACAAACAACAAACATACAAACATACAAACATACAAACATACAAACATACAAACATACAAACATACAAACATACAAACATACAAACATACAAACATTCAAACATACAAACATACAAACATACAAACATGCTGTAGTTCATCTTTGCCTTTGCCCGCCAATTCGTATGAATTTGCCAATGAAATTGCTTCTTCAAAGGAAACCGCCTTTTGCTCCAGAAGACGCTGCTGAATTTTTTTGTTGAACAGGCCAAACACAAATTGATTCCTCAATGCTTTTGTCAAATGTCCCTCGAAGTTACATCCAGCTGCCAATTTCCGTAGTTCGATCGCAAAATCTTCACATGTCTCACCTTGGCTTTGGACACGCATGTTGAATCGAAAATTTTCCATCAGCTCATTTGGCTTGGGGTCATAGTGATCTCCAAGAATTCGTATGCTTTCACTGAAACTACCACTTTCTAAAACTTCTGGTAGAACTTTGTCAGTCAATATGGTGTTTGTGTGTGAGCCATAAAATGTAGTAGAAGTTGTTGGTGCTTTGCCTCCTGACACTCGTTCAATTTTAGTGCAGTGGTGAAATGCGTAACCCATGGCTCAAATGTAAAGAACGCCACATTCTGATTATTGTTGCTCGCTGCTGTAGTATTTGAGTTAACTGTAGACATTGTTGAAACTATTACTATAAAAGTTTACTTTTTATCGGCGTCGCCAAACTATTGTGCACTGCTTTATAAATTGTCTTTACATGTTCGTTCTTAGATACTAACAGCCATGATGAAATTAGTATAAGGTGGTCCCGTCCGAAGAATCTCTCCCTTATTGTATGTTGACAAATGAGTGTGAGTACATTTGCAGCCTACTGTAACAACCTATGCCCTATGACGAATGATTTTCGGTTCACGCGCCGGTTCACGCTCCGGCTCCGGTATTGCATCTGGCATGAGACTTCTTCTATTCGCCACCTGGCCTTTGTTGGTTAAAGGCTTCCAATCGGAAGCTTTAAAATGTGTATGGCAGATTTTTACATTTGGACCATAACTACATCCTAAGGAATCTTCGCACATGCTAACAGCGTTCTGTTATGTGCGTGTGTTTGGCAATGTGTAGGCATAGCGCCGCTTACTGTTCCTCCGTTTTTGTTTGACTTTCGAACGAATGGCCACTTATGTTTTGGGTAAATGCGCCCATCGTAGCCACATGTTTTTTTGAGGCAGCGTGGTGACACGGATACTGCGGATTTGCAATACGCCCAATATGCTCTGGTTGGATCAGTGCAATCTTTGCGAATCCTGCTTAAACTCCTCATCATGCAGACAGGCATCACGAAATTTTTTTTATAATTTTTTTTTAGTTAGTAATAGTTTTTGTAGTCAAGTAGTTCATATAATAGAACAACCAAGTTAAATAAAATTTCCGACAACTTTGTGAACCACTATTAATAGTAATTTGTGCAGTCAACTGTAAAATTGCAAAAAAAATAAAAAACTGCAAGTTTTGTAAAAAAAAGTTGCTGAAATTAACTCATAGCAACTGCAAAATTGCAAAAATAAATAAAAAAAACTGCAATTTTTGTAAAAAAAAGTTGCTGAAATTAACTCATAGCATTTATTTAAAAAAAAATTGCAAATTTTTTTAAAAGTTGCTAAATCTTTAACTAAAGTGGCAGCACTGATCAGCAATGCCAGCTGCGAGAGGAGCTTTTTGAAATTAAAATTAATAAAAAATTATCTTAGATTGACCATGAGCACATTCAGGCAAACAAATCTAGGTATTTTATCCATTGAGGAATAAATAAGTGAATCCTTAGAAATTTTTTTTTTGAAATTGAATTTATTTAGCAATGCTTCGCATTTATCTTAAATGCTTCCATGCTGTTGAAGATATTTATATACATATTAAATTGGGCGACCCTGAGGTGCTCGGCCAAATATCCATAAGTCAGCATTGGTGGATTCTCCTCAGTCTGCGGCGACGATGGGGCCTGGCCAGAATAGTGGCCATTCTATTTGTATGGAAAACTAATCTTTCTCTGTAACGATTTAAAAATGTCTCAATAGTTTCGCAAATGGTGGGAATGTTTAAGTCCCGGAATATAGTGCTATTACAGACATATCGGTGTACATTTAAAATTCTGCGAAGGGCCTTACTTATACAGGGTGGGTCAAAAGAAGTCATCCGATGTTGTTTGGCTTTAATTTTTTTTATAAATAAAAAACGTATATTCTGTTTTTTGATTATATTTATTTAAGCCTTTAGAATTTTATTGGTCATTTCGAGATGATGATATCGGCCAAATGGGCGTCGTTACAATTGATTGCCATACGGGCTCGTTTTATGGCATTTTTTATCACTTCGGCAAGAACTTCGGGCTGCAGATTCTCGCACTCGTGTCGAATGTTGTCCTTGAGGGCTTCCAAGTTATTGGGCTTGGGTACGTAAACACGGGATTTCAAAAAACCCCACAAAAAAAAGTCTGGAACGGTTAAATCGGGCGATCTTGCAGGCCAGTGCAAATCGCCAAATCGAGAGATGAGGCGACCCGGGAACGCCGCCTTCAGAATGTCGGTGGTGGCTCGCGCAGTGTGCTCTGTCCTGTTGGAACCACATGTCCTCCATTCCTAATTCGTCCAATTGCGGCGGAAAAACCCGGTTAACATGACCCTATAACGCGCACCGTCCACTGCTGTCTTTTGACCAGCGGCGTTCTCGAAAAAAAATGGCCCGATGACTCCTCCAGCGTGAACAGCGCACCATGCAGTAACTTTGAGCGGGTGTAATGCCTCCTCGTGCATCACTCGTGGATTTTCGGTGCCCCAAAAGCGATAGTTTTGCTTGTTCACGTACCCGCTGAGGTGGAAATGAGCCTCATCGCTCATTATTATTTTGGTCGAAAAATCGATTATTCACGATTATTCCGCGTTCTTGGGGAGTATATCGATCCATGGCTTGTTCAATTGTATTCTACATCTGTCTAGTCCACAAATGTCAAAACAGATCTGACTTTGGCGGCTATATGTAAAAATAAGAGCATCTTTCAATAGGATGACTTCTTTTGACCCACCCTGTACATGTTTCTACTCTCTTAAAGGTAGTGTTGCAGCCGGTTCCCTAACATGTAATACCCCAGTTAAGCAAAGGGAGGACAATGGTCCTAAAAGCCTGACTTTAGCCATAAGGGAAGGCCATTCTCTGGCCGGAGTAACCAGTCCATATTCCGAAATTTTAAACGGTCAGAGCCACACACCCGGTTAACGTGGGGTCTCCAAGTGAGCATACTGTCCAGTATAACACCTAGATACGTTATGGTATCCTTATGGGCAATTCGAGCTCCGTCCAAAGTGAGTCGAGAAGTATTGCCCCTTCGAAGTGTAAAAGTAGCATGCTGAGTCTTCTCCACATTAACAGATCTGCCATTGTTGCTTAAAGCCAAGTGTAAGTGAACTTTGGATATCAAGATATGGAAGATCAGCAGTATAAACTGTGTACAAAACCGGGCCAGGACATCAGCTCGAATAGGACATAACAAGGATCGAGCTTCACGCACTTCAACAGAGAAAGCTCTGTCCGTTAAAAAAGAATCAATAAGTCTCCACAGACACTCCGGGAGTTTCGGAGAGAAGGTAGGCATGAGGCTAATAGGGCGATAAGAGTCCACATTATGTGGGTCCTTGTCATTTTTCGGTTCCATGACCACCAAGGCACGTTTCCAAGGGCATGGAAAATGACCAACTTCCAAAACAGCGTTAGACAGCCGACATAATAGGGAAATTGCCTCATTTGGCAGTGATTTGACTACCTTTTCGTCCAATCCAGGGGCTTTGATCGCTTTAACTATTCTTTGATCTCTTCCTCATTAATCGGACGGATAGTACATGGTGGACAAAGTCGCGATATGGTGATCTGCTCTTCGTGGCTGGTATCAAAATCAAAGGGCGATTCGTTCACATTTCCGCAATTCAAAGCCATGGTTTTGGTCTGGGTCAATGGTGCTAAGCTCCCCATAGATATTGAACCCATTATTAAAGAATTTACAATGCTTAAAAAAAATGAAATTTTTACTCCACAAAACGGAGTTTAACGGAAAATTAATATTATGGAAATTTTTTTTTACTTTTTTGCGGGGGTAACTTTGTGGGGGCGGCAAATTCGACTTCCGCACCGGGCGGCAGAACCTCACGCAACGCCACTGAGATAAGAAACTACTGATAGTTGAATATACATAACAAGAGATCGACAAGTCAAACTGCGATCTCAGAAATATAGCACCGATACCAAACACGGAAAGCGATTTTGATCGGATCATGTGGAATCGGAATTAGTAGCTGTTCCCGTTTCCGAAAAACGATCAAGTTACGCGGTTTCAAAAGTTTTGCCAAATGACAATTTTCTTGGCAACGGTTTTCCTTTCATCTTGTAAATATTTTTATTGTAACCTGTCTAATTTCGTAGAGATTTTGAAGTATTCATTGATATATCGTGAGTTCAACTTTATTTAAAATCATTTTTTTTTTATGTTTGTACCTCGGCAATTGCATGTAAGCGAATGAAAGATCGAACGAAATGAAACCGAGCTGTTCGCAATTCCGCATCAGCGCATGCGCAGTGGTGATCGAAATTGTTAAGGCTGTCTTATGGCTGAATTAAAATTCGAAAACGATTCGAGCATTCTTTCGAAAAGATAATCGATTTCAATTTCACTCTGAAACGGGAACACCGAAATAAAAACGATTCCAAATTGCGATCGATTTACCAAATAGGATTAAATACCCAGAGATGAATTCGCTCTCTTAACTTTAGTCCGAAAAAACCATGCGGCTATCGAGGCATTAGCAGTTTTCGGAGACGAAAGCGTTGGCATTTCGGACTCGAGCGCTTCGGGCATTGTCTTTGCACAAGCATTTTTGTTTTTTCTGCTTCTGTTTCTCTGTTTTTCATATGCTGTACGCCGGGTTGAAAGTTTGCGCACACATAAGAAAAACATTACTCATATAACTTATATACTTATATATCAGAATATGAATGAAAATTTAAGTTGTAATTGGTTTTTATTATTAAGAAAAAATAATTATCCCAATTTCATTCCCATTTTATTTGAAATGGTATCCCCATCGGTAAATTGCTTTGGCAACTAATTAAATGAAGTCTATTTCCATTTTATTTGAACATATCCACTAGCGCATGTGGCTGGATGTGTACATCAGCGGTGGATTTTTGTTTTTGTAATTTGCTTGTGCGCTTGACTCTGACACCATGAAAATCGTCAACGCCTCATTCTTGTCATGCAATGTAGTAAAGCGCATTGCAGCTTGGTCCTCATGTGCGAATCTGCTGCGACAAAAAAAATTACGAATAAATGCGTGGTTTTGGTGGCACCAAAAGTTTTCAAATTCCCGAAAACTGTGTGGGAGAATGGTGCGAGAATTTGTGAATTAACGTGGGTAGCGTCAATGCCCAATCGCGAATCTGTGAGCGGCATTTCACAGATGAAGGCTATTCTGCAGCCGGGCGTTGGCTCCGGGCGGAACCGATGCCAACTAAAAATTTGGGCCTTGATGAACAGCCTATACAGCCTTGATGAACAGAACCTACTGTGTGGTTGGGTGTGAATGCATATCCCCTCCATCTATATTGCATGGCTTTCCCACTAATCCGCGGAAACGCGATCAGTAGATGCTAAACTGCAACATTAAACCGCTCATGCAGAACAACGTGAAGTTGTACATCTGCAATAAGCACTTCCACCCTAAGGATGTGCTTAAGTCTAAACTGAAAAAAGATGCCCACCCCATTATGGATATCGAGAGGATCCAGGGGGATCAAGGGGATGTAACCGGGTTGTCCTCGTTGCGAAATGTTCTGCAGGAACGAACACTACTTTGTAGATAGTTCCATAAACATCAACTTCCGTTCCGCCAAATGCTACCGATACGTGCGCTTTGGTCTTCAGCTCCCATTTCCACATCCGAGAACGCTTTTTAATTGGAGCCCGATTCGACGAATTGCGCCCGGCATTGACCAAATGGTGTGCGATAAAATTCATTAGCACGTGATGGTCATGTCGGAGAGCGAGAAAAACTGCGCCATCGTCTTCGATGAAATTCTAGGTCGGACGGAATTAGAGCATAATTCCAGCACCGACCAGATTGATGGCTTCGTCGACTACGGTCGTGGTTTTAGAGAGCGGGACTTGGCAACAAATTTTCTCTTCTTCCAAGTAAAGGGAATCGCGCAGCAGTGAAAGTATATTTTTTCTTATTACTGCGGGCACCATACGATGCAAGCGAAGCTTAAGGAAATTCTTCTGGAGAATGTGGCCGTATTGGAGAGACCGGGCTTCAAGGTCTGTGAACTGATCTGCGATCAGGGCAGCTCCAATCGGTCGGTCTTCAGCTCACCTGAGCCATTTACCGATATGCAGTATATAAGAAACGGAAAGAAAATTTATCTTCTTTACGACTACGTCCACACGTTAGGTTTTTTCTTTAACCATTTTAAGTTTTTGAATACTTTAGGAAAAGAAGTATATGTGCATAAATGTTTTTCTCTTTCTTTTCAATAATAATTTCGTTACATTAGTTGCTGGTATACAAAAGCGTGTTCTTGTATTTTATTCTTAGAATCCTTATGCAAAATCCCGATTTGGACTTTTGTGTGGCGTGACGGCACAGACGAAGATAGCTTTGCTTTCCGTTTTTTTATATTTTTGCTTCAATTATTGTATAACTTCAATAAAACACTGAAGCTAACTAGTGAAAGAAATTACAGCATAAAACAATTATTGTAGAAGTGGTTTTTATCCTAGCATGCCTTGTGGAAAGTATTTCTCAGCTGAAGAGCTTAGATTAGATATATTGCTGAAGGAAAATGGCGCTCAAATGGCTGAGCATAGAAACGCGATTTCAATCTTTGTTGTGGAGAAATCAAAGGCTGCGTAAGTTCAACCGACATTAATGCACGCTTTAAACGGTTAATTTGGCTTCTTGCGATTTCGGGCATTTCTAGTAACGAGACAAAGTATCATTTGGACCTTAATGCAACTATAAGAATTGTTCATCAAGTCTTAGATGAAAACAGTTACGTTTCATAGACTTTCTGAGTGCCTATACTAAAACAACTTGTCACCTGAATGCTTGCTCTGCATTTGCTGAAAGATACAAATTTTGGATAACAGATTTCTACAATGTGGTTTTTCCGAAGAGAAACATCTTAATTTAGACGGCACAGGACTCCTACGAGTTGTATTTTAATTAAAATTAATACCGAGATCAATGGACAGTTTTTGGAAAGCGAATTTTTTGACTTTGGAGATGACCTTTATGAGAAAGTTCGATTTAATAACAAAACAACTCCCTGATTCACAATTCACCCTCTACAAAGGTTTCTCAATCATCCAGAATCATTCCGATTTTAGAGTGGCCAGCGATTAGCCCGGGCTTAAATCCATTAGGGACCACTGGGGAAACGTGTCCGACAGAATTTTTAAGAATGGTCGACTGTTTGAGACACTCACGCAACTTAAACACGATTTGATTGCAAAGTGGGAACAAGAATCTTAAGAAGGTTATAAAGGCAAATGGAAAGCACATTCGCTAAACAAAAGTGTAAAATTTGTTGCATTGTAGTGCGATAGCATCTCCGATACGCCCAACATGTATATCGATATTTGAATATAAGGAGATGCGCGCGCGCAACCGACTTAAACAGTGGCGGCATCCATGGCTCAAGGTATGATTTGAATTTGAAGGCCTATTCGGGGGGGCGGCTATTTAATGAGAGAGGCGGATTTAAGATTAGGCATCTTACTCCCACTCGAGGGTTATAAAAAGTGAAAGCTAATTAGGAGAGTGAAAGTCGGCAGAATGCTGATGTCCTCCTCCCACCTAGGAGTGTGGAATGACAGACCTTGAAATCAGTCAATGACTTCTGGATTTACAGATGTAGGTCAGGGCCAAATTGAAATCGGAACGAAGGTATATAGGGGGACAATTTCGGTTGCCAAGGGACAGTTGGCTCGCTAAATTGACCAGGCGCAGGCAGCGGTGACCAGTTTGGAAATTTCAAATAAAGAGAAAAAAAACTAGTCACTCCATGCACGGTATATAATTATATAATTTTTTTTATTCAAAGTGTGAATTAAAAAAAAGGAAAGTTGTGAAAAGATATATAAAAAAGGAATTTTTATTCAAAGTTTGGGCCCAAAAATACACTCAATATCCATACGCGGACCCGGACAGCCAGTTCATCCTTGGGAATTCCACTGAGGAGGAGCTTTCCACACGCCTTCCGCTTTGCCCGGGTAACAAGTGATCCCACTACTAACCTCACCGTGGTCTTCTGAGAGGCATCATTCAGGCCACACCGATCCTACATCCAAGAGACACTGCAAGAAGGAGAAAGGATAATTAGAGTGAGTCCGACATGTAAAGTATGTCACGCATTATCTACAAACATGGTAGAAGAATCGGCTAGCCAATCTGAAGTGCGATTACACACAAACATATTTAAACACATATTTCTAACTTCTACAAGTTTTCTTTTCTAATTACACCTACACCTTAATTTTTTATTTAAATATTATATTTATTTAAAAAATATCCTTGTGAAGGTCCAATTTTCCCTGATCTGCCCTATATTTACGCATATACATATATTTATACACTTACATCTATTTTAATCCCGTCCCAATCTTTCCCTTGGAGCTCTATTAGGGTGGGGCTGAGTGCAGACAATATGGGAATCTAGAAAAAATCTAAAAAATAAACAAATTCATTGGTAATAGGATATGGCATGGGACGGCAAAATTGAACTGCGGGAAAAAAATTATGTCATATAATACTATCTAAAATCGTTAAAAGTGCGAATTAGTTTTATGTGTCACTTCAAATTAAAGTCTTTTTAGCGGGTTAAACATGTCGCTATTATGAGGGGGGAGAAGGAGGAAAACATCAGCCTGGAGTGAGCCGTCCGCAGGTCTCCTGTATTAGGGCAGCCAGATGGAGAATATATGTAAGCATCTGCTGCATGGAAGGGTGGGGACGTTGCCGGCGGAAACATCTATGCCGAAATCGTCTTAGTCTGTTAGGTGGCGCTTGTTTTTTTTTTGGATATAAGGGATTCCTGTAATTTGAAGAAGCTGGCAGTTTTTTTTTGATTGTTGGTGAGAGTCGTTTATTGTGGTGATTGTGCGCGCTGTGGGTTTGGGATGAATCCTGCCCTGGGATGGGACTAAGCTAGCCGGTGCCAGCCCTGGAAACCAAAGTAGCGTCGTAACAAATTCCTACAAAGTTAAATAACATTGGCAAACAAATGCAGACACATATACTTATTTCATTTGAGTTTTATTTATTTATTATTTAATTTCTTTATTTAATATATTTAAATGCATAAAACAAATGGAATTGTTATTTCATTTTCATTTCATAAGAACTATAAACTAAAAATAAATTAAAACTCATTATATTCCCTAAACATAACCAATTTCTTAAAAACATCTTTGCACTTATGCTTCATTCCCTGAGGTAAATGCTCGCGACAAAAAAAAATTCCATTCATATTTTAACAAACATATTTTTGGCCAGGTATTTGGATGAGCACACACGTCCATCAATGAATGCGTAGACAAATCAAGCAAGGCAAAACAAGCAATTTGGCAACTACGCCTTTTGCCAGGAACCCATTCCTTTTTTTGTGTTTCTTTTTCTCATTTCTTTTCAAATCTGCTGTTTGTCTTTGCGGACTCCGAAAACTGCCACCGCCTCGATAGCCGCATGTTTTTTTTCTGTTAAGTTAACAGTGAGAGAGAATTCCTCTCTGGGTATTTAATTCTCTTTGGTTTTACTTTTTAATTCTACTCGGAAACGGGAACAGGCCTGATAATTCTTCTACAGAGGTATGATGTAAACTTCGAGAATGATAAGCATTCCCGTCCGTGCTGTGTTATTGCAAAGTCTCATCGTGTGGAGACGCTTTCATAATGAACTAGTTCCTTATAAAAATAGTTGCAAGCTGGTTCATGTATTTGTTTCTTTAAATCCATCCCTATTGTATATGGTAACCACCCCTTAAAATTGTTGTATTGATTGTTTTTGCCTTAAGAATTGAATAGAACTTATGAAAAATATAAAATGATTTATCTTCATTTAAGTTACGCTTGAGGCAAGTGAATACTGTCTGTATTCAATTCAATTTGACGAGATTTTGTTCCAGATCTGTGAAACAAGTGAAATGTAAGTGCAAGTGAAATGTTGCCGCAAGTGAAATGTTGCCGCAAGTTAAATGTTGCCGCAAGTGAAATGTTGCCGCAAGTGAACACGAACTCAACCAAAATAAAACCAAATTATTTATGGCAAAGAAAACTATTTTTCTGCTAAAGCATGGGCTTTTTAAATTCGTAGAAAATAAAGGATATGTAACTGGCAGAATGAAGTATCTTACTCCATTATATAGCCATTAGGTTTGATTAGCATTAACAGCCTAGCCGACGGTTTAAAAACCCAGATATTTATTAAAGACTAGACGATTTCTTCTCCAATTTCTTGCACGCAATTCATGATCCATACGGACACTAGAAGTGTAAAGAATCTTGGTAGTGTAGATCGTCAAATTCCTTCGACCACCGCTTAATAGTCCCAAGAACACTTCTGGGCTTATTAACTGTAGCAGTTACATGAGAGTTAAATTTAAGTTGATAGTCAAGAATAACCCCAAGATCATTCACTTCATTTAGGCGCTGTACACTTCAAACTGTAAATGTTTGCCGCACTATTTTATATAGATGTCACATAACCTATATGGCCGACTTGCAGCAACTTTGTTGATTTTAAAGCGATTGAACTAAAATTAGATTTGTATACGTGTTTTTAACTCCCTAGACGTCTTTCCAAGTTTGGTTAAGTTTAAAATACTATTTCACATAGCTGCTATATAATTGATTTTTTCGACTTGCTGCAAATTTGATGTTTTTCGAATTTTAACGGCGATTTTTACAGATTGGTGCCGCAAAAGTTTTGCGCTCTAGTACAAAATCCGTATTAAAACCACCGAATTATTGTGGAAGAGGAATTGAGAAGAATAATAAAGTGTAAATAGTTACGTTAATCCACGCCAATACAACATACTTTTATTCCACGAAATATTTACAAGTTTGACGTTAGAATTGCTGAAAACATCATGAAAATAACACTTATACAGGGTGGGTCAAAAGAAGTCATCCGATGTTGTTTGGCTTTCATTTTTTTTCTAAACAAAAAACGTAAATTCTGTTTTTTGATTATATTTATTTAAACTTTAGAATTTTATTGGTCATTTCGAGAAGATGATATCGGCCAAATAAGCGCCTTTACAGTTACATGCTCGTTTTATGGCATTTTTCATCACTTCGGCAAGAGCTTCGGGCTGCAGATTCTCGTACTCGTGTCGAATGTTGTCTTTGAGGGCTTCCAAGGTCTCGGACTTGGTTACGTAAACACGGGATTTAAGAAACACCCCACAAAAAAAGACTGGAACGGTTAAATCGGGCGATCTTGCAGGCCAGTGCAAATCGCCAAATCGAGAGATGAGGCGACCCGGGAACGCCGCCTTCAGAATGTCGGTGGTGGCTCGCGCAGTGTGTGCCGTTGCTCTGTCCTGTTGGAACCACATGTCCTCCAGTCCTAATTCGTCCAATTGCGGCGGAAAAACCCGGTTAACATGACCCTATAAGGCGCACCGTCCACTGTTGTCGTTTGGCCAGCGGCGTTATCGAAAAAAAATGGCCCGATGACTCCTCCAGCGTGAACAGCGCACCATGCAGTCACTTTGAGCGGGTGTAATGGCTCCTCGTGCATCACTCGTGGATTTTCGGTGCCCCAAAAGCGATAGTTTTGCTTGTTCACGTACCCGCTGAGGTGGAAATGAGCCTCATCGCTCATTATGATTTTGGTCGAAAAATCGATTATTCACGATTATTCCGCGTTCTTGTCTAGTCCACAAATGTCAAAACAGATCTGACTTTGGCGGCTATATGTAAAAATAAGAGCATCTTTCAATAGGGTGACTTCTTTTGACCCACCCTGTATTATACACACCTTCAACTTAATTTTTCATTTTAATTCACTTCAATACTCGACGTAGATTTTATTTTATGTAAAATGGCTTGACACAGCCCCCAGAGGGCTAAAGCCAAGCTCCTCTTAATATCTTGACTTGTGCGCTTCTAATTTTCGCACAAGAGAAAGGGACCTACAGTTTAACGCCGAATCCGAACGGCAGTTTGAGAAGCTTTTGCATGGATAATTACTACAAAGCTGGGGCCAACAGCAGTGAGGGGTGACCGGGTGTGTAAGTTTATTCATAGAAAAACTTTGGTAAATGTTTTCTTAGACCCCGCCTAACCAAACCGCACCAAAAATTCTGAAATTTTTTTCCTCGATGAACCGCGAATTATGAAGAATTTACGTGCAGAAATTAATTGGCGGTCGACCATGTTTATTTTTTAATTGAATTTTAATGCTGTAATTTTTGCCCATACAAATACTGGCTCGATCAAATACGCTTTTCGAATTCTGTTTGTTTTTGCAGATAAATGCTTAAAAAATATTCTTAACATACCCACCCGACAAGCGGTATCGAGAACGGATCCGTTTTCGACATTTTCTCGGTTTCTCTCACAAAACTATCGAGAATGTGTTCCGTTCTCGGTCCGAAAAAGTATTACCTGTCGCTCAGTTTGTAGCAGCAAAAAATAAGTTCTCGATATCCGTTTTCGGAACCGTTCTCGACACTTTCTCGATAGCGAAAACGGGTCGAAAACTAATTCGTTTCCAATACGTTTTCGCTATCGAGAAAGTGTCGAGAACGGATCCGAAATCGTGTTGCAAACGTTTAGTTTCGCGATAGTTGAAAAAATGTTTTGTTTCATTCCATTTTGTTTCCCAAATAAATACTAGGCATTTTTGTTAGTTTTGTACATTTATTTATTTTAGTTTATTCTGTATCATTAAACTGAATCACAGGATTCGTAATATAAATATTAATTAAATAATATGTATATATATTCAACATTACATTTTACATTAAATTAACAACATTCTCTGTTAGCTGTTCAAGAAGCAGCGTTATTTAATGGTTAAACTCGTTGAAATACTGGCGTCTTTTTCTTTTTAATTGCATTTTATCTTAACTTTATTAAACACTTTTATGAACAAACACCGAACGAACCTTTCAAGCAAAGTTTTTTCACAAATGACCTGACGCCGACGTCAGCACAAAGTCAACAGGCAATAACTCGACAATTGCAACAAAAACAACATTTGACTTCCGAAAAGTGCGTTGTGTTGTTATTGTTAGCTAATGTCCGTTTGAAACCCGCATCTCTTAAGAAAAACGGATTTCGATTATAAGAGAAACTATCGTAATTCTCGTAGGTCCGGATACATACGAGAAATTGTCGGGTGGGTAAGATGTACGATTGTTTGAATTTGAGTGCGAAAGTGAGAAAAACTTGATACCCGTTGGATCTGTTATGAACTATTTTCCACACCCCCTTTTTGAGGATAAGTTCCTGGGGTTTCCCCAGGAGGACTATTCCTCTTATGCCACAGAATGGCGGTGTAAATGGTGTCTCCAAAAGACGGGCATTGACTACATTCGTCTTCCTCGTGGACATGCCACAACTCCACGCGCCCACAACTGAATCATTAGCATTCCCCGCATTGGTCGGACAAAGAACCACCATCTTGGCCAACTGGTCAAATTTATATTTCATAAGAATGTATATGGGGTTTTTATAGTCATAACTTATGTCTTATGACTCATAAGACATATCTGTTGCGCCCTCAAAAAATCCACGAGATATTCTTGGCCATTGAATCCTTACTAGTATTATTAAAAGAGTTGGGCATAAAATATTAATTCAATAGAGGAGGAAGAAGTGCACGGGGAGAAGACAGTAGTCTAGGTCATGGTGAAATGATATAAAGTGAGGTCATTAAATTAGGCTGCCTCTTTTTGGGGAACCAGTTGTATGGTAGCAATGGGGATTTCAATGTGGAAGGTTGACTCCACGCTTGATTTTCGTTTGAATTTTTGAATTTGTGATTTTTGTGAAGTTGCCACTTAATGTCGAAAGAAAAAAAAACAATTATTTCGGGTACCAGCAGACCCAGAAAGGAGACGACTATGGGAGCATGCGGTAAACATTACTTTTGTTGGTGAAGACACGAATGTAGAAGCCAACGACGTGCCTTGGTTGGATCTGCAGTGGACTTTACCACGGATTCGGATCAGTTCCCGGACCTTGACAAGTCCCGTTTTTTCTAGCTGGAAGAGTTGACAGAAGACGCATTTTAGTACATACACAATCTAAATCTTGATGATCTTCAATCCACTGACGCCTCCTTTACATTTGAGAATGAAATTACCTGCGGAAAGCTAAAGAAGCCACCCAGCGTATTCTAAATGATTTGAAAAAAATTCGGAAATCTCTTTTTTTCAATATGCACAAAATTGCATTCGAGGGCATCCAAAAATTATTCAATACCCATAAGAATAAGAGAATAATATTTAGAATAAAAAACTTAAATCATAGACTTAAGGTACAAAAAAAGAACCAAACAATAATGGGCCATCGAAAGCTACTTAAAATTTTACTTTAAAATATTGAGGGTATTCACTAGCCCTCGTAAAATGGCAAAGCGTAAAAGTGTAAATCCAAAAGTTTACGAAGCAACAACAAATCACATGAGAAAAATATTACCACTTTTAACATTCATGGTAGATGTATCTCCCTTGCGTCGCGTTAACCTGGCCATCTGGCTGCTGTGCACTGGAGCAGTAACACCAATCTTATTGCCGAGTCATCGATAAGCTAATCAATGCTGCAAAGGGTTTCTCCAACTCTTACGCCATCAATTCGAACACAAGAAGACCGTTCTACTGACATGTTTACAAATTACTTAAAATAACACTATTTAACAGTTCCATAGCTTAGCTGGGCGTCGTGAGCACCCAAGAATTAAAAACATAAAAAAATACAATCACTAAAACCTTACTCCAAACATGGTTTTTATTTTCCTTATTGATGCTGCATGTTTAAGGACCAAGTCTATTTTTCGCTTACAAAAAGCTTGTTGCACCCTTTGCCTTGGCATTTTTATTTAGTTGTTTTTATTTGTCAAGTTTTCGTACTCAAATAATAGCTCGTCTAAACATATGGTTAATAGTCAATTTACACTAGGGCTTAAAGGCGGCCTTTACTGAAAATTTCCTTAAGGCAGCCGGTAAAGTTTGCCTTTGCCATACAAAAAGGTGGCAGTTTTGCTTAAAATTAGTTCGACCGAAATTACGTCAGGATTACTACAGTGAATTCTTGAATCAGTAGCTCGTAAATTTACGCTTTACTATTTTACGAGAGCTAGTGAATACCCTAATTATATTCAAAAGTTACATTAAATTAACCTACAAATAAACTACATAATAATAAATGAAAAATATATTTTTCCTAAGTTCTTTCATTTTATTTGATGGATGATGTGATCGAGCATGTATTTGTATGGGCCAAAATTACAACTTTGAAAATCAATTATAAAATAACACTGGTCGACCGCCAATTAATTTCTGCACGTAAATTCATTATAATTCACGGGCCACCGAGGAAAAATAGTTTCAGGATTTTTGGAGCGGTTTACCTCTAAGTAAACATTTGCCAAAACTTTTTCATTAGATGTTCCAACGGGGTATAGAACCCACGCCTCTTGCACAGCGGTCGCGCACACTAGCCTCTAAGCCACTGATTTGAAATGTGCCCTTATTTGCAAGCCTTAATTGGTAAGCCAGCACCCTTCATAATTTTTGATAAGTAAATGTCAGAGAATGTGGTTTTGGGATTTCAACACCCAATTCTATTTTAAGTGTTTTATTTCTGTGCCTAAGTTAAAATACACTTGAATAAAAATTTTCTATGGCTAAGAAGTAACCATCCGATCCGTCCCAAAAGATGAATCTGCAAAATTTTAACTCGTTAGCTTCAAAACTGAGGGACTAGTTTGCGTAGAAACAGACAGAAGGACGGACAAAGCTTTATGACTCAGCTCGCTATGCTGATCAAGAATATATATATACTTTATGTGATCGGAGGTGATACCTTCTATGCGTTCCAAACTTCTGGGCAAAATTATAGTACACTTTTCAAGTGTATAAAAAACACCTCAAAATGGATCACCCTAGAGCCCTAGACGGGCCAGTGAATAAACGGGAAATTTTATTTAATAATTGAGTATAGAAGAACAGAGGTTATGATTTTTAAGCGTTTTACATTTAGAATGTGCGCTGCTGAGCTATAATGTTAAGGTTAAGGTTTGGGGCCTCACTTTACTTTGATGCCGATGAATATTACGTCGCCCTAGTACTACGAAGCCACCTGAAGTTTAATAGAAACCGAGAAGGTGGAACTTGCTCACCTTATCCAGGGTTTGGAAAAATTTAAACAAAACATAAAACAAATTCTATGGCAGCTACAAAAGTAACCATCCGATCCGCGCGAATCCGACATACTAGCAGTGTGCAGCTAAAAAATACCTCTTTGCAAATTTTCAGCTCCATAGCTTCACAACTGAGGTACTTGATTGCCAACGGATGGACGGACAAAGCTCAATCGACTCAGCTCATCATGCTGATCAAGAATATAAAGTACACCCAGCGACAAAAAAACCGCACTTTGAAATTTCATGCTTTTCTGCCTTTTACAGCCGGTGGTTTCCCCAAATGTTGTTCTATTCGTGAAATTTTTTTTCAGTATTCAGCATAGCTCGCAGAAAACTGTTAACACTTTTTTCAATGCGACCAGCCTCAGTGAAAAACAGAAACAAACGCAACTTTTTCTTGCACCTCATGTGTTTTCTGTTACGTGTTTTCGGTTGAGCAAAACACACGAGTCGGCCATCCGACAACCTCCGACTGCAACTGTTTTGAGTGAGCGCTCACTAAACAACTGTCTGCAAATGAGCAGAACACAATAAGTGTCTGCGAAAAGTGTTTTTTGTTTTGTGCGCTTGGTAGGTTGTTTGTATGTGTGACGTTCGTTATACAAAGACACTCACGAGCGCAACACACAGTCACGCATACGCAAAAACAGTTTGGAAGTTTGCTCTCGGCAAAAGTGTCCGAGAAAGACAGGAGAGGAACAGGTACTGAAAAAAAGGTCTTTGCTCTGAGAGCAACAGAATTGAGCAAAAACAAACTGAAACTGTCTTTCGCTCCCTGTTTTCGTTGTGTCCGTAACCAAACTGTTTTTTGACGACCGTTGAGATTGTTGAGAGTTTTTTGCAAGCTCTGGTATTCAGGGAATCAATTTCCAGCAAAAGTTTATTAGCAGTTTTTATAAATCATTAGAAAAAATATTTTTTATCATTACTTTTTAAGAATATTATGAAATTCAACCAAATGAAAAGAAATCAAATAAATTATAAAAACAATTGTTGTTAACCAAAACTAAATTTTTTCCAATGAGTTATTTTATTATTTATAAACTAATGACAACACCAATATAATTTAGAATTTATTCTTCATTAATAACACAAGTTTACAAATAATTAATGATTTTCTCATCCTCGACAAATTTATGTTATTCCTTATGTAAAATCACGCGCTGAATTCGAATCTGGAGTTAAAAATTTTTAAGTAAAACAGATTTCGAGATAATCCCAAGAGTAGCCCGCTGCCCCCTAGGAAATGCCCGCGGCTCGGAGCTGCTGGCATTAGCCCGCGAGCATCGGGCTGTTGCTTGCCCGCTGCCCGCAAACTGAAGATTGTTGCCCCGGGCAAAGGGCAAACTGCCCCGGGCAAAAGGAAAACTGCCCCGGGCAAAGGGAAAACGACCCGGGCAAGGGGGCAAGCAACAGCCCGATGCTCGCGGGCTAATGCCAGCAGCCCCGAGCCGCAGGCATTTCCTAGGGCGCAGCGGGCTACTCCTGGCCCGCTGCCCGCGAATTGTGGCTCGTTGCCCCGAGCCGAGGGCAACAGTTCGCGAGCCAGTCACTGCCCGTTTGAGCCGCGTGGCCTTCTTACATAACTTGCACATGGCCAGTAAGAAAAGGAATATTAATATTAACAATTCTGCGTGTGCACTGCACCAGAGACGCTCGCTCAATGATCAAATGTCACGAAGCTAAGGAGCTTGCAGCCTATGCTGCTGGGCATGCCGAATTTGTCAAGTAACCCGAGGCTGCGAGTTAAGCGTGGGAGGCGACATGATAAGAAACGGTTTAGTCGTATGATGTTCTTGGGATTATCCAAGGTGACCGCCAAACTGTTCAATTTTGTGACGTTTCTCTTCCACCAATTCATCATTTATATCAGCGGCCAAATACTATACGTACAGAGCGCTGCTTCGTTAAAAGAGTTTTAAGCCTTAACTGAAGTAATAGTGCAGCTAAGAAGTATTCGCCCTATGCCATTTGAAACTGGTTCCTACACCGGATGTAAAGTTTATTCAAAGAAAAAACTTTTCATTAGATGTTCCGAGGCTGGATCGAACACACGACCTCTTGCACAGGAGTCGCGCACACTAGCCGCTGAGCCACCCGACCACTTATGATTCTTATGACAGCGATTATATTCAAGCTAGTGCTGGCTGAAAATCGATATAAACATATCGGACCGTTCGATATTTTCCTCTTTCAAAAATACTTACATGGTAATTTTGCGAATTTCGCGATTTTTGGAACCTTTGCGGGCAAGCGTCCAAACATTACCCAAAGTTTCATCGCCTTCGGATTTGGATTCGGTTTTGGAACATTTCCCGCCCATTTCTTCAATTTAGAAACCTTTGCGGGCAAGCGTTCAACAATTCGCCAAATTTTCTTCAAAATCGTACTTTTTGGTAATATCTAGGTTCTTGGACCATTTTCCGTCCATTTATTTTACTTGGAAACCTTCCCTGGCAAGCATCGAACAATTCCTCTAAGTTTTACCAAAACCGTAAATTTTCCAATTTTCGCTGGTTTTGGACTATTTTACGGGCATTTTTCTAACTTAGAAACCTTCCCTGGCAAGCACTCTACCATTTCCCAAAGATTCATCGCAATCGGATGAACGGTTTAGGCAGTCATAAGGGACAGACAGACAGACAAACACTCATTTTTATATATATAGATTAAATTCCAATTTTTTAATGGACCACTCTAGATAGCTCCCATAGAAAAGGAACATAGAAAAGGAAGGTCTGAAATGTAGTCTTAGTGAGAAAAACTTTTTTGAAATCGTCCCTTAACATTGGTATATATTTATTTTATATGCCTTTACATAATTCTACAAAATTTTTTCAAAATCAGATGACATGCAGCATTATATCGAGCCCTAACCGCGACAATAACGTAACCGCCAAAAAGCAAATTTTTCAGGAGAGAGTTTTTTTAGTTTTTCTTGAAACATGCATGGTGGATTTTGTTAAAACATTAACTGTAGTCTATATTAGATCACATATAAATAATAGATACATTTTGAAGTTGCTTTTGTGCCAATTTCACTTTTTTTATGGCGCATACGTTATTTTCGCTGTCACTCTTGGTGAAGGCTGAAATTGAAATGTGGCGCATACGGTTTTTGAAGTCATATTGTTTTATTTTTAAAAATATATTTGTTTCATTTATTTAGATTTAGATTTAGATTTTTTTTTGAGAGAACATGTAAATTGTAGTAGAATTTTTAAGTGAACATTCTTAATCTTCTTCATCTGTTTCATTGAGCGAATCCTTTACATTTGCGGTAGATCGAAGGCTGAGGTATTCATTACGAAATTGGTTGGGAGTACTGTTCTTATCGCAACGTGCTTTTAAATTATTAAGTGATTTCTAGCTCTGAAAAATATAAAGATTTCGGTATAACGGAATATCTAAAACTAATTTTTATAGTTTTTTCTTGGCTGGTTTCGAAATAGCCGTACTTAAGTTTTAAGCCATCTTTATCGAAATTTGCAGAGCGGAGGAAGCTAAAATTCAATTTGTTTCTTTTTGGTAAAGTTAAATCAGAAAATAGTTTCCAATTTAAAAAAATCTGAATATTTTAGTTCTATGCATTCATAGCTGAAAGGGTTGGTTCTCGAACTTCGAATAATCGTAGGCCACTCGCTAGGAGCCCATACTGTTCGACTTCGAGTAAATGATTCTATTGTACTATGAACAGAATCGACAGCCATTATGGTATGACCTGGAAACAAATACGAAATTTGGATACATTTAATAAATGTGGAAGATGACATAAAATACGCAATCATGATCAACATGGCTTTGTTACGATTTTGTCCTGCACAACTATCACTATATAAACTTAAATTCTTTACAGTTTTACTTTTATCTAGAATAAGAAGGTATTTATAGATGGCAGTGCAAATCTCATTACATCCACGTTTGCCATCTTTTTCTCCCCACAAAAAACAATATCCATTTCTGGTCCCATTTTCGTAAATACTCAAATTGTAATATGCATATTTTCTCGCATAAAATAATGTAATGTTCTTACTGTGGGGAGTATTTAATACTTTTTGAAGATCGAAGCTTGCACATAAAAACAAATGGTTTTCTTTCCCCTTTTTCTGCACGCCTAAAAAATTTTTTTAATTTTGTCTTTATCTCTTAAATGTGACTCTAACTCTTCAGGTTTGAAGCCATTTTTAAAAATTTTCCGAAATACTTTTAATGACAATGAAGAGTTTGAGTGTTCCTTTTCTTGCAAGTATTTAAGATAACACTTATACAATGTTGAAACATTGCATAACTCCTATGGCAAATACAATTTATTGCTCTTGTTGCGGCAATAGTGTGATGGAACTGCTGGTAATGCTTTAATATAATTTCTTAAAATTGCAACAGCTTCTTTGTTCGATTTATTATGCGGCGTCTTGTTCGTTTTAGAAAAACTTTTCTTCAAATTTAGCACAATGCTTCTCATCTTTTGTTGCGATGTATTTAAGGATTTTAGAATGAAGTAATCATAACTTAGCTGGCGTCTACCATTCAGTACTCTGCTTCTTGTTATGTCCTTTTCCACAATGCAGGAGGCCAACCAGGATTGTTGTCTTGGCTTAGTCATGGCCCAATAATGTTCATGTAAGGCTTTCCGATCTACTTCACTCATTTTGTTTCCGCAATCATTCCCACATTTTTTATTACGGCAAGGATTGGGTTGGACGATTGTTTTGGCGCCATTTGATATTTTGGCTTTTTACTTTTGTTTTTATAGCCTCGTTTTCCAACGCAAGTTTCCTCTTCCAGTGTTCAGTTAATCTGTTTTTCTCTGTATCCGCTCGTTATTATTCCTATTAATTCTAAGGCTACTCGTAGTTTCCGTTATTCAGCTATTGGTTTTTGAGGCGCTTACGTTATTTTCGCGGTCAAGAAAAAACATATGTGGCGCTTACGTTATAATTGAAAGTGCGATATCTTTGTAAATATACATAATTAATTTTTAATATTTGACGTATAGATGTAAATGACATTGTAGAACATATCTGCATTAAAAAAAATTTTTCGAAGAAATGGCGGTTACGCTATTGTCGCGGTTAGGGCTCGATATACTGCCTACAAGTACTAGGTGGGGTGAAAAGCAACCTCCTTGACCACCAGAATGCGCTGCTATCGCAAAAATGATTATCGCTCCTTATAGTCCATTCTTATTTAGGTAGCCATGTTGAAATTCAACGCGATGCAGCCCTTAGTTTTGTTTTGACAGCTGATAGTTGTTGACGTGTTTGACATCATGTTGAGCATGGAAAAAAACTATTTTCGTTCCCTCATAAAACATTATTTTTTGAGAGGCAAAACAGCGAAGGAAACTAAAGAAAAGTTGGATAAATACTATGCGGCTCATGCTCCTTCAGATTACACCGTGAAATATTGGTTTCGAGAGTTTCGTGGTGGCCGAAACTCCACTACCGATGAAGTCCGCAGTGGCAGGCCCTCCGATGCGGTTACACAGGAAAATGTCCAAAAAATACATGAAATGGTGTTGGGTGACCGGAAAGTGAAAGTCCGCGAGCTAGCAGAGGCCGCAAGGATTAGTACTGAGCGCACACGACATATTAGGGGCGAGATTTTGCACATGAAAAAATTATCCTGCCGTTGGGTGCCGCGTATACTGACTCCAGACCAAAAATACGAACGTGAGAACACTTCGAAAGATCAACGATTTAGGACTCCAAGTGCTTCCCCATCCACCTTATTCACCCGATTTGGCTCCCTCGGACTATTATCTCTTCCCAAACCTCAAAAGATGGCTCATCAATAAAAAATTCAGCTCGCGGGAGGAAATCATCGATGCTGCAGAGGAGTATTTTACTGACCTTCCGAAACATTACTTTTCAGACGGGATCAAAAAGTTAGAAAATCGCTGGAATAAGTGTATCGACCTAAAAGAAGACTACATTTAATAAAAAAAAAAGAAAAAAAAATTAAAACAATTTTTTTCATTTCCAAGGAGCTTACTTTTCATCCCACCTAGTATAAGAAGCATTTGCCCTACACATGTCGAACTTCTATCTCTTACCATCTCTGAGATCTGTTTGTTCAGACAGACGGACATGGCTAAATCGACTCGGCTTACTCTAAGGGGACGGAGATGCTTCCTTCTGGCTGTTACAAACATCTGCACACACTTAATACACTCTGGTTTCATTTGGTACAGAATATAAAACGAAAAAACACAGCTAACTTCGTCTGTGCCGAAGTTTTAATACACTTGAAACAAAAAATTCCTATTGCAATTTTAAGTTGCCGAATTTTTATATACTCTTTTCAATGCGAATATTTTCCGACTTTGTCTTTGCAGTTGCGCTCTAATTTTACGTCGTGAAAATTCTCCAATCAAGTATTTCTTAAAAACTCCATGATATCGGCGCGGCGTAGCTCTTCTGGTGACCCGGTTTCGAGGAGAAAAATATACGTAAAAGTGCATTTCCAATGACAGGTTTGCACCTGAGGTATGAACAATTGCTAAAAAAAAAATTAACTAAATTGAAATATATTTAAGAAAGGATGCGTTCAGACACTGCACATCGGGACTGAATGAAAAACTGACCGGCTGAGAGGCCTGACTTATGGAGGGGGGAAGTAGGTTAAATCTAAAAATATCAAATAGGGTATCATTTCATAGGTCTTTTTGGACGGGCTGACTTATGGATGTAAATTTTTTATGTTTTCTGGTGTTCCAATTTCACATCTGACAATATTTTATCGATCGGGGGTACTTTTAAAACTAGTCCGATCCGTTTTTGACAAACGCTTATATTAAGTAAAATCTTACATTCTAGAAGAGTTTCGTTAAGATTGGCCAATTTTTAGATTCCACATTTTTAGATTTTTAGCTTCCATACAAAGTGCATAACTATAAATAAACTAGAAAATTTAATAACAAGAAAGAAAGTGAGATATTTGAGACGGATATGGCACTACCGACTCTGCTGTTGATGCTGAAGAAGAATATAATATATTGGGTCGGAGATGCTTCCTTCTGGCTTGTGCTCAAACTTAATAAACTTTTGGGAACGACAGTATCTGACAACGCATCAAGTTTCGTGACATAGCCGAACCTAAATTTTCCTTTTCCAAAAAGATAAAAAAGTGTTTTTTAGAGATAAAGATCCTATAATAATTGGACACATACACTATTGTGCAAAATATGATATCTTTAAATTTATATCAGATATTTGACATTTATGTTGCTGGATCTGAAGGGGCGTGGCCAACTTGATTTGCGTGCAGACAATACCAGTCTACATACAAAGTTTGCTTGCTGCTGCTCTGCTAATCTTAGATCTAGGTTTTCAGACGGTCGGACAGACGGGCATGGCTATATCGACTCGGCTATTGATGCTGTCTGTTACATACATTTGCACGAATATACCCTTTTTACTCTACGAGTAACGGGTATAAAAGGTGCTTAGAACCAGAAACATAGTCTTCACATAGCACGCATTAAAATAGTCAAAAATTAGCCTTCATGCAGCTATCGCAACAATGAACTACCTCGATTCAATTTTTGATAATATATTATTATTTTGTTTATTTTATGATTCGACCATAAATCGCAGACGAACAAGGCTTTAAAAAAATTTGAAAAATGCATAATAATTTCGTTTTCCATGGATTTGATTTAATGTGTGCATTTGTACTCTCTGAAACATCTAGTTTTATATAAGTATTTATTAGCGATTTGTGCCTTATTTATTAATTATTTATTATTTTTTATTATTAATTAACTTAACAAATTTAAAAATGTTTTAGATAAATAGCTTTTTGATTTTAAATTGAACAATTTTTTGAGTTTTTTTCTGAAGAGAAAAATAAATTATTAAATTACGTTATAACATAACAATTAAGTTAAAATTGTTGTCGCTTTGTGTTGCTATTACAAATCTATCCATATATCGCGAGCCTAGGGTACAGTTGAAAAACTGGATATGAGGTGATGTTTACAAAAGTCCCTTCTGTCAGAACAGAAAATTTTAAAACATTATAAAAAGTAAATTCTGAGATATGTCCAAATCATATTATTCCCTAGTAATATAAAAAAACAATATTAAATATAAAAGATGCAGTCGTTTGACATTTAAAGTAAAATTATAATAGCTCTTTCACATTTCGTATTACTTTACGAAGTGAACATGTAAGAACTTATGAATATACATTATTTGAAATACTGTTTTTCGAATTTAATTTTGACTTTTATATGTTATCGCAATAACATAATTGCATTCAATGTGGGTCCATACGACTTCTAAGCGGATGCATTATAAATTTCACGCCAGAGAATAGACGTTCCACGCTAACCTGCGTAGCAGGAACATAAAGTACAACTTTTGAAATGTCATACAATTCTGGGAACTTTGTGTGAGTGATCACTAAATTTTGCATTACGCTATACATTGGGTTAAAAATATGCCACATAGAAAAGTATTGTTCTCAAAAATGGATTTCTCACGCTTTTCTATTTCCTAAACGAGCGAATTGAAGAAATGTTGAAGATGTCTTATGATTTCTTCTTCGCGTTACAAACATCTGACCAAAATCACGATGCGCTCTGCAAAGGTAAACAAAAAACCGAAACCTTACCGGTACCGACGTTTCGGTTTTGTTCCGGTTCTATCGGTTCCAATAAAAACTGTATTCGGTTCTCAAAAAAAAAAAAAAATTGTATCGTTTCCGGTTTTGGTTCCGGTACGTGATTTTAAACGGTTTATTTCGGTTCAAGGTTTCGGTACCGGTATTAATACCTGGTTTCATCGCAATCGGATGAACGGTGTAGATTTGGAAATTTCGCGATTTTTGTACCATTTCCCGCCCATTTCTTCAATTTAGAAACCTTCCCAGGCTAGCGTCCAACCATTCCCCAAATTTTCATCAAAATCTTACTTTTTGCTAATATCTAGGTTCTTGGACCATTTTCCGCACATTTCTTCTACTTGGAAACCTTCCCGGGCAAGCGTCGAACTATTCCCCAATGTTTTACTGAAACTGTAAATTATTGTCATTTTCGCGGTTTTCGGACCATGATGAACGGTATAAGTTTACAAATGTCGCTGTTTTTGGACCATTTCACAGACATGAGACTTAGCCTATGACACTTTCCTGATCGACATAAACATACTGTGAAAAATTCGTGAAGATCGGTTCAGCGGTTTAGACGCCTATAAGGGACAAATATACAAACATAAAAACAAACATACTTTCACTTATATATAAGTACTAGCATAGTATCCGGCGCGCTTCGCCACGCCGCCATCAGTCTATACTGACATCACATAAAACCGATATAGTTATTCTTTACCGACAGGGTTTGAGTAACATTACCGTTATCTCTATCGTTATCGCTATTGATTTCGTTATCGTTATTGATTTTGTTATCGATATCGTTATCCTTATCTTTATGCTTATCTCTATCACAATCTCTATCTCTCTTTATCTCTGTATTTGTCTTAATCGCTATCGTTATCGTTACCGTCATCGGTTTTTCTTATACTACCCTTACAAACCAAGTTTAAAGCCAATAGGATAAAAACCGAATTTCAAGTCAATCGGATGAAAAATAGATTATGGCATATCAAATTTCCCGAGAATTTTCCTTGTGAGCGGATTTTCCGAAATCGGAAAAATAATTTTCCCCATACAAACTTTTCCGACCCAACGTTCGAATTTTCCAGCATCGGAGGTCACATTTCAATTTATTTCATGTTGTGTCTTTACAAACCGAATTCGAAGTCAATCGGATGAAAAATAAAATTTTCCCCATACAAAATTTT
The DNA here is from genome assembly GCA_018904265.1 of Lordiphosa collinella. Classification (NCBI taxonomy): domain Eukaryota; kingdom Metazoa; phylum Arthropoda; class Insecta; order Diptera; family Drosophilidae; genus Lordiphosa; species Lordiphosa collinella. Next base: position 388,446 of record JAEIFV010000075.1, read on the forward strand.
CGCCGCTTTTTCGGGAATTTTCCGACCCTACGGTCGAATTTTCCAACATCGGATAATCGCATTTCAATTTATTTCATTTACTCTTTACAAACCGAATTTCAAGTCAATCGGATGAAAAATAGATTTTTGCAAATCGAATTTTCCGTGTGGGCGGACTTTCCGATAACGGGCAAATACGTTGCCAATTATTTCGATCCTATGCTTACAAACCGAATTTCAAGTCAATCGGATTAAAATCAAAATTTTCCCCCAAACAAACTTTTTCGACGCTTTTCCGGCACTTCAGGGTTGAATTTTCCAAAACCCCGTTTTAGTACGCACTTTCATCACCTAAGGAAACTCCTGTCCAAATTTTAGCCCTCTAGCTCTTACCGTTTAGGCTGTGCGATGATTGCCAATCAGTCAGGACAAACTATTTTAGATTTATAGAGACTTGCTGAATACCCGGCGTCGCCCGGGTCCTTATGATTCTTATGAAAAAGATTATATTCCAGCTACTGCAAATCGATATAAACACTTTGGATCATTCGATCTTTTCCTCTATTTACCCGTCTTCTTGATAATCTAAATTCAAAAATATTTTGAAAATTTTGTGACTTTTGCCATTTGGTATATACCTCCAAATTACCAGTCTACAATTGCCGTCAAATCTTCACAATAATTCAGGTTCAAATCAAATATTTGAAATCTCGCAATATTTTGGACCGTGTAATCAACAGCTTCGACATTGTAATAAAAGCATTAAGCTGTCTTTAATACTCATAAGGTAATTTTGCAAATTAGGCGATTTTTTGACCTTAGAAAACTTTCCCGGCAAGTGTCCAACGATTGCCCAAAGTTTCATCGCGATTGGATAAACGTTACAGTTTTTATACCCTGTTCCCATTAAAAATGGGAAAAGTGGGATCATGAAGTTGTGCACAAGTATGTAACAGGTAGAAGGAAGCATTTGCGACCCTATAAAGTATATACAGGGTGGTCCAACTAGTGATTGAAATTTGAACTATTTATAATTTGCCTTTAAAAACGTCAAATGTCATTCGAAAAGCGACTAATATTTAGTAAAAACTTTGACATTTACGAATTGGGTCGCTATTCGCTTGAAGAAAGTTGGGAAATATTAAAAACATATTTCAAAAGTGGTGAGTCCTCTACACAAACTGAGCGAAATTTGAAAAAAAAAATGTTCCGAAAACTCAATTTGTGGATGAATTCATGAAGCTCGTCCGGTGCGCTCGACCAAAAAAATTGCTGCGGTTGCTGATAATGTGCGTGAACAACCATCGACGTCAACTCGCGCTTCCGCGCAATGCTAAGTGATTGGTTCTTCGGGGAAATTGAGGCAGAAGACTTGGACGATATTTCGTTTCAACAAGACGGCGCTTCGTGCCACACAGCGCCCGCCACAATCGATCTTCTGCGCCCTATCTTCGAAAATTGAACAATGAGCAAATATGGAGATGTGAATTGGCCGCCAAGAAGCTGTGATCAGACTATTATCTTTGGGGAGCGGTTAAGGAACAATGTCAGCAAACAATCGTGAAACAATTGATGAGTTGAAGAACGAGATTTGAGTTGCTATTGCTGACATACGTGCCGAAACAATTGAAAGTGTTCTCAAAAATTGGGTGGATCGAATGGGCTACTGTCAAGTCAGCCGTGGTGGTCATTTGACCGAAATAAATGTTCAACCTTTGAAAAATATCGAGCCGTTTTTTTTTTTATAGCAAAATTAAATTCCAATTTTTAAATGGATCACCCTGTATATTCTTGATCAGCTTCAACAGCCTAGTCGTTTTAGCCATGTCCGTATGAACGCGTCGATCTCAGAGACTATAAGAGATAGAGCCACATTTAGGTTCAAATTCAGTTTGTTTAAATTTGGAAAATTCTTTCCCCTCCCCCCTTTAAGCGCAAAACACTGTCAGAGCCACAAAATTTAAGTTAGACCCTCGAGACTTTATAAATATAAAGTAAGGTCCAATATCTATCTATTCTGAAAATATCAATAAGATCGGACCAAAAATCACCGAAGTTATATACGATTCAATTTTGCTTGTAGGAGAGAGGAGGGTCATTGTCAGTTACAGCGTTCGCGCGTCCGTGTGTGCGTATGTTAGAGTGTGTGTGTGTGTATGTGTATGAAAACACAAGAAGTCAAGGGAACAGGGTATTTTGTAGTCGGGGAGCTCAACTACAGCTCGCGTACCTGTCAAAATTACGAAGTTGTTAGACCATTTCCCGCCCATTTCTTCAATTTAGAAACCTTCCCGCCGGCAAGCATCCAACCATTCCCCGAAATTGTATCACAATCGAACATTTTGCAAATTTCGCGGTTTTTGGACCATTTTCCGCCCACTACATCTGCTTGGAAACCTTTCCGGGAAAGCGTCGAACCATTCCCTAAAGTTTTACCAAAACCGTAAATTCTTAAGTTTTCGCGGTTTTTGGAAAATTTTTCGCAAATTTATTCAACTTAGAAACCTTCCCGGGCAAGCGTTTAACCATTCCACATTGGGTCAGATTTCAGCTTGGGCGGCATAAATTCGAGAAATGTAGTTAGACAATTGCAATTTGGTACATTTGATAGACATTAAGTGTATAATAATTGGGCAAAGTTGTACAACAATCCGACCACGCCCACCCTTACCGCCCATATAAAAAAGGGCCCTCTTCAGGTGTAGGCGGCTAAATTTTTAAGTATCAACTCTTGTTTCACAATACTTACGTTGTAATTTCCTCATTTTAAGACATTTTGGTGGTGAATATTAGGTTAAATTAGTCGAGAATTTCAATATCTATTAGGCCATAACTTTTAAAAGCGCGATGATATCTAAATAGTGAACATGTAGTAACATTGGAATGCAATGGTCTTTTAGACAGTTAATATTGCGATTTTTTTAAACTTGCCAAAAATTGGAAATTTCTCAAAAACAAACTTTGGATTTGGTTTTTCGTGATCGTTATTCGATTCAATTAGTGTAGCTGCAGGAGCCCAAAATGTAAACAAATACTTTAAGCTATGTTTTCTGCTTTGAGGTTTTTTATTAAACAAATGGAGTTCAGCAGTGGCGATTTCCACTTTACTCAAAAGTGGGTGGCCAAATAAGTCCAGGTTTCCTACGGGTCTCTTGGTAACCTAAACTACAAAAAAAAACAAATGGAATTCCTTTGTCTGAAAACTATCGAAAATATAGATAGTTTTGCAGCTCTAGCACAAAGCTAACAGCTCCATAATCAGCTGACTTTGAAAACGTACCGTTCAATCAGTGTGTCCGTATAAAATGTTTACGATTGATTTATTATTTAATTAGAGTTATGAAAATAAATATACAGGCATGTTCTCAATTCTACTGCCACTGCCACTTTTCGGAAACAGAATTGATTCAGTTTCTCGCAACACAAAAATGAAAGCGTTTTTGTTTTAAAAAGTTATGCTTGTTGGCCGGTGAAGTGAAAATGAATTTGTAAATTACGCACTCTTATGGCCGATATCCACCTCTACGCGTTCTGTCATCGATTGCACGATTCATCGATATATTCCCCAAGGTGTTTCTACTACGTTCAGCGTTTACTTCCGCGTGCACAACAACAACAGCTGACCTGGTCTATTTGTTAACCAGCTAATGCATTTAAACAAAAATGTTTTGCAATTGATAAACGAGTGTGCAGTGGCCAGCGTTGCGTTCGAGGAGTCCCACCCAAGTAGCATTTGGGCGTTTTAAGGAAGGAAAATCCGAGCCCTGGGGGAAACACCCCGTTCAATAACTATTCTAATTTACAGTTCTAAATCATATATTAATTTCCTAAAGCCGATATGGTTCCTTTTGGGAGACCGAAGTGCCTGAAAACTCAGCCGAATTTTCCAAGGAATGCTTTCGTGTGGAGAGGCAAACATTTAAAGTTTTAGTCCAGCTTCTGCCTGGACTGGCAAAGCAAGACACTCCTTTTCGGCATGCAATCGCACTGGACAGGAATGCTTTCGTGTGGAGAGGCAAACATTTAACGTTTTAGTCCAGCTTCTGCCTGGACTGGCAAAGCAAGACACTCCTTTTCGGCATGCAATCGCACTGGACAAGCAAATATCCGTTGCTCTTTACAAGCTTGGCTCATCAGTGGAATATCGAACGAATGGGGGACTTCGTGTTCTTCCGTATACCCCGAAGTCCGTTCATGTTGTCTTGCCATAAGTCGAGAAGGTTGCCTCTGAGGTCCAGTCCATTTTTTGTCCGCCTGTAGAAAGAGTAAAATTTGATATAAATAAATAAACAATATTTAAATGAACTTACCTTCCATTGCGCCCTTTTGTTGTACCAGCTGATTTTGTTATCAAATATTGATACTCATACTCGATACTCGGTTGAGAATAAAAAAACGAGTTGGCAGAACCAGCGTTCAAAGTGAACGGGACTTTTTTCCAGTCCACTCACCTCCCCCTCGGCCATCAACTGAGTTGTTTTTATATGGAGCTCAACGCGCGTTCTTCGATAATTGAACGCGAACGCAGCTATAGTATTAACGCCCTATTACGGTTGTTAAATGTACATTAAGTTAATTTTCCTTAATCAATTTTTCCTGTGATGAATTTTAAACTTATGTAATTTGAAGTGCATTTTATAGCCTATTTCCACTATAGCAAATATGTACATATTTTTACAAATTATCACATATCAAAAAATATGCAACATTTTTTCCATAGGAAAAAATGTACATATTGAATATATGTGTCCAATCGGCTGAGCAAATTTAGCCGATGACCTTCAAAGGATTTTTGGACCACGCAGCATTTTCAAAAATATAGACAATGCTAAAATCATTTAAAAAAAAAAAATAAAAAAAAGTATGCCACCACGGGGACTTGAACCCACAACCTCGGCGTATGTAAAAAATAGTCTTCCCACTTGGCTACAATGCTTCTCCATTTTTCTTTGATATAAATAATACTAAATTCCAAAAAAAAATTTTTGGCATTTCAAAAGCTATTTTGTTGAACAAGTAAAATGAAAATGTACGTATCATATGGAAAAGCTCAGAAAAAAATATGTACATTTCGAAATATGTGATTATAGTAGAAATAGGCTATAAGTCTTTAACTGATTTAAAATAATTTTGTTAAATGTCTCGTGAAATTGCCAGTGTTAGCCAAAACGAAACGTAAAACGTAAAAGTCAGCATCTCTCATAGCCGAGTGTTCCTGTGATTTGCCATAAGTAAAACGAAAAGAATTTTAATCGGAATTAGTGCAATGCTTGACTTTGGGTTCCTTGACTGCAGTTCATGCAACCTTCAAAACTGTACATTTCCGACCTCAGGGGTTAATTGGCCACTGTTTAAGCCATTTAAGGCCCTCTTCTGGTCTAGACGACTGAAATTTACCCTTTTTATACCCTGTTCCCATTGAAAATGGGAAAAGGGGGATCATGAAGTTGTGCAAAAGTATGTAACAGATAGAAGGAACCATTTGCGACCCCATAAAGTATATATATTCATGTCCGTCTGTCCGTATGAACGCGTGTTTCTCAGAGACTATAAGAGCTAGAGCCACAAATTTTTGAATGTAGGTAGGTGTATACGCGATTCAATACGAGTTTGTTTCAGATTTGGAAAATTCCTCCCCCTCCCCCTTTAAGCCCTTTAAAACTGTCACAGCCACAATTTTTAAGTTAGACCTTCCAAACTTTACATTATTCAAGTAAGGCCCAATATCTATCTATTCTGAAAAGATCAATAAGATCGGACGAAAAACACCAAAGTTATATACGAATCAATTTTGCTTGTGGGAGAGAGGGGGGCCTTGCATTGTCAGTTACCGCGTTTGCGCGTGCGTGTGTGCGTGTGTTGTGTGTGTATGTTTTTTTTTTTTTCCATGGATACGCCATGGGGGATGTAAATCTTCAAAGATACTGCTGGCCCGTACCAACAGTATGCACGATTCACCAACAACGTTGGCGCCTACGTACTAAATACACCCCCTCACAACGCACACCTCACCCCGCGGGATCACCGTTAAGTATACTTCGGGGATGGGTTGCCTTTTTAGGCACCTCTGTTGCGTCGCCTCGTCCACTTCTCAGATCGCTCTGTATGCCTATTATGAGCTCGCCAATGGTTCTCCAGTTGAGTCGACGCTAACATGTACTACGAGTCCTCGTGGGTGGTACAAACCTCTGTCCGTACCTAACAGCGGTACAACACGTGTGTGGATTTTCGTTCTCGTTTGGGCAGGCTGGACATTCCGGTGTGTCTTCATGCTTGAACCTGTGCAGGTATTCTCTATACCTCCAGGCCAGTGAAAACTGAGTTAGGTGGAAGTTTAATCCCCCCCGTCCGCATATCCATTCCTCCAGGTTCGGAATTAGTCTGTGAGTCCATCTTGCGTTTGTGGCCATGTTCCACCGCGCCTGCCATGTAGCCATAACGCAACTCTTTCCGACTTTCGAATGGCGTCGGTCGTCACCGGACTTTCCACACGCTCGCCCTTCGTAGATCTCCTTCATTTCGACCAGTATCCACCGGCACCATCTACCAGAACTAAGGCTGCCTCATCCGAGACCGCCGGAACCGGATATCACTCGAAGTGCGCTTAGTCTGTAAGGCGTTGCAAGCTTCTTTTGGAGGCTCTTGTTACTCGCTACCGCAGACGCCCATATTGGTGCGGCATAGAGCAGAACCGAAGTAACTACTCTAGCCAGTAGTTGTCGTCTTCCAGCTCTGGGCCCTCCTACGTTGGGTAGCATCCACGAAAGGGCTCTCTGTATTTTGGAAGCTTTTTGGCTAGCATACTCGACATGGGGTCGAAAGCTCATCCTGTTGTCCAGCATCACACCCAAGTATTTTATGTACCCTTCGATTTCACAAGTACATTGTCCACCAGTATGTTCGGAACTCTACTTCTTCTGCTTGGATAAGCACCGCCTCGTTTTTTGGCCAGCTGTTCTAGATGCGCTTCCTTCATCCAACTGGCCACTGCTTATCCCGCATTAACTGACCCAGCTCTCTGCACAACTACGCCTGGTCATCCGAAACCCTATCAGCTAGCTTGGGGTAGTTGACTCTAGCACCTCGTCAACATTATGTTCCACAAGTGGTCCAAGAACCACCCTGTGGACGCCCGTCACGCTGTAAAGCCTTGGCCTTCCTCGGTACATACCTAGATTTCTGAAGGTGTTAGATTACCGTTGTAGGTAGGTAGGTGCTCCAAATTGGTGTAACGCCCTTAGTATGCGCGACCAGCTAGCCGAATTAAAGGCATTCGGATGTCCAGGTTACCACAGCACAGTATTCCTGGTGCCCCATCTCCACCGAGTTCCCCCAATAGCCTTGGTTGCAATATCGACAACCGCCTTGACTGCGTCCACGTAGACCGGCCTTACGGAACCAATTGGGATTCAGATAGGGCCTCTTTTCATCGACAACTGCCAAAAGTCGAGTATAACGATCCTTTCCAGAATCTTCCCCATTGTGTCTAGGAGGCAGATGGGTCTGTATCCTGACGGGTCATCGGCTGCCTTACCTCCTTTTGGCAGTAGGATAAGCCGTTGCTGCTTCCACCTCTTTGGAAAAGCTCCTTCCAGCAGACATCTTCCAAACGTCTCAGCAAATACGTCTGGTCTGGTTGCGATCGCAAGCTTTAGTGCCTTATTGGGTACGCCGTCCGGCCCTGGAGCCTTTTTGTCACCAATGCGTATGTGTGAGTGTGTGTATATGTGTATGAAAACACAAGAAGTCAAGGGAACAGGGTATTTTGTAGTCGGGGCACTCGATGGTAAACACCTTTCCGGGAGCCCCCATTATCAGAAAGCAAAACGGAAAACATGAAGCAGTTAAGTATAAATTCATTTATGGCCCGAAGCAGAATCTTGAAAAAAATTAATTTGTAAAAGTTGTGGCCAATTAAAAATGAGAAATCGATTTTTGACAATTTTTCCCGGTAAAGTTCAAAATTGTTTTTTTTTTATGGTTGAGGTTCGGTCGATAGTCGCGTCAATTCTGCGTCCATTGAGCCCTACATCATCAGAATCGGTCCAGTAGAACTTTAGAAAAGGTTGAACCATTTTAAAACACGTGGATTCGAGAAAAACGAGTGTTTGCAGTTGATAGGAAATTTGGGTCACTAAAATGGCTATATCACCGAAATATTTTGGAATCTTCTTCTTCTTCCTTGGCATCGATGATAATAAGATCATCCCAACCGTTTTACAGTCCCTGCTGCTGCCACTAATGCCCGCCACTCGCCTCTGTCCCGAGCGACATTCCACCAGGAGGGCACACCCAGCTCATCAATATGTACACCCGTTTTGCTGCAGCGTTATCAGCCATACGGGTAACGTGACCTATCAAGCGCAGCCGCTGCTGTTTTGTGCGCTGGACAAGCTTAGTGTCCCCATAGAGCTCGTACACTTCGTGATTCATTCAATTGCCGCCTCATCCTTTGATGACATTGTCCATGCTTCTGCGCCGTATAGCAGGACTGGGATGCTAAGCAACTTGTATAGCGCAATTTTCGTTTTCCTAGAGAGGGCTCTGCTCTTGAACTCCTTATTGATCCCGTAGTAACATCGGGTTGCAAGAGTAATTCTTCTTCGGATTTCCAGACTGCTGTTGTTGTCGCTGGTTATAGTCGTTCCGAGGTAGAAAAAATCCTTAACAACCTTGAAATTGTAGTCTCCCATGCTGGAATACCAAAGGTAGACAGGGCTTCAAAGAACTTTGACCTTATCGGCGTGTCAAAGGCATTGCAACAGATTGTCCAAGCGTAGACTCACTGCTCGTTGATAGTAGGTATTTCGTCTTATCCTCATTTACCGCTTAGCGCCCGTTTTACCACAGATTCGCTTTTGCCGATGATATCAATATCATCGGCATATGCAAGTAGCATGTTATATCTGGTAAAGATGGTGCCCGTTCTGTTAGCATTTGGGCACTGGCGCAGTATGTACTCCATCAGCAATTTAAAGAAGTCGCAGGATAAGATGTCACCCTGCCTAAAATCTCTTTTGGTATCGAAAGGCTCGGAGAGGTCTTTTCCTATTTTGACGGAGCTTTGAATGCTTCTCAACGTCATCATGCAAAGTCGAACGTACTTTGCTGGAATACCAAAGGTAGACAGGGCTTCAAAGAACTTTGACCTTATCGGCGTGTCAAAGGCGGCTTTGTAGTCAACAAAAAGATGGTGAGTGTCGATATTTCTCTCTTGGGTCTTCTCCAGGATTTGTCGCAATGTGAATATCTGGTCTGTGGTGGATTTGCCAGGTCTAAAGCCACACTAATAAGGTTCAATCAGTTCACTTATTCTCGGCTTTAGACGTTCACCTAGGATGCATGATATAACCTTATATGCAATGGGAAGGAGACTGATCCCGCGGTAATTGGCGCAAACTGCAGGGTCTCCTTTTTTAAATATTGGACAGGGTACACTTAGATTCCAATCTTCGGGCATGCTTTCTTCGGACCATACTCTGCATAGGAGTTGGTGCATGCGCCTTACCAGCTCCTCACCGCCAGCCTCGAACAATTCAGCGGGCAGCTCATCAGCACCAGCAGATTTTTTGTTGCCTTTTTATGGCTAACAAGAATTCATTATGGTCCGGCGGGTCTATCTCTATGTTATCGATTGATGTTGTCGCTACTTCCCAAGAGGCGGCATTGTGTCATCACCTCCCAGCAGGTTAGAGAAATAGTTTCTCCATTTGTCTAGTGCCACTTCCGCACTTCTGACCAGATTTCCGTGCTCGTCCTTAAATAGTGTGACTCTGGGCTTAAAACCTTCGGATAGTTGCCTAATCTTTTGGTAGAATTTTCGAGTCTCACTCCTTCCGAACAGCACTTCGACTTCCTCCCTCATGCGCCTTTCCTGCTCATTTTTCTTCCTTCTGAAAAGGCGCTTCTCCTCTCTCCTTTTCTCCCGGTATCCCTCCTTAACAGCCCGCGTTGCTCCAGACTGCAGAGTTCTCCTGTAGGCAGCGTCTTTCTCTGCAGTAGCGCGGCGGCACTCATCATCGTACCATGATTGTTTTCGGGAGTTTTCGGCAAATCCGAGAATCTCCTTGGCAGCCGTACTCATAGAGTGTGAAATATGTTTCCACTGTTCACTTTTACCTGAAGGGAAAGGTGAAATTTCCTTCAGCAAATGGGTGAGTTTTGCTGTGTAGGCTTCGGAGGTCCGTTGTGATGGCAGCTTCTCGGGGTTCAGCCGCTGAGCCGCGTGCGTTCTTTGGCTGCAATCCTGGGAAAAAACGTACGTCTAGCACACTCGATGAATGCCTTCCGTCTATCACAACGTGATCAGTCTGATTTTCCGTGTTATTATCAGGGGACCTCCAGATCGCCATGTGGTTGGCGCGGTGTTTCAATCTTGTGCTACTAACGACCATAATCCTGTCCGCAGAAAAATCTCTTAGCCGCTCTCCATTACTGGAGATTTTATCGTGCATTCTAAATCGGCCGATTGTCAGACTAAAAACGGCTTCTCTCCCGATTTTTGAGTTAAAATCGCCTAGCATGATCTTAATGTCGTGATCATGGCAGCGCTACGTTCCAGGCGCTCATAGAATTCGTCTTTCGCGGCGTCCTTGTCTTCTGCTGGGGTATTCGTACACTACACTGCAAAGTATGATCTTGATATCTTTATAACTGTAGGAGCTATTCAACCTTTTTATACCCTGTTCCCATTGAAAATGGGAAAAGGGGGATCATGAAGCTGTGCAAAAGTATGTGCAAAAGTATGTAAAGTATATATATTCTTGATCAGCATCAACAGCCGAGTCGATTTAGCCATGTCCGTCTGTCCGTATGAATGTCTGTATGAAAGCGGGTTTCTCAGAGACTATAAGAGCTAGAGCCACAAATTTTTGCATATAGGTAGGTGTATACCCAATTCAAATCGAGTTTGTTTCAGATTTGGAAAATTCCTCCCCCTCCCCCCTTTAAGCGCAAAAAACTGTCAGACCTTCCAAACTTTACATATATCAAGTATGGCCCAATATCTATCTCTTCTGAAAAGATCACTAAGATCGGACAACAAACACCGAAGTTATATACGAATCAATTTTGCTTGTGGGAGAGAGGGGGGAGATTCTTGCATTGTCAGTTATCGCGCGCGGCCGCATGCCATGCGTTTGTGTGTATGTTGGAGTATGTGTATGTGCGAGTGTGTGTGTATGTAAAGAAAAAACACACGAAATCAAGGGAACAGGGTATTTTGTAGTCGGGGCACTCGACTGCAGCTCCCTTACTTGTTTATTGTGGGGGCGAAAGGAGGCGTGGCCAAAATTTGAAATAAACTTGATCTGCGTAGTCTACAAACAAAATTTGGTGACTCTAGCTCTTCTAGTCTCCGAGATCTGGGTGTTCATACAGACAGACTGACTGGCGGACATGGCTATATCGACCCGGAATCCGAACGGCAGTTTGAGAAGCTTTTCATGGCTAAGTACTACAAAGCTGGCGCCAACAGCAGAGAGGCCTGACTGAGTGAAAAGTTTATTCAAAGAAAAAACTTTTTATTAGATGTTCCAAGGCGGTATCGAACCCACGACCTCTTGCACAGCGGTCGCGCACACTAGCCGCTGAGCCACCCGGACTCCCGGCTTTATGACTTGTACCACTTATGGTCGCGATTCTAAAACTCAAATCCAGGGATTAATACCAAGGCGAATTTCCGATCCGTCTTGACCCAAAATAAGTTACAGCTATGTAAATAACATTACTCCATTTATATTTGTTTTGGTTCACGTAACAATGGTGTGGAGGTTAAGGCTTGAGACTGAATGTCAACAAAACCTGAGTTAAAAACTCCGTAGGGCATATCAAAATATGCTGCTTTTTACTTTGAACCAAAGGTACACAGAGTATATTGTGCAAATGTATGTATGCGTATCGATATATCAATGTCCGGCTGTCTGTCGTCTGGGCGTATGAACAAACTGATTTCAGAGATGGTAAGACATTTACATATTTAGTATTGTGTCTGGTTGTGATGCAGCCGGTAGTGTGTGTGACTGCTGTGCAACAGCTTATGAAAATAGTTTTTTCTTAAAAAACTTAAACACCGGTTACTGTCACTTGCTGTTGGCGCCAGCTTTAAAGTAACTAGCCATGAGAAGCTTCTCACAACTTTGCCTTTAAGCTGTAGGTTCCTTTCTCTTGTGTAAAAATTATAAGCGCACAAGCGAAGAGATTAAGAAGAGCTCGGCTTTACTCTTTGGGCTGTGTTAAGTTCTACTCTGTATCAAAGGTACACAGAGTATATTAGGTTTGTGCAAAATTAAGCAACAGACAGAAGGAAGCATCTCTGACCCTTTTAAGCAAATATATATTTTAGCTTTAACGGTGCGTCCATTTAGCCATGTCCGTCTGTCCGTATGAACAATCAGATCTCAGAGATGGTAAGAGATAGAGGATCGACATGTATTGGACAAAAACTTCTTATACTAGCCTGACCCGGCGTCGCCCGGGTTCTTATGATTCTTAAGAGAGCGAATATATTCAATCTAGTGCAGGCTGCATGTCGGTATAAACATTTTGGACCGTGCGATCTTTTTCTCTATATACACGTCTTCATGATAATCTAAAATCGTGACTTTTTTTCAAATTGTGACTTTTTTGACCGTTTGATTAAAACCTCTTGTTTACCCGTCTACAATTGCCGTCTAACAAATCTTCACAATAATCCAGGCTCAAATCAAAAATTTGCAAGTTACGCAACAGCTTCCATTTATTATCAAATTTTTATCACGCCTCCTCCCGCTTCCGCAATTTGGAAAAAAACATAATATCTCCCTCAGTTTTTTAGATAGAAGGTTCGTACCTTTTTGACATATTTAACAATTATTATTATTGATCGATCCGCTAAAGGATTGGTAACGATCGGATGAACGAAAGTCAAGTTATAAGGAAATCAAACAATTATGCTGGGCACCACCGACCGCAACGGCGCACAGTGGGGCATCTGCTGGAGCTCTGCCACAAAAATCAATTTTTTGACTGAAGCGCTTGACGAAAGAAGTTAACTTTTTCGATAAAGTTATGTTCCAAACTAACCGATCCGAATTTATTTGGAGATCGTGTAACAAATGTGGGAGATATAGCTTCTCAAAGTGTTCCTTTTTTCATGTAAGGAAATGTGCAGGTTTGCAATAAACACAAAGTTTCAAATTAAATTGTCGGCAAACTATACCATCGATCATTGTCTTTTTGGCCTTTTATCAAAAGTATGTTTGTTCTTAATAAAAGAAAATAAAAAAACATAAAACGGTGGTTTACTTTTTAAATAGCGCCATTTGGAAAGTACTCCATATTTGACGCATTTTACAACTTTGGTAGGCTCCCACAAAAAAGGTTTCAAAAAGTGTTTGATGTCACTTCTTAGATAGCCTAAAGTTATAAATTGAGTAAAATTGATTGCGTTGGTTTGCGTTTGCGGAAGTTATGTCAATAAAACTGATCTAACCTCGGAAAAAAGCGCGCGTAAAGATGTTACTCAAAAAATTGTTTACTATTAATTCTATCTTGCTACCAATTACTAAGATCAAAATATGCCTGAAAAAAAAAATATTTTTTTGGACTTAAAGTTTTTTCCTCTCAAAAAATTTTATTCTACAAAAAATTAAACAATTAATTTTTTTTTGCTAAATTTGATCAGAATGAGTATTTAAAAAATATATTCTTATAAAAATCCTAAAACTTGACCAAAAAAATCAAAAGTTTGAGATTCACGATTTAATTACGCCCTGATTTATGGGCGTAAGCTTAGGAACTTTACATCAAAAATTTTTTTGAAGTTTGCGGTTATTACGAAAAAAAATTAAATGAATAACTCATATAGTTCAAAAGTTATGATTTTTGCAACGTGTTGTGGGAAAACGCCCCACTGTGCGGCGATGGGCAGCACTTCACACACCTTAACACCTTGGGACTGGCGCAATAATTTGTAAGTATACTATACTTGTAACGCTACACGCAAACATAAACTTTGAGAGGTACAGAGTATTTTGTAGTCGGGCTTAATTGTTGTATTAAATAGTTAATAGAAGAAATTAAAAATTTAATTTTTGTTGTTGTTGAGTGCCCTTCACAGTAGGGCAAAAAAAAAGTAGGTCCAATGGTTAGAGTGTTTTCTCAGAAATGGATTATCTGATGAAATAGCTTATGGATGAAATAAAAAAGGATTTGCTCAGAATTGATATGGTTTTATTTTAAATGATTTTCGTATAATTCGGCGCCGAAGTTAACTTTCCCCTATTTTTATACCCGTTACTCGTAGAATAAAAGGGTATACTGAAGTCGTGCAAGTGTATGTAACAGGCAGAAGGAAGCATCTCCGACCCCATAAAGTATATATATTCTTAATCAGCATCAACAGCCGAGTCGATATAGCCTTGTCCGTCTGTCTGTATGAACAACTAGATCTCGGAGACTAGAAGAGCTAGAGCCACCAAATTTTATAAGTGGTCTCCTATTGTCCCTACGCAGATCAAGTTTATTTCAAACTAGCTGAATACCCGGCGTCGCCCGGGTTCTTATGATTCTTAAGAGAACGATTATATTCAATCTAGTGCAGGCTGCATGTCGGTATAAACATTTTGGACCGTGCGATCTTTTTCTCTATATACACGTCTTCATGATAATCTAAAATCGTGACTTTTTTTTAAACTGTGACTTTTTTGACCGTTTGATTAAAACCTCCTGTTTACCCGTCTACAATTGCCGTCTATCAAATCTTCACAATAATCCAGGCTCAAATCAAAAATTTGCAAGTTACGCAACAGCTTCCATTTACCAACGCCGGCCTTGTAATATAAGCGCTAAGCGCTTTCATAAATTCTCATAAGGTTATTTTGCAAATTTCGCGATTTTTAGACCTTAGAAACCTTCGCGGGCAAGCGTTGCCCAAAGTTTTATGGCAATCCGATGAACGGTATAGTTTTTGAAATTTCGTGGTTTTTTGACCATTTCCGGCCCATTTCTTCATTTAAGATACCTTTGCGGGCAAGCGTACAACCATTCCTCAAAGCTTCATCAAAATCAAACATTTTGTAAATTTAGCGGTTCTTGGACCATTTTCCGCCCATATCTTCCACTTTGAAAACTTTTCGGGCAAGCGTCGAACATTTCCTCAATGTTAACTGCAAATTTTGCAATTTTTTCGGTTTTTTTTACCATTTTCTGAAAATTTCTTCAACTTAGAAACCGTTCAATTCATTCCCCAAAGTTTGATTGCAATCGGATGAACGGTATAATTTTGTGAATTTGGCCATTTTTGGCTTTGGAAACCTTCGCGGCCAAGGGTCTAACCATTGACCAAAATTTCATCGCAATCGGATGAATGGTATAGTTTTTGAATTATCGCGGTTCTTGGACTATTTCCCACCCATTTCTTCGAATCAGAATCCTTCACACGCAGCGTCCAATCAATCTCCAAAGTTTTATAACAAACGAACATTTGGCAAATTTTCGCAGTTTCCTCTACTTGGAAACCTTCCCGGGCAAGCGTCGAACCATTCCCCAATGTTTTACCAAAACTGTAAATTTTGTAATTTTCGCGGTTTTTGGTCCATTTTCCGCAAATTTCTTCAACTAAGAAACCTTCTTTGGCAAGCGTTCAACCATTCCCAAAAGTTTTATGGCAATCGGATAAACGGTATAATTTTGTTATTTTCGAGGTTTTTGGTCCATTTTCCGCCAATTTTTTCAACTTAGAAACCTTCCCGGGCAAGCGTTCAACCATTCTCCAAAGTTCCATCTCAATCGAAGCTTTAGCCAATTTCGCGGTTTTTGAATCATTTTCCGCAGATTTCATCTACTTGGAAACCTTCCCGGGCAAGCGTCGAACCATTCCCTTTGCCGAAACCATAAATTTTGCAATTTTCGCGGTTTTTGGACAATTTTCCGCAAATTTCTTCTACTTAGAAACCTTCCCTGGTAAGCGTTCAGCCATTCCCCAATGATATATTGCAATCGGATGAACGGTATAATTTTGCAAATTTCGCGGTTTTTGGACCATTTCACAGACATGAGACATAGCCATGAGACACACTTTCCCGATCGACATGAACATACTGTGAAAAATTCGTGAAGATCGGTTCAGCGGCTTAGACGCCCATAAGGGACAAACATACAAACATACTTTCACTTTTATATAGATGTATAGATTGAGATTGAGCAATTGAACGAAAAACAGAGAAAAATAGCTAAAATTTAAAATAATATTAGTCTGGCCGAAAAACGGCTAAAATACAAACACAATGATCCCAAGCTAAAAGTGTCAGCACTAACGTGCTACGAATTGTGTAACCTAACTTAGTGACGTATAGAAATGTTTACTTACGTCGCTAACTAAACCCAAAAAATAATTAAATGATAAATTATTGGTTAGTTTTCTTTTTTTAAACAGGATGTGTGGGCACTCCTTGTGTCGCACTGTTGCACTGCTCTTCGCTTAGTGTGTGGGATGTTGAGGCACTGAGTGGGCGGGCGCGGGTGCTCTTGTGTCTGCTTGACGGCCACCAATGGGGGTTGAATCTGCAGGCCAGAGAACAGCTCACGATTCAGCGGCAAAAAGGTGCTCCTTGGCTCGGATGCCACTGAGAAGATATTTGGCACAGCTGTCATTATACGTCAATTAAATAGCTGTCATTTGCGTTTTGTTATTCCAAGTCTGATTCTTTTTTGTTATACCACGTTTTATAGTGACTGACGTTTCATGTCAAGTCACACGGGAACGCTGTCGAACGGGATAAAAAGTATCTTATGACCGTCTCCTGGCTCTAAGCTACCTCCCTACCAATTTTCACCCAAATCTGTTCTGCCGTTCTTGAGTTAAAAGTTTGTCTGAGAACTGGTTCACTCTAAGAGACCAGCTAAAAGTTTTAGCAACCATTTAGCTAACTTTTAAAATGTAGTTGACACCCAGCTAAATCGAATTAGCTTATCTGAGTACTATGCTTTATGCAAGTCGATGATGTCGATAAAATTTCCATTCAGAAACAAAAAACATTTACATTAATTCTACATATACAGGGTGTTAAGAAACTTTTCGTCAGAACTTTAATACATGATAGCTGTTATCAACAAAAATCTTTTTTTCTTTTACACCATGGGTCTAAGTCGCACCGCTATCGATTTACAACGAGTACTCGACGTAAGAGAATTTCATAGCAATACAAATTATTACTCCCAATATCACACTCCAAACTTTCCCAAAATTTGGAAACTGTCAATTAAATTCTATAAAATGAATTTTTTGAAAACTATTTCACAGAAATTTTCATTTAGAATATAAAACTGCATCAAAACTGCATATTATTTTTAGACGTAATAACTTGGAAACGAAGCTACTTAGAGCTATGTGGTAAATGAAAAAAATATTTATATTGATAACAGCTATCAAGTCTTAAAGTTCTGACGAAAAGTTTCTGGACACCCTGTATACAGCACAAATACGTATTCCTAACGAAAGAAATTTAAGTAAAAACTACTTAGAGCGATGCTACAATCAATCGCTTGAATACAAACGAGGTTTGTTCAAAAATAATCCCAAACACAATTTTTTCTCTCAATCTCTTGTCTTGCGTGCTTTCGTACAAGAGGCAAGGGACCAACAGTTTAGCGCTGAATCCGAACGGCAAAGTTTGAGAAGAATTTTTATGGCTTTTTTATGGCATTTTTATGGGAATGAATCTTTTCGAATCCTTATCGAATTTTAATTCAGCCATAAGGCAGCCACTGATTCGGAATTGCGGAATTACATGCAATTTCTGAGGTAGAAACTTAAAAAAAATGATTTTAAATCAAATTGAAGGATCGATATATCTATAGATACTTCAAAATCTCCACAATATTTGACATGTTAAGGGGAGGTTCTTTTGGATTTTTCCGAAAATTGAGCAAACTTTGAGCATGGATTGCGGGAAAATGAAAAGACATACCATCTTATGCTTTTGAACTTTTGATTCGTTGTTTATTAACGATTAAAAAAAATATTCAATATCTAGGAAATTCAAAATGGCGGCTTCAAAATGGCGGATCTCGTCGACCTCTATTTTTCTGCTTTGTCTAGTGTCGGGCCGCTGGTAGTGAACTGAAATTAGAAATGTATATAATTTATTGAAATTGATGAAATTTCCTATGTCTTATACCTAACGACAATTAATTTTGGTCAAAATAAACCAATTTCATGGACGTTTAAAAAAAAAAATTGACATTTTTTCCCCTTTTTTTCACTTCGATCTCGTTTAAAAATTATAAATAAACAATTTTTTATGCCAATTTTAGGTATAAGACATACAAAAAAGTATATACTTTCAAACATTTTTTGAATAAAGGAAATCGGATCAATAGAACGAGCCCTGTGCGCGACAAGAGGTTTGAAAACATGGTTCCGAGAAAAACGCGAAATACACGAGCGCGAAAACAACAAATAATAAGGTTATGTCGACTTTTTGCCGTATCGCTTACTTTTCGTATGTGCTGCCACCTACAGTACACATTACTAAACGTTAAGGTAAGTTGCTTTACCAACTGTTATTCGTTTCGGGACATAAGGCATCATCTAGAGCCGCGCGGTGAATCGGCGCGCTGAGCGTGCCACAGCGCGCGTGACATGGGTATGTTTGACACGCTCTATCTCAAGAAATACGCGTCGTATCGAAATATCCCTTGGCACGTATATTCTACACATATAAAACTTTCATTTTATTAAAAAAAAAAAAAAAGATTTTTTCAAAAAAATCCAAAAGAACCTCCCCTTAAAATAAAAATATTTGTAAAATGCAAAGAATCACCGTTGCTAAGAAAATTGGCATTTACTTTTCATCTCACTGACTCTTAGGCAAAACTTTTGAAACCGAATAACTACCAGCTACCATGATCTGATCGAAATCGAAAACGGGAACAGGCCTGTTTATTTCGCGTTGCGGTAAATGGTGTGGAAATCTATTGAAAGCAATACTGCCTTAATCCACATTCTGCATTTATGCAAACAGTTACATTAATCATGGTGAAAGAATAACTCCTAAACTTAGTACAGTATTTTTTTCGACATATTTAACATATTTTTCGACATATTAACATATTTTTCGACATATTTGGCATAAAAAAAATGCATATTTCTGATATGTCGTGTTTATTCGATCAGCAAATAATTATTAAGCCTAAATGTAAAATTTGACCTTTTTCAGTGCAGAAATGAAGAAAAACATAAAATCCGGGGTCTAGTTATCTGTTATGGTTTTAAAAACATCCTCTAAAGATTTTTTTGTGCACGTAGGTCGTATTGTCGTATTTGAAAAAAAATTCGTTTTCTAATTTTTTTTTGCAAATCAACTGTTGTTTCCGAAAAAACATTAAAAAATCTTAAAAAAGTTAATATACATAAGTTTTTAATCTAAAACTATGACAAAATTTCAAAATCAAAATTGTGTATTTCCTTACGATTTCCTACGATATTACGTTTTTTACCACGTTTTTACCATCTTTTACCCAAATTTCTCAGGAGCTATGGAACCGATTTTGATAATTTTTTTTCTGTTCATGTTTTTTTCAAACTTTCGATAGTAAGATAGTTTTCGTTAGTTTGTTTTTTATACAAATTTGCCAAAATATACAAAAATATCCAGTTTTAAATTAAAAAAGGAAACTTATATTCCCATAAACGATATATTTAACTTACATGGGATTTGTAATGCCAAAAACTCATTTTTTAAGGGGGTATTCTAGGCTAGAGGGACCAATTCTAGGCGTTTTTTAAAATTCCATAAAAAAAACTAAAAATATTTGTACAATAATTTTTTCTCTTAAATGTTTGTTAATATTTGAACAACAAAAAAAAAAATAAAAATGGAAAAAATTAAAATCTAGTCATCCGAAAAAAGAATGGAAACAAGATTCTTAATTGGTAAGAATGTCGCTATAGCCCACACAAAAAAAAAAAATTTTTTTTGCAAAATGGTGGCGGTTTGAAAAAAATCTTTTTTTTTTTGCCATTTTCTTAAAGTTCTTAATTTTTTAAATTACTAAAAATTACAAAATTTTTAAATAATAATAGCTCGGGCCATAAGGGTACATTGGAACTTGAGAAATCATGTCAAACGTGAAGGAAAAAAAAATTTCTAGAAAAACGCGATAATAGTTTTAGCAGCACTGTAAATTTACTTGAAGCGTCTTTACAAATGTGCGTATATCTTCGAAAATAATTGCCGGATTGACTTGAAATTTTCTTTGTGTACTTAAATATATGTGGATTACTAAAATAAAATAAAAAAATTGTTTTTTTTTTTTTCAATGTTCTAGACTAGAATACCCCCTTAAACAATACAATATGTTTAGAATATTTTCCCAAAGTTTCAAGTCAATCGGAATAAAAGTCTATGAGGGAGGTCAATTACTTAAAACTTCGATTGGGATTTTCTCAAATCAAATCACTAATTTCAACTAATTTAGTTGCTACACATCTATTATCTCTGGAAACCAGCCCCAAATTCTTGAATATTCAAAATTTTAGGATGAAAGTTTGACCAAAAATGATTTAATTTTGCTCTTTCTTATGCAAAGTTTCTAATATAACTTTTAATAACTTCGAATCCACCATCGGATTAAAAAGTGTGTAGGAATACGGAATTCATTTACCCTTTAAGTACAATCTTTTCATCTTTAAATCAATAAACCAAAACTAAAAATTTACAATATTTTCTAGAGTTACTTTTCTTCCGAACCAAGAAACTAGCTTCTTCGCGATTTTTTTTAAAAACAGCTCCACCAATTTTTCTTTGGAATTAATTTTTGAACTTAGCGGGCGGTTTGACATATTAAATGACTCCCAAATGGTCGGAATCCAAAATTATGTAATCTAGTGTAATTATATTTAATACAAATTTGAGAAATATGCTTTTTTTCGACCGTCCGTTTAATGGAAAGTAAATGTTCCAAGCTTTTAAAATGTTTAAGTCCAATTTTCCTTATTAGAATTAGATATTAGAATACATTAAAGAAGTTAAACACACCTCTTTCGGCTACAGTTAGAATCTACGAGTTTTTCTTAATGTTTAAAGCATTAATAAAAACAATCGAAAACTATCGATAGTGTTAGGCCACCATCGATGGCGTCTCGATAGTGTCAAGCCATCGATAGTGGCGATAGTGCAATTCATAGTTTTCCACCTCTACTCGAAACCACTTTTTTGAAAATGTTTCACACGATAAGAAGAGTAACTGTTAACCGATTTTCAAATCTTTTTTTTTTTAATTAGTCCTAATACCCACCATTATGGAATCTTTTAGAATATTCGGTATATAAATAACGGAGTTAGGACCAAAGAAATAAACCCCGTTTTCATTTTTATTTCGCATAATCCGTTCTCAACAAACCATGGGCCTATGTTTTAAATTTTTGTCCGACTTTGAAAAGAAATACAACAACAACCGCAGCAGCAGAAACAACAACAAACATTTTTAAGTTTAATTTAACCGAATAAAGAAAACCGATTGGTAATATCACTTTTAGTTTTTGTGTAATTGAATTTTTTGTAAATTCTTAAAAAAATGACACCTGAAGGTTTACGGGTACACTACCCTTAAATTAAATTTGAAATTTGCTATTTTTGCAACAAAATGATGCATGTGCTTTTCTTCAAATGTCAAATAATTAACACACAAGAAGCAAAGTAGCTCAAGCCCATGATACAATAATTACAAGGTAGCAGCTTCGATATCCTCAGTAGGCTTTGGTTAGATGATTCAAAAGTGTAGTCCGGTACATGGTATAATTAATAATGTAGTCATCAGAAATTCACCATGCTATAGTGGTACCAGTTGATATAAACATGTGAGCACGATGACATTCTTTTTGCTACTGAGTGTTTTCACCATTCAACTGGTACGACAAAAAGAGGCTGCCTACTTTAATGACTTAACCTTATATTATTAAACCGTGGTCTGGTATATCGAGCTGACATGTTCGCATTCGATATCCTGGTGTGGGCAGTAGGTTAGGTAAGGTTGAGACGGCTGAGAGCGACCAGTCGCTCTCCCAAATAAATACTAAACCACTGTGTGGACAGAATGAACTTTAGTAGAGTAGGAGAGGTTGACCTAGTGTCCTAAGTCTCCTTCTACTTAGAGCGGGGCAATGGCAGAGAAGGTGTTGAACTGTTTCCTCCTCTTCTTCTTACCTGCAGCTTCTGCAGAAATCATGGTGAGTGACGCCTAGGCGTGCAGCGTGCCTGCCGATATGTGTTCCCTTCTGTGGCGTAAAAGCGTGGTGGTACGCTTTAGGTTTAGTGAGTTCGCTCTCTCTAAAGTCTCTCTAAAAATACATTTTCTTATAACTCAGCCATACAACTAGTTGAATACCAAAAAAACACACATACACTGCTAGACAAAATGGATGTCAATCTTCAACAATTTCACCAAGTTGGTTTCTAAAGTATTTTAGCCCGCTGAGCACGAAAATCGACATGAAATACAAATCTGTGGAATAGTTATCAAGATATTATCGATAACACGTTTTTTCGATTATTTCAAAAGTTGCGTTCTCTTGAATACTCATAACTTTTTTGTTTCTACACCGATTGAAAAGTTATAATTTAATTCCAAATTCAAAAGAAGCAACCATCGGTGAATCGGTGCAAAAACAAAAAAGCTATGTGAGTTTAAGTGGAGGCATCTTTTGAAAAAATTAAAAAAAAAACTGATTATCGATAACTATTCTTCAGATTTTTTTTCATTTCGATTTTCATGCTCAGCGGGCCAAAATACTTTAAAACAAAAAAAGTCTATAGAACCTGAATATAGAACCTCTGTACCTGTGAAGTGCTGCCCATCACCGTTGCGACCGGTGCTGCCCATAATTGTTTGTTTTCCTTATATCTCGAATATCGTTCGTCCGATCTTTAAAATCAGCGGATCGATAAAGAATCTCGAATACTAAATATGTACAGAAGGTTCGAACCTACTATCTATAAAACTGTGGGAGACATGACGATTTTTCGATATTGCGGGGGCGGGAGGTGGCGTGGCCAAAGTTGAAAGTAAATTTGATCTGCCTGCAAGTATAAGAAACATATGTTCCATACATGTCAAACCTCTATCTCTTATCATCTCTGAGATCTGTTTATTCATACGGACAGACAGAAAGACGGGCGGACAGACGGACACTTTTGCACAAACTTAATATACTCTGTGTACCTCTGGCACAGAGTATAAAAATTGGTTGGGGGCAACTCGACTTCCATTTTGCGTACCTTTGGTATAAAGATTAATAAAGAGGTTAATTACTTTTATCAGGTATAAAACCATTAATACTAGTCGGGCAAAAATGTTAAACCTCATTTTGGAAAGGTAAAAGATTTCATAGAATACGATAATTTAAAAACAATTTGGATATTTTAAATTTTTGGATTTGTTTCAAATAGTTTTGTGGCTTAGTATTATGAATATATTTCCAACTTTAGGGCTCGCGAACGACCTCTAAAAATTCATCATTCTGCGTGAAACTTTATATTTTTTAGTTTAACATCAAATCGAATGATTTTGGGCTGTGAGAGCTAAAAAAAACACTTTTACATAAGAGGGCCACCTTAATGTACATAGTATATAATAATAGTATGAATGCTGCAGTTGCAGATGAAAGCTGCGCTGCCACTACGTTGCTGCAGCGAACATTTTCTTGATCATAACTTGGCAACCGTTTATCCGATCTTTACCAATTCTTTGGAGGGTCGATAAATAATCCTCTTAACTAAATATGTTCAGAGGGTCTTCTATCTATAAAACTGTGGAAGATATAATGTTTTTAACGAATTCCGGGGGCGTGGCTAAAAATTTAAAATAAACATGATCTGCCAGCATGTATCCCTTCAGTACCAACATGAAATTTAAATATTTTTTTTTAAATTTTATATGTCACAGTTGACATATTTTTTTATGATTTAATTCTTTTTCCGAGAAAAAAACCAATGGAAACCCAAAAAAAAAATACAGCTGCATTACGAATTTTCCGAAAATTGATGATGCAAAACCGTCTAACCGTCTCTGAGGTCTGTTTGTTCATTCGGACAGACAGACGGACATGGCTACATCGACTCGGGTGTTGATGCTGATCAAGAAAATATATAGTTTATAGGGTCGGAGACGCTTCCTTCTGCCCGTTTATGAGTTTACAGAGTATAAAATTAGCAATCTTTGTACGTTTTACCCCAAGAATTTAACTGCAATAACATTTCGAGGTTCTTAAATCAATCCAACAGGAAAACAAAACTAGATGTATTTGGTCTAATTAAGGTGGACGCGACTCAAAACGGTCAAAGGTTTTGATTTCGAACGACTATTTTTTGCTGTAATACTTATAACAAGTTTATTTAACTTTAAACGCATTTATGATACTAATACCAAATCACATGTTATTCTCTTTTCAAGTAAAAAGTATATTTAACCGGTTTGAAACAGTAAATCGAAATGATTAATTTGTAGCCAGTCCGAAATTAAAACAAAAAACCGTTACTGAATCAATTAGATTTTAATGACCATAAGCAAAACCGACATTTCTTTCGGTTCTATAGATAATTATAAAATAATAGAAAAATTGAATTTTTGAAGATGATTAAGCATGATAAGGTTGTTGTGTACAAACAAGTAAAGACAAGTAAAATTTGTATTACATTAATATTTCTAATTTGAGTCATAACATACAAATCTTTTTTAATTTAATTTTTAGGTTTTCATTTTTATTTTGTTTGTTTTTTGATTAAAACTTACTAGGCCTAAAATTAATTTGATTAAGATTTGTTTGAAAACTTCTAATTGTTTTAATATAGTGCTGTAAGCACATGCAAATGAGATTGATATTTGTTTATGCATTCGTCGTGAGCCTTATACATATAATTTAAAACCTTTTTTGGGGATCAATTAGACAGAGCACTTTTAAGTGTATAAACTTCAAAGTAGCTTTTCCTTCATGTTTATAAAAAACTCTTTTTAGTTCTTTCGTTTTACAGTGATTTATTTAAATTATTTCAGAAGCATTCAAGTTTAAATAAAAAGTTTAGTTGACAACCCTGTTTGCTTGAATTACAAATCATAACTGTATACAGAAAAATAGAGCTAACTCAATAATCGTCATGTATACAGACATTTTTTGCGCATGCGCTTAAGCCATTTGTTTTGTCCTTTGGTACACATCACGGTTAAAATATAAGAGGAAATATTTAATAAAAATTTTCTTACGTATTAAATAAATTTTCTTATTGGGTCCCGCGCTTATTTGATACAAATATTGGGCAACAATTAATTACATATCGTAAAAATAATGCAATAAAATTTGTCTACAAAAAATATTAGACTAAATGTGTAATTTCAAGTCTTTGCACCAGAAGTTATAAGGAAAAAAATCTACACAACAATAAGAAACCCTTAATTTATAGTAAAGTAGTAAAAAGTGAATCCGATATGGGCTGCTTAAGTAGTAAAGACCGTTTAACTAAAGAAGATATGGAGTTCTTGAAAACCCACACCCGATACGATGAAGCTACTATTAAAGAATGGTACAAAGGTTTTAAGGTGAGCAACTCGTTAACTTTTTTAATAAAACCATCTTTAATCTGATATTTCTACGTTATATCTTTTTGTATAGCAAGACTGCCCCAATGGGCGTTTGACACCAGCTAAATTTGTTGATATGTATAAAATGTTTTTCCCATCTGGAAATGCGGAGGAATTTTGCGACCATGTTTTTCGCACATTCGACATGGATAAAAATGGATACATTGATTTTAAGGTAATTTGTTGATACTTTGTGCATGACATTCTGTTTTTATTTGCTCACAATTGATTAATTGTTTGAAGCAAAATAAAAAAAAATTTTCAATCGAGTTATTTAATTAGTCAAATGATTATAGCCTCTAATAAGATATATTTTCGTGGCGGGGTGGAGCTTAACAGCGGTATAATAAGACAACATTGACACTTGGACTTCTAAATAAAGTAGACCATTAGGACGCGCCATAACAATGGAGAAAATATAAGTGCTCCTATATGTAAAAAGAGTGTAATGAGTTTGTGCATATATATGTAACAGCCAGAAGGAAACATCTCTGACTCTATAAGGAGGAATTCGAACCCTTAACCCTCCGTTTGACTGATGGGTCCTGCCAGGCCTTTTTGACTTACAAACTTCCAATTATGCTACGAGCTTATAATTTCTTGACTTTTTCTACAATTTTATTTTTATTTGTTTTGTGTCTATAGATAAAAATCAGGCAATTAAATTAAATTATACTTCGAAACTTATGTTTCGGTAAAACGTTATGTTATGGTTACACTTTATTTAAAAATTCGGTTCTTTATTAGTACTTGGATTTTTATTTAGGTATCCATCCGATTTTTTAGCGGAGATTAAAAAGCTTCACCTCTGAGAATAAACGTTTCACGCAAACTTGGGAAGCTGGAACAGCAAGAAGGACTTTTCATACAATTCTAACAACTTTGTCGAATTTTCTGACCGCCACACATTGGGTCCACTAGAGCAAATGTCGCGACTAAATTGTTTTTTTTATATCCTTGCATTGAAAGAAGCATCTCCGACCACATAATTAATATATATTCTTAATCAGCACGACGAGCTGAGTTGATTTAGCCCTGTCCGTCCGTCCGTCCGTCTGTCTGTTTCTATGCTATCTCCTCCGTCAGTTTTGAAGCTATCCTCACCAAACTTTGCTCGGTCTTTTGGTATAAATACGCTGCACATATGTCGTAACCGGCCGGATCGGATGACTATAGTATACTAGTTTTAGCGAGAAAAACTTTTCGTTTTCAATTGAAACGCCTCCAAACTTCGTATTTCTTAGTTTGCTATGCTTTTCCATGACTTAACCAAATTTGGTCGAAATCGGACATCTTTATAGTATAACTGTCATAGAAAAGTATTATCTCAATAGGAGTCTTAGAAAAACTTTTTTGTTTTCAATGGAAATTGGCTTGTATTTGTTTTATATGCTCCCACACGATTCTACAAAGTTTGGTCAAAATCGGATGACTATAGCATATAGCTGCAGTGTGAATGATCCGTCGAAAAACTGTTTTTAATGCTCCAACACAATTTCACAAAGATTGGTCAAAATAGGATGACTATAGCATATAGCTGCCATAGGAACGATAGGTCGAACAACTAGTTCTTATGAGAAAAACTTTATTGTTTTAAAAGAAAACGTCCTTATCATTTTCATACACTTACTTCAGATACTTTTACACAATTCTACAAAGTTTGGTCGAAATCGGATGCCTACAGCATATAGCTCCCATAGGAACGATCGGTCGAAAAACAGGTTCTAGTGAGATAACCTTTTTTGTTTTTAATGAAAACGTCCTTATCATTGGCATACACTTATTTTATATACTTTTACACAATTCTACAAAGTTTGGTCGAAATCGGATGACTATTGCATAAAGCTCCCATAGGAACGATCGGTCGAAAAACTAGTTCGAGTGAGGAACACTTTTTTGTTTTTAATGAAAACGTTCATTTTATTGGCATATTCTTATTTTATATACTTAAACACATTTCTACAAAGTTTTATAAAAATCGGATGACTAAATCATATAGCTGCAGCAGTATGAATGATCGGTCGAAAATAAAGTTCTAGTGAGAAAATCTTTTTTGTTTTAATTGGGATCGCCTCCAAATTTCACAAACAGTTTGTAATGCATTTCCATGATTGCACTAAGTTTAGTCGAAATCGGACATCGTATAGTATAGCTCCCAAAAAAGTAAGGTCCGAAAAGTAGTCTTATTTAGAAAACCAAACTGCAAGGGTACTCACAACTTCGGCCGAGCCGAAGTTAACTTTCTCCTATTTTTTTATCCGATTTCGATCTTCAATCGGACAGCAATTTTTCTATATTTTTAAGCTTTGTTTAACCATATTATTTGATATGACATATTCATATGTAATATTTAAATACTGGATTAAATGAAAATAAATGGATTAAAAAAGTAAGTAAGAGCTTTGTAGATTAAAATTGTAGAAATGATGACATCTCCGGCTGCTGTCGATGTACACAAACACGTTCGTTTCGTTTCGTTTTTACTTTTTGAAATCGTTCGGTATTCGGCCTGATAAATAAAATCTAAGAATACAAACTAAAATAATTTTTAAACTAAAAAATTTATTTTTCCTATCTATTAATAATTCCTTTGTTTGTCTTGTGAGATGATCAGTTCCTTTAGACTTGAATTGCGTTGCGTTCCCAATAGTCTTAATAGTATACGGCAGGTCATTCCAATAGCGAGCAGATTGAATAAAAAAGTTTTTTTCTAAGTTGGCCAAGCTTACACGCTGACAAACTATATTATATGTTCGTATAGACACAGCAATTTAAATATTTTGAAGGAGATATTGCGGCTCTTTAGTTATTAAACTCCTGTGAAGCAATAACATTATACAAAGTCTGATCCACGACACTAAGTCAAGGCAAAGAATTTGTTTAGCACTGTCCTCTCTGCTAACAAGATTCAATACATATCTTTCGGTGGAGTTAAATGTTACCCTCATACTGTTTGCGTCACTACTACCAAATATTTCCATGCCATAGAATAGAGTCGGGATGAATGTCTACATGTCGTATTAGCGACTAAAAGCCTGAGATGAAGAGGGATATGATTTTAAGTTAGCGACAACTGCCTAACCAGCCCGAATGTGTGACGGTTCACTCTAATGTTTTCCGATCAGGTCCACCTAACATAGCTAAATTTGACTTGCTCCACCTTAACAGCTGAAAATGACTTTGTCCACCCTAATTTGGTCTCACTGAAGTCAGTTGCGTTTGCATTGTGTGCTGTGCTTTAGGCCCCCTTCCGCCCTCACAATAAGAATTGTTAAATAACTTCTAAAATTGTAAATATATCAAGCTCATATTTTGCAGTGTAGTGCATGTGCCCAATATCTACAGTCTCTGAAAGTTTCATAAAGAGGAGTTATAAAAAATGTTGCATACTTTTTGGCACCACATGCTCTGTTTGTTTACATAATGTTGAAATGTTTTTATAAATGTAAATGCTCTATTAACTAACATAAGGAATAGTTATACAACATTAATTTCCCTTCCATGTGGTTCAGCAGTTATTTGGCAAAGATACCGCAAATCAGGCGGTGCTTGTTAAAGTCTAGAATGCCAGCGAATTGCCCACGTGTCCAAAAGGTATTACAAAACCAAATTGAATTTAAAACCACAGAGCGTGTTCACAGAGTAAAGTCACCCACGAGTAAATAGAAACGGTGTGTTTAAAGTGCCCAGGCAGGTATGTTTGCAAAGTGATCAGTGACCAGGTGAATAGATTATTCCATTTGTTTCCCAGGGGAGTGCTCCAGTGCCCTAAGTGCTGCGGCCCGGCCATCCCAAGTTGTACGCACTTGCTTTCAGAGGAACCCCAGGGAGAGATTGGCAGGAAAGATGTGTCTATTAATGTTGAACTCTCGGCGCTAGACATTTTCATTTGCCTTACGGGCATTCGTCTTAACTGGACCAGCCAAGAGTACGTTGTCGCAGGGATGTGCACGATGACCACATTGAAAAACGCTAAGTACACAAATGAGTTAAAGGTTGCCAGAAGGAAAAAAACGAATTTTTTTTAACCTTAGAGTGCTTGTAGTGGACTTGGATCCATTGAAATCATTATATTGAAATGAATTAGTCGTTAATTTTGAAAATACCTTATATTAAGTTATTTCTAATATTAATTTATATTCAGCCTTAATTTAGATTTTCTGGCTGCAGCAGACAGGTAATAAGTAGTGAGGGTCAGTATCAAGCTCTATAATAATTCTTACCTTTTGTTAAATGGATTACTTTAACATGAAATACATTGTGAAAATGAAGTTTAATCAGTAAATAAATTTTTTGAGAAGCTCAAAGAGTAAGTTGTGTTAGGGAAGTTGGGTCAGCATAATCCTAGATTAACGGAATGTTGACAAGCTTGGGTGGGATAAGAAATGGGCAACCACACCAGTCCCATTAGGGTAATATTTGAATTCCAAAGAACATCTCAAGCGGCTTGATCAGCACATTCTCTCGTAATTGGCAGCAGTCTTAGTACTAGCAATTCCCCCAACAATATAAGTTACTTCAAATAGTAACAGTACATTGTAAAATTTAGCCTTAAGGTATCTAAATAAATGAAACAAAATAAAAATAAAAAAAAAGTAGTAGCAAAAAACCCTCACTTCCGGCGAGCCCTAGTCCAAGACCCCCAACAGTGCTGATACTTTAGCAGCTAGGAGTAGACAAGCGAACAGCAGAGGCACTCCCAGTCAAGCTATCATTACAAATGATTTCCCGGACGCTTTTGTAATGTGGGTGCTCCACGTTAGGGTATTATTAATTTAAATTCCCAGGTTAGTGGTATTCTCAGTATATTCCAGCGAAGCATTGTTTAAAGTCAGCTAAGGCAAATCGCTGATATTAAGGACCTTCTTATAAATTACTAAACATTTCGACTTTATAGGATTTGGCGCCAAACCATTTGCGTTTGCCCACTCTCTAATTTTCATAAGATCCCTATTACAGATACTAACGCACTCATTTATTTCATGTAATAGTCGACTTACATAAAGTTGGACATCATCGGCGTACAAATGGACATCACAGCCTATCAGACAATTAGGAAGGTCATTTATATACACAGAGAAGAGTAATGGACCAAGGACTGAACCTTGAGGGACAGCACGAGTAAGACGTATGAAACCTGACATACAGGACCCTGAAACAACTGCTTGTTTTCTGTCATGCAAATAGGAATTAATAACACGCGTTGCGGAAATTTTGTACAGATTTTTAAGCTTGGTAATTAAGGACCTCTTCTGGTCTAGGCGACTGAAACCTGTTTTTTAAAAACTTGTGGAAAAAAATCGGGAAATGATTTTGTAAATCGGTTTTTTTTTGTATTTGGTTGGACTATTCATTAAAAATAATACAAAACTAAAAATGTTTGAATGCAAGGGTTGTTTCGGCATCCAAAGTAGTGTTTTCTTAAAAAAGATGTTGTTATGGTCAGCTTTTTGGAAATCACCATAATCGGAAAAAAAGAAAAAAATTGAATTTGTAAGAATGGCGGCGATATGAAAATGAGAAATCTATTTTTTACAATTTTTTTTGCAGTCCAACGAACAAAAAAATTGTAACAAAATTTTCTTTTCAATGATCGAGGTTCCGGCCATAGCCACGTTTATTCTGCGTCGATTAAGCCCTACATAATCAAAATCGGTTCAGTAGAACTTGAGAAAAGCTGCGAAAGTTTGCAGTTGCTAGGAAATTTGGGTGTAAGTTAGTTATCCCAATTTTGAAAAATCCTTTTGGGATATTATTTTTGAATACCTAAACTAAAGACAAGAAAGAAAGCCGGACTATAGCATACTCTGTACCTGTGAAGTGCTGCCCATCACCGTTGCGACCGGTGCTGCCCATAATTGTTTGTTTTCCTTATATCTCGAATATCGTTCATCCGATCCGATAAAATTCCTTCAGCGGATCGATAAAGAATCTCGAATATCAAATATGTCCAGAAGGTTCGAAACTTCTATCTTTAAAACTGTGGGAGATATGACGTTTTTTCGATATTGCGGGGGCGGGAGGGGGCGTGGCCAAAATTGAAAATAAACTTGATCTGCCTGCAAGTATAAGAAACATATGTTCCATACATGTCAAACCTCTATCTCTTACCATTTCTGATATCTGTTTGTACTTACGGACAGACGGACACTTTTGCACAATCTTAATATACGAGGTGTGTTCAAAAAGTATCGCGAATTTTGAATTTTCGCGGGTTACGTATATTCGAATTTCGATTTTTTTGTGGCGTTATGTTGCTACTCATGTCTCTCACTTATGCCGACAAGCTCGGCCATTTTGAATGTTCACTTAATTGTTGACAGCTGCTTCGCTTGCACGTGTTTTGGATCGTCTTCGATTTTTACCTCAATTGCGACCAAAAACAGCATCGCATGAACATTGCTAATGAGATGTTAAACTCTGTCCGCGACGACCCAAATTTGATCCAGAGGGTCATAACTGGTGACGAATCGTGGGTTTATGGTTATGACGTGGAAACCAAAGCTCAATCATCTCAATGGAAGCTGCCGCACGAACCAAGACCGATAAAAGCGCGCCAAGCTCGGTCGAATGTGAAAGTTTTGCTGACAGTTTTCTTCGATTGCAGGGGCGTGGTACATCATGAGTTCTTGCCACAGGGAAGAACGGTCAATAAGGAATATTACCTGCAAGTTATGCGCAATTTGCGCGAAGCAATCCGCCAGAAACGCCCGGATTTGTGGAAGAACAAAAATTGGCTTTTGCACCACGATAACGCCCCTGCTCACACATCGTTGCTTGTGCGCGACTTTTTGGCCAAAAACAACACACTAATGATGCCGCAGCCACCGTATTCCCCAGATCTGGCCCCTGTGATTTTTTCTTGTTCCCTAAACTGAAGAGGCCCATGAAAGGACGACGTTACGCTACGCTTGACGAGATAAAGACGGCATCGAAGGAGGAGCTGAACAAGATAAAAAAAAATGATTTTTTGAAGTGCTTCGAAGATTGGAAAAACCGTTGGCACAAGAGTATAATTTCTCATGGGGATTACTTTGAAGGGGACAAAATAGATATTCATGAATAAATAAATAATTTTTGAAAAAACACAAAATTCGCGATACTTTTTGAACACACCTCGTACTCTGTGTACAAAAAATCGAAAAAAAATTTTTTTAGATCAGAAGAAGGCCCTAAGACAATGTGGTCGACTGTATCAAATGCCTTGCTGAAATCCACTAAGGCTAATAACGTGACTTTTTTTATCCACCTGCCTCCGGATATCTTCTACTATTTTTAAGATGGTTGTTGTGCTGCTTCTGAACTTTTGGTA
Source organism: Lordiphosa collinella (assembly GCA_018904265.1). Taxonomy (NCBI): domain Eukaryota; kingdom Metazoa; phylum Arthropoda; class Insecta; order Diptera; family Drosophilidae; genus Lordiphosa; species Lordiphosa collinella. The sequence continues at coordinate 421,351 of JAEIFV010000075.1, forward strand.
ACTTGATTGTAGTTGGCTTAATAACGAAATGGATGAAAGAAATGTCTGAAGTTGTTTAGCCATAAGCTGCTCAAATACTTTTCCAAAAAGGGAGAATTGAAATAGCTCTGAACTCATTTTTGTCTTTTGGAATGGGTATAACTTTTGCATCTTTCCAAAAGTCTGGAAATAAAGAGGTAAAGATGTAGGTGATGTGGTCAAGAAGCATAGGTAATAAAATTTTTAAGGACTTTGGATTTTCTTTATCTAAGCCTTCCTCATTTGATTTCACTTTTAAGACACATTCAACAACTTCCATGAACTTACTCATTTTTCACGTTTTTCAGCGCATATCGTTTTTATACCCTGTTTCTAAAAGGGGGAACATGAAGTTGTTGAAAAGTATGTAACAGGTAGAAGGAAGCATTTGCGACCTTATAAAGTATAAATATTCTTGATCAGCATCAACAGCCGAGTCGATTTCGCCATGTCCGTCCTTCTGTCCGTCCGTCTGTCCATATGAGCGCGTCGATCTCAGAGACTATAAGAGATAGAGCCACAATCTTTTGCATGTAGGTAGGTGTATACTAGATTCTATTCGAGTTTGTTTCAGATTTGGAAAATTCCTCCCCTCCCCCCTTTAAACGCAAAAAACTGTCAGAGACACAATTTTTAAGTTTGACCCTCGACCCTTTATATATATCAAGTAAGGCCCAATATCTATCTATTCTGAAAAGATCAATAAGATCGGACAAAAAACATCGAAGTTATATACTATTCAATTTTGCTTGTGGGAGAGAGGGGGTCTTACATTGTCAGTTCCCAGCAAACTAGCATGCGAGCATTTTGCGAGACTATCGCAGAATGCTCACAAACGAGCTCGCATGTAAGCAAGGAATAAGAGTTCATTTTTATTATCGCAGAGCACTCGCAAGCGAGCCAGCATGCGAGCATTTTGCGTAATTACGAAAAAATATCGAGTTTGGGACCAAAGCGCATTGTAAAAATATTGAGAAAATATACAGGCCAGTTCCGGTTTTCACTTTCACTAAATTTGCTCGAATTCGATTTGGCTACCTGTTCCGGTCTTCACAATTCGATAGATTTACTCGATTTGAATTCACATTGCTTGGAGCCGATGAATTCAAAAGTAAATGCGATTTTGCACATAAAGGCGTCAAATTAATGGCTTAAAGTTAATTTTGTACCAATGTTTAGTGTTTTTAGATACTTTTTGCAATTTTACATTCCCTTAAAAATTATTTTAAATAAAAAAATTTATAATTTTTATGAACAGCTTCGATTTTGCCACGTGCCATCCAAATCGAATTCACATATTTTGTTCAAGCTGTTCTGGTTTTCACTTGTTTATGAAACGCTGGGAAAATGTTAATAAAATGCCCTTAAAAATTGAAACGACATTTTTAAGACCTATATTCAACTACTATCAACTATTTTGAGTGATTATTTATTGGATTGTTTTGATTCACCAGTTGATTAAGGTGAAAGTGTAGTCAACGGAAACAATTTGGAAATGAAACACTCGAATTGCAAATCGTTCGAATACTAGAACAGCTACAACCAAATCGTTCGATTTTGTTTTCATTTGAAATCGAAGAAATATGTGAAAACCGGAACAGGCCTGATAGACAATATTAAAAAAAAAAAAAAAAAAAAAACAAGAAAAGAGGTTTTAATTTTATGCCTTGAGTGGGATTCGAACCCATGACCTCACCGTTGCAAGGCAAATGTCTTGCCATTCGAGCACCCGGGCGTGTTGATTTCATTGTTCACTGTCATTTCGCCAGTATCACGCGCGACCCGATTGTATCGGTGAGCGTTAAGATGTCAGTCATTCGTGTAGCGTGCCGCGGTCCTGAGTTCGAGTCCCAGACAAGGTGACTCGGCGGGCCTGGTGGCGACTTACTACGGCCTTACAAGCATATAATTTTTTTTTATTTTAAATCCAAAACGTATCGCTGCAAATATTTTAAATGACTCGCAAGTAATATCAAAAAAGTCTCGCAAAAGATACCGCTTGCGACTATCGTAAATGATACTTTCACTGCCACAAACTGAACGACACACGAATCATTTTACTATCATTTCCCGACCCGTATGAGAGAGTTTTGCAGGGTTAGCTCACGCAATTCACTCGCTTGCGATATCGTTTGCGAGCGTTTCCGGGCGCGCCCAGCAAGCAGTGTGTGTATGTGTGAGTGTGTGTGTATGTGTTCGAAAACACAAGAAGTCAAGGGAACAGGGTATTTTGTAGTCGGGGCACTCGACTACAGCTCCCTTACTTGTTGTAACTTATGTTCTTAAAGATCCATCTTTTCTATGCAGTGTTAAGTTGGTGCTTAATGAGAGAACTGAACCATAGGTTGGTTTAATAATTTTACTTTTTAGTGGGACGCATTTATCTAACAGGAGGGCAATGTTAGTACGAGGGCCGTCCCAGAAATGGCCGACCTAGCACAGTAGTGTTTGAAGTTTGGTGCCTTTACCTTGCACAGGTTTTTTTTTTTTTTTTTAATAGAGAACGCTTGTTATTGATTTGCAAACATGAACAAAATTGTTCATCGTTATGTGATACAATATTTTCATATAAAAGGTCTTAGTCCAACCAATATTAAAAAAGAGCTGGATTCTACCTTACGTAATTCTGCTCGCTCGTTTACAACAATAAAATATTGGGTGGCTGAGTTTAAGCGAGGTCGTTTGAGCTGCGAAGATGAACATCGTAATGGGCGTCCAAGTGAGGTGACCACTTCGGAAATGGTGGCCAAAATTAAAAAATGTATATTGAGTGACCGGCGATTGAAAGTTCGTCAGTTAGCTGAATGTGTAGGCATTTCAAAAAGTGCTGTACATCGCATATTGACCGAAAAATTGGACATGAAAAAGTTATGCGCAAGATGGGTACCGCGTTTGCTGTTCCATCATGACAATGCGCCGGTTCACACCACCTTATTCGCCAGACTTAGCTCCCTCTGATTATTTCTTATTTCCAAACTTGAAAAAATGGCTCGGAGGAAAAAGATTTGGCAACAATGAAGAGGGGGAGTCCGAGGTTAGTGCCTATTTTGAAGAGCTTCACAGTTCTTATTATAAAAAAGGTATCGAAGCTATTGAACATCGCTGGCAAAAGTGTATCGACCTAAAAGGATCCTATGTTGAAAAATAAAAAAGAAAAAATGATAAATTTTTGTGTTTTAGTAGTTAGGTCGGCTATTTCTGGGACCGCCCTAGTATTTAGCACATAAATTTGTTCTTTGGTGGTTGTGAAATTGTATAAAGATTTCCAGTCACAATTGTTGAAATCAACCAGCAAGCTGGTTGATTTAAGGTCTCGAAACCTAATTAAAATGTTTGAGTAGTTTAGGGCATGATGTAATAAGTATAAGGTGGTCTCGTCATGAGAGCAGCTCTCTCGATTAGTCCCTTATTGTCAGTACTTGACAGGCTGTCAATACGTAAGGAGAAAAAAAATGATCTTTTGCAATTATTATCGTGCGAGTATTAAAACAGAGGGAGTAAATTTTATTCATGTTCCCAAAGATGAAAAAAAAAGAAAATTGTGTGAAGACTCCTTAGGTTGTAGTTTTGGTCCAAACGGAAGAATCTGCCACACACATTTTAAAGCTACGATTGGAAGCCTTTAACCAACAAAGGCCAGGTGTCGAAGAAAAGACTCTTCATGGAGCGTGAACCGGCGCGTGAACCGAAAATCATTCGGCATAGGGCATAGGTTGCTACAGTATGCTGCAATTGTACCCCACTGCCAGTCTAAGGGTTACACACAGAAAACGTTGCACTTCACTTATTCACATGAAATTAGTAGGCTCACACTCATTTGTCAACATACAATCAGGAAGCGATTTTACGGACGGGACCACCTTATGCTAATTTCATCATGGTCAGATCTGTAAAAAAAAATCATCACGATCAAATAAAACATTAATATCCACAAATAACATCCACATTTGAATTCAAAGTTTGTGTTAAGGTGTCTGTAGTGCTGCCCATCGTCGTTGCGGCCGGTGCTATCCATAAAATTGTCTTATAACTTATAACTCGGCTATTGTTCATCCAAACTTTACATCTCTTTTGGTGGCTCGATAAATAATCCTGATTAGCTAATATGACCAAAAGGTACGTACCTTCTATATATAAAACCTTGGGAGATACGATTGTTTTTCCAATTTGCGGGGCGGTAGGGGGCGTGGGAAAAATTATAAGTATTTGTCCGTTCATACGGACATGGCTAACTCGACTCGGCTGTTGATGCTGATCAAGAATATATAAAGGGGTGATACAGAAATCGCTTTCGCTCTGAATTCGCTAGAATTTCAATTCGCCATGCCACAGACCCTGTTTACGAGTGATTTCAAAATCGCCCCCTACTGAGTCTGCGAATTGAATAAGCCCCTAAAATGCGTTTACATAAAAATAAACCTTATTGATTCATAAAGTGTGTTCAATTTCTGAATAAACTGCATCAAAAAATTAAACATTTCGCATGTTTAGTTTATTAAACGATCAATTCAGCAAATCGCTAGTTTAATTTGGCATTCGCTTCGACACACAAAATCACTAGTATTTCAGTGATGTCAGCTTTTAACATTTGAATTTCGAAATTAATCGAATTTAGTTTTTAGGCGCTTGCAATTGCGTTTTTTGTGTTCAAGTAAAGATAAAAAAATTAATTATATTCTCATTAATTTATGTGATAATCTTAAGCGTGTTTGTTGTAAATGTAACATGGCTTGACACAGCCCCAAAGGGCCAAAGCCGAGCCTCTCTCAATCTCTTGGCTTGTGTGCTTCTAATTTTCGCACAAGAGAAAGGGACCTACAGTTTAACCGAATCCGAATGGTAGTTTGAGAAACTCTTCATGGCTAATTACTACAAAGCTGGCGCCGACAGCAGAGAGAGGTGACCGGGTGTAAAGTTTATTCAAAGAAAAAACTTTTCATTAGATGTTCCGAGGCGGGATTGAACCCACGACCTCTTGTACAGCGCTCGCGCACACTAGCCGCTGAACCACCCGGTCGTGTATGTTGTGCAATTTGTAAATCGATTACAGCCAATTTGTGTTCAATGAAGTGTCACCGCCGCCATCAACTTAACAACGAATACATATGTACATGACGGCAAAAAAATAGACGAGAATCCCTTGAAATACAAAATTATTGTATTATTTATTATTCCGTATATATTTTAATAAATTATTAAGGCAAAGCATCGATCAAAAGACCAGGTAGTTTATAAAGGAGCATTAGGACGGCCCACAATTTTACAAGGGGCGACATGGTTGCTGTGGCTGCAGCCTGGGACTAATTGACCTTGCATCTGTACAACCTTTCTTCCGATTGCTTGAATTGAATAAAGCGGGGCCCAAGACTCTTTTCGAGCAACGGGAACATTATTTAGAGCATTTTGCCTGCTGATTGCCTTGTCATAAACAGATTCATGTCTTTCCTAGTGCTCTTGCAACACGATAATTTAATTGGCAGCGATCTATCGTCTCCTAACGGATTTACTTCTTCCGTAAATCCTTGCCTGGCCTCAGACGTACAAGAGGCGTTTCTTTAATTTAACCGATTCTTTTGTTTATGTTGTGATTTGCCGTTCGTACGACCGCTAGTTTTCATTTTTAGTTCAGCGGGCGGTAAATTAGATTAATTGTTGGAAATAAAGTAAAATTCAACTTAGATGAAGAAAATTAAGTTAATTTAGCATAAAAATCTACGCTAAACATCTTACAACTTAAAATATTTACTTAAACGCATAAATAAGATTACTCTAATTTGCTTTTGCGGGGTTTCTACCCTATGCAGTCAGTTCGAAAAGGTTTGTGAACAAGCTAAATCACTCGATGTTCTGTGGCATTGCGAAAATTTTCAGGCGATTTGGCAAATCGCTAGAAGCCAAATCGCAAGTAAATTCTGTGGCACCCCTGATATACGTTATTGGGTCGGAGATGCTTCCTTCTGGCTGTTACATACTTTTGCACAAACTTATTAAACTCTGTGTATGTGTACAGAGTATAAAAATTTGTCTACACTCATCCATCTTCCTTCCTAAGTTATGAGTTACTTTTAAGTCTACTTTCTGCTTGCTTATAATTTTAATCAATCAGCTAGTTATGGAATTATCCGAACCAAGCCGTGCTGTCATTGAACATTAGTGGAAGCTCTCTCTCTCTCGAAAGCTGCTCATTGACATGGACTGCTGCCGGCGAGTCAAAGCCCAGCAGTTGCTAGCAAACACTAGTTTGTTTTGAACTTCGCCGGTACATAGCAAGGGCACGCATTAAATAGATCTTGTCCCTCGTGGTTTCCAATTTTGTAATAATAGCTGGGTCTGCAATACTGGCTTGTGATTTTCGAACTCTACAAATATTGCGTACTCTTGGAACAGGTGTAAGATCCACGGCAAAACACTGTGTGTTGAAAATAGTTCTCAGCTGCTCTCCCTCATGAAATGGAACACCAAGCTCCAGGCAGTGCAGCGATTATGAAACATAAAAATAGTTATGTGTCAATTGAAAATATAAGTTTTGACTTTTCTTATTTCATTAGCATAAATAAAGCTTTCATAAAAACATTTTATATATTTTTTTTTATTTAAAAAAAATGGGGAAGTTAACTTCGGTTCGGCCGAGGTTTTGTATACCCTTGCAGCTCCCATTGAAAACAAAAAAGTTTTTCTAAGACTACTTTTTGGACCTTACTTTTCTATGAGATCTATACTATATAGATGTCTGATTTCGACCAAACTTGGTAAAATCATGAAAAAGCATAATACTCTGTTAATTACGAAATTTGGAGGCGATCCCATTTTAAACAAAAAAGTTTTTCTCACTAGAACTTCTTTTTCGACCGATCATTCATACTGCAGCTACAGTGGTGCTCATAGACTTAAGCCACTGCCACTACCATAAACTGTTTTCTTAATAACTTTTTTGAACATATTTATTTCGGCCTGAAATTTTTACATTTTGCAACACTGTTATTTAAGCAGCTGATCACAGTAAAAAATGACAAGTAGGAATTCGGGGGTTCCCAAAAAATTGACTAAATGTCAAAAAGGAGTATTGCGCTCTGCTCATGTATTCTACAAATCGATTTCAGCCTAAAAACGACTTAATCGTGGGGAAATTGGGGATCGTGGGGTTATTTTATCGTTTTTGGATAGAAAGCGAATTGTAGAACATATGGGATGTTAAGCTCTTGTTTTGTGAATCATTTAATAAGCTTTGAACGTTTTTCTAGAAGTTTTATGGAGCTTTCCTGCCGATGATAAGAGTCAGTCGCCCAAAACAGATCAGACAATAGAACAAGCCGCTAGACCGTAAGTCAAATTTTTCCATTTCTGTAATTTTTGTTGAACCGAAACGATCTTTTAGGTTCGAAACAGGTTCAGGTTCAGCTTTTATTTTTCAAGAGGTTCGGTTCAAGGTTCGGTTCACAATAGAATAAAAGTCGGAATTCTGGCTGTTCGGCTCAAAACCGGTTTGCAGCTCTGGTTAACTATTTTTATTTTCAATATTATATCCTTTGTAAAACGTGCTTGCTGATTAATTATGCAATGGAATGCTGGAAAACATATACCGATTATTTGCAATTGTCCCACGAGACCGGTATTATTGCCTCTCATAACGTTTGCTCCATCTGTGCAAATCGCGCTCATTATACCCTTTACTCGTAGAGTATAAAGGGTACACTAAAGTCGTGCAAATGTAACAGGCAGAAGGAAGCATCTCCGACCCCATAAAGAATTTATATTCTTGATCAGCATCAACAGCCGAGTCGATAAAGCCATGTCCGTCTGTCTGTATGAACACCTAGATCTCGGAGACTAGAAGAGCTAGAGCCACCATTTTGTATGAAGACTCCCATTGTCCCTACGCAGATCAAGTTTATTTCAAATTTTGGCCACGCCCCCTCCCGCCCCACAATTTAAAATGTTGAATAACTCCTACAATTTTGAAGATATCAAGCTCATATTTTGCAGTGTAGTGACTGTGCCCAATATCTACAATCTCTGAAAGTTTCCTAAAGATCGGATTAAAAATGACAGAGTTAATAAAAACATTGCATACTTTTTGGCGCCGCCTTCGCTGTTGGCTTACATAATGTTAAAATGTTCTCATTAATGTTAATGCTCTGTTAACTAACATAAGTGAAGGCTACACAACATTAATTTTCCTGAGTATAGGGTATATCGAAGTCGGGCAGAGCCGACTTTAACTTACGATCTTGTTTTTTGTTTATTCACGATAGAAAAGACCCTGGATTCTAAAACGACATTCAAAACTTTTCCTGTTACATTGATATGCAAAGATACGACATCAAGAACTTCTTCAAAACAATTTTAATTCGCATGTTTTTATACAAATAATAAGTTGACAAGATTTATAAATGTACGTACTCTAGTCAAGCGAAATCGAAAGAAAATTGCATTTGTCTCGGAATAAAGAAACTAAATATCTTTAGTTCGGCGTAACCTTAGACCTTACAACAGGTTCGATCGAACACCCCGACCGAACCTCCTGCAGAATTTCAGAGGTTTCCAGCCTTGCATTCAACTTTACATGGATGGATTAGGTTTTTTGAATGCCTTCTGCACTTGTCCTACAAATTGTCTATAAGAAGGTGGCAATCCAGATCGTTGGAAGACAATGAATTTATTTCCTAGACAAAAAGTCGAATTCAGAACGAATTTAAGGAAAAAAACTAGGCTTACTTATATATCTCCTGAAACCTGGATTTGGAATTAGTAATGATAACACTGCAAGGCAAGTTTTTCAAAACACAGAATTGTCTGCAGAGATAACAGAGATAAACATCGATTATCTTGAAAGAGTGCACACTATATTAATAGTTGTTTCATGCACCCATGATATTAATGTAGACAAATTAAAAAATTTCGCCTTTGAGACTGCTAGGCATTTCGTTAACTTGTACCCTTGATATAATATGTCTCGAACTTTACGTACATTTTTTTCATGGCCCGGAAATAATTAAGTATGCATTGGTCAAGGAGGGCCAGAAAGCACGAAACAAAAATTTCAAGTTTTACCGAGAAAATGCAGTCTGGAAAAGCGCAACCTTGATGTACTGAATAGAATGTCCATTACATCGGATCCTCTAGTATCGAGGCATTTCAAGAGTCAGGAAAAACAATAAATCAAATGCTAAAATCAGTTTTAGATTTATTTCAAAATGTACCTGAAGTTAAAGAGGTAGCGATGAGGAATAAAAAATCTCTATTAATATAAAATAGTTTGTCCTGACTGACTGAGCCTAAACGGTAAAAGCTAGAGGGTTGAAATTTCGACAGGAGTTTCCTTTTGTGGAAAATCTACCCCCATCGGGAAATGGGCGGAAAACTGTTGTATGCAACTTTTTTTTAATGACTGCACGCCGTTTTTTCGGAAAATGCACCGGCTGGGTGGAAATTCCATGGTCAAAGATGTAAAGGCTCCAAACTCATTTTCAAAACTACAACAATAAACAAGTAAGGGAGCTGCAGTCGAGTGCCCCGACTACAAAATACCCAAATCTGAAACAAACTCGTTTTGAATCGGGTATGCACCTATCTACATGCAAAACATTGTGGCTCTAGCTCTTATAGTCTCTGAGAAACACGCGTTCATACGGACAGACGGACAGGGCTAAATCGACTCGGCTGTTGATGCTGATCAAGAATATATATACTTTATAGGGTCGCAAATGTTTCCTTCTACCTGTTACATACTTTTGCACAACTTCATGATCCCCCTTTTCCCATTTTCAATGGGAACAGGGTATAAAAACGAGAGCGAAAGCTTAAGTCGGTCCAGCCTGACTTAGATATTCCAGTTACTCAGGGAAATTATTGTTGAATAGCCTTCCCTTAACAGAGCACTAACATTAATATGAACATTTGAATATTACGTAAGCAAAAAGCGCATGCGACGCCAAAAAGTATGCAACATTTTTATATATTTTTTATAGCATTGCCATTTATTATCCGATCTTTATGAAACTTTCAGAGATTGTATATATTGGGCACTTCAATGCAAAATATGAGCTTGATTTCTTTAAAATTGTAGGAGTTATTTAACATTTTTAATTGTGGGGGCGGGAGGGGGCGTGGCCAAGATTTGAAATAAACTTGATCTGCGTAGGGACAATAGGAGTCTACATACAAAATTTGGTGGCTCTAGCTCTTCTAGTCTCCGAGATCTAGGTGTTCATACAGACAGACGGACATGGCTAAATCTACTCGGCTGTTGATGCTGATAAAGAATATATATACTTTATGGGGTCGGAGATGCTTCCTTCTGCCTGTTACATACGTTTACACGACTTTCGGGCGGGAGGGGGCGTGGCCAAGATTTGAAATAAACTTGATCTGCGTAGGGACAATGGAAGTCTTCATACAAAATTTGGTGGCTCTAGCTCTTCTAGTCTCCGAGATCTAGGTGTTCATACAGACAGACGGACATGGCTAAATCTACTCGGTTGTTGATGCTGATCAAGAATATATATACTTTATTTGGTCGGAGATGCTTCCTTCTGCCTGTTACATCTGTATGGCCTGGAGGTCGACCTGTAGGTGGTCCTGGAGGAGGACCTGGACCTCAAAATTTTTTTCGCATTACATTTTCTGATAAACGGAATATATCAACTTACAGTAAGATTTTGCGTTCTTAAAAGTATGGATTAAGTGACTTACAAATTTGTGGAGAACACAAATGCGGACGAAGTCGCGGGTATAAGCTAGTTGTTGATGAAAATTGGTAGTGCTATTTTTTTCACAATTATCTAAGAAGTTTTGAAAATTTGGCTTGATTGTTTCCACGGAAACTATACTCTTCCGAACGTGAAAAAATGTGATCAAATATTTCCGTCCGAGCTGCTTTCCACATTTTAGTTGCACTTAAACAGAAATGCATAAAATTGTTGAGTTTATATCTGCAATAGAAGTTACACAAGAACTTTTCTGTTAAGAGGTAACCGTGGCATTATAATGAGGTCTACTACTGCGATTTTTATTTCATTAAACAAAATATTTGCAAATCCAAAATATTTTTAAGCTTACTAACTGAACCGCGGTTTCGGTTCGTTTCGGTGGTTTATTATTTATATATTTTATGAAGGGCTCTTTCCGTTTCCAAATTTTCGAATATTTTGTCTTTTTGCACACTGGAAAAATTGATTTCTTATTATAGAAAACATTTGACTAGTTTTAAAATCTTTATTAAAATCTAATATTTGGTCTTCGTCCAAAAAGATTTCACTTTGTAATAAGTCCGTAATTCGATTAGATTGTCTGCCACCAGGGCATGCATAGCAGAGACATGTCGGATTGCTGAAACGAATAAAATTTAATACATACTGTGCTAATTATAAACAATAAATATCGTTCAGGATATTTATCTCCTGGCTCCTGGCTGGTCACAAATCAATTAGCAACTTCCAAGGAAGAAATGCTGTCTTATGACAATTATCTTAAGAGATATGTGGGGAATTGCAGAAGATGTACGGAATCACATGTTTTAAAATGGTTGAAAAGTTATTCTTACAGGCTACATAAATCCGGCATCGCTTAGGATCAGTTCGAATCTTAATTTTAACGAACATCCCATTAAAAATGGGAAAAGGGGATCATGATGTTGTGCAAAAGTATGTAACACGTAGAAGGATGCATTTGCGACCGTATAAAGTATATATATTCTTGATCAGCATCATCCGCCGAGTCGATTTAGCCCTGTCCGTCCGTCTGTCCGTATGAACGCGTCGATCTCGGAAACTATGAAAGGTACAGCCACAAATTTTTACATGGAGGTAGGTGTATACCATACGCATATCGAGTTTGTTTCAGATTTGGAAAAGTCCTCCCCCTCCCCCCTTTAAGCTCAACAAAATGGCAGAGCCACAATTTTTAAGCGAGAGCTTTGTAATTTTGTATATATCATGTTAGGCCCAATATCTAACTAAGATCGGACAAAAAACAGTGAAGCTATATACGAATCAATTTTGCTTGTAGGAGAGAGGTGGTTCTTGCATAATGCAATTTGCATTGTCAGTAAGTGTGTATGTGTGAGTGTGAGTGCATGTGTATGAAAACACAAGAAGTCAAGGGAACAGGGTAATTTGTACTCGGGGCGCTTGACAATAGCTCCCTTACTTATTCTTTGTGGTTTTCGGTTCTTCGGTTCAGTTTGGTCATCATCCGTTTTTTAATTTTACCCGATTTTTTGGAATTTACCGAAAACAGAGGCAAAAATGTATTAGTAGTAAAGTTTCTATGTTAATATGAGTTCGATATCTTCATATTACAGAATAATTACAGAATTACAGATTTTACAGAATTTTAGAGGTTGTCAGCTTTGGCCAGCATAAAACTATTGGGTAGATGGCTCGTAGCAATATTAATCGATCCTCCAAAGGATTGGTATAGATCGGATGAACTATAATCAAGTTATGAGCAAAAGCAACATCGCAACGGCAGCGCATAAGCAGCTCTGCTTTCTCCTGCTATTGAGCATTCACTTTCGCAGGTATAAGTAATATTCAGTTAAAGTTTTTGGGTAAAAATAAATGGTTTCTTGTTCAGGTTCAAGTTCATACTTCCAAAAACTCCAGGGCACTCAGACTCGGGAGCGGTTCGACTCCTAGTCGGGTATCAGACCTGATTATAATACTCTTCTTAAGGAGATAAAACAAATGTTTCAAGAAAGAAGAAAATTTAACGAAGAATTAAGAATGAAGAAACTTTTTTTAAAACGGGGATTCGGTTCCCGTTTTGGTACGTACCGAAACTTAGGTTCGGCAAAAGGTTCTGTTTTGGTTCTAATTTGTTTCGGTATTCGGTTCTGTATGGGTATCTGAATTTTTATTTGGGAGTATTTACCGTCAAGCTTCATCCCAGAAAATAAACGTTCTTCGCTTTATTGAGTGGCTAGACCATCAAGAAGATCTTTTGACAGGTCATAACTACAATCGTGGAAATATGGTAGAATTTCCTGATCGCATTAAGGTGATTTTTTTGATTTTTTTTTGTAGGAAAACTACATTAAATTTCGGACCGTAGTTTAAACTAAATGAAAGAATGCACATTTAAAAAGATGTTAAATTTTTGTTTATTAAAAAATATTGAAAATATTTTAAGCGCCGTCAAAAAATCTTCATACACGGTACCCACTGGCATTTCTTGAAAAATCATCAGAAAGCAAAAAACCAGAAAGATTATTAAAATAGATACTATAATTTAGTAGTTACATAGTTGTCATTTTGAAAATATCGATTTATGACAAAATGGCGAACGTTTAAGCATAGGTAATGATTTTTGGGCCAAAAATTAATAATTATTTTGTTTATAAAAAAAAACTTAGCAAGGAAAAAAAATCCTCTGACATCTTCTAGAAAATAGTGTATAGAATAAAGCACAACCAGTTTCAAATCAGTTTATTTGAGCTGCTTTGCTCCTTTAGTTGCACTTGGATAAATGGCTAAAATTCTTGTTAAATTGTATTAAGATTTTAAAATAGCACTATAACAAGGGTCTAAAGCTCCATTTAAAAGACCTGATCGCTCAGTTGAGTTTTCGTCAGACCTGAATGTCAAAAAACTCAGCTGAGCAACTCAGTTCAGCATTTTCACATACCTGAAAAGCTCAGTTGAGTCAGTTATAGAACCATTGGTTCATGGAAATCTTCTATTTTATTTCAATATTGTGACATTTCTTTGTTTTCATAAAAGAAAAAGACAAGATAAAACAAGTTAATATAAAACACACAATCACACATACGCACGCAAGCGCTAGCTAGATGGGCTTTAACGGGAACAGGGTATAAAAATGATAATTGCATTCCTGTTAAATTGAACACAGGACGAAATAACTATGGAAGCGAAAAACAATGTATAAAAAATAATGGAGGGAACCTAACTTCGGCTCGGCGGAAGTTTATATACCCTTGAAGCTCATACAAATTTTCAGGACGCCTACTAAGACTGTTTTTCAAACCTATCTTTTCTATTTTCAAACCTTTCTTTTCTATATATAACTAAATCAACTCAGCTGTACTGTACAGTCCTCCGGTTTCGACCAAACTTAGTGAAATAATGAAAAAGTATAGAAAATGTATAAATACGAAGTCTGATGCCGATTCCATTCAAAACAAAAAAGTTTTTCTCACTAAAACTTGATTTTCGACCGATCCTTTCGATGGCAGCTATATGATATAGTCGTCCGATTCGTTCGGTTTTCATACTTGTGCAGCGTATTGGTACTAAAAGAAAGTTTCGTGAAGATAGTTTTCAAACTGACGGAGGGAATCTCATAGAAACAGACGGACAGAAGGGCATAACTAAATCAACTCAGCTCGCCATGCTGATCAAGAATATATATACTTTATGTGGTCGGAAATTCTTCTTTCTATGCGCTACAAGCATCCGGACAATTTTAATATACCTTCTGTAAAAAGATTTTTATTAGGGATGCAAATCATTTTCAAATAAGTACTGGTTCGGTTCGAGGTTCACACAGATTTTAAACCGCCGGTTCGGTTCAATAAATGGATTTTGGAGCTAACTAAACCGCGATTTCGGTTCAGTGGTTCACTCTTTATTATTTATTTATTTTTATGAAGCCTATTTTCATTTCTGAATATCCGAATATTTTGACTTTTTGCATACTTACAAAATTGAATTCTTACAAAACAATTGAATAGCTTTGAAATCATTGGACCCATTCAGCACATATATCTGATTAGCGATTACCTATTTACGATGTACGATTGGCAATGAGTCTCTGCTTAATGGCATTAATTGATATTTTGTGGCTATTTTTTTTTTTATCAAAAAACAACCCTTACACGAATAAACTTTAATATTAAAGGACGATAAATAGGTAATTTTATGTGAATGTTTGCGCAAAGGTAGACTGAATGTGCATTTGCATGCAAAATACTAGACTATGGAAAAAGCAATTAAAGGGAATTTTTCTAAAATTGAGAATGGAGAGGAAGAATCAATTAGCAACTAACAAGAAGAAATGCAGTCTAATGGCAAGTATAATAAAGGTCGGTGGGCTATTGCACATGCTTTAAAATTGTCGACAAATCTTTCATAAAGACTACATCAATTTGGCATCGCTAAGGATCAGTTCGAATCTTAGTTTGACCAAAAGTCGGATAAATTGTAGCTTAGAGAGTCGATAAAATATCCCAAAATTATATGTATTATTGTCTAAAGGAAGCCGCTTCACGTATTAAAACTCGTCATTAAAGTGAACCGAACCATTTTTATTTTCGGTTTTTGGTTCGGTTCAGCATTTTTACCCACCGGTTCGGTTTACGAGTGCATAAAAGCGGTTCGGTTCGGTTTGGTTCGGTTCACAACCGGTTTGCATACCTGATTCTGATACATAAAAAACTAAACCGGGAGCAAATAATCGATAACAATCGTATATCGGTTGTATAAAAAGTGACAAGGAAGTGACAACGCTAGCAGACTTCAATCAGGCAACGCTGTGATCGCTTAGCTGAGTGGTCAGGTCAATTAGAACCGGTTCTATTTCACCTGATCACTCAGCTGAGAAGGTCGGGATGCTACTAAGACCCTTGTTTACACGAGCTGACAGCAAATCAGACGAAAACTCAGCTTCGCTCAGGTCGCGTAAATGGAGCTTAAACATATGTCACACAGAAATGCATTATTACACCCTGTTCTCATTAAAAATGGGAAGAGAAATCATGAAGTTGGCAAATGGATGTAACAGGGAGAAGGACACATTTCCGTCTGTCTTTCTGAACGCGTCGATCTCAGAGACCATAAAGCATAGAAACAGAAATTTTTGCATGAAGGTAGGTGTATAACAGACCCAAATCAAGTTGGTTTTAGATTTGGAAAATGTTCCACACTCCCTTCTTCTTAACCGCAAAGAACAGTCTGTCTATCTGTATGAACGCGTCAATCTCAGAGACTAGAGGAGATAGAGTTACAAATTCTTACACGTACAGATCAAGTATGTTTCAGATTTGGAAATGTCCCCCACTCCCCCTTTAACCACAAAATACTGTCAGTCACAATTTTAAAGAACGTCCTGATTTAATATGTATCAAGAAAGGGTAAGATTCATAAAAATCGAACATATAAGGTCTTTAATTACTACGCTTACGCTATGCTGATTTTGCAAAAAAGTAAGTAAAATGGCTTGTGAAGTTGACACAGACCCAAAGGACCAAAGCCGAGCTTCTCTCAATCTCTTGGCTTGTGCGCTTCTAATTTTCGCACAAGAGAAAGTTTAACGCTGAATCCGAACGGCAGCTTGAGAAGCTTTTCATGGCTAATTACTACAAAGCTGGCGCCAACAGCAGAGAGGTGTGACTGGATGTAAAGTTTATTCAAAGAAAAAAATTTTTATTAGAGGTTCCGAGGCGGGATCGAACCCACGACTTCTTGCACAGCGGTCGCTCACACTAGCCGCTGAGCCACCCGGCCACTGCCATCTTGCAAAATCATTTCATGAAATTGGTGCATAAACACCAATTCATGAATTCGACTTACTCACAGAAGTTAACTATTCTTTCTGTTACGTCTATGCTATGCCCATTTTGAAAAATCATTTCATGAAATGGGTCCGAAAGTGCGTGCACTATCACCATTTCGTGAATTCGACATGCACACGAAAGTTGACTATGATTTCGCCGACAATTCATGAAATCCAGAGGTGCAGCCAACTTTACATTTCGTTGGTGTTGCCAGATCTTTTGTTTTCTCATCCATGGAATGTGTTGGTGTTTTAATCTCACCGTAGCAGTCTCTTATCTGCACATAATTCTTGAGATTCTGCAGCCGGTCGTGTTTTCCACTTTTTCCTCTGCTCTTTTCTCTGCTGTCTCTTCCATCTTGCTGTTTAACGTCTTTAAGGAGATAGGCTGGAATTTCTCTTCATTTCCATCAATACCTCGGTGAATGGAGATCCAATAGATTTGCAACCGACCACGTCTTCTTCACCGCCCATATGGTCCCACGTGGCGGATGCGTAATTTAAATTTAATTATTTTATTTCTA
Source organism: Lordiphosa collinella (assembly GCA_018904265.1). Classification (NCBI taxonomy): domain Eukaryota; kingdom Metazoa; phylum Arthropoda; class Insecta; order Diptera; family Drosophilidae; genus Lordiphosa; species Lordiphosa collinella. The sequence continues at coordinate 438,405 of JAEIFV010000075.1, forward strand.
TTTCGGTTTTTTTTTGTTTTTTATACCCTTGCAGAGGGTATTGTAAAATTGTCCGGATGTTTGTAACGCATAGAAGGAAGCATCTCCGACCACATAAAGTATATATATTCTTGATCAACATGACGAGCTGAGTTGTCTGTCCGTCCGTCTGTCCGACTGTTTCTATGCTATCTCCTCCGTCAGTTTTAAACCTATCCTCACCAAACTTTGCACGAAGTCTTTTGGTATAAATACGCTGCACATTTGTCGGAACCTGCCGGATCGGATGAATATAGCATATAGCTGCCATAGACACGATCGGTCGAAAAAGAAGTTCTAGTGAGAAAAACTTTTTTGTTTTAATTGGGATCGCCTCCAAATTTTGTATTTAACAGTTTGTTATGATTTTTCATGATTGCACTAAGTTTGGTCGAAATCGGACATCTATATAGTATAGCTCCCATAGAAAAGTAAGGTCAGAAAAGTAGTTAGAAACTTACTTAGAAAAACAAACTGCAAGGGTAAACAAAACTTCGGCCGAGCCGAAGTTAACTTCCCCTTTTTTTTTCAAATTTTTGTTTGTCTCGAAACTAACGTTTTGCATGTTAATTTGTTCAAAAATTTAATAAGTCTCTTTTTTCGATTATTGACCAGCCATACGTCGAACATACATTTTGGCCGAAAGTGGGTGAAAGTAACTTTTAAGTCCACAGGGAGAAGGTGTTTTACGAAAGTTTTTCAGACGTATCACAAAACGAAGTAATGTTAATGATTTCAAATTTTTTTAAATATTTCACACAAATTTTTTGATCACCAGCAGCCATTGTCTCTTATAGCAAAGATGAGAAAATCAAACAACCAAGTAAAGATTTGACTTTGCTGGCCTGTTAAATGTCCATGATAGCACTCCGATAACTTTAAGTTTTGAAATTGTTATATTTGAAAAAATTTGACTTAAAGCCAAAAATTTGGCCATCCGACCACCCAGTGTGCAATGTGTAAATGCCAATAGGCTTTTACCTAAAAAAAGAATATATTGGATATGATCATCTTAAAAAATAAACCAATATTTTTATTAGTCTGAACCAATATTTCGATTTTTAGACCAAAAAATAAAATTCGATGTCTATAAGTTTACCAAAATATGTGTATTTTATTTAATTTATAACTAAATAATAACTAAATATATTGATGAGATTGAGGGAAGATGCTTAACTTAAAAGAAAACATATTTTAATGTTCAATACGTCGATTTCAAAATTGGATGCGTTCAGGAACTTGGAGCACACTTAATATCTGCCTCATGTAGCTCATAGAATCATCATAGCATCAGTTGTGGCTTTATTTTTTGTACTTAAGGGTACTGTATACCTTCAGCAAAACTTGTTTTCTAATTTTTTTGGCTTAAATTATGTGTTACGCTGTTAAAAATATTCCCAGAAAATTTTAAGTAAAATATGTTTTTTTTTTTAATTTTTTGTGTAGAGGTAGGTTGTCGTCGAATTTCGAAAAAAAATTTGTTGTCAATTTTTTGCAAATCAACTGTTGTTTCCGATAAAATCATTAAGAAACTCGAAAAAGTTAATAAATATTAGTCTTTTTTCTAAAAATATGAAAATTTTGGTAAATAAAACTTTTTAATTTTCTTCCGTTTTCTTACGATATTTTTTTCACGTTTTTACATTCTTTGAACCAAATTTCTCAGGAACTATTAAACCGAGTTTTATCATTTTTTCTCGGTGAAAATAATTTGCATTTTATCGAAAACAGTTGTCGAAACTTTGAACGCAGTATCTCGAAACAAATGTTATTTGGGCAACCATTAGCCTTTGTATTTAATCTTCGGTTATCTTTGAACCGAAATACAACAACAAACGCAGCAACAGCAAAAATTTCTAAATTTAATTTAACCGATTGCCTATCGAACAAAAAAATCGCTTGTAAATATCACTTTTAGTTTTTTTGTAATTGCATTTTTTGTAAACCTTTTAAAAAAGGGAACTTGAAGGTATACAGTATCCTTAAGTGTTTAGTTCAAAAAGTAAAAAAATTTTAAAATAGAGCATTCGAACTAAAATAAACCACAAACTAAACCAAAAACAAGGACATCGGTCGCCGCTCGCATTTGCTCCCGATTACATTATATAAAATCGGTATCCAGGGAACACCACGAGCAGGCGACGAGGAGGCAAATGGAGTCGATATATGAATAAAGACTTACGAGTCGACTTGAATTGCTTAAATACTTATCATTTATTTGCAATTTAAACAATCCTCGTCTTAGTAGTCAGATGGGTATCGGGCGATATATTTGTCCCGCAAGCATCTCTAATTTCTCTCTCTCAATATTGTGTATGTGGGAAAGGGAAGGGGGAAAATGCGAGCGTCCCAGTTAGCTGCAAGAATCCAATTGGATCTAATGAGCTAGCCATAGCTGTTAGGTTTTGTATAGGATTTCGTTGTTGGAATTACTCAGACAATATATTTGCAGGTTTAATTCATTTAAAAGGTGGAATTTTTGGTGGGGCGGGGTCATCATACCCACAACGATCCAATATGAATCGTTAAATAAAAATTTGTCCTAAAATATTGTTGGCTATCACTTTGCTGTGTACATACATCTACATACATATATATGTATGTGTTTTGCTGCTGCAGGAGCAGACCAGATATATTGAATTTTCGTTTGCTCATATCTTTACTACCGTTCATCAGATCTTTACCATTCCTTTGGCAAATCGAACAACTTATGTCTAGAAGGTTCATACCTTCTATCTATAAAACTGTGGGTTATATAACGTTATTCGCAAATTGCGGGGGGCGGGAGGGGGCGTGGCAAAAATTGAAAATAAACTTGATCTGCCTGCAAGTATAAGAAGCATAAGTCCCTTACATGTCAAACCTCTATCTCTTACCATCTCTGAGATCTGTGCGTTCATACGGACAGACAAACGGACAGACGGACATGGCTATATCGACTCGGCTGTTGTTGCTGATCAAGAATATATATACTTTATGGGGTCGGAGATGCTTCCTTCTGGCTGTTACATACTTTTGCACAAACTTATTCTCTATGTACCTTTGGTACAGAGTATAAAAACTTATACTGTTAAATCCACGAAACGAAAAACTTGTATTTTTATTAATTAAAGTTAGACAAAGATTTAAAAAACAGTCATTCGGCTTCAGTTGTCAAAAATCACAATTTGAATAGCAGAAGCCAAGCGCTCCGATAGCCCTGACTTCTAGTATCTAACACAGATTTACAGATAAAGGTCAACTTTTGCACCAAAGAAGATATCAAACTTTCCTTGTGTATTTTTGGGCACTAAACTCAAGTCATTTGTCCGTTTCTTCGTTTTTTAAGGCTTTGTGGCAACATTAGATAACCTATTCAAACTAAATTGGATTTGTTTACACTGCATTGAATAACGTTACAGAAAAAACAATTTAATTCATATATTATACTAAAGTCGTGCAGGCTTGATCAGCAGCAACAGCCGAGTCGATATAACCCTGCCCGTCTGCCCGTCCGTCAGTCTGTCTGTATGATCACCTATGCATATCTCTGAGACTAGAAGAGCTTTTTTTTTTTAATTTTAAATACATCAGCCAGGATTAAAATACCACAAAAAAAATTGTTGTGTTATCCCTGTGGCTGACTCAGGGTTGCAAAGTCTCCTGTCTAGGCAAATGGGGGGTGTTTTTGCTAGAAATGATTGGTTGTGTTGAAAGCTGTGGCATTTCACAATTTTTAATGTACAGCTTAAGTTAACCATTGAAAACAAAGTTCAAGGTATTTGGAAACTGATTGTAAAGAAAACGGTAAGTTCGCTTTTATTTTGTAGTTGTTTTTAGCGGGGATGCAAACCACTCGAAAATAAGTACTAGTTCGGTTCAGTGGCTCACTCAATTTCTGAAATCAGTTTTTGATGGTCGATTTTTTTTCCAAAGTATTTTAATGCAATAAAGGGAACCCCAGATAGCCCAAAAATCTTTGGTTTATTGAATTTCGTCAATTAGTTTGGTTTTTACAGTGTTTCAAAATTGACCAATTTTTTAATCTGCTGAATTTTTGATTTTTTTGGTTTCAAATGACATTTTTGTGAACCTTTAAAAACCAAACGCTAATACCGATTTAAATTTGGTTGATTTTTTTTGAAAAGATGCATCAATTCTTAATGTAAATACATTAAAAAGTTTTATTATTACAAAGTGGAATGTCTTAGGTGGACACTATTTTTGGTTGAATTTTTGAACTTTGATAGACCCGGAAACATCAATTTCACCCGACTTCAGTTGTTTCGGAGCATACGTATTATATATTATACCCTTGTTCCACTGGCACATTCTCGAGTCCATTCTCAAAAAGTGATTATTTCTTGTTCCACTGACGAATTTTTATCACGGTTACAAGCGAATGGTTAAAAATTCAAGTAAACAAATATCAGCTGTTTATATTGCTTTGACTTGCAATTACAAATTAAAAGTTTTTAATATTTCAACGAAATGGATTTACCTGCGTTCCTGCTGATTTGCGAGAAAAACTGTCAACTGCAAGAGTGCGAGGACCATTTCGATGCGTTGACTGAGTACCAACGGAAGAATAGAAAGCAAAAATCACACAATTTGTAAGTTCATATTATTCTTATTAGTTGAATTTGTTTTAATTTAAATCTTGCATACATTGTAGAAGCGATATGTGCCTGAAAACTCAGAAGCATTTTTTGGGGAAAGCTTCCGCGTCGTGAGGGACAACTTTAACGTGCTTAAAAATTGTCTACAAGGAATAGCAAAGCAGGACACGCACTTCCGGATGGCTATTCCATAAGATAAGCGAATTGCAATTGCCTTGTATACGCTTGGCTCAGCCGAATATCGGACAATTGGCAGGTTGATCGGCGTGTCGACTTCCATGGTCGGTAAAATCCTCCATGTAATGGCCTGTTTTCGGGTTATATTCATCTGATAACAAATATTAATAATAATTATTATTAATTAATTAAAATATTTTGCCTTACGTCTGAGTGCGGCAAGTCGCTTGTCAACTGGTGTAGAGCTGATGACAGAGCGGCACAGTCTTTTGTTGACTGCAAAGCCGCAACCAAACTCGTGCTTCGAATCTTGTCCACTGTAGTAGATCTCCCATGTCTTATCTGTGCGCACGCCCCGACAGAAGAGAAGAACGAATCGGAAAAAAAGATTTCTATGAGCGCCTAGAAGACCTATATGAGCGCTGCCCCGATCACGACAGCAAGATCGTGCTAGGCGACTTTAACGCAAAAATCGGGAGAGAAGAAGTTTTTCGCTCGACTATCGGCCGATTTAGCCTGCACAAAAAAGCTTTCGATAATGGAGAGAGGCTAATAGGCTTCGCTTCGGGCCGGAACATGGTCATTAGTAGTACCAGATTTGAACACCGCGACGACCACAAGGCGATCTGGAAGTCCCCTGATCGTCAATCAACACGAAACCAGATTGATCACGTTGTGATAGACGGACGGCACTCACCGAGTGTTCTAGACGTACGTGCGCGGAAAGCTGAACGTTGAGAAGCTGCAATCACAACGGGCATCCGAAGCCTACTCAGCAAAACTCACCCAGTTGCTCAGGGAAACCCCACCTGGTCCTTCTGGTGTAGTCGAACGGTGGAAGCATATTTCACACTCTATGAGTACGGCTGCCAAGGAGATTCTCGGATTAGCCGAAAACTCCCGAAAGCAGACATGGTACGATGATGAGTACCGCCACGCTACCGCAGAGAAAGACGTTGCGTACCGAAGAACTCTGCAGTCTGGAGCAACGCGGGCTGTTAAGGAGGGATACCGGGAGAAAAGGAGAGAGGAGAAGCGCCTTTTCAGAAGGAAGAAAAATGAGCAGGAAAGGCGCATGAGGGAGGAAGTCGAAGTGCTGTTCGGAAGGAGTGAGACTCGAAAATTCTACCAAAAGATTAGGCAACTATCCGAAGGTTTTAAGCCCAGAGTCACACTATTTAAGGACGAGCACGGAAATCTGGTCAGAAGTGCGGAAGTGGCACTAGACAAATAGAGAAACTACTTCTCCAACTTGCTGGGAGGTGATGACGAACACAATGCCGCCTCTGGGGAAGTAGCGACACCACCAATCGATAACATAGAGATAGACCCGCCGGACAATAATGAAGTCTTGTTAGCCATAAAAGGCTAAAAAACAAATCTGCTGGCGCTGATGAGCTGCCCGCTGAATTGTTCAAGACTGGCGGTGAGGAGCTGGTAAGGTGCATGCAGCAACTCCTATGCAGAATATGGTCCGAAGAAAGTATACCCAAAGATTGGAATCTAAGCGAACTCTGTGCAATATTTAAAAAAAGGCGACCCTGCGGTTTTATGTGAACGGCTATGTGAACGGCTAAAGCCGAGAATGAGTGAACTGATTGAGCCTCATCAGCGTGGCTTTAGACCAGGCAAATCCACCACGGACCAGATATTCACACTGCTACAAATCCTGGAGAAGACCCAATAGAGAAAGATCGACACCCACCACCTTTTGGTTGACTATAAAGCCGCCTTTGACACGACGATAAGGTCAAAATTCTTTGAAGCCCTGTCTACTTTTGGTATACCAGCAAAGTACGTTCGACTTTGCATGATGACGTTGAGAAGCACACAAAGCTCCGTCAAAATAAGAAAAAACCTCTCCGAGCCTTTCGAAACCAAAAGAGGTTTCAGGCAGGGTGACACCTTATCGTGTGACTTCTTTAAACTGCTGATGGAGTTCATACTGCGCCACTGCCCAAATAATAACAGAACAAGCACCATCTTTACCAGAGATAACATGCTACTTGCATATGTCGATGACATTGATATCATCGAAATCGAATCTGCGGTTAAACGGGCGTTCTCTGAGATAGACAAGCAGTCAAAACTTATGGGCTTAACGGTACATGAGGATAAGACGAAGTACCTACTATCAACACGCGGTGAGTCAACGCTTGGACAATCTGTTGCAATGGGAGAATACAACTTCAAGGTTGTTAAGGAATTTGTCTACCTCGGAACGACGATAACCAGTGACAACAACACCAGTCTGCAAATCCGAATAAGAATTAATCTTGTAAACCGATGTTATTACGGGCTCAGTAAGGAGTTCACGAGCAGAGCCCTCTCTCGGAAAACGAACATATACAAGTTGCTTATCATCCTAATCCTGCTATACGACTTAGAAGCATGGACAATGTCATCAACGGATGAGGCAGAAATTGGCGTGTTCGAGAGAAAAATTCTTCGGAGGATTTATGGACCTCTAAACGTTGGCGACGAATTTCGCATCCGAATGAGTCATTAACTGTACGAGCTCTATGGGGGCATTAAGCTTGTCCAGTGCATAAAGCAACAGCGGCTGCGATGGATAGGACATGTTACCCGTATGGATGATAACGCTGCAGCAAAACGGGTGTACAGTCGGCATGCGAACGAGTTAGGAGTCAAGCCCGGGCCGAGTCGACCGAAGCGGAGATGGCGCGACCAGGTGTAGGGAGATATTTGCGAAGCTGGGTGTGTCCTCCTGGTGGGATGTCGCTCGGGACAGTGGCGAGTGGTGGACATTAGTGGCAGCGGCCGAGACCATTAAACGGTTGTGATGATTTTATTACCATCAAATGGCCAAAGAAGAAGAAGAAGAACTATCAAGTGGATGGGTTTTTTACCTAACTTCGAGTGACCCTTTCACCAGGTACTTGCTATGCATGAAGTTTTTGGGGTTGTGTATTTTTACCTAGTACCGAGTAACCCTTTCAAAGGGATTTTGTTTTGTTTCAGACCATGACTTTTTTACCTGTTGCTACCTGTGTTCCTTGCTTTTTTTTATATTAAATAATTAAATAACTTAAAAAACTACTATTTAAAAATAAGCGCTTTGGGACAAAATGAAATCACGGAAAGTTTGACAGAACATCTAAAACATGCGGTACGGCCGCAAGGCATTGCTTCGCAGATTTGATGACCCTCCTACTCCCTGATTCTACGCTGCAACTCCAGTCTCCGCAGAGTTGTCATAATGTTAGCTGCGAAGTCACTCGCAGCCTCCCAGTTTCCCTCCGACATCAGCATGTAAGAGACTAAATTTTCTTCGGCAATATCTCCGCCCATCGCCGTGGATAATTCCGCCCTCGGCGTTCTCCACAGATCCTTCATCGCAGCATGTGCTCTCCTCGCTATCATCATGGCCGACTCTTTTTTGGTAACTCATAAAGCAGCTATGTCCACTAAGGAAGGAGCTGAGTTAGGTGAAAGTTCACCTCACCATGTTTCCTAGACAGACATGGTGACAATCTCGGGAATAGGCTTTGAGTCCAGCGACCCTTCGTGTATTGGTCCCAACGCTGTTGTCACTTTTCGATGGTCCGCTGCCTCGCTTCCTGCCGCTGTGTACCACTGTTTGGTTGTCTTGAGCCACTCAACCGTGAAGCCCGGTACCTCTCGTTTTTTTGTGGCCAGCTTGTTAAGTGGAATCATCCCGGCAATGACCAAAGCAGCATCTTCCGACACCGTACGATACGCAGAACTAACCCTAAGCGCACTTAGACGGTACGCCCCACAGACCCCTTTTATGCAGCTAGAGTAAACCATGGACCTGTGCCAGATTGGTGCCGCGTATAAGACCGTGGCCTTAGTTACGCCAAAAGTCTTCTTCGCCCCTGTTTAGGACCGCGCGTATTCAGCATGATCCTAGCTAAGGCGCTGTTTGACTTTGCTGCCTTCTCTCCGACGTAAGCCAGATGTTCTCGGAAGCATAGCCTTGTGTCCAGCATAACTCCAAGGTTTTTAATGGCCAAAAGTCTTCTTCGCCCCTGTTTAGGACCGCGCGTATTCAGCATGATCCTAGCTAAGGCGCTGCTTGACTTTGCTGCCTTCTCTCCGACGTAAGCCAGATGTTCTCGGAAGCATAGCCTTGTGTCCAGCATAACTCCAAGGTTTTTAATGGCTCTTTTGGATTTTATTGCGGTTCCATTGACTCTGACCCAGGCTGACTCCACCCTTTTTCGACTGCTAATTAGAACCGCCTCTGTCTTTTGCGCCGCAAGCTCGAGACCCGCCGCGCTAAGCCACTGGTGGATGCGCTCAGTGCCAGAATTACTCACCTCTATGGTCCTTCGAAGCACTTTGCCTACAGCAATAAGTGCCACATCATCCGCAAAGCCGACTAAATGCACTCCTGGAGGGAGAGTGAGGCGGAGGAACCCATCATACATGGCGTTCCATAAAACAGGTCCAAGCACGTGCCTTGTGGAACCCCTGCAGAAACCACATGGGTTTTGTTACCCTCTGACGTGGGGTACGTAAGGACTCTACCACTGAAGTGCGACCTGATGATTGCCTGGAGGTACGACGGAACACCAAATTCACCAAGAGCGCTCAGGATTCGGTTCCAGTCAGCGCTGTTAGACGCATTTTTCACGTCTAGGGTGACCACAAGACAGTACTCCTTAGATACTCGTTTCCAGCTAGAGCCCTTAATAGCACTGCGTGCAATAGTAACCACCTTTTCAATCGCATCCACTGTTGACTTGTCCTTTCTAAAACCAAACTGATTTGGCGAAAGCCCACCTTCTTCACTAATGGTCTCGTGGAGTTTCTGGCTTATGAGATTCTCCAGTAACTTACCGACCGTATCGAGAAGGCAGAATGGTCTATTGGGCGGTGGGTTGCTTGGTTGGCTTCTTGGTTTAGGAAGAAGTACAAGTAGTTGTTTTTTTTTTCGAATGGTTGGAAAAATTCCTTCTCGCAAACACTCATTAAAAATATCCACAAACTGTGCTGGATGCATGAATAGTTTCACAGCTCGGTTCGGAACACCATCCGGTCCGGGTGCTTTATTGGGCTGAAGGCTCATCGCTGCCGCCAGAATTTCTGATTCCGCTATCTCCTCTTTCGTATTTGAGGTGAAAATACAAGGGTGCGTGGGTAATTCAGAAAAGCGAGTCGGAAAGAGACTTTCAACAATCTTTTTCAGCTCACACGGTTCCCTTGGTGTGGCCTGTTTATTGGCGTAGATGCTCGTGTCACAGGCCCTTTCTAATTGAAAGGCGGTCTGCTGCGCTCTATCTTCTGCGGTTTCACTAGATGTAAAAGCTTCGAGAGTATCTGAGAACGCTCGTGTGCTGAAGGTTTCAAGCCGATACTCCTTCTATATTATGGCTTCTTAGGCCTCATATCTGCACGATCGCCAATCGAGCATAAAATGGCCTCGTGGTCACTAGCTGTATACAGTGACCCGATTCTCCACTGGGATTCATTATACAATGCTGCGCTTGCGAATGTAAGGGCAATGATTGAACCACGTCTTGCTCTGCTAAAAGTATGCTGAGACCCAACATTTAGTAGCGCTATGTCAAGGGAGGCGAATATCTCCAGTATAGCACGTGCTCTATGGTTTGTCGTGTGACAGCACCATTCCTCGGCCCAAGCGTTAAAATCGCCAGCAATAACAACTCTGTTACGGCTCTTAAAAATCGTCTGAAAGAGTTGTCAGTGCCATTTTAAACTCGTCTAGGTGCAGGCTTGGAGCTAGGAAGCAGCTATAGACCCACAGGTTTCCAAACTTTGCGCGCACGAATCCAGCAAAACATTTTACCTCGTCCAGATAAAAAGCTGTATTCCCACATATCCATTGAGCCGCTTTTCCCGTTGTGTCAGATGCCCAAGTCCTTGTACATTCGCTCTGTCTGTGGTGTGGTTCGCTCAATATTGCCAGGTAAATGGTATGCTCCTTCGTGATGTGTTCTAGAAGGGACTGGGCCGCTATACAGTGGTTTAGGTCTAGCTGTAAGAGATTCATCCTGTTAATTTAGCAAGGGCCTCTTGGTATACAGGACATCTACTGCTTCGCGTGTAGTGCTTGATGGCCTTTCCGCCTCTCCTAATGCATAAAATGCAGTTAGGTTCTTTGGTGCACTGTCTAGCTTGGTGCTCAATGTCGCCACATTTGAAGCAGCCACCATTGCAGTTGCTCTCGCTATTGCAGTTGATAACTATATGGCCAAATTCCAGGCATTTGAAGCATTTTCTCAATTGCGGTTTTACCATCACCCGGCACTAAGCCCAGTCGATTCGAACTATGACTAACTGTGACGCCTGGACCTTAGTCAATGATAACACTGCTATCTGTGTTCCACCATATGCAGCACGAAGCGACGACTATCTGCTGGTCCACCAGTGCCAAGTTTATGGCTGCACAGATTTCCTCTTTCGATGTGTCCTCATCGATATCTCTAATCTCTCGAGCCCTTCTTCATTATCTTGGTTTTTTTTTTCTGGTCACTAGCTGTATACAGTGACCCGATTCTCCACTGGGATTCATTATACAATGCTGCGCTTGCGAATGTAAGGGCAATGATTGAACCACGTCTTGCTCTGCTAAAAGTATGCTGAGACCCAACATTTAGTAGCGCTATGTCAAGGGAGGCGAATATCTCCAGTATAGCACGTGCTCTATGGTTTGTCGTGTGACAGCACCATTCCTCGGCCCAAGCGTTAAAATCGCCAGCAATAACAACTCTGTTACGGCTCTTAAAAATCGTCTGAAAGAGTTGTCAGTGCCATTTTAAACTCGTCTAGGTGCAGGCTTGGAGCTAGGAAGCAGCTATAGACCCACAGGTTTCCAAACTTTGCGCGCACGAATCCAGCAAAACATTTTACCTCGTCCAGATAAAAAGCTGTATTCCCACATATCCATTGAGCCGCTTTTCCCGTTGTGTCAGATGCCCAAGTCCTTGTACATTCGCTCTGTCTGTGGTGTGGTTCGCTCAATATTGCCAGGTAAATGGTATGCTCCTTCGTGATGTGTTCTAGAAGGGACTGGGCCGCTATACAGTGGTTTAGGTCTAGCTGTAAGAGATTCATCCTGTTAATTTAGCAAGGGCCTCTTGGTATACAGGACATCTACTGCTTCGCGTGTAGTGCTTGATGGCCTTTCCGCCTCTCCTAATGCATAAAATGCAGTTAGGTTCTTTGGTGCACTGTCTAGCTTGGTGCTCAATGTCGCCACATTTGAAGCAGCCACCATTGCAGTTGCTCTCGCTATTGCAGTTGATAACTATATGGCCAAATTCCAGGCATTTGAAGCATTTTCTCAATTGCGGTTTTACCATCACCCGGCACTAAGCCCAGTCGATTCGAACTATGACTAACTGTGACGCCTGGACCTTAGTCAATGATAACACTGCTATCTGTGTTCCACCATATGCAGCACGAAGCGACGACTATCTGCTGGTCCACCAGTGCCAAGTTTATGGCTGCACAGATTTCCTCTTTCGATGTGTCCTCATCGATATCTCTACACCGCCAAACGTGCTGACCATCAAGTACACTCCAGAAGAAGAAGCCTTGGCCCTGTTTTTGGACGTGGGATTTTCCAAACAAGATGGCAAGATGAGGGGCTCGTTAAGGAAGCACAAATCGGACATTCTTTCCAGCTACGAAGATATAACTGCTGCAAAAAAAGAGGCAGTGCCTGTCCCCGTGGAAGTCGCTGAAATATCGGAACAAGTAAAACTTCAGGATTTATTGGAACACACAGCGAGACGCATTGTGCAAAGTCTAGCCGAATCGGAACTGGAAGCATTGCCAGAAAACTTGACCCTATTCTGCAGATGGGGCTGTGATGGATCATCGGAACAGAGTGCTTAAAAGCAAGTGATTATTTCCGATGAATGCCCAGTAAGTGATGCGAGCATGTTCATGGTCTCACTTGTCCCAGTGCGGCTGAAAAATGGAAATGTGGATCACTGGAAAAATCCTCGGCCTTTATCAGTACATTTCTGCCGCCCAATAATGTTCAAGTATGCGAAGGAAACGTCCAAACTAACCAAAAGCACTGTTAACAGTATAAAGGAGGAAATGTCTGCTCTGAGGCCAGTCCCCGTCGAAACTGCAGGAGGAAAAGTCGTCCGGATTGGATTTCTGTGTTCTTTGACTTTGCTTGATGGAAAAGTATTGAACGACATTAAAAAACACCAAATCAACTTTGACATGTGCCATCTGCAAGAGAAAGCAAAAAGATTTTCAGGAATTCGATATTCACCAGAAATATTAAGTCTATTAAGCACTTATGATATGAATACCTATATTGACATTTTAGAAGAAAATTAACCATTCCCAAGCTCGAACTAATTTTGTAGGCAAATAAATTTTTTAGTAAACAAAAATTATCTTTTTTATCAAATTTTGTTAATTTAAAATAGTTTTACAACTTCATTTTTAATAAACCGATTTAAATAAATTAAAATATTTTGCCTATTTCATGCAACTTCTTCAGTGTACTAAACTATCTACTTTGGCAGCCGTTCCTGAAACACCCTGTTGACCTACAAAGTTGAACGTACGCTCATTTTAAAGCTACATTAATTCTCTATCATCTTCCCTTGAAATTTTTCAAAAGTCTCTTTCCGTTCAAAAGTAACGATTTTTGCAACGCCAAATTCGCGAATCCAGCCACTGTTCGCCAGTTCGGTTCATTACATGGTTTTTGAAGCTAACTGAACCGCGGTTTCGGTTCGGTTCAGAGGTTCAGTGAACGTACGCTCATTTTATAGCTACAGGAATTCTCTATCATCGTCCCTTTAAAATTTTTAAATATCTCTTTCCGTTCAAAAAATTACGATTTTTGCAACGCCAAATTCGCGAATCCGGCCGCCGGTTCGGTTCATTGCACACTTTGGAAATTTAATTCCTATAAACCATTATAGGAATATATCTTTAAAATCCTTATAAGAATGTCCAAAATTTATGTCGGATTGCAGGATTTGTCTATAAGTTCCTAGAGGAATGCCCTTCGAAAACAGAGAATATCAGCTAGAAAAGAATTCAGAATTTTGCAAATCTGAAACAAACTCGATTTGGATCTGGTATACACCTACCTACATGCAAAAATGTGAGGCTTATCTCTGAGATCGACGCGTCCATACGGACAGACGGACGGACAGACGGACATGGCTAAATCGACTAAGATGTTGATGCTGATCAAAAATATATACTTTATAGGGTCGCAAATGTTCTTTCTACCTGTTACATACTTACTGTTGCACTAATTCATGATCCCCTTTTTCTATTTTAAATGGAAACAGGGTATAAAAACTAACCTAGCTAAGATTGAATTTAGGTAAAGAAGTACTACAAAAAATTGAAAATATTGTCCCCTAGAGACGACAAATCAGTTATCAACTTTCAAGAAAAGAATTCAGATTGATGACAGGTATATTAAGAGATCAGCGGGCAATTGCAGAAGACTTACAGGATTGCAAATTGTAAAATTTGTGTGGTCTCCTTAAAAGTTATATCGATACGGCATCGCTAAGGATGTAAAGGGGCGAAAGAAATGTCGTATAAAAATTATCTTAGGGAAATGAATCAATTAGCATCCTTAATAAGTATCCTTGGCTAGAGGAAACGATTCACGCCTTAAAACTCGTCAGAGAACTGAACCGAACCAAACCGCTTTTCCTTTCCGGTTTTCGGTTCAGTTCAGCATTTCTGAAAGGAAGCCGGTTCGGTTTGCGGTTCGGTTCACCAGCTGGAATTAGCGGTTCGGTTCAGAACGGGTTTGCATCCGTGGTTTTTAGAGTTGTTGTTGTGGTGTCTTTTTAGTACGATCTAACCATAAAGTGTTTGTGTTTTGTGGAGCAAAACTAGTGCATCCAGTCCAATCCACTGCATTTGTAAATGTCAAATTAATCTTCAACATGTGCACAATGAAGTGATTTTAACAGTTTTTGCGTTTATTTGCTCCGTTTCAAGATAAATTGAGTAGTTGCGACGAAGTCGATTTTTGCCGTATAGATTTGCTTGAGGTTTGGAAGAAGAATAAGCAGAACAGGTATTGCTCTGTTGGACTGGGCCTTGAGAAAACGCCTACCATTCATTATTTTGTCAAGAAAGGACTTCCAAAATACAACAGACACATGGGTTGATTTGAAAAAAGAAACATGAAATATGTATATTAAAGGATATAACAATTATAATAAATAAAGATATGGCTCAGAAGAATAATGATAAATTTTTGTGTCTTAGTAGTTAGGTCGGCTATTTCTGGGACGGCCCTCGTACTTTATGTGGTCGTAAATACATCCTTCAATGCGTTTCAAACATCCGCACAATTTTATAATAACCTCTGCAAGGGTTTAAAAAGTGGTTCTGAAATAATCGCGCCTAAAGTTTGGTTTTTGTTTCCAAAATGCTAAAATAAATTTAAAATTTTTTTCAAATATTTTATTGATTTGGGTGTTAGCCATGACAGAAAAAATTTTTATCCAAATGGGATTGGTTTCAGAGAAATTAGGAGTAAAGTGCGTCAAGACGTGGTAAAAAAAAAATCTCCAGTACTTCCAAAATAAGTTTTTATACCCTTGAAGAGGGTATATTATCGGACGACTTTAGCATATAGCTGCCATGAGGACGATCTGTCGAAAACTTGTTCTAGTGAGATAAACTTTCTGCCAAGCCAACGTTAACTTCCCTCCATTTTTTTTAAATATCTTTTATAACTTCTTTCTCGTGTTTTTCAATTTACAAAATAAAAATAAGATGAAATATTTGGAACAAACAAAATTGATTTTTTTGCTTTTATCCAAAAGTACGAGTCGGATCTGCTTGAATTACAGAATGTTTTTAACCCTATTAGGGGTACGCTTGATAAAAAAAAATTAAAAATTAATTTTGCCAGGGGTAGAAACTGCTTTTAACTAAAAAATTAAAATATAATGCGATACATACACTTGAGTAATTAATCAATTTAAACTTCTTTATAGGAATTTTTACTGGCAATTGACGTAACTTCAAGCGGAACCCCCGAGGAAAAACTAAAGTGGGCCTTTCGCATGTACGATGTTGATGGCAATGGCGTAATAGACATTCAAGAAATGACTAAAATTGTTCAGGTACCAAGCTCTTATATTTATCTTAGTAGGTATATCCCGACTTGCGTTACTAAGCTGCCTTTAGTATATGAAACTGTTTTGTTGTCAGATAATTAAAATCATGTCGACGTCGATCAGATAAGAAAAAGATATTCTACTTTCTGACCTTGGGGATGGATTTTTCGATGTAGACTAATCTGTGTTTCCATTACATTTTCCTAAGGCCCGATTTCTCAATGTCCGGTTAGTCAACTTGACCAGCAGGTTAACCGAATTTGATTTTTTGTATACTTTGTACCAAAGGTACACGAAGTATATTAGGTTTGTGCAAAAGTGTGTAATAGGCAGAAGGAAGCATCTCCGACCCTATGAAGTATATATATTCTTCATCAGCATCAACTGCCGAGTCGTTCCAGCGATAAAAATAGCGCGATTTTGTATAACATTTTTTTGATTTCGGCTTTTGCACTTTTCCTAATACTGTTGAATATTATGGTGAGTTTCAGAACACTCTTAAAGTGGATCCAGCAAAAAATCATGTGTTTATGTATTTAGGTGTGCCACCTTGTCTAAGAATTTAACAAAATCATTTTTAGTTTCTTCTTCATATGTCTTGAGTAGTGCTAATAGACGGTTATTAAACCTCTCGTATTTGGGTTGTTTTTTCTGGCTTTTCTCCAGCGTGTATTTGTATTAATTTAAGATCAAGCTCATCTTGCAAGCTCTAAATATTACAGGGTGATTGCACCCGGCGAATGTGCATTTTAATATTCTGTGTAAAAACTGAGCTCTTGGTATATTCCTGTTGAAGTCCATGAAACGGTACGTTCGTCCAAACATTTTGTGCAGGTATTAATACCGAAACGATTTTCGGTTCCGGTTCAGGTACCGGTACGAACTGAAATGAATGTTTCGGTAAAAGGTTATATTTCGGTTTTTTAAATTATTCCGGTTTTCAGTTTCGATACGGTACCCAGTTTTTTTATTTCGGTATACCGGTACGTACCGATATAAATAAAAATTTTTTAACTTTCAGTTTTTACTGGCTCAAGGGCTTGCTATGTTATTGACATAACTTTAAACAGAGGCACACTACACAACAAAGGAGGCATCAGGTTGATCGGACGACGTTTCATGAGGGACCAACCTCACTCATCAGCGATCTTGAGCCTGAAATGTCTGTCCAAACAACAGTCTCTCCATGCCCGCGACGGCAAAACTGTTTGGGAATTCCAAAGGCAGACTGCGCGCAAAACGCCGAAAAGACAGCCTAAGACAGCCTTTCCCCTTTGTAAGTGTGTGGCCTCCGTTTTGGACTTTGGACTCAGTGGGCAGTCATAAAAGTAAAAATTTTTTAAATATTGTAAAAACAAATTCTGAGATCGATTTTTACATATCGTATTATTTTACAGAAAGTACCTACTTTTGAAATCTCATACAATTCTGGGAACCCATAAAGCGTTTCTTTAGATCGTATGTCGCTCTCCAGTATGCGTACGGTTATGCCTCTTCAGAGAGTCTTTTTGGAAGAAGGATTTCGAGCACTGAGAGCAGTTGAAGGGTCGCTGGGCGGTTTGAGTAAGTAGGTGTTTATTTAGAATGCTCTTTGGCCAAAAAACAGAGCATTCTGGGAATGAGTGAAGTCGCTCGCCAGTATATGAAATTTGGTGTCGCTTCAGATTGCGCTCATTGCGAAGTATGCGCTCATTGCGAAGTATGCGTGTGCAGGAGCTCCTCCATATATCACTTTACGGCAAAAGTCTTCGAGCAGTGGAGACATTCGAAGGGTCGCTCGCCAGTATGCGTGCGTTGGTGTCGCTCCAGGTTGTGCTTAGTGGTAAAGGTCTTTGGGCAGAGGGAACACACGAATCTGTGGTGGTGTTCCGCTCCGTCTGCACGTTTAAGCGCTTCAGACCCTGCTTCAATCGCCGCTTGAAATTCAAAACAATTCTTGCCGCTGCCAAGCAAGGGGGACATACGAGGTGTGTTCAAAAAGTATCGCGAATTTGGAATTTTCGCGGGTTACGTATATTCGAATTTCGATTTTTTTTTGTGGCGTAATGTTTGTACTCATGTCTCTCACTTATGCCGACAAGCTCCACCATTTTGAATGTTCACTTAATTGTTGACAGCTGCTTTGCTTGCACGTGTTTTGGATCGTCTTCGATTTTTACCTATTCAAAAAATGGATCAAAGAGCCTGTATCAAATTTTGTGTGAAAAACGAAATTAAGTGCGCGGATGCATTCCGAATGTTGACTGTGGCATACGGAGAAGCTACCTTGGACCGAAGCAACGTTTATCGGTGGTCCAAAATGTTCTCAGAAGGCCGAGAAGATGTGAACGACGAAGAGCGTGCCGGACGCCCGAGCACTTCAACAACAGACGAAAAAATTAATGATGTGGAGAAAATGGTATTGACCAACCGTCGAATCACCGTTAGAGAAGTTGCTGAGGACCTAAACATATCGATTGGCTCGTGCCATTCGATTTTTATCAATGATTTGGGCATGAGACGGGTCGCCGCGAAATTCGAACCAAAATTGCTCAATTGCGACCAAAAACAGCATCGCATGAACATTGCTAATGAGATGTTAAACTCTGTCCGCGACGACCCAAATTTGCTCCAGAGGGTCATAACTGGTGACGAATCGTGGGTTTACGGTTATGACGTGGAAACCAAAGCTCAATCATCTCAATGGAAGCTGCCGCACGAACCAAGACCGATAAAAGCGCGCCAAGCTCGGTCGAATGTGAAAGTTTTGCTGACAGTTTTCTTCGATTGCAGGGGCGTGGTGCATCATGAGTTCTTGCCACAGGGAAGAACGGTCAATAAGGAATATTACCTGCAAGTTATGCGCAATTTGCGCGAAGCAATCCGCCAGAAACGCCCGGATTTGTGGAAGAACAAAAATTGGCTTTTGCACCACGATAACGCCCCTGCTCACACATCGTTGCTTGTGCGCGACTTTTTGGCCAAAAACAACACACTAATGATGCCGCAGCCACCGTATTCCCCAAATCTGGCCCCTGTGATTTTTTCTTGTTCCCTAAACTGAAGAGGCCCATGAAAGGACGACGTTACGCTACGCTTGACGAGATAAAGACGGCATCGAAGGAGGAACTGAACAAGATACAAAAATGATTTTTTGAAGTGCTTCGAAGATTGGAAAAACCGTTGGCACAAGTGTATAATTTCTCATGGGGATTACTTTGAAGGGGACAAAATAGATATTCATGAATAAATAAATAATTTTTGAAAAAACACAAAATTCGCGATACTTTTTGAACACACCTCGTATGCGTTCAGGTAGATCCAGAGCGGTCTTCACCCCTCGGCCAGTCATCTCCTCTATCATAAAAGTCAAGTCTTGTCCTTTATCGGATTCGGTGTATATAACACAGACAAAATCTCTGTTAATTGCAATTAAAATGCTTCCAAAGAGTTAACATAGAAAATATTCCAAGATCAGTGTGACCATATGTGACAAGAATACAAATACTGATTCGATACCGATTCAAATATGAAACACAACTGAATTTTATATGTACACTAGCTGAATACCCGGCGTCGCCCGGGTTCTTATGATTTTTAAGAGAGCGATTATATTCAATCCAGTGTAGGCTGCAAGTAGGTATAAGCATTTTGGACCGTTCGAACTTTTCCTCTATATATGTACACGTCTTTATGATAATCTAAAATCATGAATATTTTAAAAATTTCGTGACTTTTTTGACCGTTTGGTTAATACCTCCTATTTACCCGTCTACAATTGCCGTCTATCAAATCTTCACAATAATGCAGACTCAAATCAAAAATTTGCAAATTTCGCAATATTTTGGACCGTGTAATCTACAGCTTCCATTTACCAACGCCGGCATTGTAATACAAGCACTAAGCGCTTTCATAAATACTCATCAGGTTATTTTGCAAATTCGCGGTTTCTGGACCTTAGAAACCTTTGCGGCCAAGCGTCTAGCCATTGACGAACATTTCATCGCAATCGGATGAACGGTATAGTTTTTGAATTTTCGCGGTTTTTTAACTATTTCTTTTAAACAAAATCCTTCGCGCGCAAGCGTCTAAACATTCTCAAAAGTATTAGAACATTTTTCAAATTCGCGGTTTCTTCTGCTTGGAATCCTTCCCGGGCAAGCGTCGATCAATTTCCCAAAGTTTTAGGCAAACGAATAATTTGAAATTTTTGCGGTTTTTGGTTCGTTTTCCGCAAAATTTTTTCAACTTAGAAACCTTTCCGGGCAAGCGTTTAACCATTCCCAAATTTTCGTTGCAATCGGATGAACGGTATAATTTTGCGAATTTCGCGGTTTTTGGTCCATTTCACAGACATGAGTCATAGCCTATGACACTTTCCTGATCGACATGATCATACTGTGAAAAATTCATGAAGATCGGTTGAGCGGTTTAGACGCCCATAAGGGACAAACATACAAACATACTTTCACTTTTATATAGATGTATAGATAGATATGGGTATTTCCACAGAGAGGTCCACCGAGACCAAAAAAATTAAAAGTTCTTAAAAACTCTTTTTTCGATCATATTTTTTTCGGGAAACAATTAAATTAAACTAGTTTAGGCCAATCTTAAATTCACTCATATTCCATTTCGAGATTTTCAAATGCAAAGTAGAGCAATCACCTCACATGCTTTTTTCCAAAAAATGTACCTATAGATTTCATTAAATTTTGCTCTCTAAAGTCATTTAAAGGGTACAAAGTGTAAACAAAGATTGCATAATAGTTTCTTATGACTATCGCTAAAAACTATCGCAGATTTTTGTATTTTTATGAAAGTCAAAAAAACACACTTCCATATTCTGTCACATATCGTATTCCTTTTTGTTTGCCAGTATCTTGGGACCTTCTCTTTCTACAACTCGCAGTCTATACATTAAAAATAGTGCTACTAAAATGCTATTCAAAAACCAATATGGACAAATTTATTTTTAAATTTTTCTTGGTTTTTTTTTATGATGAAGGTTAAAAAATTCGTACGAGTGTCGCGTGCGTGCTGTGGAAATGCCCATATGTACATTGTACAATGGTTGTGTTCAGCAGAACAACTTGCTCCCAACTTGCCCTCAATTAAAAATTCTTATTGATCTTCCTGATGAACTCCACTGAGAAGGTGTCATGATAGCCAATTTGACGTATCATGATGGAGACATGCTCATGTACATGCTCTTGTATCGAGAAAATAGTTTGCTCCCTGTAAGTGATACTGCTACCACCAGCTGCAATTGTTTATCGATAGGCTTATTTTCTATACCAATATGCAAATCTTGTTTCATTTTGCGCACCTAAATAAAAAAAGAGTTTATACGCGTTTCGGCAATTATATTGCCTTCCTGATGGAGTCTACGAACAAACAACAAAACAACCGTGCAATACACACAAAACTAGGATGACGACAAAAATAGGTATTTAAAACTACGAATTTTTTTTTTATGTTTGTATGTAAGTTTAATTTGTGCTTCATGTTTATACCAAATATAGACTCCATGAGGAAGGCAATATAATTGTCGAAACGCGTAGGAGAAAACTGAGCCAAAAATGTTTTGACTGCAGGAAGGGAAGACGGCCGGATAATAAAAACCCCAGTTAACACAGCAAGTAACCAACGACAAACGGCCCACAACAGATCTACACATTAGGACTTAAGTTTGGCTATTTTTATGCAATTTCCATGATGACATGGAGTACAGCCAATGATTGCGGCGCCATTATAAAATCGCCTTTAAATGTCTTTGTCAAAAATTGGAACACATCGTTCAACAGACTTTATTTGATGTATAAAATTTTTCTGATACATGCTCAGCGATAATTTTTCCTGTCTTGCACAGCGGTCGCGCACACTAGCCGCTGAGCCACACCTGTGCACAAACATATTTTAGATTCTTGCCAATGTACATACGTATGTATGTAAGTAAAACAAATCAGTCAATTTACGAACATACAGTATGTCAAGAAAGTGTTTTTACACAGCAAAAAAGGTGCTTTAATTTATTTTGATTCTTACGCTTATTGGTATATTCGAATCTCGTAGAAAGCAGCTTATTTGAAAGTTTTTAATTTTAACATGGTGAAGTACTTGCCCATATCTACACAATATAATAAATACTTTAATCATTTCATAGGTTATAAGTAGACAGCGGATTTTATGCAACTTTTTAAATGAAGACAGATTGAAGTGAAATTCGGGATTTATACTAATTAAATATCCCTCTTTCCATTAAGAACTGCATATCCAAAATATTATGCAAAATATGCAAAAAAATATGCAAATATGCAAAAAAATATGCAAATATGCAATCAAATATGCAAAAAAATATGCAAATATGCAAGAAAATATGCAAATAAGTAAAATGCTTATAATAGTTTTAAAATGAATTCGAGTATAAAATTTTGGACTTAAATATATTTTCTTTTAATTTAGAAGTTGTAATAATGCATTTTCCACCACAAATTAATTCTGTGCCAGTAATTTTAACCACAAATTTTTTTTTTTTGGTTGTTCTTCAGTAAACAAGAATATATCATTGGCACAAGTTAGCGATCTTTCTCTGGATGTTCTGATTGACCACATTCTTTCTGTGGATTTCCTCATAAGAGATAAATGTCCAAATTGTCCATGACGGATGATCAAGTCAAAGGCTAAATGATGTTGCCTTTTCCTCTCAAAATAAAGAATTTTAAAGTGTTACTAACAGGAACAGGTTTGTGTCCATAGCGTTGTCATGAGGGGAGCTTAGTGGAGTGTTTTAACTTAGTGAGTGGGGGTCTTAGCACAGTGCTCACTGGGACTGAATGGAAAGTTCACCGGCAGAATTTAAAGCTTTCGTTGACTTTGGCTTTACACGTGTCAAAATCAGTATCCGGAGGCTTTTAAATGCTCTGATTTCATTTCTGGCCATATTTTCCCGATCGGGCTGGAAAACGTAATATCTAAAAAAAATCAAATGCTTAATCCTTTTTTAGGTTTGTGGGTGCTCCGATTTGATTTCTGGCAATATATTTAAGATCAGGAGATCGAAGAAAGAGACGGGCGGGGGTTTTTGAACAAATTCCCTCGAACTCAAACTCTTACTCCCACAACTGCAGATTTTCGTCCTCGGTACCAGCCCTAAACCTCTGAAAGCCGTTCTTTATTAAGTAAATGATGAACGCATACATTATTCCAGCCTATAAAATACCAATGTACCAATCACTAAGCCTGCCCCTATAACAAAGATCCCAAACAGCACTTTTCAATTTGAAATTTTTATTATTCAAAAATGTCCTTGTTGTAATTGTTGAATCAGTAAATAGTTGAGTTCTTTTCTATGTTATCCATTGAAAAACGTTGGCGTTTTTCAGAAAAAAAAGCTTGTTTTTCGCAAATTAAAACCAAGTTCCCCTTTCACACCATTTAGAATTTCCTTTACTTCAGCCAATAGCTTGAACTTGCTTGTAATTTCCATATTCCTCTGTTTTATGGAGGTAATTGTTTCCGGAATTCTCATAAAATGATGTTTTATAAAAATTAGGTTTGTACGTAACATTGGATTACTGAGCATTTCTTGAGACAGTACAGACAGCGCACAGAATCACAAAAAGAACTCATTAAACCTGGCCTACTATTATTATAATTTATCTGAAATATGTGTTTGCATATAAAATATGTTTTTGCATATTTGCATATATTTATATGCAAATATGCAAAAATGTTTTTAGCGATCAGAGATCGATTTTCAATAAAAATAAAATGTGTGCAATCAGAATTCAAATCGGACAAGCGGTTCAAAATATGCAAAATCCGCTGTCTAGTTATAAGTTCATAATCGATAAGCAAAGTATGGTTGATTTGTATGCAAATTGTACTTTTTTGTATTTTACATACGCTTTATAATACAACTACTCTATTTTGAAAGTGAAAAGCACCTTATATTTGTGGCCTATTAAAGAAATTTCTATGGTTCGTTGTGTACTATATTATACAGAAAAAATATTTTCAAAATAATCTGATTTCTAGGAGATTCGGAGGAACAAAAAGGGGGTTAAATCCATTTCTACATTTTAATTAAAAGTATTACGGCTGATCCATTAAAGATATGGAATTTCTAAAAGCAGCGTGAAAATCTTTTCTAGAATCAATATTTTATTCACCATTTGAGCTCCTGTGCTGACAATATAGAAGTTTAGACATTTTGTAAAAACACTTTCTTGACACTTTTTAAGAGGGAATTTTTTTGTTTTTAATTTTTTTTATTGCTAAATCTGGATGGATTTGGTTACTTTTTTGTGCAATCTAGTTCTAAGTACCATAAAGAATCAAAATAAATTAAAAACAAAATTTTACCATTTAGAGAAAGCACCTTTTTTTGCAAAATAAGTGAAAATGTGAGTCTTTTTACTGTGTAAAAACTCTTTCTTGACATTTCTTGACGTTAATCGCCTTGTAGAAGCTGCGAGATTTTCGTGCAAGTCAATTTACAGAAGGGTGCTTGAATTTTAAGCCTTCTATGAAAGATGGACAGAAAATCTTACATAGTGTAAAGGACGTCTTATGATTCCTTCTTTTCGTTACAAACATCGGACGAAAATTATAATGCGCTCTGCAAAAGTTAAAAAAAAAAAAACCGAAACAGTACCGGTACTAACGTTTCGGCTTCTTTCCGGTTCTATCGGTTCCAATAATAACGGTAAAAAAAATTTGTGTCGGTTCCGGTTCCGGTACATGGTTTGAAACGGCTTAATTCGGCTACGGTTTCGGTTCCGGCATTAATCCCTGATTTTGATTATGAAAAAAAACATCCCTGCAGTTGCGATGATTTGAGAAACTTAATGACTGCTTTTTCATAGTCTACAATTATATTCAATGGGCTTAATTCAGGTTGTAGTTTAAGCAGAACTTGAAATATTTCTTCATAAGAGTTTTGGGCCTTATCCTCACACAAGACATATACGAGGGGTATGTGAAAATTCCGATAGCGTCCGATTATAAAAAAACAGTTAAATAAATGAAGAGTTTAAAATATGATAGCAAATATTACAGTGAATTGTAAATAATTGTTTGAATAAAGGTGGTGTTATTTTGAACGTGCCATCCATAGAAATAACATCACACAATTTTAAAATGTGTAAATTTGGCTGCGTTCCAAACATAACCAGTCTTTTTTTTTTTGTAATTTGAGGTGTCTTGAAGTGGTACAGTTTTCCCTTGTTAAAACTAGCTCGTTTAAACTTATAGGGTTTGCACACACACTATCTCCATTTTGAATTCTTTATGCCGTCTTGCACATATTTTTTACAGTTGGTAATTACGCAATTGTGGGTTCGTCGGCTTTTTTGCACGCTTTAATTACAATATCTTCGTTGCTTCGTTATCTTAGCGGTTTTTTTTTATTTTGTCCATTATATAAGCTTTGGTCTTCATCCTGGGATCTGGTAAATGCGAGTGCGGCTTGGTCTCTTTTTGTGTCATGATTTGATTTTATCAGACAACCACGGCAACCAGACAATGTGTATCGTTCGCACATGTAATAAGCGGTTTCATTTCTTTTTTTGTCGAAAAAGTACCCAAAGTTAGAACCTCTCCATTTTAGAAAATCGCGACACGACCGTTCCGATTGAAAAACATTCACACAACGAAACAAAAATGTATTTATTTATGTGAAAGTAAAATTCAATCGGAGTCAGAAAAGGCATAGCTACATTTTCCTAATATTAATTAACTATATTTTTCCTAGTTTTTTTTTCCTAATTTTTTCTATTTTTGTTTTTCTTTCCTTTTTTCCAAATTTTTTTCATTCCTTACACCGTCTGCGAATCACACCCGTAGTGTGGGCAGCAAAGCAGTTGACTGCACCCCATACCTCAGACCTTGAGATAATCGCAGCCAGTAGGTTTCCAGCATTTATTGCTTCCCCGACTCCAACTGTGTTCGTGCGGTTATGAAACGGCCGCAGCAGAAGAGGACGTGAGCTGCATCCTCCATCAGGCCTCCGTCGTACCAAGTGCATTCTGTCGCGGTATTGCGCCCGAGCCTGTGCAGATAGCTTCTGAAGCACCCGTGTCTACTGAGCATTTGGGTGAGGCGGAAATTTACCTCTCCATGCTTCCGCTCAATCCACTCTTTTATATTGGTGATAAGGTGGTGATATTGGGCTTCCACCGGGCTTTAGCAGACCTCTCTCACCTGGACTGCCAGCAAAGGATGCTCTGATTCCTGGCTTCCTCTCGCGACCTTGCTCTTGTTTGCTCACTTGTTGCAGCTTCGGCTATGGTTTTTTTTTTCAAATGCCAGTGTGTCTATCGGCACCATGCCGGCAATGACGAGAGCAGCTTCTCTAAAGCCACAGCATACTCTCAGCGCACATAAACGATAATGGCCAGGACACCCTTGCTGTAGCTGGGCACTCCCATGGCTTGCGCCCAGATATGAGCAGCATACAGGATTGTGGATATGAGCAGCATACACTCGCAAGGAGTAGACTTCGCCCCTGTTTCGTCCCTCTCGTGATAAGCATGATCCTGCCCAAAGCGTTTTCCATAGCTTCTGCCTTGCCGCCAGCATAACTCCAAGGTACCGAATATCGGACCTGATCGTCTTTTTGCTGCTGCTAAGAACAGCCTCTGCCTTATGAGCTAGCGTCCAGTGTGGCTACGAGGTCAAGACCGACAGTTGCTAGCCATTGCAAAGTTGCACCTTCTCTCTTTCGTTACAAGTTATTTTACCACCACTACCAGCGCTACATCGTCCGCAAATCCCACTATGTGCGTGTTATCCGGAAGTGGCAGTGTAAGGATACCATCGTACATCGTGTTCCATAAAAGCGGTGCCCCTGCGGCGATGTTATGTATCTCTGAGCCGCCGTCTGTCGCATACTATAGCTGTCTACCGTCAAAGTAGCTTACAATAGCTTTAATCAGGTAGGGGGGACTCCAAAGGCAACGAGTGTAGGGTCTTACCCCATGATGCTGTATTGAACGCATTCTTTACGTCCAGTGTGGCTACGAGGCAACACTGCTTCGTTACTCCTTTTCAGCGCGATCCTTCCATTGCTTTCGAGTTTATATCAACCACCTTGAAAATGGCATTGGCAGTGGACATCGCTTTCCGGAAGCTGAATTGATACGGCAAAAGTCCGCCCGCGCTCAATAGCTGCTTCGAGTTGAGTGTTAATTAGTTTCACGAATACCTTGCTCATAGTGTCGGCTAGGCAGATTATTGGCCTGTAGGAGAAAGGTTTCTCTGGAGGCTTTCGGGAATTAGCACCAGATTTTGCCACCTTTCAGGAAAAATGCAAGGTTTCCAGCTCGATGTGGGTCCGCGTCTGGGCCAGGGGCCTTGTTGGGCTTGAGCCTCATTGCCACTTCCATTAACTCTGCCGTTGTTATTGGCTCTACCGAATTTAGCGCGCTCTCCCAATCTAGCTCAGCTGGGAGTAGGTGTAGGATGTTGTCCCTGTACGGAAATAGTACCTCTACTATGCCATTGAGTATGTCTCTTCACCACAGTTTTATACGCTTTCCCCCTAAGTCCTGTTTGGCTGAGTCGTATAATTAGAGAAAACACCCGCGCTTGCTCCACCGGATTGCTTTTTTGAGCGCTTTTCTTGCATCTCCAAAGATCGCTTGAAGCTCTCCACTGCTGGATCTGTTTGCTCTCCTTGCTCTTTGATAACGCCTCCTAGCTCTTAGGCAAGCTGCCCTCGCTACCGATATTTCTTCATTCCACCAGAACATTGGGCGCTAATGTAGCCTAAATATCTTTTTAGCGACGTGGTCCTGTCGCACGCAGATTCAACTTGGTATATCAGCTTTTCGGATCTCTCCTGGGCGGAGCCATGCACCTCCAGCTTGTCGATTGCAGACGCGAAAAGCTGTGTGTTGTGCGTCTCCGTGCGAAATATTTTGCCCCTTACAGGTGGCCTGTCTGGTGTGATATCCTTTCGCCGACTGATTCGTGATCGCTTCCTGTGTAGTGCTGCCCAACATGCCACGTTGTTGAGCTAGCTAGGCTTCTGCTGACGTATGTAAGATCGATGACTGAGCCTCATCCATCCCGACTAAAAGCTTGCTGTGTTCCGCTGTTCAGCAACGTAATCTCCAGAGACGCAAATGATTCGAGGAGAGCTTGGCCCCTAGAATTGGTAATGGTGCTGCCCCATTCTACAGCCCAGGCATTGAAGTCACCTGCTATTATGGCTGGAGAGTGCTCTCTGATATCAGAAGATAGCTCGTCAATGGCGCTAATCGGCTATGCTAAGACTCGGTGGGAGGTAGCAGCTGTACACATAATCCTAACTCGCTCACGCTTTTTCTTAGAAGTACTTGTGCAACCTCGCAACGATTAAGATTTAGTTGTATAAACTTAATCATTATGGTTTATTTGTGTCCGCCTTGCGTCAGCACTTACCGTCAAGTTAACCGAATTTGAGAGTCTCATGATGTGTGTGGCGTAAACGGAGGATCAAAGTTAACCGCAGCTCGAGCGCTGGGTAAAGTTAACCGCGAGTTCAGTCCCGATGGAATTATTGAAATTTTTGTCGATATACAAACAGCTGACTTCAACATACAAATGTTCTGATTATTTTATTATTTGCTGCCACAAAATGTTTATGAATAACACAGCTCAACAAATATTGGGTCCATAAGGGCCGGGGAATGAAATTGATACCGTTCGATGGAGGTTATCAAGCTGAACACAAGACAGTTTTCAGAATTACTCTAGCACGTCAAGTTTTTAAGAAATCGATTGTCAAAGTTGTTAAAAGTGCTTAAAATATTACTTTTTCAAAATTTTTTTAAAAAGTCACCTTGAACCGAATGCGCAGCGCTTGAAAGTTTAGATGCATGGAGGGAACGATAATCTTAAGACGGCAATAAACAAATTTCTGTTTGTTGGTCCAGGATCAACAAATAAATTAAAAAAGATGTACAATTTATATATTCCGAAATTCTTCTTCTTGATGATAGCATCCCAACCGTTTTACGGTCTCGGCCGCTGCAACTAATGCCCGCCACTCGCCTCTGTCCCGAACGACATCCCACCTAAAGGGCACACACAGCTTCGAAATATCTCCCTGCACCTGGTCGTGCCATCTCCGCTTCGGCCGACCCGACCCGGGCGCGCCTCCTAACTCGTTCGCATGCCGACTGTACACCCGTTTTGCTGGAGTGTTATCATCGATACGGGTAACATGTCCTATCCAGCGCAGCCGCTGTTGTTTTATGCGCTGGACAAGCATAGTGTCCCCATAGAGCTCATACAGTTCGTGATTAATTCGGATGCGAAATTCGTCGCCAACTTTTACGGGTCCATAAATACTCCGAAGAACTTTTCTCTTGAACACGCCAATTTCCGTCTCATCCGTTGATGACATTATCCATGCTTCTGCACTGTATAGCAGGACTGCGACTTATAGAGCAGTTTTCGTTCTTCGAGAGAGGGCTCTGCTCTTGAACTCCTTATTGATCCCGTAGTAACATCGGTTTGCAAGAGTAAATCTTCTTCGGATTTCCAGACTGGTGTTGTTGTTGCTTGTTATCGTCGTTCCGCGTTAGACACATTGCTTAACAACCCTGAAGTTGTATTCTCACATAGCAACGATTGTCCAAGCGTAGACTCACTGCGCGTTAATAAAAGGTACTTCGTCTTATCCTCATTTACCGCTAAGCCCATAAGTTTTGACCATATCTCAGAGAACGCCCGTTTTACCGCAGATTCGATTTTGTCGATGATATCAATATCATCGGCATATGCAAGTAGCATGTTATCTCTGGTAAAGATGGTGCCTGTTCTGTTAGCATTTGGGCACTGGCGAAGTATATACTCCATCAGCAGATTAAAGAAGTCACACGATAAGGTGTCTCCCTGCCTAAAACCTCTTTTTTAGTATCGAAAGGCTCGGAGAGGTCTTTTCCTATTTTGACGGAGCCTTGTGTGCTTCTCAACATCATCATGCAAAGTCGAACGTACTTTGCTGGTATACCAAAAGTAGACAGGGCTTCAAAGAACTTTGACCTTAACGGCGTGTCAAAGGCGGCTTTATAGTCAACAAAAAGGTGGTGGGTGTCTATCTTTCTCTCTTGGGTCTTCTCCAGGATTTGTCGCAGTTTTAATATCTAGTCCGTGGTGGATTTGCCAGGTCTAAAGCCACACTGATAAGGTTCAATCAGTTCACTCATTCTAGGCTTTAGACGTTCACATAAGATGCATGATAGTACCTTATATACAATGGGAAGGAGACTGATCCCGCGGTAATAGGCGTTAACTGCAGGGTCTCCTTTTTTAAATATTGGACAGAGTACGCTTAGACTCCAATCTTCGGGCATTCTTTCTTTGGACCATATTCTGCATAGGACCTTACCAGCTCCTCACCGCCAGCCTTGAATAATTCAGCGGGCAGCTCATCATCTGGGATTGAAACCTTCGGTTAGTTGCCTAATCTTTTGGTAGAATTTTCGAGTCGCACTTCTTCCGAACAGCACTTCGACTTCTTCCCTCATGCGCCTTTCTTGTTCATTTTACTTCCTTCTGAAAAGGCACTTATCCCCTGTCGTAGTGCGTAGTGATCCGAGTCTATATTGGCTCCTCGGAGCGCACGTACGTCTAGAACACTCGATGAGTGCCTTCCGTCTATTACAACGTGATCAATCTGGTTTCTTGTTGATTGATCAGGGGACTTCCAGGTCGCCTTGTGGTCGTCGCGGTGTTCAAATCTGGTTCTACTAACGACCATGTTCCGGCCCGAAGCGAAGTCTATTAACCTCTCTCTATTATCGGAGGTTTCTTTTGTGCAGGCTAAATCGGCCGCTAGTCGGGTTAAAAACTTCTTCTCTCCCGATTTTTGCGTTTAAGTCGCCTAGCACGATCTTGATGTCGTGATCGGGGCAGCGCTCATATAGGACTTCTTGGCGCTCATAGAAATCGTCTTTTTCCGATTCGTCTTTGTCTTCTGTCGGGGCGTGCGCACTAATATTCCGTATCCGAGTCATTGTTGTCGCAGTTTTCATTGGCGGATGTAAATGACGATAATCGTGAGCCAAGTCCGAAGTAGCACCCCCTATTTGTCTCAGGGTAGCCAGCAGCTTTGCGGGTGCATCGCTCTGTTACCAGGGGTTACCACGGGGAGGTGTGAGTCGACTTGAGTCACTGAAGGCCAGGATCGAGCTGGGTTTGCCATGTCAAACCGATCAGCAATTTAACTTCAGCACAAACGCTCCCTTTACCCATAGACCAACAACCAGGAATTTGGTTAATTGCCGTCCAAAGACTATAGTACCCTCTATGCATCTAAATTTTAAAGCGTATCATTCGGTTCATGATGGCTTTTAAATAAATTTTTGAAAAGTGGCAACTTAGGCCTTTTTAACAACTTTGACCATTGATTTCGCAAAAACTTGATGTGCTAGGGAAATTCTGGAAATTGACTTGGATTCCGTCTGTCAAAAGGTAATAATAACATTCGAGTGTCAGCGATGACCCAATATTTGTTGAACTGTGTAATTGAACATGATTCACATCAAGGCCCCGTGACACTTTTTTTGTTTCAAATGGGATCGCCTCCAAATTTCGTAATTGTTAGTTTGTTATGATTTTCCATGATTCCACTAGGGTCGAAATCGGACATCTATATAGTATAGCCCCCATAGAAAAGTAAGGTCCGAAAAGTAGTCTTAGTTATAAACTCTTTTTTGTTTTTATTGGAGGCTGCAAGGGTATACAAAACTTCAACCGAGCCGAAGTTAACTTTTCCTTATTTTTATACTCTGTACCAGAGGTACACAAAGTATAATAAGTTTGTGCAAAAGTATGTAACAGCCAGAAGGAAGCATCTCCGACCCCATAAAGTATATATATTCTTGATCAGCATCAACAGCCGAGTCGATATAGCCATGTCCGTCTGTCCGTCCGTATGAACAAACAGATCTCAGAGATGGTAAGAGATAGAGGTTCGACGTGTATGGGACAAAAACTTCTTGTACCTGCATGCTGATCACGTTTATTTTCAATTTTGGCCACGCCCCCTCCTGCCCCTGCAAATCGGAAAAACTTCATATCTCCCACAGTTTTATAGATAGAAAGTTCGTTCCTTTTGGAAGTATTTAATAATCAGGATTATTTATCGATCCGCCAAAGGAATGATAACGATCGGATGAACGATGGTCGAGTTATAAGGAAAACAAACAATTATGGGCAGCACCGGTCGCAACGGCAGGACTTCATAGGCACAGAGTATACTTTAGCTTGACTGACTTTCTTTCTTGTTTTTTTTTGTAATTACAACAAAAAAAAATTTAAATAATCACTTATTTGGACACCTTTTTTCCCGATTCCGGAAAATCCGCCCACAAGGAAAATTCTCTGGAAATTCGATTAGAAAAAATCTAAATTTGATCTGATTGACTTAGTTTGTAAGGATAGTAACCCAGCAGTTCGGAAGGTCGCCGACCGGCTGGAGAATGTCGACCGATAACGACAAAATGTTCTATATATTAAGAGTGAATGTGCTAGCCGAAGACTGTTCTTAAATCGCCTGGCGGACGGCTGACATTTCATGCACAGTCTCTGTTAGTAGTGGCCGGTTCTGATGCAGTGGGTAGGGTGAATGGCTACTGTGCTGTATTTTATTTTAAGTACCTATATATACGGATGACATGGTGCTGTTGGCGGGCTTCCAACTATATGATCGATTGCTGCACAATACCGAATCTTTGGAAAATCACAGATAAAAGATATAAAGGAGTCAGAAAGAGCAATTATTTGGATGTACTTATTGTGGCCTGGTATAGGGCAGCGGGTAGTGTATCTCCCTGCTGAGCAAGAGGTCGTGGGCTCGGTCCCGCCTCGAGAGAAATAAAAAAAACGTTGAAAATGAGAAACACACAAGCCAAGAGATTAAAAAGGAGATAGCTCGGCTTGGCTCTTTGGGCTATGTGCGGATCTGCCGGGCGTACGGTTACCCAAAGCAGACTGCCGGACGGTTAACGAAATTACCCAAGCCGATAGCTGCCTGAAATCGTCTGTCGGATGGCTGACATTTAATGGACAAACTGCTTTGCGCATCGGGCACGCCAATGGTTACCCTTAGCTGACTGCCCGATGGTTAACAGAAATGTGCTGGCCGACGGCTGTCCCAAAATCGCCTGCCGTAAGTCTGACATTTCCAGTACAGTCTCTGGTAATGCTGAACCGATCTGCCGGTCCGATAGTGACCCTTAAACGGCTGCCAGGTGGCTACTGGAAAAGGGCATTACCGATGGTTGTCCCAAAACCGGCTTTCGGATGGCAGACACTTCATGTGGGAGCTTCTGGTGATTCTGTCCTGATCGGCCTGGCCGATGGTTACCCTTGGGTGACCGCCGGATGGTTAACTTAACTTGTATGAACGTCCGGGAGTACTGTGCCGATCCGGGTCACCTGACGGCTTACTTTCGGCAGCACCTAACACAAAAAAAACTACTGCGAAGTGAAATAATTTGTAATGTAATTTTCTGATGCTGGAACTTTTAACCTTAGGGTCGGAAAACTCATGGACAACTTTGCAGCCAAAAACTTTTTTTTCATCCGATTGTCTTCAAACTTAGTTTATAAAGATAGTATAATAAATAACGATAACGGTATCGATAATGACAAAGAAATCAATAACTATAACGTTATCGATAACGATAAAGAAATTAATAACGGTATCGATAACCATAAAGAATTTAAAAACGATAGCGATAACGGTATCAATAACGAAATCAATAACGATAACGATAGAGATAACGGTTATGATAACACTAATGATATCGATAACGATGACGTTAACGGTAATGTTACCCAAACCCGGTAGGAAAAGAAGAACAATATCGGTTTTATGTGATGATTTTTAATAGCTTTACTTATCCAGCGCGCCGGGTTCTATGCTAGTATTTTAAATAAATTAATCTGCGATCGCCGGATCGCTTAAGTAATTATCCAGAAAACAAATAAAAATCCGATGTATTTTGGCTGTATTCCTATTAATGAAAGACTAGTGCTCTAATCATGACTTTCCAATAACTTTAGCACAAGGAAGAAAGTTATTAATAATATTGTCAAACACTTTGGGTATGATTGTAAATTAAGTTTACTAAAGTTTTACCCACGTGTCTTATTATCCACCATTTACAAGAACTAGAGCAATTCAATATCGGCTGGTTGCTTTTGCTTCTGAAGACTACTTTTGCGCGCTTCTTTTACATATACGAATCGATTTTAAAATTATTACAATAAGCTTTTAGTTAGTTACTTAAAACCTCTTTAATATAAACACTATTTTCTGTTTCTTTTTAGGCCATTTACGATATGCTCGGTGCATGCTCATCTAATCGTCCAGCTGATTCCGCGGAAGAAAGAGCAAAAAATATTTTTGCCAAAATGGATGAAAATAACGATGGTCAATTAACTCAAGATGAATTTTTGAAAGGATGTTTGCAAGATGAGGAGTTGTCTAAAATGCTGGCACCATAAATTATTATATCCTATAATATGTGTGTATTTGATGAAATCAGTAATAATATGTATAAATATTTAATTTATATTTCTTATATTAAAACTAAAATACTAATACTAAAAATTTTAATTTTCGCATTTATGATGTTGATAATTCGAAGAATTCACAAAAAGTTATATAAACAAGTAAGAAAGTCGGTTACCGTTCATCCTATCTTTACCAATCCTCTGACAGGTCGATAAATAATACTGATTTCTAAATATGTTCAGAAGGTGCGAGCCTTTTATCTATAAAACTGTGGGAGATATGAAGTTTTTTATCAAATTGATGGGGCGTGGCAAAAATTCAAAATAAACCTTTTCTTCATAAAAAGTGTTTCTGAGATAATCGCATTTAAAGTTTGGTTTTGGTTTTCGCCATATTAAAACAAGAAACGAGAGCGTAAGTTAAAGTCGGTCCTGCCCGACTTCGATATACCCGTTACTCAGGGCAATAAGTGTTTCATAGCCTTTCCCTATGTTAATTAACAGAGCATTAACATTAATGTGACCATTTAAACATAATGTGAGCAAAAAGTGCATATACCGCCAAAAAGTTTGCAACGTTTTTTATATCCCTTATAACTCTGCCATTTATTATCCGAACTCTATGAAACTTTCAGAGATTGTAGATATTGAGCACATACACTACCCTGCAATATATGAGCTTGATATCTTTAAAATTGTTTGTGTAATTCAACATTTTTTATTGTGGGGGCGACAGGGGGAGTGGCCAAAATTTGAAATAAACTTGATCTGCGTAGGGACAATGGGAGTCTACATACAAAATGGTGGCTTTAGCTCTTCTAGTCTCCGAGATCTAGGTGTTCATACAGACACACGGAAATATATACTTTATGTCGGATATGCTTTCTTCTGCCTGTTACATACATTTGCACGACTTCAGTATAACCTTTTACTCTAAGACTCGGCCGAAGTTTTGTATACCCTTGTATACCTATTAAAACAAACAAGTTTATATATATATATATATGGACGAAATCGGACATCCATATAGTAACTATTACGAATTTTGGAGGCGATCCCATTTAAAACGAAAAAGTTTTTCTCACCAGAACTACTTTTTCCCTTGTACTATATGTTATAGTCATCCGATTTTGACAAAGAATTTGTGGAATTGTGTAAAAGTATATAAAATAAGTATATGCCAATGATAAGCACGCTTCCATTGAAACCAAAAAAGTTTTTCTCACTAGAACTAGATTTTCAACCGATTGTTCCTATGGTAGCTATATGCTATGGTAATCCGATTTCGACAAAACTTTGTAGAATTGTGTGAAAGCATACCAAATGGATATATGCCGATTTTAAGAACATTTCCATTGAAAACAAAAAAGTTTTTCTACCGAAGACTACTTTTCAGACTATACTTTTCTATGACAGCTACGAGGGCCGTCCCAGAAATGGCCGACCTAGCACAGTAGTGTTGGAAAATGTTCACAAAAAATATTAAAAAGGGGAAGTACCGACTATTTAAAGCTTAAGTTTGAAGTTTGGTGCCTTTTACATTGCACAGTTTTTTTTTTGGTCGACTTTAATAGAGAACGCTTGTTATTGATTTGCAAACATGGACAAAATTGGTCATCGTTATGTGATACAATACTTTCATATAAAAGGTCTCAGTCCAACCAATATTAAAAAGGAGCTGGATTCTACCATACGTTATTCTGCTCCCTCGTTTACAACAATAAAATATTGGGTGGCTGAGTTTAAGCGAGGTCTTTTGAGCTGCGAAGATGAACATCGTTATGGGCGTCCAAGTGAGGTGACCACTTCAGAAATGATGGCCAAAATTAAAAAATGTGTATTGAGTGACCGGCGATTGAAAGTTCGTGAGTTAGCTGAATGTGTAGGCATTTCAAAAAGTGCTGTACATGGCATATTGACCGAAAAATTGGATTACAAAAAAGGTATCGAAGCTATTGAACATCGCTGGGAATAGTGTATCGTCCTAAAAGGCTCCTATGTTAAAAATGAAAAAAAAAAAAATGATACATTTTTGTGTTTTAGTAGTTAGGTCGGCTATTTCTGAGACCGCCCTCGTACATTGCTATGGCTTTTCAATTGGACACAATTTGTAATTCTGTATTAATATTTTTCCAATGGAAAATTGTTCTTAACCAAAGGTTCTATATGAAAGGGGGAGATGCCAGTATTCATATTTTTGAGCCTGGCATTAAAATAGGGATACATTTTAATATTCAATTTTTATCGAAAAATTACTTTTAATTTATATTTTTCAATTTTTTTAATAAAAATGTTACAATAAAAATTATTTTTAATTTGAAAGTATAAATATTATATAAAATTTTTATTTTATTTTATTTATTTTTTATTAAATTATATACAATTTTTATTTTTAGAAATTAAAATAAGAACTAAACTCGAATAACTTTTAGACCAAAAGCCCTATGACCACCGTTTGAATACATACATGATCTATGAATTAGTATGTATAAATGCATGCATGCATATTTGTGATTATGTGCTGGTGCTTTAAATGGTATAGCCAGATATTGGAGGTGGTACGACCTGTCTAGCGGAATCCTAAAATTTTCTTTTTAATTAAATGGAACTCTTTAAAATTAACTTATATATGCCAAATTTTGACATATTTAACGCAGTGTCCTTCAGATATCGTTGAAAATCCTTTTTTGATGAACAATAAAAATGATTTATCTCGTGCACTTAATCAGCTAGATTCTTGATATAAAACGCCAGAGATGGGAAACTGAGCCAGGTTTTCGAAAAGTAACATTTGGTGCCAAAAAATAGCTGTTGATGACCCGTTACTACTTTTTATAGGTTTAAAAATA
The DNA here is from genome assembly GCA_018904265.1 of Lordiphosa collinella. Lineage (NCBI taxonomy): Eukaryota > Metazoa > Arthropoda > Insecta > Diptera > Drosophilidae > Lordiphosa > Lordiphosa collinella. The sequence goes on from JAEIFV010000075.1 coordinate 475,635, forward strand.
ATTTTTAAAGTAGGCAGATTGGTGTGAATGTCGATCAAAAAATGTCGATTTTGATATAAAAAAATTCCCCAATATTTTTATGTGGTCGGCAATCGACAGTGTTGAGATGCCGACTTTCGTTCACGGGTTCAATTCCCAGGCGAGCAACGAAAAGTTAAATTTTATTATTTTTTATTTTATTTGATTTAGCAAGTAAAGAATGGTCCTAAAACATGCCCAAGAAAATCAAAAAGTTCGCACAAAATGTTCATAGCCTCAACTTTTTTTTTCTTAGTGCGGTAATGTATTTCGATATAATCAGGGCCATTATTAAACATGTTTCAAATTAAAGTCTTATGAATAAGACTATTAATCCAGTCCTTTATACTAATTAGTTAACGGTTATTAAGAGTATGAATCATTTGATATCTTCACCTATGGTTTAAATCAGAGTAACCTTTTGAAAATACTAAAACATTTTGTTTGAGTTCCACGACAACTACAGAAATATATTTTAAAAGCCAACACTACGTATAAGTAATTTAAAAAATTTTGGAGCTCCGTCGCGTCCACTAAAACATAACTTGTTAAACCTTTTTTTATTTTTTCTCGTATATTTAATACACCAAAAATTAGCGAATTAAGGGGCTCCAGTATGACATTAAATATGACATACAAAAAAAAGGGCGCTCTAATGCTCATGTGTGAGAAATAATCGTGAAATAAGTACATCTGGCATGCTTCCATGTCCGAATAGGCGTAAAAATATGTATATGTAAAAATATTTGTTATAGGGCGTTTGGTTAAAAAGTTCTTTGAGTTTAATTTTTATTTATATTTTTAAAAATAAAAATTTTACATAATTTTTATTTTTTAATTTTTTTTTTATTTAACTCAAAGTAATTTTTACAGAATAATTTTCATAAAAAAATTATAAAATATAATTTGAAAGTAATTTTTTGCTTTTAGAATTAAAAATAACTATTTCAAAATAAAAAAAAATTATTTGCAGTCCCTGATTTTTTCAAAAAATAATAAATTTATTAACAATAAAACGATAATTTATTTAAATTATAAAAAAACCATTAATTTTAATTTTTATAAAAAAATTGTATTATATAATTGTTATTCACAATTTTTTATTTCTTTAGGTCAGTATCCAGCACTCCGGAATTTTGATTTCGTTACAATACTTTATATAAATAGGAAGTTTTTCTATTTATGTATTGTGACGAAATCAAAATTCTGGAGTGCTGGATACGGAACTTTATCGGGGGTGTCCTGGAAATCTCTAGAGATTTAGGCTTTGGTTGGTTTGCAAATCGCTAGTAAATTCCGTCGGTGTCCCAGAACTTCGAGAGATTTCGTTCAGTTCGAAAATGGAACTCTTTAAAATTAACTTATATATGCCAAATTTTGACATATTTAACGCAGTGTCCTTCAGATATCGTTGAAAATCCTTTTTTGATGAACAATAAAAATGATTTATCTCGTGCACTTAATCAGCTAGATTCTTGATATAAAACGCCAGAGATGGGAAACTGAGCCAGGTTTTCGAAAAGTAACATTTGGTGCCAAAAAATAGCTGTTGATGACCCGTTACTACTTTTTATAGGTTTAAAAATAATTTTTAAAGTAGGCAGATTGGTGTGAATGTCGATCAAAAAATGTCGATTTTGATATAAAAAAATTCCCCAATATTTTTATGTGGTCGGCAATCGACAGTGTTGAGATGCCGACTTTCGTTCACGGGTTCAATTCCCAGGCGAGCAACGAAAAGTTAAATTTTATTATTTTTTATTTTATTTGATTTAGCAAGTAAAGAATGGTCCTAAAACATGCCCAAGAAAATCAAAAAGTTCGCACAAAATGTTCATAGCCTCAACTTTTTTTTCTTAGTGCGGTAATGTATTTCGATATAATCAGGGCCATTATTAAACATGTTTCAAATTAAAGTCTTATGAATAAGACTATTAATCCAGTCCTTTATACTAATTAGTTAACGGTTATTAAGAGTATGAATCATTTGATATCTTCACCTATGGTTTAAATCAGAGTAACCTTTTGAAAATACTAAAACATTTTGTTTGAATTCCACGACAACTACAGAAATATATTTTAAAAGCCAACACTACGTATAAGTAATTTAAAAAATTTTGGAGCTCCGTCGCGTCCACTAAAACATAACTTGTTAAACCTTTTTTTATTTTTTCTCGTATATTTAATACACCAAAAATTAGCGAATTAAGGGGCTCCAGTATGACATTAAATATGACATACAAAAAAAGGGCGCTCTAATGCTCATGTGTGAGAAATAATCGTGAAATAAGTACATCTGGCATGCTTCCATGTCCGAATAGGCGTAAAAATATGTATATGTAAAAATATTTGTTATAGGGCGTTTGGTTAAAAAGTTCTTTGAGTTTAATTTTTATTTATATTTTTAAAAATAAAAATTTTACATAATTTTTATTTTTTAATTTTTTTTTTATTTAACTCAAAGTAATTTTTACAGAATAATTTTCATAAAAAAATTATAAAATATAATTTGAAAGTAATTTTTTGCTTTTAGAATTAAAAATAACTATTTCAAAATAAAAAAAAATTATTTGCAGTCCCTGATTTTTTCAAAAAATAATAAATTTATTAACAATAAAACGATAATTTATTTAAATTATAAAAAAACCATTAATTTTAATTTTTATAAAAAAAATTGTATTATATAATTGTTATTCACAATTTTTTATTTCTTTTAGGTCAGTATCCAGCACTCCGGAATTTTGATTTCGTTACAATACTTTATATAAATAGGAAGTTTTTCTATTTATGTATTGTGACGAAATCAAAATTCTGGAGTGCTGGATACGGAACTTTATCGGGGGTGTCCTGGAAATCTCTAGAGATTTAGGCTTTGGTTGGTTTGCAAATCGCTAGTAAATTCCGTCGGTGTCCCAGAACTTCGAGAGATTTCGTTCAGTTCGAAAGTCTAGTCCGAAAGTCGAGTTCGACAGGTGTGTGTATAGGATTATGGTCCTACTACAAAAACAGAGCTGATATATTGCGTGGGTTCGTGAATTCGCTATTGATTGCTTAATGTATTGGCTGGTTTGTGTATTGGTTGGTTTGCCAAAATCTCCCAACAAAATACGAGAGGTTTGAAACCAACCGAAAGAGATTTCTAGGACACCGAGAATTGGTTTTGGGTTGGAATTTGGTTGGAAGAGATTTCTGGGACACCGCCGTATATGATTATTTTTACGACCTTTACAACCTCATGGCTAATCCGAACAGCTCAAACATTAGTCTTTCCATGCCTTCGTCACGGTTCTCGAAGTAACTGGCTAGCAGTTTCACCAGATACGCAGACATACCAAGACGTGTAAGAGCTTGGAGGATCCTTTCACATCGAGCGGAGTTTACCGCGTTATTTACGTCGAGTGTTGTAACCACACAATACCTTACCTTACCCCACCATTTTTTTCCAGCTGTGGCCCTGAGGGCAAGGTTCACCCCCATTGATATTGCGTCTATAGTACTACGTTGCTTCCAGAATCCTAACTGCTGATTTGAGAGGCCCTATCGTTCTTCCAGTTTCTCCTCTAGGCGGTTGCATAGGATACGCTCGAACATATTGACGATGGCGTCCAGCATACACAATGGTAATGGTCTGTACGCAGAGCACCAGTCTCTGGAGCTTTCATCTTGATGGAAAGACTCCCTACCTGATGCACTGGTTGTAGAGATCAGCAAAAACGTCCGGATGTGCTCCCACGATGATCTTTACCGCTTTTGTTGGGATTCCGTCTGGCCCAGGCCCTTTGTCGGCTTGTGAGCGTGATAGTGCAGCTAGTACTTCCTTTGCATTTGTAATTATAAAATTACTAGAACTAGAACGGCGAACTTTGTACCGCCTAACAATAAATAATTGTAGTGAGTTAACTTAAATAAATGAGTACAAAATTTATTAAAATCCATAGTTTAAAAAAATAATTGATTTGGTGAGGCAGTTAGGTTAATACATTTCATTGAAGAACCTTGTCATATATAACATTTTAAGTTTTGTTATCAGGAGCAAAAATAAATAAAGCAGAGGGTTTGCCGATTCGTGAACATGCCACGTACAATTGACCATGAGAAAAACATGCATTTTCCTAATTCAGACCACAAACATTTAAGGACTGGCCTTGTGATTTGTTAATCGTCATGGCGAAAGCAAGACGCATCGGAAATTGAATTCGTTTAAACCCAAAGGGCACATCGTTTGGGATATTCGGAATTCTCGAAATGAGAACTTCTTCACCTTAAAATTTTTCTTTGATTATTGCAGCGTGAATTACATCATCAATTTTCTTATCACCAAACGCGTTCCATTGCATGGTTTTGGTTGGCTTAGATTTCGAAGCATGATGACTACCGAGCCAACATTAAGTTGCAAATTGTGCGGTGGAAGGCTAGGCACATCCAAGGCGTTTTTAAATTAAATTAAAAACCCAACCTTGGACTCATCTGTCAAATGACGTCACTGACTCACAAAGTAATGCGAGTGCGCCTCCATTGCGCATTATGTGGCGCAAGAACTTGCTCTAACTTTTATTCATTGTATCATGGTATTTATGTTTTTATATTAAGTTTGTGCAAGTATTTGTAAAAACCAGAAGGAAGCACCTCCGACCCCATAAAGTATAGTCTTGATCAGCATCAACAGCCCAGTCGATTTAGCCATGTCCGTCTGTCTGCCTGTTTTATACAACTGCTATTTACAGGTCTTATGGGACGATTATTGGACCATTTATTTAAATACTTTTTATTTGTTAGGTGGGGCCAGTACAAATCCAACAAATCAAAAATCATGAAAATCCGTCCAGCCGTTCTTGAGTTATAAGTGGTGTTTTATGTATAAAGATAATAAGTTTGTGCAAGTATATGTAAAGGCTATAAGGAAGCACCTCCGACCCTAGGTTTGGTTAGGTTGCAATGGCTGAGGGCGACAAGTCGCTCTCCCACTTAGGCCACGTGGTCCCGTTGCGATGCCATATATTCCCTGTTAAACCCTAGGGTTGTGTTCGTTACTGAACTATTGTGTGGACAGAATTTAATTAATTAGAGCTGGGATCTGTCGGTTGTCTCCGATAGGATGAGTAGGAGGGGTTTACCAAGAAACCTAAGTCACCTCCTACTTAAAGCCGGGCAATGACACAGAAGGTGCTGTACAGTTTCCTCCTCTTCCTCTACAGAAATCCTTCTACTGAAATCAAAGTGTTGTAAGCCTAGGCGTACCCGTCAGGGCCACAACCAGAAGTGATATGTGTTCCCTTCTGTAACGTAAAAGTGTATTATTACGTTTAATGTCGAATGCTGGTCACGTAAGTCTCGCTTTTTCTACCGGTCTGTAGCGAGGCGCACGCAGACTCGTTTCCATATGTTCCGGTGTCCAGCACCCATATTAGATGAATACTGAAGTGACGGCCAATCTCATTTAGGGATTGGCGGCATTCTGTGAGCGTTTCAGCATTATTTTAGTAAGAGTCAAGTGCTTTAATGGCTGCTTGACTGTCCGGGAATATATTTAAGTTTCCTTCTTTTACCGTGAGTGTGCTAAGGAAAGTGGCAGCTTCCTGGATGGCTACCACCTCTGCTTGGTACACAGGGAGACGGAACGATATATGAGGGTCTAGGTTGGGTGAGAAAACACCAACACCTACTTTTTCATCGAGCTTAGAACCATCCGTGTAGATATTGATGGCGTTGGCTCTACTGTGGGGAAGGTTGTCCCAATCGTTTTGGCTTGGGATATAGACGTCGTATAATTTGTCGAACGTCGTTTGAGTAACACAATAGTCTGTGTTTAAAGGTATACCCGCTTGGTTAGTGAGTATAGTTGTGTGCCCGGAATGACCCCTGTTCCAGGTGTCGGATTCTCGTAGTCTTAGGGCTGTTGTGCTAGCCATCTGCCTTGCTACTAGTTCTAGTGGTACGAGATGAAATATGAAATATGTGTTTAGAGCTTCCGTGGGTGTTGTTCAGAGTGCGCCGCTCATGCATATTTCAGCAAACAAATTGTTTCCCGAGTGCTGGCCACCAAACTAGTGATCCATACAGTAGTATAGGGCGTACTACAGCTGTGTAAAGCCAATGTACTATTGTCGGGGAGAAACCCCATATTCGGCTTATAGCTTTTTTACATGAGAAAAGGGCAATGGTTGCCTTTCTTGTGCGGTCATTTATGTTGTCATTCCATAGTAGTTTCCTGTCCAGAATGACTCCCAAGTATGAAGCATTGCCTCCAAACGCTAAGCCCTGCTCCCCTGATCCTGGGAGGGACATGCTTACTTCATTGATTCTGGGAGGACATGTTTTGGAATTTTGTACTTCCAGGTAAAAAGTGCAAGTTCTGTTTTGGCTGGGGGTTCATGCCAAGTCCGCAAGATGTCGTCCACTGAGCTAGTGTTGCCTGTGCTGTCTGTCCCTCCGCCTCCATGAGCCGTAGCAGTTGGTTAATTGTCACGATCCATAGAATCGGAGAGAGAACACCTTCTTGCGGAGTGCCTCTGCTTAGAAATCTGTGAGCCGTACCGCCTCCAAGTTGTGAGTACACCGACCTGCTGGTTAGCAGTTGGTCAATGAATCCAATCAGAGGCATATCCGCTCCCACATTTGCCAAGGCAGAGGTGATGGCATTCAGTTTAACGTTATTGAAGGCACCCTCTATGTCGAGAAATGCTACTAGAGAGAAGTCCCCCACTGCAAAAGATGTTTCAATCTTTCAGACTAGGAAATGCAGGCGGTTTCAGTAGACCGTCCCTTGCTGTACGCATGTTGCGAGTGTACTAAGTAAGAGGGGTTTATAGTTTGCCTAAGGTAGGAGTCTATAAGACTCTCAAGGGTTTTAAGGAGAAACGATGATAGACTGATTGGCCTATAGTCGTTTGCTTTTACATGTGAGGGTTAACCAGCCTTCGGTATGAAGACAACTTTCGTTTCTCTCCATCTAGTGGGAATGTAGTTAAACTTTAGACAGCTTACATAGATTATGTGAAGCCAGTTCATTGTATATCCAATGGTATGTTGTAATTGGGCAGGCAATACGCTATCAGGATCTGGCGACTTAAATGGTTCAATCGAGTCGATTGCCCACTTAATTCTGGTCGCTGTAACAATATTAGTTTTATATTGTAAAGGCAGAAAAAGCGAGTGCTCAAGAGAAGGTCTAGAGACTCCTCGATTTTCTTTTTGTATTAACCCTGGCTAGGTTGGTGAGCTAGCCAGGATCTTTCTAAGACGAGAAGCGTCAGAGGTTGATTCTATATTTCTACAGAAATGGGCCCAAGAGGTTCGTTTATCCCGCCTAATAGCTTTTTTGTAGATGCTAAGTTTTTGTTTATATAACTCCCAAGTGGTTTGGTCGTTATGTTTGGCTAGTATGCCTACTTTCTTTTCTTTTTCCAGCTTTGCAGACCACCTTGGTGGTTTAAAGTTGGAGTTTATTTTTCTAGGGGGGCAGACCCTATCGAACGAGTCTTTGTACGCCGTGGTATGCGTTTCTACAAGCTCGTCTATCTGTTTCCCCGTATTTGGTGTGAATGGTGGGGACGTTTTATCTTTTGGACCAACAGTTTATTATTATTATTTACTTCCCAGTTGGTCTTCGTTGGGTTCTGAACCCTTTTGGGTGAAGGACATTTGTTTGCTAGTACGAACTCTATGTACCGATGGTTAGAGAAGGAGTGCTCTGCCAGCACCTTCCAAGAAACCAGTTGGACATACAGGTCATCAGAGATGAGGGTGATGTCTAACACCTCTCTCCTATTTTAAATAACGAATGTTGGGTCAACACCTCTATTGTTGGTTTGCAATAGAAAGTTATAGAATTAATTGAATTGATTGGTTTTGCACTTGTTGTCAGCTTAGACAAACTCCCCTTGCGTTCCACTGCACCGAATGTTGCACACCAAAACAGCACAGCGCGGGCGGATGTAGGTGGTGACTGCAGGAGCCTGACACAGGTGCCTGCCGGCGCACAGTGGCCGGATTCGCGAATTTGGCGTTGCAAAAATCGTAACTTTTTAACGGAAAGAGATATTTGAAAAATTTCAAAGGGGCGAGGATAGAGAATTCCTGTAGCTTTAAAATGAGCGTACGTTCATCTTTGTAGGTTAACAGGAGGACTCAGGATCGGCTGCCAAAGTAGATAGTTTAATACTCTGAAAAAATTGCATGAAAAAGTCTAAGTATTTTAATTTTTTAAAACCGATTTATTAAAAATGAAGTTGTAATACTATTAAAAATTAACAAAATTTTATAAAAGGATAATTTGTACTTATTAAAAAAAATTTATTTTCATACAAAATTAGTTCTAACTTGGGAATGGTTAATTTTCTTCTAAAATGTTGTCAGTATAGGTATTCATATCATTAGTGCTTAATAGACTTAATATTTCTGGTGAATATTCGTTGTTTAATTCCGCGAGTGTCCTGATGTGTCTGAGAGATGAGATACGAGGATCAGAGGAGGCCGACAACATGTTGAAAAGGTCTGTGTTTTCTTGATGTCGAGATATTTTGCACGTGTTCGCATATCTATACCTTTTGTAGTCCTTGTTTTTAGATTCTTGGGCTTCCTCTGACAACTCTCCCATCGATAAAAGTTGTTGTTGTATAAGCTTCTCACCATGATCCAATATTTTATGAACAGTAGGAGTAAGTTTTTTCTCTGGGTACTTTGCACGTAAAAGATCTCTTGTCTCCTTGGCATATTTTCCATATCTGCTTGCATCAATATTTTCGCCGCAGCTTAAGACATTGAGAATGATCTTAAACCGTTTGATGATATCCAGATGAATTCCTGTTATCTGAGCAGTTGCCTCATCGTCGTTGAAGAATCTCCGGGATGTATTTCCATCATTTGTATTTCCATAGCCCTGCTTCGGACAGTCGACTTTTAGCCCGAGCTCCGCCAAGAACTTCTGTTGTATATCCTGTTTCCTTCTTTTTTCCATTGTTTTGGAGTTGGTAATGTCATCAGGGTCGTCTCCTTTTCGTGGAAGAGTATATGCCAACTTGAGCATGAATTCCATGCATCTGATCCTCGCATGCAATGGAGAAATTCCGTATTCGTTATTATGCTCGTCCGTTTCCGATGTCTCGAACTCCTGAAAGTCTTTTTGCTTTCTCTTGCAGATGGCACATGTCAGAGTTGATTTGGTGTTCGTTATGTCGTTCAAGACTTTTCCATCAACCATAGTTAAGAAACATTGAAATCCAATCCGGACGACTTTTCCTCCTGTCGTTTCGAAGGGGATTGGCCTCAGAGCAGATATTTCCTCCTTTATACTGCTAACAGTGCTTAAAGTTAGTTCGGACGTTTCCTTGGCATATTTGAACATTATTGGCCGGCAGAAATGTACTGATGAAGGCCGAGGATTTTTCCAGTGATCCACATTTCCACTTTTCAGCCGCAGTGGGACAAGTGAGGCCATGAACATGTTCGCATCACTCACTGGGCCGTCATCGGAACTAATCACTTGCTTGTAAGCACTCTGTCCCGATGATCCATCGCAGCCCCATTTGCAGAATAGGGTCAGGTTTTCTGGCAATGCTTCCAATTCCGATTCGGGTAGACTTTGCATAATGCGTCTCGCTGTGTGGTCCACCAAGTCCTGAAGTTTTACTTGTGCCGATACTTCGGTGACTTCCACAGGGACTGGAACTGCCTCCTTTTTTGCAGCAGTTATGTCTTCGTAGCTGGGAAGAATGTCCACGTTGTGCTTCCTTAACGAGTCTCTCATCATCTTATACTTCTGCTTGGAAAATCCCACGTCCAAAAACAGGGCCAAAGCTTCTTCCTGAGTGTACTTGGTGGGCTGCGCATTTGGCGGTGTTTTGATGTTGTCCTTAATGCGCTTAAGACGAACAGGACTATCAATTGCTACAGCTTTTGTTATAGTAGATCTGTTTCTCTCCAGGTCTTTTGCTCCGTGCTAATTTCCATTGTGGTACCTTGAAGCTTCCTTTTCCTGGTAAACGTAGAGCACTCATCGATAGATTTCGTTGGTCTGCCTCGTGGTTGCCCAGAAGAAGTGCTGGCCATATCGTCATTATCTTTGAAAGACGTAAATCCATCCAGCCAATTCGAGTTTTTAAGTATAAATCCATTCTCAGTTCGATTTGCTAACTTCCATTTAGATTGTAGTCTGTAGAATATGTTTTTTATTTGCGTCGTAATGATTTTCCCATCCTTCAAATCGTCATTTGTATAATTAAGTTCGGTTTTTACTAACGACTCGAAAGCTTTTTGGGATTTCGCGGTTTTGAAGAACTCAAATAATTTGCTGTTGTCCATTTTCGATAATACAAATATCACTATGTGTGCGTACTTTTTCGCTCGACTGTTCAAATCTGAATAATCTGCCTTTACTGGAGTAAGCCCTTTATAAGTATGTTCACAAGGAACACAGGTAGCAACAGGTAAAATAGGCATGGTCTGAAAAAAAACTAAATTCTTTTGAAAGGGTTACGCAATATTAGGTAACAATTCACAACACAATCAAAAGACAAGGACCAACTTCATACATAGCTACCTATTGAACCTATTGTACCTATTGAAAGGGTCACTCGAGGGTAGGTAAAAAAATCCACCCACTTGCTAGTTCTAACGCGGAAAATCAGAAAAGGTCAATTGTAACTACCTATATTATGTGTTACCTATCTCAGTAAAGGGTTACGCAATATTAGGTAACAATTCACAACACAATCAAAAGACAATGACCAACTTCATTCATAGCTAGTACCTGTTGAAAGGGTCACTCGAGGGTAGGTAAAAAATCCACCCACTAGCTAGTTCTAACGCGGGAAATCAGAAAAGGCCAATTGTAACTACCTATATTATGTGCTACCTATCTCAGTAAATCACAAAATACGCTATAAAATCATTTTACCTGCAACACTTTTTTGTTCTTCTTCTTCCCAAATATTATTTATCTACATATTAAATCGCTTATATCACTGTAACGTTTAATCCGGCAGGTTTCGGCAGCTGCAACTTTTACAATACATTAATAAATAGACTAATATATAAGACGTATGTTCCGAAACAACTGAAATCGGGTGAAATTGATGTTTCCCGGTCTATCAAAGTTTGAAAACTCAACCAAAAATAGTGTACACCTAAAACGTGAATGTGGAACATTCTACTTTGAAATAATACAGTTTATTAATGTTTCACATTAAGAATTAATGCATCTTTTCAAAAAAATCAACCAAATTCAAATCGGTATTACCGTTTGATTTTTATAGGTTCACAAAGTTGACATTTGTAACCAAAAAAATTAAAAATTCAGCAGTTTAAAAAATTGTTCAACTTTGAACCACTGTAACAACCGAAATAATAGACCAAATTCAAAAAACCAAAGTTTTCTGGGCTATCTAGGGTTCCCTTTATTGAAATAAAAAAAATTTGCTCAAAAAAATCGAACATCAAAAATTGATTTTTGCAACGCCAAATTCGCGAATCGCGAATCAAAAGGTTGGAACGCAGACCCAAAGATGATGGCGTCGAATCCAGCAAACGTTGAACACTCCGAGTTCGGTTAGCTCTGGGTGAATTCTTTTAGCACTCAACAAACACTCAAAAAACGCGTTTTGAAAAATAATTTTTAAAATTTGATTTTCGGAGCAGAAAAAGCTGAACTTGTCCTCCGACCCTGTAAAGTATATATATTCTTGATCAGCATCAACAGCCGATTCGATTTAGCTATGTCCGTCTGTCGGACCGTATGAACGCGTCGATCTCAGAGACTATAAGAGATAGAGCCACAAATTTTTGCATGTAGGTAGGTGTAAACCAGATTTAAATCGAGTTTGTTTCAGATTTGAAAAATTCCTTTCCCCTTCCCCCTATAAGGGCAAATAGATAGACCTTCCAAAATTTATATATATATCAAGTAAGGCCCAATATCTATCTATTCTGAAAAGATCAATAAGATCGGACAAAAAACACCGAAGTTATATACGAATCAATTTTGCTTGTGGGAAATTGTGTTTCAATAAAGTTATAAAGTTATATATTTTTGAAATATTTATTTATCCAATGAAAATTACCTATTTTTGTGAACTTTTTGTTCTTTATCTCTACAATCTACTATGGTAATGTTTTCATTATCTTCTATTTTCTTTACTTGGTATGGTCCTAAATAATTATTTTCTAATTTGTGTCCAGTTTCGTTTCTTAATAAGACTTGGTCACCTATTTTTAGCTTAAAATCTTTTACAAGTAAATCGTAAAGAGCCTTTCTTTTTCGTTTTGCTGCTTCAAGCATAATTCTTGCTCTAATCTAAATCTGGTTATCTATACTATTAAATTGATTTGTCGTGTTCGGTGAATTTGAAAACACTAGTTCGTATGGACAATAGTTATGTACGAGGTGTGTTCAAAAAATATCGCGAATTTTGAATTTTCGCGGGTTACGTATATTCGAATTTCGATTTTTTTGTGGCGTTATGTTGCTACTCATGTCTCTCACTTATGCCGACAAGCTCGGCCATTTTGAATGTTCACTTAATTGTTGACAGCTGCTTCGCTTGCACGTGTTTTGGATCGTCTTCGATTTTTACCTCAATTGCGACCAAAAACAGCATCGCATGAACATTGCTAATGAGATGTTAAACTCTGTCCGCGACGACCCAAATTTGCTCCAGAGGGTCATAACTGGTGAAGAATCGTGGGTTTATGGTTATGACGTGGAAACCAAAGCAATGGAAGCTGCCGCACGAACCAAGACCGAAAAAAGCGCGCCAAGTTCGGTCGAATGTGAAAGTTTTGCTGACAGTTTTCTTCGATTGCAGGGGCGTGGTGCATCATGAGTTCTTGCCACAGGGAAGAACAGGGTCAATAGAATATACCGCAAGCGCAATTTGCGAAGCAATCCGCAGAAACGCCCGGTTTGGGTAACGCGATAACGCCCCTGCTCACACATCGTTCTTGGCCGACTTATGATGCCGCAGCCACCGTATTCCCCGTTCTGTGACTTTTTCTTGTTCCCTAAACTGAAGAGGCCCATGAAAGGACGACGTTACACTACGCTTGACGAGATAAAGACGGCATCGAAGGAGGAGCTGAACAAGATAAAAAAAATGATTTTTTGAAGTGCTTCGAAGATTGGAAAAACCGTTGGCACAAGTGTATAATATCTCATGGGGATTACTTTGAAGGGGACAAAATAGATATTCATGAATAAATAAAAATTTTTTGAAAAAACACAAAATTCGCGATACTTTTTGAACACACCTCGTACCATCGAGGCATTGTGTTAAAGCAGTAAGTAAAATAGTGTAACCATACATCACAATCAGTTTTGTCAACTGAGATGTACGATCGTATATATTCGTTAAAGGTTCGGTGACTGCGTTCAAAAGTACCTAACGTCTGGAGTGGTGTGCTGTTGATGTTATGTTATTAATTTTCAGATATTTACTTAGATCATCAATAATTGAATTTTTATACTCAGTTTCGTTTAATTTTATTGGACTTTATCTAGTTACCATTGAACTTTACGTCACTCACATATCTTATCTATATCTATATATCTATCTATATCTTATCTATATTTATCTATATAAAAGTGAAAGTATGTTTGTATGTTTGTCCCTTATGGGCGTCTAAACTGCTGAACCGATCATCACGAATTTTTCACAGTATGTTCATGTCGATCAGGAAAGTGTCATAGGCTATGTGTCATGTTTGTGAAATGGTCCAAAAACCGCGAAATTTGCAAAATTACACCGTTCATCCGATTGCAATGAAAATGTGGGAATGGTTGAACGCTTGCCCGGGAAGGTTTCTAAGTTGAAAAAATTTGCGGAAAACGGTCCAAAAACCGCGAAAATTGCAAAATTTAAGTTTTCGCTAAAACTTTGGGAAATTGATCGAGGCTTGCCCAGGAAGGTTTCCAAGTAGAAGAAACCGCGAAATTTGCAAAATGTTCGTTTGTTATAAAACTTTGAAGAATGTTTGGACGCTTGCGCGTGGAGAATTCTGATTTAAAGAAATGGGCGGGAAATAGTCCAAAAACCGCGATAATTAAAAAAATATACCGTTTATCCGATTGCGATGAAATTTTGGTCAATGGTTAGACGCTTGGCCGCGAAGGTTTCTAAGGTCAAAAAATTGCGAAATTCGGCAAATTATTTCGTTGATCCGATTGCAATCAAACTTTGGGGAATGAATAGCGTTCAGCGTTCAGCTTGCTCGGAAGGCTTTCTTGAAGAAATTTGCAGAAAATTGTCCAAAAACCGCGAAAATTAATAAATTTGCGGTTTCGGTAAATCTTTGGACAGTGGTTCGACGATTGCCCGGAAAGGTTTCCAAGTAAAAGAAATGGGCGGAAAATAGTCCAAGAACCGCGAAATTTAAAAATGTGAAGCTTGCGGCTTGAAACTTAGTTGTGGTCACCTCAGCTGTTTCTAATATGTAATATAGAATTGAAGAAATGTTGAAGATGTTTTATGCCAGACGTTATAAGCCTTCTTAGAAAAGTGACAAGAAAGTGTAAAGGACTTCTTATGATTCCTTCTTCGCGTTACAAACATCTGACTAAAATTATGTAGGTAAAAAAAACCAAAACCGTACCGGTACCAACGTTTCGGTTTTGTTCCGGTTTTATCGGTTTCGGTACGTGATTTGAAACGGTTTATTTCGGTTAAAGGTTCCGGTTCCAGTACCGGTGTTAATCCCTGATAGGAAATATTTTAGTACATACAGAGCTTCTTCTTCTTTGGCCCGTAAAGTTTATTGCAACCGCTGAACGGTTTCGACCGCTGCATTAATGACCCCCACTCACTTCTGTCTTGTGCGAGTTAGCACCAGTTGGTCACACCAAGCTTCTTAGTTTCGGACGAACCTTTCTTGCTTTTCACCCAGAGGCTTTCGCATTGCGTTTCTACATATGATTTGATGGAGCTTTATCATCCATACGGGTAACATGTCCCATCCAGTGTAGCCGTTGTTGTTTTATGCTCTTGACAAGATTAGTGTCCCCATAGATCTCTTACAGTTCGTGGTTCAATCGAAATTCATCGCCAAAAAGATCTCCAAAGGTCTTTCCCCTCAAATACGCCAATCGCTGTTTCATCCACTTCTTTAAATGTCCATGCTTCTGCGCCATATTGCAGGTCTTAGTTAAGTAAGAAGTAATTTATTAATTTATTTATGTGATAATTTTAGGGACCGAATATAACACCCTGTTACAGCGAAAATATACTTTTGAAATGAACCACCGTACGCGGTAGAACAGGTCGAGTATAGCATTGCTTCATAATTGGCTTCTTCCTAACACCCCCAAAATCTGAAGTAATGGTCCAAAAACCGTTTTTTTTTGCATTTTTTACTCATTTAAATTGAAATAGTTCCGATAGAGATGAAAGGAATCTAAAGAATGATAACCAATGGTATGACAGATTTAACATGATGGTTAAGAAATGCGGGTTACTGATCTGGCATTTTCTCTTTTTTTCAAAATGTCTACTTTGGCCCGCATTGGTTTCAAACCTTTATTCTATGCGATTTTTTGTTAAGTTTTATTATAAAAGATCATTTAATTCACCGATGAACAAATGTTGTCCCAATAAATTTGGTTACCGTTTGACGAATTCATTCCCGTTTTGTTGAGTACACATCGACAATCCAGATTTTTTTTGAGTGTGTTAACATATTGGGGTTTTTAACTGAATTCCATTAAAAGTATAGTATGATTTTTTGGGGGAAACGTATATGTTGCACAATTGCTGGACCAAGATTAGCATTCTCGAAATATAGTTACCCAAGAAATATTAGTTTAGCGAATCCAATCACATTGAGCAATTGTGAATATTTTTAAACCTTGTACCAAAGGTATGAAATGGTCCCAAAACCTCGAAATTTGCAAAACTATACTGTTCATCCGATTGCGATGAAACATTTTTTTAACGTTTATTTACGAACAATATTTATGCTATAATTACATTAAATTAACAAACTGTAACAAAAATCAATTTCAAATTATAACGCACTGCCGCTTAAAGGAACTCTAGCGTAACTGATAAGTTTAATTGCATTTTTTACAAATATTTTATATTTTTATATGGGGATAGACACATACCGAGAAATTAGACCTGACTTGTAGCAAAAAAATTTGAAAAAGGCTACACAACTGGCTTTGAAGATAAAAAAATGGTTAGGATAAAGAACATCAGGCACTCAGCCACCAATACTGGCGTTTTGACATTTCTCAGACATTTTCTTTCAAAGAGTCTAATACGTTCCATATAAGACGGTGATATGTTGAAACATATAGGGCAAGCGTATGTTATTATTGGCCTGATAAGAGACCGATATAAAATAATTTTGACTCTTATGGTTATGTGCTGAGACAAGAAAAGGTTTTCATAACAGAAGAAGGCTTTTCTGGCTTTTTCAAGTTGGATATTAACGTGCTTATTGAAGTACAAAAATCTATCAATATGTACACCTAAATATTTTACTGTACTCAAGGATAGTATGGAACAGTTTTGTGCCGTATTGCTAAATTGGTTCCAGTTCTTTCTCACGTTGCTTTTACATTTTTTGATTGGTGGTCGAAAGAGAATTGTTTCGCATTTGTTTGCATTTATTTTCAGTTGCCATTTGTCGGCGTACCTTTCAACTTCATTGTAGTCTTGCTGCAGCAGTTGGTTGATTTCCTGTATGGTTTTGCCTGGTCGATATATAATAATATCATCCGCAAATGCAATGCAATTTTGAATTTCTTTTATTAAATCAAGTATTTATACAAAGAACAGTTATCCTTGTTGAAGATTATTTGTTACATTGAATGTCTTGTTACTATGTGTGTTGTTGCTACATGTTACACATTGTTTATCCGTGATTATGTTGAGAATGAAAAAAATTAAATGTGTTGGAAACCGGTATTTTATTAATTTTATCCAAACACTGTCAAAAGCCTTTTCCAGATCTACTAAGTATGCTCCTGTCACATGTTTTTTGTTCAGGCTCCACTTTTTTTTTTTTTACGGCAACCAATGCTGCCAGGCTCCACAAAAAATTCAGTTGTAGTTGAGTGTTTGTGTTTAAATCCGAAATGTCGGTCATTTTTTATGTCGTTTTTATTGCAGTGGTCTATAATTGCTGTATTAATACCAGGGATTAATACTGGTACCGGAACCGGAACCGTTAACCGAAATAAACCGTTTTAAATCACGTACCGGAACCGATACAAATTTTTTTTTTGAGAATCGGATACCGTTTACCATTATTATTGGAACCGATAGAACCGGATCGAAGACGAAACGTTGGTACCGGTACTGTTTCGGTTTTTTTTTAATTTTGCAAAGTAATTTTGGTCAGATGTTTGTAACGCAAAGAAGGAATCTTAAGACGTCCTTTACACGATGTTAGATGTTCTTGCCACTTTTCTGAGATGGCGTTAAATTCAAGCACCCCTCTGTTAAATGACTTGCACGAAAATCTCGCAGCTTCTATAAGGTGCATAACGAATGTTCGTACATTGGCAATAAAATAAAATATGTATAGTATGTGCATGTATTGAACATGTACATTGAACATGTTCAAATTGTCGATCCTTTCTTTGTAGACGAATACTCTTTTCGCAGAATTAGTAGAGTATCCCTTACTAATTTACCAACACATGTACATACATACGTAAATACAAAAGAAATTCAGTTGCCTTTCATCGTTTATTATTAGGTTTTTTAAAAATTGTGGGACTCAGTTCGCGAAATTGTAAGCATATTAGTACCAACTAAGGTGGCCACAACTAAATTTCAAGCCGAAAATCTAGCTATGGGTGATTTTGTTGGGTTTTAGTTACAGAGTTTAATGTGAATAGTAATACAAAGTTTATTGTTGTACAAAGTTAAGAGAGAGACGCGAGGCAGACATCTTCGTTTGGCGGCGGTTGCCAGATGAGCAGGCCGGTAGTGCGTTGCCAGATGAATTTCCAACACTTCCCCTCAGATGGCACCGTACTAGTTGATTTTTCGCATACCCAAAGCTTGTATGCAGGACATCTGCCGGCATCTCGGTAGTCGGCATGTACTTCACACAGACATCACGTTTCTCGACAAGATCTCTTACAAAATGGTGACGGATGTCAATGTGCTTTGCTCACTTATGGAACACGGGGTTCTTTGTGAGTTGACCAGAACCTTGATTGTGATTGTAGATCACGGTAGTATATAGTGGACCCACAATCTCTCGCAAAAAACTTCTCAGGTGGACACCTTCTTTCGAGGATTCGGACAGGGCCATGTACTCCGCTTCTGTGCTGGACAATGCTACAGTTCGCTGCTTTCGGCATTCCCAGGATATGGCCGCGTTTGCCATCTTGAATGCGAAACCCGTAAAAGATCTATGATCGTCAATATTAGCAGCCCAGTCGGCATCGGCATAGCCAACCAGGTCTTCTCCACAGCGACTGTATACCAAACCGTGGTTTTGTGTGCCCTTCAAGTATCGCAGCACCCTTTTAGCTGCAATCCAGTGTTGTTTACCATAATTTGAGTTGTATTGGCTCAGCAGACTTACTGTATGTGCAATATCGGGGCGTGTAGATACTGCCAGCCACATCAATGCTCCAACCAAATTTTGATATGGAATTTTAGAAGCTTCTTCTTTTTCTCCCTTAGTTTTCGGACACATGTCAACTGAGAGCTTCTCACTTGTGTTCAATGGCGTGCTGACTGGTTTGCAATTCTCCATGTTGCAATTCTCAAGATGTCATCAATGTATTTGGGCTGACCCATTGAAATTTCATTCTTTCCTTTGTTTTGATGAAATTCAATCCCCAAACAGTAGCCCAACTTTCCCAAATCCTTCATTTCAAACTTACGGGACAATTCGGACTTCAATTGACTTAACATTTGGTCGTAATTTGATGCAACAATGAGGTCATCTACATATAGTGATACGATAATGATCCCATTTCCCTGCCTTTTGACGTACACACAAGGATCAGCTGATAGTGGCTTTAGGCCCATTTCCTTAAGTTTATGGTCTAGCTTTTTATACCATTGGCGCCCACTCTGCTTTGGGCTTCTTCGGCCCACTCTGCTTTAAGCCCATTCTGCTTGGGCCCACTCTGCTTTAAGCCATACAGAGCTTTCTTTAGTTTGCAAACCTTATCCTGGGAGTACTTCTGCTTTTCTTTGCCAACTAATATTTTCTGGAACTCTGGAGGGACGCTGATATAGAGTTCTTCTTCGATGTCTCCGTTTAAATAAGCGCTGTTAAAATCCAACTGATGGACGTCTAGGCCTAACTCAACAGCAATTGCAATCAAGGCTCGTATAGATCCAATTCGAGCCACTGAAGAGAACGTTTTGGTGTAATCAATGCCCTCACGCTGTGTGAAACCTTTTGCTACTAGACGCGCTTTACGGCAATCCACTTCACCGTTTGGTCTGTATTTCGTTCGGAGAACCCATTTGGTTTCAATTACCTAAGTCTTATTCTTCTGTAATGCTCTGTATTCCTTCATCAGAGCTTCCTTCCATTCCGAAGCATTAGGACCTGCCAGAGCCTCATTTGCTGTGAGTTTGCTGCTGGTTAGTGCAAGTTGCGTGGTCTCGAAATATTCGTCCTCTGACTCAGATCCACTTTCGTCTTCGGGACTAGCTTGTTCGGTTGGCACTGCAACAATTTTATTCTAAATTAGTTTAGGTCTTCCTGGTTTACCTGTGAGCTGTTTTCTCGGCCTTCCAGGTCCACGTCTCATAGGCACTCGCTCATCAGTTTCTTCGATGGGGTCCTCGACATTTTCGACTGGATGATCATCGTTCTGCTGGACCTCTGGTATGTACTCAGCTTTAATAACATCTTCTTGTTCAGCAAACTCTTCAAATCTGTATTTATTTCCAAACAGATTTGTAAATACCACGTAACGGCTATTCAGTACAGTTTTAGCCTCGGGGTCATAAAGCCTATAGGCTTTAGCGTCTTTGCAGTACCCAATGAATATACATCTCTTGGATTTTGGGCTAAACTTACTCTTTGATCGCTTATCGAGCGCATACACAATTTGCCCGAATGTGTGTAAATACTTGACCGTTGGAATGCGAGTATTCCACAATTCAAATGGTGTTTCGCCACACAGGCTTCGGGATGGGCATCTGTTTCGCAGATAGTTAGCCGTGCTGACCGTAACATCATACACTGTAACATCATACACCGGCCCATTTCTACCGTTGTCCGATCTGAGCGTTTTAAGTTTCTTTCCAGTTAGCCGTTCAACATAATTCTTATACTCTTTGAACTTTTGGAATACTTCAGATTTGCTTTTCAGAGTGTAAAGCTCACACCACCTCGAATGGTCGTCAATGAAAGTCAAAAAGTATCTGCTCTGTCCATTGCATCTAACACGCATTGGACCACATACGTCGCTGTGCACCAAATCCAGTATCTCCTTTGATCTGGAGTTTGATGCCGGGAACGGCTTTTGGGACTGCTTCCCCTTGATGCATATTTCGCAAATTGGTAGGTCTTCGTTTAAATTTCCACCTACTCCCTCTCTTAAGTCCTTCTCATTAAGGTGGCCAAATCGTAAGTGCCACACTTTAATACTGTTTTGCTGACTGATAGCAATCTGGCTACTTTCGCCTACTTCTTCTGTATAGTACAGACCAAACTTACGACGGGCCGTAAAAACAGTTTGGCCATTTGATGCTCTGAACACTTTGGCACCATCCTTGTCAAACAATACGTTGTAGCCGTGATCGCATATTTTTGACACTGACAGAAGATTTTCTCTCAAATCTGGTACATACAGGGTGTTCTTAAGGCTTGCAGAAAACTTGTTGTTTGGTTTAAATGGCACCAAACCACATCCCTTTATTTCTGTTTACTCACCATTTGCCAGCTTTACTTTGGGACATTTTGCTTCATTTACTTTGTTAAATTTCTCTTTCTGTGAGCACATATGAGATGGCGCTCCAGAATCCAAACACCAACCTTTGTATTCATTTGTACCAATCGAACTTGCTGCTTCAACAAACATGCTATTATTAAGTTTGTTAATGTTCTGATCATTTTTCTGGTTCCTCTGTCTACACTCAGCCTTGTGACCGATCTTGCCACAATTGTAGCCCTTGAATTTAGGCTTGTTATTTTGGCTCTTCTTGTGTGCCAATAATGCCCCCGGCGAAGGCGACTATTCACTTTTTTTTCTGTTTCGCGCCTCATACTCGTCCAATAACTTTATTTTAAGTGCGTCCGGCGATATTAATTTATCCTGTGTTTCAATGGCAATACGAAACGTCTCATATTCCTCAGGCACGCTATACAACAGCAGGATCACTAGCAGATCATTTATGTTTACCAATTCCTCTTCGTTTATTTTGTCCACAATGTCAAAAAATTTATCAACATGATTTCTCATATCACCACCTGGATTCAATGATTTTAGTAGAGCAGCTTTCCGAGCTGGCCCTGTGGACTGGTAAATATTATGCAACTTCTGCCACACTTCGTTAGAGGTAACGCAATTTTTGATTTGTTTTAATTCCGATTTTGCCTTTCCGTCTGCGTTCAACCACTGCCCGTAATTTTCTTCCGGTTTTACACATGTACCGTTCATATATTTCCACGAATCGTTTTTTATTAACAGGGCTTCCATTTAAATCTTCCAAGTATCAAAATTGTCTTTGCCCAAATTCTCTATACATACACTTGCGACACTCATTTTTGTGCAGTATATTCAATAATAATTTCACAATTATTTTTCATTAACTTCTGTCACTTTTTGTTGTTTTTGTTGCGCTACACAAGCCCAAACAAGGAGAAGCTACAACCAGGGCTACACGAGCATCAACACACCGACGCGACGAACGCGCGCGCAACCAAAGAACAGTTATTTTGCTACACAAGCAAAAGTCAGAGCTACGCAGCAAAGACTAAGGCTACACAAGCACCAACACACGCGTCTCCGACGAACGAGCGCGAACCAAAGATCAGTTTTCCTGCGAAATGTTATGTCGCCACACAGGCAACTACCGTACAGTTTCGCTTCTGTCTTTATGTCTTTGTTCTTTTTGTCGCCAAACACAATTTCACAACGATGTGTAATTTTCCATCGCCCACTAAGTTTTTTCTTTCTTCACTTTCCGAATTTACTTATTCACTTTTACTTGCGCACTGGAAGCGTGTGTCACCCATAACCTGTTGGGCTTTAGTTACAGAGTTTAATGTGAATAGTAATACAATGTTTATTGTTGTACAAAGTTAAGAGAGAGACGCGAGGCAGACATCTTCGTTTGGCGGCGGCAGACAGACCACTGATATCGATAGGTTGCATGGTTGCCAGATGAGCAGGCCGGTAGTGCGTTGCCAAATGAATTTCCAACAGATTTTTATTCCATTTGGTTACCCTGCAAGTTGTAATACGTCCTCTCTAGCGAAATCACTCGTTCAAGAAATAGAAAAGCGAGAGAATCCTTTTTTGAAAACAATGCTTTTCTAGGTGGCATATTTGTGGACCCAAGAAAATACTGTCATTTTCAAATTATTTAGAAAAAGAAAAAATCCACTTTTTTAAAGAACCTTTAAACTACGAAAAACACAACCCACTGATAGATATACCAAAAACGCCAACTTTGAACAAACTTCTATTATCTTTAACACCCGAGCTAAAACACCTTTCTCCTTTCCTTGATCGATCTTTGTTAAAGTTTTGAAATGTAAGTCTTAAATAATTTTAAATTTTCACGGAACGACCAGATGAAAAAATTTTGCGGATTGACATGATAGTGCCCACACAGAAATCCAACATTCCGATCGATGTATACCGATTCATCTCAACGTCTCCTCTAAAGTTTGATAATTCCCTTGATTTTAATTCTAATACCCCTGCACCCCAGAACACTTTCACTCTTTTTGTTAAGAACACACCCCCTACGTAAAAAAAAACGACCTTCAACAAAAACATATTAAAAATTAAACTTTAACCACAAAATGCAACAAATAATGCGCAAACGCAAAAATCTTGTATTACTCATTCAACAAATATTTATGCTCAAAATTCGTCGGTTGTTGATCAATCACCTCTTAATGATTATCTGAAAGCGTCGACGATGTTGATGCATATGTGATGTTGCAAGAAAAGAAATTTGGTGATAAAATCACATTAGTTTTGTCAACTAAAAAGCTGCTGGATTCCATTAACATTTTTCTTGCAAATAAACGTATTCGAAAGCATGAGAACATTCTAAAATGGTGGTCAGAGTCCTCCACAAAGTTCCAGGAATTGTATGAGATTTCAAAAGTTGCAATTTCTGTAAAATAATGCGAAATGTGAAAATCGATTTTAATTTTACTTTAAATGTCAAACGACTGAAACTTTTGTGTTGAATATTGTTTCTTTATATTACAAAGGAATAAAATGATTTGGACTTTTATCAGCATTTACTTTTTACAATACTTAAATTTTTTACTTATACCGGTATGTACCGGTACGTACCGGTATACCGAAATTACAAACTGGGCGGTAACCAACCGAAAACCGAAATAAATTAAAAACCGAAATAGAACCTTTTACCGAAACCTTTATTTCGGTTCGTACCGGTACCTGTACCGGAACCGAAAATAGTTTCAGTATTAAACCCTGATTAATACACATTTCAAATATTTTGCTTATGTTGGGTTGCAGACTAATAGGTCTTAAGCTGTTGACTAGTGTTGGATCCTTGTTCTTCTTTGGCAACAATATTACTTTGGCCTTTTTAAAATTTTTGGGAAAATATGCATTATTAATTATATTGTTAAATAAACAGCAATATTCTAGGATTATCGGTCGAGGTAATTTTTTGAGGACTATGTTTGGTATGTTGTCTAATCCTAATGATTCTTTGTTTATAATTTTTTTAAATATGTACATTAAACTATCCATTGATATAAACCGATTATCTGTTGCATTATCGATGTCGTTAGATGGCATAGTTTCGGAAAACGAAGTGAGGGTAAGTTGGGATGTCTCGAATGAGGTTTTTACTGCTAGAATCCTGTTGAAACATTGCTCAACGTACCTGTGAAATTTATTGTCCTGAACACTCTCAGCGGGAGAGTGAACTGATTCAAGGTAAGCTCCTACTACATTCAAAATATCCGTTTTATTTCGTATGATGTAGTTTTTTGATATGGTGTCTGTTTTCACGATACGGGGATCGGTATCGGCGTGTGTTAGAAGGTTCAAGCTGCTTACGGGGACTTTGATTTGGTCAAGATTTATTGGCTGTGCTTGGATGTGTTTTCGATGTTTAAGTTGTTTAAATATATCTGATTGGTTTTTAGATGTAAGTATTTAAAGTTTGGATTTTATTTGGTGATTTACTGCGATTTTGAAGTTTTCTTGGATGAGTCTGCGAATTAATTTGATGGTTGCTTTTAGTTCTGTTATTCGGTTATAAGTGGTAAAATTCGTTCTTGTCTATTGTGTTTTTTGATTTTGGTTAAAATTAATGACTTTTCTTTTTTCAGTTTTTTAATAATGGGATTTACTAGTTTTGACAGAAAGTTATAATCTTTAAATTTTGGTACAGTTTTTTTAATTGATTTAATTAAAATTTTTTTCGATTTTATTTAGATGGTGGTCTATTTCATGGTTTTCTAAGTTTCTGTTGTATGGGGCGGCAGTTTCTTGATTAAATAATTTTAATATAGTGTTTTGGAATGTGTACCAATTGGTGTTTTTATAGTTTAGCTTGAGATCTTCATTATTTTGAAAAAAGTTAAATGTCTGGTTAAGATTGGCTATGATGACTATTGCATTATGGTCGCTGCAGTAATCAAGAGTGGGGAGGCATTTTGTAGTATTGTTTTCACCAGATACATCAATTCGACTGTCCAGAAGGCCGATGTCGATATAAGAATTACTCCTTGGGAAAGACGGTTTTGTGGTTGCATATAGCTTGCATTTATAGCTTATTTCGTTGTCGCTAAGCCAAGATTTCAGCATGTTGCCTGATGGGTTGTTGATGGAGTTCGCCCAATCTAAATGTTTGCAATTTAAATCGCCTGCCATGATGTAGTAATATTTGTTTAGCTATAGTTGAAGGCATTGAAAGAGCTCGTTTATTTCTGCTATTAGGTTGTCGCCGTTGTTGCCAGTTGGTTGGTATAAGGATGCCACAAATAATGTTGCGTTATCCATGGGGATCCGAATGATGCATGTTTCCAATATTTTAAATTTTTCTATTTTTTTGTGTGTGTATCGG
This sequence comes from Lordiphosa collinella, assembly GCA_018904265.1. NCBI lineage: Eukaryota > Metazoa > Arthropoda > Insecta > Diptera > Drosophilidae > Lordiphosa > Lordiphosa collinella. The sequence goes on from JAEIFV010000075.1 coordinate 500,864, forward strand.
TCGAATTTTATACCCTTTCTTATGATTATTCCAGTTCCACATCCACTGGTTGCACCCACTCTATCATTCCGAATAAATTCAAAATCTTAAAATGATACCTTATGTCTGTAGTTTAATTTGGTTCCATTTATTAGTGCAATATCGGGCTTATATACATCTAAAAACTTTTGGAGATCGTGATGTCTATTTAGATTAATAATTGAGTTAACGTTTATCGATATAATCTTCAAATTATTTATTTTTTTATACTCTGTACCAAAGGTACATACGAGGTGTGTTCAAAAAGTATCGCGAATTTTGAATTTTCGCGGGTTACGTATATTCGAATTTCGATTTTTTTGTGGCGTTATGTTGATACTCATGTCTCTCACTTATGCCGGCAAGCTCGGCCATTTTGAATGTTTACTTAATTGTTGACAGCTGCTTTGCTTGCACGTGGTTTGGATCGTCTTCGATTTTTACCTATTCAAAAAAATGGATCAAAGAACCTGTATCAAATTTTGTGTGAAAAACGAAATTAAGTGCGCGGATGCATTCCGAATGTTGACTGTGGCATACGGAGAAGCTACCTTGGACCGAAGCAACGTTTATCGGTGGTACAAAATGTTCTCAGAAGGCCGAGAAGATGTGAACGACAAGACCGAAAAAAGCGCGCCAAGTTCGGTCGAATGTGAAAGTTTTGCTGACAGTTTTCTTCGATTTCAGGGGCGTGGTGCATCATGAGTTCTTGCCACAGGGAAGAACGGTCAATAAGGAATATTACCTGCAAGTTATGCGCAATTTGCGAGAAGCAATCCGCCATAAACGTCCTGATTTGTGGAAGAACAAAAATTGGCTTTTGCACCACGATAACCCCTGCTCACACATCGTTGCTTGTGCGCTACTTTTTGGCCAAAAACAACACATTAATGATGCCGCAGCCACCGTATTCCCCAGATCTGGCCCCCTGTGACTTTTTCTTGTTCCCTAAACTGAAGAGGCCCATGAAAGGACGACGTTACGCTACGCTTGACGAGATAAAGACGGCATCGAAGGAGGAGCTGAACAAGATAAAATAAAATGATTATTTGAAGTGCTTCGAAGATTGGAAAAACCGTTGGCACAAGTGTATAATATCTCATGGGGATTACTTTGAAGGGGACAAAACAGATATTCATGAATAAATAAATAATTTTTGAAAAAAGACAAAATTCGCGATACTTTTTGAACACACCTCGTAGAGTATAATAAGTTTGTGGAAAAGTATGTAACAGCCAGAAGGAAGCATCTCCGACCCCATAAAGTATATATATTCTTGATCAGCATCAACAGCCGAGTCGATATAGCCATGTCCGTCTGTCCGTCTGTCTGTCTGTCCGTCTGTATGTCTGTCCGTCTGTCTGTCCGTATGAACGCACAGATCTCAGAGATGGTAAGAGATTGAGGTTTAACATGCACGGGACTTATGCCTCTTATACTTGCAGGCAGATCAAGTTTATTTTCAATTTGCGACACGCCCCCTCCCGCCCCCGCAATATCGAAAAAACGTCATATCTCCCACAGTTATATAAATAGAAGGTTCTGGACAATTTAGTATTCGGGATTCTTTATCGATCCGCTGAAGGAATTTTAAAGATCGGACGAACGATGGTCAAGTTATAAGGAAAACAAACAATTATGGGTAGCACCGGTCGCAAAGTTGATGGGCAGCACTTCACAGGTACAGAGTATGTTATAGTCGGGCTTGACCGACTATCTTTCTTGTTTTGTTTTGCTGTTGGGCGTGTTTATTTTGGGTCGATCATTGAAAGTATTGCATCTATTCTGGACGCCTGCATATTTAAGTGCTTTTGTAGGCTGCTTATCTGGTTTGCAAGGCTAGCCATTGCTTTCTTTATTTCTTCAAAAACATTATTTGCGTTGCTCTGCATTTCGGCTGTGTTTTCCTGCGGACTATAACTATCTCTCATTTGGTTTTTTGCTTGTTGTGCATAACTGATATTAGGGTTAGTGTAATTAGTAGTCAGTCCGCTTCTGTTATTGTTTTGTGCTTGTACTCTGGCTCTTAGTTTTTGCTGAATATCTTTATATTTTGGACAACCTTTGTAAGAGGCTGTGAAGCAAAACACAAAGGCAAGGTGACGTTTTACTGCCTTACACTGAAAAAATAAAATTCATGCGATTCAAACATAAAACAAACTAAATTTTAATTTGTTTGAATCGCACGCATTTTATTTTTTCAGTGTATAGCAGTAAAACGTCACCTTGCCTTTGTGTTTCGCTGCTTCGCACACAAGCAAACGCTTTCATTGTGTGAGTTTGGTCACAACTGATTTATAGAATACACATATTCTCTCTCGAGTTTTGTGTTTCATAGATAAATAAGCAGTTTTATTAGTAAAATTAACATTACCTGCTTTTTCTCTGATTCGCCCCAAAAAAACTCTGCTCTCTTCTTCCATATAGTTCCCGATGCTTTCTTTATTTGCAATTTTATCTTCTAAAAGTACGCTTTTCTCGTTGCTACCAATCGCCCATTCCATTATTTTGTTCTCACTTAAATCATTTTCGATTACCGAATTGTACAGTCTAACCAGGGGGATATCGTCCTCAGTCACAAAATGATCAGCCGGTATATTAAATTCTATTTCGTCGATCGATGAAAACAGATGTTTAAATTAACTCATGACAACGGATCGTGGGACTTCATTCCAGGCTATCAAAAACGGAAAGTCTTTTAAATTCATATTTTTAAGAGCCGAGACCATGGCGTTATGATCGTTTGCACATAACGCCGCAAGTGTTGACAGAAGGTGCTTTCGGTACCACTGCTTAAGGGATTTTATGACATTTTGGTCAAGTGGTTGCAAAAGGGTGTATTGTTGGGTGGGAAAAAAATAACCTTAGAGTTTTCATAATCGGAAAAAGTGTCTGCCGTCCCATGGCAGGTGCTTTTACTGGTAAGACGAGAAACTTCAGGGATTAACAAGTCGTCGTACCACTCTTTTAAAAGCGCAGAGGCTTGCCAAGCATTTTTGGATGATATGTAAATGGTAAATTTAAATTTATAAAACTCCGACAATCATCAAATTAAGCTTATGCGTCCCTGTTGCATTTACACAAGGCATAATAGTGACCCTTTCTTTCATAGTTCTCCGTCTAACTGCTGATTTTCCAAAAACTGTTGCGTTTGTTTTCTTGTGCAACCCTTGTAAACCAGACTGGTTTCGTCACAATTGTAGATCTGTTCCGGTAAAATCCTATTTTCGGCAATAATCCTTTGAATTTGTTAAGCCAGCCATCACTGGCTTAAAATTATTCGTGTCCATTGAGTGACCTTTTTAAATCTAGAGCTTTGACTTTGAGCATCTCGTTTGAAACCAATTCGTTTGCTTCCCTTGGTAGCACAAACCAAGCGTACAGTTGATCATCAATTTCAGGATTTTTTAATGGCTTCATTAGCTTGATTTTTCTTGGACTAACATATGTTTTTGAGGCCAACTGTTGTAAGTTTTTTAACTGAATGCCCCTATAAGCTTTTTTATGGCTATTTACTTTAGAGCTGCCGTTAACAGCAGTGAAGGTGACCGGGTGTGTACGTTTATTCAAAGAAAAAACTTTTCATTCTGAACCCACGACCCCTAGCACAGCGTTCGTACACACTAGCCGCTGAACCACACCCGGCCACTTCAAACGCTAAATATAGGTCACCAAGCTAACTCTTTTGCTCTAACAAGTTGTTGTTTTTTGCGAGCTTTGCTCGTGGCAGTTTGCAGCAGATCTTTGATTTCGGCAACAAGGTCTTGCGTCGACTCGCGTCCGAAGATACGAGTCAATGAGAGTATTTCTACATGGCAAAACAATCGTTGGTCCAAATTTTCCCTCAAATTTCACTGACATTCACTTGTATGGCCGTTCCTCATCTTTGTGAGTACTGTGACTACGTGAGAGGAACTTTGAAGATCGCTCAGGGATGTCCATAAAAAAGGTCTAATTTTAATGTATGCGATTTTATATTTTAGGCAAGATGTTGGTAGTAATGATGTTGCAATTGTTGTGAAATCTCGATCACAGCTTGTTGGTCTTATCGTGGGCCAAAATTTGAAATAAACTTGATCTGCCTGCAAGTATAAGAAGTTTTTGTCCCATACTCGTACATGTCGAACCTCTAGCTCTTTTTTTTACCTTAAGGGCGGTTTCCACCCGCAAAATGTCGGAATTTTTCATGGAAAATAGTAATTTTCACTTAAGATGGCCACCAAAAAAAAAAAAAATCAAAGACCGTTGTGAGGAGGATTTGTTGAGACTTTAACTAAATTTTAATGGTTTTTGATTTCCGGACAATTTTCGACGGAGATATAGTGAACCACGCAAATTGCTTTTATACAAAACGTTCAGGGGCAGGCCCCGTCTCCGGCTGGATTTTCAATATTTCCACATGAATCTAGAGCATTAGCTAAAGTCGGTCTTGCCCGTTACTTAGGGACATTAATGAGGTTTTTTTTTTTATTTATGTAGAGCTAACAGTATAATGTAAAATTACATGCTAGCTTAGGATTACGGAGCAATGGCGACTGAGGCCTTCAGCTCTGGGTTTTGTGAGTATTTACATATGTGTATTTACAAGAGGTGTGTAATGAAATATGTGTGTGATTAATTAATGAACTATTATTGGATCGTGGTTTATGAATATTATCTGTTAGATGGAATGATACAAGTTTGTGGTCTTTAAATTATTTTAGAATAAGAGAAATGTGTGTAGGATTGGAAGGAGTTGTAGTGGGTTGTTGCTGCCGAGAATTCATTGTCTGTGCTTGTTGTGTGCGGTGCAGGAGTAAAGTATGTGTTCTATTGATAGTTGGTTGTTGCAAGAGGGACATATGTTGGGTCTTTTGTCGATGTAGTGTAAGTGTGTGATTTTTGTGTGTCCTAGTCTAAGTCGGGTTATTTTAATTTGGTCCATTTGGAAGAAGTTTTGCTGATTGTTTTTAAATAAGTTGTAGATGTTGAGTTTATTTGGGCTTATGTTTTGGTTCCAGTTGGATGTTTTGTTTAAATTGGATTGAATTTTAGTTAGGTGGGTATTTTTAAAGTATTTTTTTTTATGTCTTGTATGCCTGTGTGTCCAGGTATCCATAGGAGTTTGAATTTAGTGGACGATTTTGTAAGCAGGTGACGTGCTAGGGATGAGTAGTGTTCGGTGTTGTTGATGTTGCTTATTGCGTCTATAGCGGAGAGGGAATCTGAGCAGATGCATTATTTCCCTCTTTTATCTTTTAGAAACAGCAGAGCTTCGACGATTGCGATAATTTTAGAGGAAAATACTGAGAAGTAGTGAGGTAAAAGAGATGGCTTTAGGGATTCTTGTTCCGTTGTAATGGCAAAGGTCGTATTTCCCTTAGATTGTGATCCATCTGTATATACAAGGTGGCTGATGAAAGCTGCTACCAAAAAAAAATTAAATCACTTTTTTTCTATTTGATGAATCTACTTAACTTTTTTTGTTTTGTAGATTGATCTTTAAATTTATGGAAAATTGATACTTGGGACACTAAAACAAGAATTCGGTTCAAAGAGAGTATAGGCGTGTGTGAGCATGTGTGAGTGTGTGTATATATGTACCCTTCAGTTCTAGAATTCATGCATCGTAATTCATGCCTTCTTCCCGCATCTGCTTTGACGTCGACGTCGGCAGAACAGAAATTTGTGTCTATGTGTTGTTGCAAATTTACCTATTGCAATCACAAAAAATGTTAGCCGTCGCGCTGCGACACACAGGCCATCGCCGAACGAAGAAGTTTGCATACCCTTCAAATTTTACCGAACATTAAAACCATATTTTATATGTATATTAAAGAATTTTGAACAAGTGGATTGCACAGATCGTTAGTGGAATAGCCCTTATATAGACTTTTATTATTGTTATCCCAAAATAAATTATTTATTTATGGACAAATACTTCTTACACAAATACTTCTTAAGTCGGATATGCCCTTACATAATATGAGTTGAAAAGGGTATCGCGTGTGAATCATCGATGAATCGATTCGTGAATTCATGAGTGATTCACCCATAAACTGTCATGCGTGAACGCCTAGGACATGCCAATGTTAAATTCATGCATAATTTGTATGGGAGGTCACCTATGATTCATCGATACCTCTGACCAATCATCGGTGAATCTTTGGTGATTCACTAATGCTGAGTACTGAAGGGTATGAAAACAAAACACAAGAAGTCATGGGAACAGGGTATTTCGTAGTCGGGGCACTCTGGACACTGAAACAAGAATTGGGATTGACCGCCGCTATCACGCCCTGGAGTCCGTAGTTTCGGTTCAAAGAGAGTATAGGCGCAAGTTTGGCGGCGGTCCTCCGACCAGATGGACCATATGAGACTTGCTAACAACTTTGCCGAACGTGGAACAGTCGTAAGAAGACCTTACCATCGAAACCCTACAGTTCGAACGGAGGAAACAATCACTGCGGAGGCTGCATCCATACAAAACAATCCAAGAGTTTCGACAAGGAACTTATCTACTCAAATGGGTATAAGTAGACAGTCATTGCAGTCAATTATGCACAATGATTTTAAGGTATTCCCATATAAAATTCAACGCAGCAGACTTGCCTTACGCTTGGAATTTTGCCAGAAGATGCTTCAATGGTGAAAGAGGACGAAAACATGTTGAACTGTCTTTTAATGTCTGACGAGGCCCATTTCGACTTAAACGGCAACATAATCAAACAAAATTGTCGAATATGGAGTGCTTCCAACCCACAGATCCTCCTGAGACGGAGTTTCATCCTCTTCGTGTCACAGTGTGGTGTGAAGTTTCATCACGCTGCATTGCCGGGCACTTCTTCTTCGAAGAAACCCGTTACTGTTACTGGAGACAGTTACTTGAGCATGTTGAGAGAGTTTTTCTAACCAGAATTACGCCGATGGTGCAACTCCTCACATAGCCCAGTCTGTTATGACAGAATTGCGACGAAAATTTCCCAATAAGCTGATATCCAGAAACTCCACATTCCATTGGCCCCCCTGGTCGCCCGACCTTACTGCACCTAACTTTTTCTTGTGGGGTTATTGCAAACAGGAAGTCTACAAAACAAAACCGACAAATTTGAAAGAACTAAAGCAATCCATTTAAGCAACAATTGCTGCTATTCCTGTGTCAACTCTCCAAGCAGTAATGAACCACTTTTTGATAAGATGCAGCACATGCATCAACGAGCAGGGAGGTCTAATTAAGCTTTATTTAATAAAATTTTATTATTGGATGGTGGTTTTTGGGCAATAACCGTAAATGGGAAGGGCGTAGTCTGCTTTTGAGGTTATGATTGATTTTGTAACGTTTATAAGGGTAGTGGTATTGCAATTTAATTTGGGATTTGAAAGGCATTTTATTATGTTTGTTTTTCGTTTGAGTGCTAATGATAGTTGTTCTGTATGTGATTGTCATCTGTATTTGCTATTGAAGTGTAGTCCTAATATTTTTAGCAAGGTTACGTTTTGAACCTGAAGGTTTCCTGTCGTTACGCTGCATGTGCAGTTGTGCTTTCTGCAGACATGAATGTGTTTGCGTTTGGTGGTTGAAAGCTGTGCACCAGAGTAGTCGCACCAGTTTAAGATTGTTTGGACAATGGGCTGAAGGTCAATGTAAACGTTTTTTCTGTTTTGTAGTTTGACTAAAAGGTTGAAATCGTCCCTGAATGCACTTAGACTGGATATTTGGGTGTTGAATGGTCATTGTGGTTAATTTATTGTAGGCTATTACAAAGAGAACCACCGAGAGTGGGGATCCCTGAGGAATGCCATTGTAGATAGGTTGAAAGGGGGAATATGCTGAGTTTACGCGGACTATTATTTTTCTGTTTGACATGAAGTTTCTAACATAATTGATCATTTTTGGGCCAGTTTTCCGTTCTGCTAGTTGGTCTAGTATTGAGTGAATTCCTATTCTATCGAAAGCTTTTGCGAAGTCTAGTGAAATGATTAAGATGTCCCATCTCTAGAAGAAACCTAGAGATAGCTCTGGCTATTAGATGGTCTACATGTAATAGACTGTCTATAGCCGATTTCCTCTTCTTGAATCCTGTTTGACTGATATGAATGAGTTTATCGTATGTGACAAACCACCACAGTCGTTTGGCTAAAATTTTGTCAAGGACTTTTGACAGGCACGGGTTAAGTGAAATGGGTTGGTAGGCGTTAAGTGTGGTTTTGTTTGTGTCTGGTTTCGGAATTGGGGTTATTATGCTGGTTTTGTAAGCTTGTGGGATGTAGTTCTCAAGGATTGCGTTTTGTAGGGTAATATGAGATGAGGAATCTGCGAATGTTTTGCAGAACAGGTCTGCAATTTCTGATTTGTTGGTGGTAAATTGGTTGGTGGATGGGTTAAGAATGCTGTGTATGTTTTTTATTAGGTTAAGACCACAGAAGCGCCTTATGTTGTGCCAGATGGATTTTGAAGGGGTGTCTGGGATTATTTGTGAAGTGAACTTTTGACTGCTTTCTTTTTTTGCTTCTCTTAGAGTGCGTCTAAAGAGTGCGTCGCCCTTTTAAATTCTATAATGTTTTCTGTTGATTTTTTTAAGATTACGCCACGTTTTTATACCATTGCAGAGGGTATTATAAAATTGTGCGGAGTCAACTTCGCCTCCAGTCAATTGTTTTTTTATGAGAAAGGGTGATACAGATTCGAATGATTTGTTGTCTTTTCTGGAAATTACTATGTATTTTGGTTCATTTAGGTAACTGTTGTAGGTTGATGGTGGAAGTCTATATATATCAGGTGGTTTATCCAGTGCTGTAGTTTTTGGGCACGTGCCCAGCACAACGGTGTGTGTTAGTTGTTGTTGCGTTTTTTCTATTGTCTTTTGTGCACTGGTTTGTTTGTCGCTAGTTAGCTGATAAGAGTTCTTGTATTTGTTGTTGTTTGCGCACAACGCGGGGACACAGTAGAAACACGTCTTATCTCCAAGAGGTTTAGAGTGAAACTGTCATTAATGAGGTAAAGCCTTCCCTTATGTTATTTAACAGAGCATTAACATTAATAAGAACATTTCAACATTATGTAAGCAAACAGAGCATGTGGTACCAAAAAGAATGCATCTTTTTTTTTAAACTTTTATTTTTATTACTTTGCCATTTATTGTCCGATATTGTAGATCAAAATATGAGCTGATATCTTCAAAATTATAGTAGGTATTCAACATTTTTAGTTGTGGGAGCAGGAGGGGGCGTGGACAAAATTTGAAATATACTTGATCTGCGTAGGGACAAAGGAGTCTACATTCAAAATTTGGTGGCTCTAGCTCTTCTAGTCTCCAAGACTTAGGTGTTCATACAGGCAGACGGATGTGGCTATATCGACTCGGCTGTTGATGCTGATGAAGTATATATACTCTTAATGGGTTCGGAAATGCTTCCTTCTGCCTGTTACATAGATTTGCACGACTTTATTACACACTTTTTAATCTACGAGTAACGGGTATTAAACATTGAAAAACTGCGGGATATAAAGGGCAAATTTAAACGTTTTGGCTTCCACTGCAGCATAATTTCAAATCAAAAATCCTCATCCACGTCAGTTAGACCAAACACATCAAGTGGTTTTTGTATTGGTCTGTTTTATGATCCTCGAAACGAAACGAATTTTTTGCATGATAATTCTTCATAGTTCGCGGTCTATCGATGGAATTATTTTTGGAGTTTTTTGAGCACAGTTCTAGTTCCCTGTTCTAGACAATTACCCCAATTTTTATACTCTGTACCAAAGGTACACAGAATATATTAAGTTTGTGCTTAAGTATGTAACAGGCAGAAGGAAGCATCTCCGACCCTTTAAAGTATTTATATTCTTAATCCGCAACAGCCGAGTCGGTATAGACATGACCGCCTGTCTGTCCGTCCGTCCATATAAACAAACAGATCACAGAGATGGTAAGAGATAGAGGTTTGACATGTATGGGATATATGTTTCTAGTACTTGCTGGCAGATCAAGTTTATTTTAAATTTTTTCCACGCCCCCTTGGCAAAAATGTTCGGTTTTAAGACTACATTGACAGCTAGCTGCAGTGTATGTCAGCACACCTCACGCCTAAATATAAAGAAGTAAGAAAGTCACTAAAGTTTGAAGCAAAGACGAAGTTATTGTGTGATTTATACACACCTGCTTAGTAATCGACGCTATTCTCATTGTTGTCATTCTCATTACGTGGTACAAAGCAGGGTCAATGCTAAGAAGCTCCACCATTTTTATTAAATTTCTGCCGTTATTCGTACTAAATGAATAAAATTACATGGACTTGTCGATTTGGCTTTTTGTTGTTCTCATCAAATAAGTGCCATGATCACCCTAAAAAAGAACAAATTAATTACAACTGAGACCTTCGATTACATACATACATATGTATACACATTAGAGAGGGTCAATTTTTTTCGCGACAAAGCGTTTGTCAATGTCGTAATCTACGGCGAATTCTAAGTAGGTTTGCCCAAGAAACCATGGGTCTAAAATCAATATCGAGCTTCCCGTTTTTAAGAAGAAACTTTTAGAAAGTCGATCAAGACCGACTCTAATACACTCTGTACCTCCCAAAGATTGTGTTGAGGTGTGTGAAGAGCCGCCCATCACCGCTGCTGTCGGTGCCACCAAGCATATTTTTTTTCCTTATAACTCGACTACCGATCATCCGATCTTTCCCAGTCCTTTAACGGATCGGTAAATAGTCCTTATTACTAAATATGTCCACAAGGTACGAACCATCTATCTGCAAAACTGTGGGAGATTTGACTTTTTTTCTAAATTGCGGGCGGGGGAGGGGCATGGCGAAAATTCAAAATAATTTTGATCTGCCTGCAAGTATAAGAAGTTTAAGTCCCATACATACCAAACCTCTATCTCTTACCATCTCTGAGATCTGTGCGTTCATAGAAAAAAAAAACGTGATCTTTAAAAATAATTTAGATATTTATAAAACTTAAGTTATTCATCATGAAAAAAATTAAGTAATCTTAAGGTCTTGTTTGCTGTCCATCCTACGTGTTGCGTTTCGACTTTCAACCGTGACTGCCATAACACCATCACGATTTTTTTCAATAGTTCCACGTGAAACACTAGTCAGTAGTTGCACAAAACGCGCAGATTTTGTGGCAAATATTGCGTTGAACAAATAAATTTGTAATAATTGTAATACTTTACATTAAAATAAATGGGTACGTAAACTTTCTTAATAGACGTTGATAAAATTATTAAATTATCGGATGGGGCCCAGCAAAATACGTTCAAAGTCGGGTACAACCTAAACCAGCACTATACGGTATAAACTAGGAAGAATAAGACGATTACGCTCTAAAGAGAGTGGTCAGGGAAGCCCAGGTACTTGGAGTTAATTTGTTTGATGAGAAACCCTAAAAACATTTCGCATTGGCTGCAACTCAAAAGAAATTGAATCATTTAGGATGACGAAAGCTAAGGGCCCACCCTAGTGCTTATGTTATAGAAGAATATTTCCTAATGATTTAGAATTTACCAAATTGTGACATCAGTCTGCTATATCTTATCGTTATGAATATTATACATCCACACAGACAAAGTTAGTCCTAACTTATCGTAATTCAAATGTAGTCTTACAGTTTTAGCAAACGTAGTCATTGTAGTCCCATCGATTCGGTAGCCTTAGCAAACTTAAAGTACATACAAATTAGCATAATTTTCACCATTAACCACACATTTAACTACAATCCTAAGGCCACCTCACTTAGCAGTAGATTCTCATTAATGTCAGACATTTAACTCCAAAAGAACAAAAAAAAAGAACAAGACTCAATACTAACAAGTAAGGGAGCTGTAGTCGAGTGCCCCGACTACAGAATACCCTGTTCCCTTGACTTCTTGTGTTTTTATAAACATATACTCACACTCACACATACACACACACACTCTAACTTACGCACACACGCATAGCATGCGGCCGCGCGCGATAACTGACAATGCAAGACCCCCCTCTCTCCCACAAGCAAAATTGATTCGTATATAACTTCGGTGTTTATTGTCCGATCTTATTGATCTTTTCAGAATAGATAGATATTGGGCCTTACTTGACATATGTAAAGTTTGGAAGGTCTATCTTAAAAATTGTGGCTCTGACAGTTTTTTGCGCTTAAAGGGGGGAGGGGGGAAAATTTTCCAATTCTGAAACAAACTCGTATTGAATCGGGTATACACCTACCTAAAATTTGTGGCTCTAGCTCTTATAGTCTCTGAGAAACACGCGTTCATACGGACAGACGGACAGACGGACGGACGGACAGACGGACAGACGGACAGGGCTAAATCGACTCGGCTGTTGATGCTGATCAAGAATATATATACTTTATAGGGTCGCAAATGCTTTCTTCTACCTGTTACATACTTTTGCACAACTTCATGATCCCCCTTTTCCCATTTTCAATGGGAACAGGGTATAAAAAGAACAAGTTACATATTTAGAAGCAAAAATATAAATATTTATTAAAGTACCAATTGATTGCTCACCTGAACCTGTTCACAAGTTTCCATTAATTTCTTCATTGCATGATGAAATACTAAATTTTTTCATATCAACGCACTGATCTCAGAAATGGTAAGATATAGAGGTTTGATGTTTATGGGACAAAAACTTCTTATACTTGCAGGCAGATCAAGCTTATTTTCAATTTTTGCCACACCCCCTTCCGCGATCGCAATTTAGATAAAACGTCATATCTCCCACAGATTTGAAGATAGATAATTCGTACCTTTTGGACATATTTAGTAATCAGGGCTATGTTCCGACCCGCCAAAGGATTGGAAAAGATCGGATGAGCGGTAGTCGGGTTATAAGGAAACAAAAATTATGCTGGGTGGCACCGAACGCAGCGGTCATGGGCGGCATTTCACACACCTTAACACAATCTTTGCGAGGTACAGAATGTATTAGAGTCGGTCTTGATCGACTTTCTAAGATGATTATCTTAATTTTAGCCCATTACGATACGAAAAGTTTCTTCTTAAAAACGGGAAGCTCGATTTTAATTTTAGACCTAAACCTTCTTAGAATACATCGTAGATTTCGATTTTGACAACTGTTTGGTTAATTTTTTTTAGTCCATAAAAGGTGACCCACTCTAATACACATACTTTGCAAAAGTACATACATATGTCGAAAACGTCGCGTTACGAGTGTGCTGGGTGTGTCGCAGCTGTCGAGACCGTAAAACGGTTGTAATGGCCATAGAAGAAAACGTGTTTTTTATGTATGGTAATATCGCGATCTAAGCCATGTTGCGATAAGTGTGACGTATAAGCGTAAAGCAAACGCAACAGAAAAGTTCTTAACAAATAAACGATGAAAGACAACTGAATTTCTTATGTATGTACGACGTAACAATTTGCAAATTAAATCAACGCCGACTATTTTTAAATGAAACAAATGCATAGAAATAGACAACACTGCGTATGAGCGATTCAAAAAAACTTTAGATTTTCGGCGTGCCACTTAATACTTAATTTGTTCTACACAGAAAAAAAAATGCCGGGAAAGCCTAAAGCCTAATAAGAATGACTTGATCCCGGCAACGGGATTAAAATTTTAAATACGAGCATGCTTGATATCGATCCGAATCGGGATTGGCAATTTGACGATGCTGAAAACATCGCTGGTGTGGTAGAGTTGGTTGAGCGGCGCTGTCAGTAAGTGCGTCATTCGAGGTCCCGGGTTCAAGTCCCAGTCATGGTAATCAAAAAATAAATTTAAAAACAAATTTTAAATTTTTGACCACAAAAGGAGAGGGGTGAGGTGGTGTTGTGGCACCCCCCACAATTTTTTTATGTATTTTGAAATTGTTCCCGGAAAGGATCAGTTTAAGCCCGGCAAGGCCAAAACCGGGATCAAAGTGTTGATCCCGGACGGGTTCAAATTACGCCATTTCGAGAACAACCCATTACTAATCGCGTTTTCGATAGAGTTGATCCCGAATGGATACATTTTTTTGTTCAGTGTACTTTTGTTTTTTTTACGTCTGTTATACACCAAAGCGCATAAGATAGGGAGTGAGACTAATACCTTAAAAATTTCATATTCAGGAGGTCTGCTCTAATGTACATGTAAAAGAATATTAGTAAGGGATACTCTACTAATATTGCGATAAGAGTACTCGTCTAACAAAGAAAGGATCGACAATTTGAACATAAGTATGTATTTATGTAGGGGAAGATGGGGTGTTGTGGGCCGCTGGGTGTTGTGAGTCACCCGAAATGACAGCTTTTTGCTTATGTCAAGTTTCTCCCTTCTTATTACCTAACTTTTGACCAGCAGCCGATCAGTCGACACGTGCTTTAAGTTGACAGACCAGAACTCGACTTTTTTTTCATACCTCAGAGAAAGAAGTATATGTGCACTTTTTAATTTGCTTATATTTACTAACAGTGCGAATCGTCAAGGCGAACGGATGTGCCTCCAAGTGCTCCTGTTAAATATTCTGACAACGGCGACAAAAAACCAATACAAGTGCAACAAAACAAAAGCGAAAGGACGCATATATATATTTTTATGTATCAACAAGTTTTAGTGCCAAAAAACAATAAACAAACAGGCGAAATTAAAACTCGCTTAATATGAGCGGGCCTAGCCCTCGCTCATTAACCCCTATCCAAAGCAAAACAAACAATCGAAGTGCATACTTCTCGTTCTCGCATGTGTCAAATAACACTAACAACTATCTAAGACCTGATGAACAAATGATGCCGAGATCTGCCTCTCCAACTTTGCCCAGTGCAAGGTGCTCAGCTCCATGGAGCGCTCAGTGCGCCTCTCTCGTAACTACTACAGCCCAAGCTTCACCAACGTTTCTGCTCTCCACACTCCCGCCTACAATTATGTCAACATCAACGGCTACAACAACAACATCAACAATTACAGCGACGATGGCAACAGTTAGCTCTCTCCGCTCCTCTGTCACCACACCAGCTTCAACATATGCAACTGCACAAACTGCTACAAACACACATACGCACACATACAAGGACAAAAATCAAACAATACTAATATAAAAATGTCAACTCAGCACGACCTCCCGCAAAAACATACACAACGAAATGCAACACCTACTACCCGCTCGTATGTGCAGACTGGCATCGATCGGTATGTACAAATAAATAAACGCAAATTAAGCCCGCAAAACAAAAACAGCGGCAACACTCCAAAGATAAACAAAACAAGCGATATACCTGTGGACAAAGATCCCCTCACTGGGAATAGGTTCCAAATTCTTGGCCAACAGTCTGATGCTGAGTGTGAAGAAAAAGCTCCAAATGCCCCTAAGCCAAAGCCTCCACCCATTTATATAAGGGACTGTGCGGCCCTAGTAACAAAGCTTGTATCGCTAATAGGCAACAACAACTTTTATGTAACATCCGTCAACAAAGGCAATATACGCGAAACAAAGCTCCAAGTCAACACCGAAGAAAATTATCGAGCAGTCGAAAAATGTTTAAGAGCTGAAAAAAAAGCTACTACACCTTCCAACTAAAAAGTAGCAAGGGCCTACAGGTAGTAATCAAGGGCATTGAATCAAGTGTACCTGTAACGGAAGTCGCTTTTGCCTTGGAGGAAAAGGGATTCAAGGTCAAGTGAAAAAAAAGGGAAAAACAAAAAAAAAAAAAAAAAAAAAAAAAAAAACCCCCCCCCCAAAACATAAGCGGCGTGCAAGAGGGAATGGCAAAGCTTTAGATCGCCTGCCGCAAAAAATCGTCTGAGACTTGCAGAACGCGTACTTCTCAAAGCACTCGAAGCCGAAGAGCAGCTAGCACATAGCCGTTATATCGAAAAATTATCGCCTACAAGCACCAAATTTCCCCTATGGAGGGCACGCGCCAGCATAAAGCCACCTGCAAAGGTAGACACGCATCTAAGAGATCAGACAGGAAGATGGGCCCGCAGCGACGAAGAAAAGGCAAATGTCTTTGCACTTCACCTTAGAAATGTTTTCCAGCCAAATCATCCAACCAATGGCTATGAACTTCCATTGGTCCCGACCGCCGCACAAACTGACCCAATCAAAGTTCATTCGCTAGAAATAAAAAAAGCCATCGGAGAGCTAAATCCCAGAAAACCCACCTAAAATGATTATGGAACTTCCAAGTCCCGCCGTTACATATATCTCAAGACTTTTCAATGCTGTTCTGCGATGTGGATTCTTTCCAACTCAGTGGAGGAAGTCCACAATCATAATGATTCAGAAACCAGGAAAAGATAAGACACTAGCGTCATCATACAGACCCATTAGTCTGCTACCTTGCCTGTCAAAACTATTTGAGAAGTTCCTACTCAGTAAAATTGATGCCCATGCACAAAATATCATTCCCTCACATCAATTTGGGTTTAGAGCAAAGCACGGGACTATTGAGCAAGTCAACCGTTTAACTTCAGACATTCGGACTGCGTTTGAGCACCACGAATACTGCTCTGCAATTTTCTTAGATGTTGCCCAAGCATTTGACCGCGTTTGGTTGGATGGTCTTATATTCAAGATAAGGACAATGCTTCCCCCAAATACTCACAAAGTCCTAGAAAGTTACGTCAGTAACAGAGTATTTACAGTTCGTCAAAATGAGTACACAACGGAAGAGTTCACTATAGGAGCCGGAGTGCCGCAGGGTAGCGTACTCGGTCCTCTCCTATATGTAATGTACACTGCCGACATACCAACAGACCCTCGACTTACAATAAGTTCTTTTGCGGATGATACGGCAATATTAAGCAGATCACGATGTCCAATTACCGCAACAAGTCTCCTGGCAAGCCACCTTGCTAATGTGGAAGAGTGGCTGGCCAACTGGCGCATAAAAATCAACGAGCAAAAGTGTAAGCATGTGACGTTCACACTCAACAGAAGCACCTGTCCCCAGCTATCCTTAAATGCAACCCAGATCCCGCAATCAAACGATGTTGCATACCTAGGTGTGCACCTCGATAGAAGGCTCACTTGGCGCAAACACATAGAGTCAAAAAAGCTTCAAATCAAGCTAAAGGCCAACAGTCTTCACTGGCTAATCAACTCCCGTTCCCCTCTTAAACTGGAATATAAAGTCCTACTGTACAAAAGCATCATAAAGCCTGTCTGGACGTATGGCTCGCAGTTATGGGGAAATGTCTGTGCGAGCAGTGTGGACATCCTCCAAAGATCACAGTCAAGAATTCTCAGAACCATCACTGGAGCGCCATGGTACATTCGCAATGAGTGTATCCACAACGATCTCAGCATCCCATTGGTCGAAACTGAAATAGAGCAACTTAAACAAAAATATTCTGAGAAGCTTCTTACCCACCCAAATCAACTTGCAAAATCTCTTTCCATGCTAGCAACGCATTCTCGTCTCAGGAGAAATGACCTACCAACCCAGCGACTGACTTGAAGGGCCGCAGAACACAAACTATCTCCAACAGGGGATGGTTTATAAAATAGTTTCTAGATTAAGATCTGAAAAATTATTGTTAGTCTCATTAAGAGAAGATTCAATAAATACAAAATAAGCTTAAAAAAAAATATTTACTATGGAGGTAACGGTACATTTTTTGTAGGTATGCCAATTTGTACTGTTATCTCTTGTGAAGGTCTAGCACTCCAGTATTCCTTTTGCGCTTCATTCTATGTACCGTTTTAAAAAATACGTGTAGCAACTTGTTGTTTTTCAAAAGAAGTAAGTATATGTGCAAGCTGCGATTATTGTGTTCTCGCGTGTCGGCAAGCTCAGAAGTGTGATCCAAAAAATTTCTTTATTCAGCAGAAAGTAAGTTTAATTGTTTTTAACCGTTTGGAGATCAAAATGTGTGATGTAATTTTAATTTTACGGTAGAATGCCACGTGGAACGCATTTGTCGGAGGAAGATCGCGGTCTGATCAAAGGGCAGGCCGAATCTGGCAAGAATGTTTCTTATATTGCCGCCAGACTAAATCGGCATAGAAACACTATTGCAAACTTCCTTAAAAATCCGTAAATGTATGGGAAAAAAAGCGGAGCGGTAGACCCACGGAAATCGATGCACGGTGCAAGAGGCAAATTCGGCGTCTAGCCGTTGAAAACAACATGTCTTGCATGGAGATCAAAGGTCAACCGAAGCTTGACATATCGAGAAGGCGCATTAATCAAATTTTGAAAGAAAACGAAACCATTACATATGCCTCCCGCGAAGCTGTACCGAGGCTATTGAAGCGCCACATAACCGCCCGACTATTATTTGCTGAAAAATACAAGTTTTGGTCAGAGGAGTTCACTAAAGTTATATTTTCGGACGAAAAAAAAATTAACGTAGACGGCCCTGACTCCTGCCAAAAGAATTGGCGCGACGAAAGGCAACCACGGCAGCACTGCTATAAGCGAAACCACGGTGGAGGATCATTAATGGTTTGGGCTGGATTTGGGCATGCTGGAAAGTCTCCCCTCTGTTTTATACCAACCAGAACCAATGCGAAAATGTATGTAGAGTTGTTGGAAACAGTGCTGATTGAATTTGCTGGAAACCTTTATGGGGATGAGTGGATCTTCCAGCAAGACAACGCGCCAATACATACGGCACGTAAAACAAAAGATTTTTTGGATGGTAGGAAGATACCCTTATTGCAGTGGCCAGCGATCAGCCCGGACCTAAACCCAATAGAAGATCTTTGGGGAATATTATCCAACAATGTTTACAAGAATGGACTCCAGTTTGACACCGTAAATGACCTGAAAAAAGCATTTCTCCAGGAATGGGATCAAATTAACCCTACAATACTCCAAAATTTGGCAACCTCAATGCCAAACCGGATTAATCAAATTTTCACTAAAAAAGGAAAGCATATTAACTATTAAAAAAATAAACAAAAAAATCTAACAAAATTATTTCATTAGTATTTTTAATTTTCACTTACTATGCACATATACTTATTTCATATGAATTTAAGCTTTTAAGCTTATGAAAATAATATTGTTATTTTTTTGTTAATATGTATATATACTACACAAATAAAAAAAATCCAAAACATTCTCTTTGTTCTTAGCATTTTTGTTTTTAATAATATCAATGCACATATACTTCTTTCTCTGAGGTATATAGAAGTATTTTTTTTTTGACTTGTGAATATCGCTAAAAAATTTTTTCGGAATCCAAAAAGTAAGTATGACACAAATATCTTTGATCAACTTATTTTTGCCTCAAATATGCATTTTTGAAAAATAGTTTTGTTTTGGGTTTGTGGCGTCAATAAAACAAAAGTGATGTATGGGGTGTTGTGAGCCACCGGAATTTGTCCCTGAAAAAAATCGGTTTTGACTTCCGAATAGAATGTTGCAAAGATACGCTAAAAGGCAGAAGCAAAACGCTCCAAGGAGGACAAAAAACATATAAAATAAAGGCAAACAAACAGCGGCTACCGATTTTTCATTGATATTTTTCATTCAGATTAGAGAGAAAAAAATTATTATTTGTTGATTTAATAAAGAATAACTTCTAATAAACACGAATTTTTGACTTTTAAACGAGTGGCCCACAACACCCCACAAATTTTCGAAATTTAAAAAAATCACTGTTGTTTCAAAATGATATGAAAAACCCACAAAATTTTTTTTCCAAAAACTAATGATGAGCAAAGTTACCTGCATCTTTTAACTAAAATGCAAAATATACAGAATGGAAAATATTGATTTTTGGCGAGCTATGCTCGAAAAACCTTACTATGATCACAACACATGTAAAACTGACGTCCCAGTCACTGATTTTAATACATGCACATAGAGCTGGAAAAAAATCGATGTTCATGGCATCGATTTTATCCCAACACTTTAAGGAAACATCGATTAAAATCGCCCGACCTTGAGACGGCTAAACAAGCACTCTGACTAAAATCAAATCAGGTCGTTAAGCCCCATATGCAAGGAATAAGAATATATATATTTGTAACAAATTTATTTTCCGTTTAACTTTATTCACCTTAATGTAATACTTGTTATTATACCCTTGAAGAGGATGTTTGTAACGCATAGAAGGAAGCATTTCCGAATTTAAATAAAGTATACGGTACCTGATGAATATTGCTACATTAACTTAAATTACTTGTTTTTCAGTGTATGAAATTCATTTTTCTTTTATTCATGTTAAAGCTCATTCAATTTTATTAAATATAGCTTAGTTTTAAAAAATAATACAATTTAAATCAGCCGCCCTATATATTCTTGATCAGCATGACGAGCTGAGTTGATTTAGGCATGTCCTTCTGTTTCTATGCGATTACCTCTGACAGTTTAAAATCTAACTTCACTTTCCACGAAGTCTTGTTGTACAAATACGCTGCACAAGTATGAAAACCGACCGGATCGGACGACTATATCATATAGCTGCCATTGAAACGATCGGTCGAAAAACTAGTTTTAGTGAGAAAAACTTTTTTGTTTTGAATGGAATCGGCATCAGACTTCGTATTTATACGTTTTCTATGCTTTTTCATTATTTCACTAAGTTTGGTCGAAACCGGAAGACTGTATAGTATAGCTGCCATAGAAAAGTTAGGTTTGAAAAATAGTCTTAGTAGGCGTCCTGAAAATTTACATGTGCTTCAAGGGTATATAAACTTCGGCCAAGCCGAAGTTAGCTTCCCTCCATTTTTTTTAATATAATTCTTTATGATTGCTCCCAAAGAATTATAAGTCATCACAGAGCAATCATCAATGCTTTCACGAAGACTTAAAAGCAAAAATGATTTAAATCTCTTACAACTCTGGTTCAGATGCATGAATTTATAAATTGAAACTATTTAATTTTAATACCAATTCAAAATTATCAATTAAAATAATTTTATTTTTTTGCATTACCTATACAGAGTTAAGCAGCGGAGATTTTGGGTTTTTCACGGTATCCGGACATTGAGCGTCTTCTTACCTTATGTATAAAGAAGATTATGTTTGAATATAATGAAAACATTTATTTAATATACAAACTTTACCCAATTTCTCATAATTTCTTATTAATATGTGCGACAACTTCTTTTGAAATTTCCAAGAAACTCAACGGAACGAATTCCATGCGTCCACCTCATCCTTGGACACTAAATTGAAATTAGAGTCCTCCAAAAGTTTTTCAATTTGCGGCCCAACAAACACACCCTCTATGATTTTTGCCTCGGATAGGTTAAAGAACACTCTCTGCATATATGCAAATGCTTCACCGTCTTTTTGTAAAGCCTTCACAAAATTTTTAATCAAACTCAGTTTTCTATGATGGGGTGGCAGTATAATTTGCTCCTTACTCAGAAGTGGCTCGAACTTTACTTACGGCCATTCTTTTCGAACGTAATGCTCGAGGTGTGCTCACAAGTGTTTTGTACATCCTGGTTGCAATCCTGAAACTATTGCGCAAGGTCAGCGCAAATTTTCCATTTATGTTACTAGCTCTCCAAATTTTTCATGTGACTTCATGTTTAGTGAGCATTTCGGTCATTTCATTTCCTTGGAGTCGGACCAAAGTCATTATACATCGGAACAACTAGTGTCTGTGCTGAGCTCTTAAAGCTCTTAAACAGATTCAAAAAGTGTGCACACAAACGGCCGAGCAAAACGGACCATAGACATACCATTTGAACGGTAATTGCTCATATATATAAAAATCAATGCCACTTTTCGTTGTAATTATATAACTCAAAAATTGGCTCACCTATTCAAACCAAATGTTTAGGCTTTGTTCGGATTATTTAGAAGATGGTTTATGTGAAGTTTGCACAAAATCACACTTTTTGTTAGAAATGAATTCAATAAATGGCGGATCACTTTGTTGATGGGGATTTTGCTGCCGATTGCAACGAAACTTTTGGGAATGGTTGCCGCTAAGGTATCTTAGTTGAAGAAATTTGCGGAAAATGGACCAAAAATCGAGCAAATTGCAAAATTTACAATGTTGGTAAAACATTGGGGAATGGTTCGACGCTTGCCCGGGAAGGTTTCCAAGTAGAAGAAATGGTCGCAATGGTCCAAAAACCGCGAAATTTACAAAATGTTCGTGATGAAACTTTGGAAAATGCTTGGACGCTTGCCTGTGAAGGGAAATGGTCCCAAAAAACGCAAAATTTCAAAAACTTTACCGTTCATCCGAATGCGATGAAAATTTTGGACAATGGTTGGTGCAAAGTTTTGCGAAAATTTACAATATTATGTTTAGAGCCTGGATTATTGTGAAGATTGATAGAGGGCGACTTTAGTCTGTTAAATATTAGGTATAAACCAAATGGTCAAAAAAGTCACCAAATTTTGCAAAATTTTTATGAGTGTAGATTATTATGAAGACGGGTAAATAGAGGAAAAGATCGAACGGTCCAAAAGCTTATATTATATATTTGTAGCCAGCACTAGCTTGAATATAATCGCTGTCATAAGAATCATAAGGACCCGGGCGACGCCGGGAAATGGTCCAAAAACAGCGAAATTAGCAAAATTATGCCGTTCATCCGATTGTAATGAATCTTTGAGGATTGGTCTAACGCTTGCCCAGGAAGGTTTCTAAGTTGAAGAAATTAGTGGAAGATGGTCCAAGAACCGCGAACTTCGCGAAATTTGCAAAATTTCCGATTGCGATAAAACTTTGGGGAATGGTTGGACGCTTGCCCGCGAAGATTTCTAGGATGAAGAAATGGGTAGGAAATGGTCCACAAGCGTGATATTTGCAAAGTTAAACTGATCAATGCGAACAAACTTTGAGGAATGGTTGGACGCTTACCGCCAATGGCTTTTACGTTCGAAAAACCGCGAAATTTGCAAAATTATCTAATGATCATATTTGTGAAAGCGTATAATTTTTAGATTAGATTTTTTTAGATTTTAGATTTTAGACAACAGGCGTTGGTAAATGGAAGATGCAGATTGAACAGTCCAAAATGCTAGGAGGTGTAAACCAAAGAGTCAAAGAAGTCGCAACATTTTCTTGAGCTTAGAATATTATTTAGACGGTCAAATATGTAGAGGCGAAGATCGGTCAAAAATATCGCGATATTTTCTTATTTTTACGTAGCATCTCGAAAGCGAAGATTTTCAATTGGATTCCCAGTCATAAACATTTTTTTTGTAATGTTAATACTGATTTTTAGCTTTCAATTACTAGCCTTCTGCTGCCCTTTTTTGGCCGCTTATGCTAGTGTGATATTGGTTTTTAACAGTACTTGGCAGTGTCCATTTGGGCTTACCGAAAGTGAAAGAATTTGGTGTTAATGGTGTCCTGCTTGAGTCGCCGTGAGTTCAGGTCCTTGGGTAAGACTCTCTTTAACCTTCTCCTTAGACGTACACCTTGGATTCTCCGTCTTCATAATGAGTTTTTTGCCAGTGAGATTGCTTTCAAGGTATATGGCGGCCTGCAAATTGATATCATCTCCAACCATGGGAACTCCAAAGTCCTTTTCAATATCCCTGGTTCTCAGGTACCATTCGGCTCCCGTAATGCGTCTAAGGATTTTCACCTGGAGCACTCTAATCTTTCTCAGGTGAGACTTCGCCGCGATTCCATCAATTTGTAGGCCATATCTCCATACCGGAGCCAGAATAGCCTTGTAGGCTAGGACTTTATTCCTGAGTGACAGCTTGTTGTTGGAGTTCAGGAGCCACCCCATGCGCCCTGCTTTGGCAGCCACTGCCTGAGCTGTTGTCTTGACATGGTGTCCAAAGGTCAGTCTTCTGTCCAGTGTCACCCCAAGGCATTTATGGGCTGCTTTATGCTCCATAAGCTGACCGTGTCAGAACACTTCCGGGCAGGTGTCACGATGGGTGGAATAAGTCACCGAAGCACACATGTCCGTGTTTATGGCAATGTTCCATCCAGCTGCCCAGTTGCTAAACCTATTCAAGTACTCTTGAACGACATCAGCGGCTGAGTATATGCATTTGTTGCGGGCAAGTATGGCCGTGTCGTCAGAAAATGTTGCGATTTTCTAATCTTCTGATCTTCGGGGTTTTCAAGCGGAATGCTTCAGGCTCTGGGCATATCGTGAGTGAATTGGGAGTATAGCGTAGGACCCAATACGCTGCCCTGCGGTACACCAACCCAAATGGTTCTTGTTTGGGATGTCGCTCCGTCCTGTGCAGCCTTAAAAGCTCTGTCCGGAAGGAAGCTCTTGAGTAGCAGGTAAAGTTGGGGCGGAAGAAGTTTCTTGATCTTCGAGAGCTGACCTTCGTGCCAAACTCTATCGAAGACCTGCTGGGTTTCAAGGTAAGAAGCCACTAGGTACTCTTTCTCGTCATACCCTTCGATGATGTAGTTGACCACTCGATGTAAATGTTCGGGAGTTCCATGGCTCAGTCGGAAGCCAAATTGGAAATCGGGTATGGCTTTTCGAATATATCAAACATCAAGCATTCTTTGAAGGATACAGCGCTCGAAGATCTTTCCAAGGGTGGATAGTAGGCTGATTGGCCGCTAGGAATCAAGGCAGGAGGGTGGTTTTCCATTTTTGTAAAGGAAAACAATTCTGGCTTTCTTCCAGGGTGATGGGAAATGGCTTAGTCAGAGCCGCGCTTAAGATGAGCACCAAGAACAATATGGCTTTGTCTGGCAGGAGCTTCATTGTCTTGTTGTCAATGCCTGGGGTCTTACGTACCACCAGATCCTTGATTTCCCCTTTCACCTCAGGGAAGGTGATTGGCGGAACTGGGAGGGCCATTTCCTTACTCTGTTGGCAACTCTGCGGTATATTCTGGAAATCCGGGAGTCCTTTGTGCAGATATACTCTATCCGTAGCCGTTTTTTAAAATAAAGCAACTCCTCAGCAGCAGGGTTGAGTCCAGTAGAGATTCCTCCGGGTTGATAAGTTTGGCCAGTGGGAGGAGTAGCCTTCAGGAAAGCTTATTATACTTTATTTAGGAAGATAGCAACAGCATCTTCGACATCCTGCGTGGTTTGTACCTCCATATTAAGGTTGGCGGAATTCGCCAACTCGGAGGTGTAAGCCAAAGTCGCAAAGTTTGCAAAATTTTCTTGAGCTTAGATTATTATTCAAAGGTCTAGCATATATGTATAGGTGAAGATCGAACGGTCAAAAATATCGCGATTTTTCCTTATTTTTACGTTGCATCTCGATAGCGAAGATTTTCCATTGGATTCCCTGTCATAAGTGCTAAAGCAGACAATCGGTTTAAAAGCGAATAAAGAATTGGTATTTATTTTAATAAAGTGAGTGTTAGACAAGTCTCAGAATTTTGTTAAGCTATGAACTAAAATTTGAAATTTGGTGTATGGTCTGGAAATTCTTAATTTTCCCTATGTAGAACGGCTAATATCGTCATTCAGCCAGTTGTACCTTCCGTAAAGAGTATAACAACCGAAAAATTCACAAAAATATAATATATAATATACTATCTGACCTGTTCCCGTTTTCGATTTCGATCAGATCATGCGGAATCGGAATTGGTAGCTGTTCCCGTTTCCGAAAAACGATCAAGTTATTCGTTTTCAAAAGTTTTGCCTAAGAGTCAGTGGATTAGAAGTAAATGCCAATTTTCTTGGCAACGGCGATTCTTTGCATTTTGCAAATATTTTTATTTTTACATGTCAAATATTATGAAGATTTTGAAGTATCTATAGATATAGCGAGCCTTCAATTTGATATTAGATCATTTTTGTTAAGTTTCTACCTCGAAATTGCATGTAGGCGAAAGAAAAACGATCAAATGAAACCGAGCTGTTCGCCAATCCGAATCAGCGCATGCGCAGTGCTGATCGAAATTGTCAAGGCTGCCTTATGGCTGAATTAAAATTCGATAACGATTCGAACATTCATTCGAAAAGACAATCGATTTCAATTTCACTCGGAAACGGGAACACCAAAATGAAAACGATTCGGAATTGCGATCGTTTTACTTTTTCATTCCACTCGGAAACGGGAACAGGCCTGTATATAATTTTATAACTCAAGACTATTTAGAAGATGGTTTATGTGAAGTTTGCACAAAATCGGTCGAGCGGTTCTTCATTTATCACATTGTTTGTAACAAATGAATTCAATAAATGGCGGATCATTTTGTTAATGGGGATTTTGATGCCGATTGCAATGAAACTTTTGGGAATGGTTGAACACTTGCCAGGGAAGGTTTCTTAGTTGAAGAAATTTGCGAAAAATGGACCAAAAACCGCGAAAATTGCAAAATGTACAATGTTGGTCAAACATTGGGAAATGGTTCGACGCTTGCCCGGGAAGGTTTCCAAGTAGAAGAAATGGTCGCAAAATGGTAAAAAAATCGCAAAATTTACAAAATTATGAAACTTTGAGAAATGATTGCCTGCGAAGGTTCCTTAATTGAAGAAATCTGCGGAAGTGGTCCAAAAACCGCGAAATTTAAAAAACTACCGAATGCGATGAAAATTTGGCCAATGGTTGGACGCTTGCCCGCGAAGAGTTCTAAGGTCCAAAAATCGCAAAATTTTCAAAATTACCTTATGGGTATTTATGAAAGCGCTTAATGCGTATATTACAATGCAGGCGTTTGTAAATAGAAGCTGTAGATTACACGGTGCAAAATTTTGCGAAATTTGCAACATTAGTATTTGAGCCTGGATTATTGTGAAGATTGATAGAGGGCAACTGTAGACGGTTAAATAGTAGATATAAACCAAACGGTTGGACTGGTTATAAAAGCAGAGCGGAGAATAGCACAACGAGAAACTTATACCGAAAAGTCAACCATGTTTTAGGGGACACAAACTATTTCCATGATAAGTACGACACTGCTACTATCAGCATGATTTTCCGGGCACGCTGCGAAATGACATCATTAAACTATACGCCATATACAAGTTCCACAAACACAATATGCAGCCTTTGCAACCTACGAGTAAGAGAAGACGTCGAACACTTCATCGCAATCTGCCCGATACTACGCGAGATACGGGCTTTACACCTGCAGAGATCAGTATTGTCTGAGGCTGAAACACTGGAGTGGATGAATGGAAGAAACTGGCGGATGCTGTCTAACTACCTTTCTCACGCCGTACAGTATCGGCGAGACCTTATTTCGCTAATGGATTAGGTACCCTCGTCATGACGGTCACTAACTATTAGTCATAAAATACTTTAGTTACTTTGTTAATTATAAAATAAATTTTTGTTATAGGCCTGTATCCAGCACTGCGGAAAATTCCTGCCAGGAATTTGCTATTTATTTTAAGTTTGTGGAACCCAAGTAAAATATTTTGGCCAAGTTTGAATTTAATTAAATTTAAACAAAATAACGTTTAACCAACTTCGGTTTACCATTGTAGATAGTGGATTATTATTGATTGAGCGGTCGGGTGTGATGACATCACACCTCGACATCAGCCACATTGGTCTCACAATTCGTTCTAAATTATTGGGCCGAGGGCTGAGCAAGACTCTCCAGTGTGGCCCGTAAAAGAACTAAGACTCAATGGTTGGTAGCCAATTAAATAAAGTCTATTACATTTGAATACAAGATGAGAACAAGAGCTCAGCAGCCGGGCCAGAACCTTGGCAAAATGAATCTGCTGCATGTGTAGCTATAAGGGAGAATGAAATTATTACAAAACAGAAACCGCTATTATATTTATATTAGCATTATTTGCCTCCATCTATACGCTCATCAAATCCAAAATAATTGTCAACAATATATTCCTGACCTGTGCAATAGCTGTTTTAGGTTCCACACACGCTTAAGAAACGCCGCTATCGATACGCCGCTATCTATACAATGTGTGGATTTTGGTCAAGTTGCAGGATACTAAACAAACGAAATCGTAAACAGAAAATTCCAGGCACAATTTTTTTCATATGAACTTTGGCAGGAATTTTTTGGTTTTGCGTTGCTGGATACCCGGCTTATACACAAATTTGTAAACGGCTAAAGGTTCCAAGGAACCATGCCAAAAACGTTAAATAAAAAAAACAAATAAACTCTACTACTACTAAACCAAACGGTCAAAAAAGTCAACAAATTTTGAAAAATATTTATATTTAAATAAAGGAAAAGATTGAACGGTCCAAAGTATTTATATCGATTTGCAGCCAGCACTAGCTTGAATATAATCGCTGTCATAAGAATCATATGGTCCAAAAACCGCGAAATTAGCAAAATTATGCTGTTCATCCAATTGTAATGAAGCTTTGAGGATTGGTCTTACGCTTGCCCAGGAAGGTTTCTAAGTCGAAGAAATAAGCGGAAGATGGTCCAAGAACCGCGAAATTCCCAAAATTTCCGATTGCGATGAAACTTTTGGGCAAGGTTGGACGCTTGCCCGGGAAGGTTCAGAGTTAAAGAAATGAGTGGAAAATGATTCAAAAACAGCGAAGTTTAAAAAATAATACCGTTCATTCAATTGCGATAAAACTTTGGGGAATGGTTGGACGCTTACCGGCAATGATTTTTAAGTTCCAAAAACCGCGAAATTTGCAAAATTATCTAATGATCATATTCGTGAAAGCGTATAATTTTTAGATTACAATGCAGGCGTTGGTAAATGGAAGATGCAGATTGAACAGTCCTAAATGCTAGGAGGTGTAAACCAAAGAGTCAAAGAAGTCGCAAAATTTTCTTGAGCTTAGATTATTATTTAGACGGTCAAATATGTAGAGGCGAAGATCGAACGGTCAAAAATATCGCGATATTTTTTTTATTTTTACGTCGCACCTCGAAAGCGAAGATTATCAATTGGATTCCCAGTCATAAATGCTTAAGCAGACAATCGGTTTAAAAGTTGTTCACCTACACCTTTCGAAAAAGGAATTTATATTTGCGTTAATAATGTAAGTGTTAGACGTTTTACAAGTCTCAGAATTTAGTTAAGCTTTGAACTAAAATTTGAAATTTGGTGTATGGGCTGGAATTTCTTAGTTTTTCCTATGGTAGTAGTAGTAGTTTATTTTGGTATAACGTGGCTTGGTTTATAACCATCAGCCATAACTTAACATATTGAACACATTTTATAATTTCTAAAATTTAAAACAGAAACATTAGAATTTGAATTTAAAAGGAACAATAAATAACAGAGAGAAAAAGGAACATTTTGGTTTTTGGCTACTTAAAGAAACATATTCATTTAAGATCGCAAGGCGGTATTTCAGCGCATGTTGTAGGAATGAAGACAGCATCTCCCAGTGTTCTCAGTTCAGACAGCTTATAACCTCGATTTCCGATAGGGAAGGTTTGCTGAAGTACAAGCTGCGTAGTTCGCCCAAGATTGGACAGACCCCGATTAAATGCGCAACATTCTCCGTTATATGTAGGTTGCAGAGAGTGCAGTCAGTGCTGATAGAGTTTACATGCGGCCTATAGTTCAGATTGAGCATTTCACATCGAGCGCGGCATATCATGGAGATAGATTGAATTCCTAAACGATCTTGAAAATAGTTCAGAGTTCCAAGGTTGTGGTTCAGTTGTTTGTAGATGAGTCTGGACTCACTTAAGGACGCTAGGTGTAGAAAGTTTTCCCTCTCTCGGAACTCGATATTTTCCAAAATCTGCTTATGAGAGGCTTCCCAGGACTCTGGTCGATCAAGGTCGATATCAATGTTACAAGCAGATGCTGTGGCTTGCCATTTCTCAAACACCTGAGTTTTGTTAGCTAACTTCATGCCTGCTACAATACGGGGTAATCTTTCGCTGGGCATATCAAAGACTTTTCGGAAGTATTTGAAGTGAGTTTGGAGGCAGTGTATGTGGAGCGATGGTAGGCCGGTTTCAAGGTGTATGGCGTAATTAGGAGTTGTACTTGGAAGTTTGAAAATACGTTTAATGATCATCCTTTGAAGGCGCTCAACTTCTTCATACTGGCTACACCCCCATAGTTGCGATGCATGGCACATTACAGACCTAACAGCTGCTTTAAACAGGCGAAATTTGGTGCTTGGCAGGATGAGCGGTTTTCCAAAAAAGTTTTTCCACGTGCTGTTTATCGCTTTCTTTGAGTCCAGCAGTTTCTCCTGGAGGTGAGGCTTAAAATTCATGTTCCCTGATAGGGTGACGCCTAGGTATTTAAACCTGGTTACTGTCTCAAGCTCAGCGTTATGAAGGAACCACTTATCGACTCTAGGCGTTCGTCCACGGCAGTCTTTAACCACCATTACCTTTGTCTTCTCCACATTTATTTGTAGACTCCACAGCTGGCAGTAGTCGTATAGCTTATTTATCATGCTTGCAGCATTTCAAGGGTCTACGCCAGGAGCGCCATATCGTCAGCGTACATCAAAGTTTTTACATTATGACCATTTACATCCACCCCGCCGGGCAGGAACGATGATATATAGTCGATGTACTCGTAAAGGGAAAACAGAAGTGGACTGAGGAGGCATCCTTGCTTCACTCCGGTGTTGTTAGGGAACCAGTCCGAGAGCTCACTTCCGTCCCAAACAGAAAAGGTATTTTCTTCGTATAGGTTGATCAAAGTGTTAATAAATTTCGTATATAATCCCAGAAGGCCTAGTTTCAAAAATAAGCTATGACGGTTTATCGTATCGAATGCTGCCTTAAAATCGATAAAGCATATATAGAGCTTCCTTTTCTTGTCCAGGTAAGATTGGGCAATTCCTGAGAGCACGAACACGCTATCGACGGTCGAGTATCCACGGCGGAAACCAAAGTGGAATTAGCTAAGGGCACTATTTTCAATTACCCAATTTGTTAGCCGTCTTAGCAAGATAGAGGTGAACAGCTTCATGGATGCATTTAGGCACGATATTCCTCTATAGTTCTCAGCTAATCCTTTTTTGTGAATTGGAAAAATGATGCTATCCTTAAAACAGCTGGGGATGCTACAAGACGACAGGGCCTTATTGTATGCGTTTGTTAACAACTCAATGCACAATGGGTGGGCATTCTTGAAGAATTCTACTGGGATACGGTCGACTCCCGGGGCTTTGTTGGGCTTTGCAGACTTGATGGCTAGGTACACCTCCGAGATGGAAATTTCTGCATCCAGCGTTTCATCACGCAAATACGGAGAAGCGTATGAAAATTGTGCTCTGCAAGTTCGGATGCATTTGCCTGGATAGGTTTTTGCGCAAGAGACCCATTTAGCTTCCTGACCAAGGTCCAAAAATCCTTGCTGTTGTTGACCCGTTCCATATGTTGGTAGTACAGCTGCTGTTTAAGGTTGCACATAGATTTATAAGCGCTGTTGGCCGAGTGGTATTCTGCCTTAGATTTTCAGTAGTTTGAAAGATTGTTTGCGAGCAAGAGTGCACTCAGTGTCAAACCAGGGCTGC
Source organism: Lordiphosa collinella (assembly GCA_018904265.1). Classification (NCBI taxonomy): domain Eukaryota; kingdom Metazoa; phylum Arthropoda; class Insecta; order Diptera; family Drosophilidae; genus Lordiphosa; species Lordiphosa collinella. Next base: position 532,092 of record JAEIFV010000075.1, read on the forward strand.
GATGGAGAGATGTTTTGGGGTTTCTGCATAAAGGCTGCAGCTATGCGAATGCATTCGCTGATGCACCCTACGCCTAGTTCTCCATTTGTTAATTGGCAGTTTGCAAGCTGTTCGTTTAGGTTGGATACATAGGTACGACCACAACTGTCACGCCATTTTAATTTAGGGAGTAGGTTGCTTTCGGCAGGCTGCACAGTAAGTCCCTCATTCACCTCAATTTCAATTTCTAAGGGCATGTGGTCTGAGAAAATTTCGGCTTTTACAATTACATCCTTTACAATGGCATGCCACTGGCCACGTATAATGCAATAGTCGCATAGTCGCATAACAGAGCATACACTGGTCGGCATATATATTTTGACAAGCATTTTTTCATAAATAAACCATTTTATCTTTTAAACAAAAAATCCTAAAACTTTGAAATTTTTATCAAATACTGGTATGAAAGTCCGCTTTCAATAATTCATAAGTAGTCCACAATCAGCTTCTGGGGTTAGAAAATATTAATCGAATTGTCCAAACGGAGGTGGGCATAAGTATTTTGACAAGATTTCAAACTTGGTATATTCTTAGCACAGGATCTTTAAAGCTAAATGAATGATGTATTCTAGACAAGTTTTTCACGCCGAATCCGAATCTAGCGTCAGAAACTCCATATCTCTGATAGATTAACTGTAAATTAGGCATGAAATTGCAGAAAATGGCTAATTTGGCTGTTTTACTTGGACCCAATGTGCTAGGAAAAATGTTGTTTTTAAAAATTTGATTTGTTTATTGTATAGTTCATACTTTTATCTCTAAAATGTGATTTAAGCCTTATTTATTTCATAAGATATAAGTTCGTGATTGATCTGCCAAGTATGGCCGATTTGCATGCAAATTCATATTTATCGTTTTTTACAGTGTAGTTTTTAAAGCAAAACGCACCGTAAACTTAAAAACTACACTTAAACTACACTGGCGCTCAACTAAAATACAAATCTTAATTTAAAATTAATTTAAACTTGAATTCTTATACAAATCGGTTAAACTTGGCAGATCGATCACGAACTTATATCTTATGAAATAAATAAGGCTTAAATCACATTTTAGAGATAAAAGTATGAACTATACAATAAACAAATCAAATTTTTAAAAACAACATTTTTCCTAGCACATTGGGTCCAAGTAAAACAGCCAAATTAGCCATTTTCTGCAATTTCATGCCTAATTTACAGTTAATCTATCAGAGATATGGAGTTTCTGACGCTAGATTCGGATTCGGCGTGAAAAACTTGTCTAGAATACATCATTCATTTAGCTTTAAATATCCTGTGCTGAGAATATATAAAGTTTGAAATCTTGTCAAAATACTTATGCCCACCTCCGTTTGGACAATTCGATTAATATTTTCTAACCCCAGCAGCTGATTGTGGACTACTTATGAATTATTGAAAGCGGACTTTCACACCAGTATTCGATAAAAATTTCAAAGTTTTAGGATTTTTTGTTTAAAAGATAAAATGGTTTATTTATGAAAAAATGCTTGTCAAAATATATATGCCGACCAGTGTAGTTGTCCTCTGATAAAGGTGAATTCGCCTTCTGGATCGCTTTTAGACCTACCATTAGCAGCAGTAAGTTGAGTACTTCACACATTTCAATCAGTTTCTGGCCTTGACTGTTGACCGTTTTGTCTCTAGAATTACGAGATGAGCCAGTAAATCCTGCGACTGAGTCTGCGTCTTCCGTAAATCCTTGTAGGGTACCAACTCGAGCATTGCAGTCTCCAGCAATTAAAATGTTTTCTTGGCCAATTTCCAAGATTTTTTGCTAACTCCTCGTAGTTCGTATTTATGTTGAAGTTTACCCCATACAATGTTTTGAAGGCTTCCTCTGCTGATTTACGCCCATGAGTTGACCTTGCAAGTTCCAGTAAAAACGTATGTTCTCAATAAGTAGCGTGTCATCTCTCACTAGGAGCCTTTTTTCGTTGTTGCGGGCCAGAATTTCCCTTCGCATATCTAGCATCATCCTTTTTTGTATTTGCCTTTTGTTGTTCAGGTCCTTTTCGATGTATATCGAAGTACCTTTTAGCAGTCTGGTTTGCTCGAGGACCGCGAATATTGTTGATGTCGAGCCAAATTCGACCATCACAGACATTTTTCCGTTGGTTGCGCCTAGTTTCCTTGTAGACTCAATTTTATAAGGCTCTGTGATCTTCCGCTTTGATTGCATAAGGTTTTTTACAGCCTCTTGGGGACTGTTCTGCGCGTCTTATCCTCTAAATATAAGGTTACGCTTCTTACTGAAATCCTCAATCTGCAGCAGCCTTCGAGATTCATCCTCCTTTTGTTTTCGCATTTTATATAATTCACCTTTAAGTTCCTCGTTTTCGTTCGTAAGCAGGTCCACTTTAACAGCCATATCCGAAATCTCTGTTCTCATCTCAATTATTTCTGTCTTAGAAGCCACATTTTTTAGTTTCTCATCCAATAGAGAGGACATAACTGACATGAGATCTGCTAGCTTCATGTTCCAGACACTGATACTGCTGTTACCTCCATCCAAGTCGTGGTCTGGAGAGGTGTCGATGAGGAGGCGTTTAGTCCCATTCGCTGAAGGTACACTCCTTCCTGCAGGTGTGTTCGGTAAAGCGGGCGTGTTCGGTAAAGCCGAAGCTCCGGCGTCGCTTCGTGCATTGGGTGGTGGTGTTCGCTGTAGATTCATTTTCAGCTGTAGTTAAATATAGGTTTGTAGTCTACTACGTGTTGTATCTACACGCCTAAAAGAATGCAATGCAATATGCTCCTTCCAAAAAAGCTCGCGTTGATCAGCTTAAAGCACAGCTGGTGGCGCCCTCTGTGTGCTTTGATCTTTGCTCCGAAAGCTCACGTTGATCGAATATGAACAGCTGATGACTCTCACCTCTAGCTTTTCCCGGTCCGGCTGTCTCCACGCAGTGTTTCAGTTTTCGCGGATTTCCACGTTTTCGCCGAAAAAAATGATGAATTTTAAGCGACTCCAGCTCACCCGGCCAAACAGGAAAAGTGCGCAAATACGGTGGCGTATCGCAGTTTTTGTGCAACTGAACAGCTTCTCCTCTTTGCTTGCCCCAGGCCAGCACTCCGGCAACAGCTGTGTTATTGTTTGGGCTGCAGGTGTCTCACAAAAGGTCAGCCAAACGGAGCTCGATGTAAACACGTCTTCACAGCTTGAAAATTCTTCTTGTTCCTCTATGTAGAAAGGTTAATATCGACTTTCAGCCAGTTGTACCTTCGGTATCTGTATACTCTGGTATAACAACCGAAAAATTCACAAAAATATAATATACTAGAATCAATTTATATGACAGAACAACGTTTGCCGGGTCAGCTAGTTCTTAAAATACATTTTTGGTGACATGACAAAACGCCCACGACCAAAAGGCCCACAACAAAATTAATCGTAGTAAGCATCGAAATTAAACTCAAAAATCTTATGGGCCTTATGTCCACATTAAATTCGGACATAATGCTCACATTTCATCAGACTTTTCGCCCAGTTTAATCCTGAAGGGTGTAAAATGAAATGTATGCCTCTTTCATATCAAAGAAGAGGAGAAACTTTATAAATTCAGAGCTTCTTCATGAGAAATGGGGTGGCTTTTAAGAGAATGTGCAAGCCAAACGATGTCCCGAAATCGCCTTGCTTGATACCGCCTCGGATCATCTAAACTATCTATTTTGTGAAAATTAGAAGCACACAAGCCAAGAGATTGAGAAGGAGCTCGCTCGGCTATGCCGTTCGGGCTATGAGCGGATCGACAGCGCTTACGGTTACAGACCGGTGGTTAACAAATATACCGAAGCCGAGGGCTGTCTGAAATCGCCTGGCGGATAGCTGACATATAGTGCACAAACTCAGGTAAGGTAGTGCGGATCGGCCGTGCCGATGGTTACACTAGACCAGAGGCTGGCACGTCGCTACCTACTATGCAAGAGCTTGCTCTCAAAAGCAGCGCAGTCAGCTCACACACAGTAAGGATAAGCAGTATAAACGACGCTGCGCTGCGTCTTTGGCTCTTGTTTAACTGTGTCGCGATTGAATCAGTTTTTGCGCTGCTATCACACACACCAATGCCAAAATGGGATTGTGTTTTTGCCGACCCCCTAAACCAAAGAGAATTAAATACCCAGAGTGGAATTCGCTCTCACTGTTAACTTAACCGAAAAAAACCATGCGGCTATCGAGGCGTTGCGAGTTTTCGGAGTCCGCAAAGACAAACAGCTGATTTGAAAAGAAATGAGAAAAACGAAACACAAAAATAGTAATGGCTGCATGGCAAAATGCGTGGTTGCCAAATTGCTTGTTTTGCTTTGCTTGATTTGTCTACGCATTCATTGAAGGTGCTTATCCAAATACCAGGCCACAAAATTGTTTGTTATAATATGAATGGAATTTTTTTTTGTCGCGTGCATGTACCTCAGGGAAAGAGCTATATATGTGCATAGATAGATGTTTTTAAGAAATTTGTTATGTTAAATTAATATAATGAGTTTTAATTTATTTTTAGCTTATAGTTCTTATGAAAATAATAAAAAATATGCCAATAACAATTTCCAAGTGTTTTATGTTTTTAAATATATTAAATAGCCTTCAGGTGACAGGCACTCTGAAAGTCTATGAAACGTAACTGTTTTCATGAAAGACTTGATGAACACTTCATATAGTTGCATTAAGGTGTTAATAACACATTGTCTCGTTACAAGTTTGTTTTCTATTTTAACCATGCCACCTCCCGCCCCCGTAATTTAGAAAAAACGTCATATCTCCGTCAGTCTTATAGATACATAGATGTTTCGAGCCTTCTGGGCATATTTTAAAATCAAGACTATTTGTCGATCTCTCAAAGGAATGGTAAAGATCTAATGAGCAATTGTCGAGTTATAAGGAAAACAAATAATTATGGGCAGCACCGGGCAGCACTTCACAGGTGCGGAGTATGCTATAGTCGGGCTTGATCGAGTTTCTTGTTTTAAACAATATTTTATTTTATATTTTTAGACCGCACAAATTAAGAACCGGCTATTTCCGGCACAAATTAAGAACCGGCTATTGTGGCCGGAGTGGCTCAGCGGTTAGTGTGCGCGACTGCTGAGCATGAGGTCTCGTGGGTTCAATCCCGCCTCGGAACATCTAATGAAAAGTTTTTTCATTGAATAAAACTTTACACCCGGCCACACCTCTTGCTTTTGGCGCCAGCATTGCAGTAATTAGCCATGAAAAGCCTCTCAAAAACTGCCGTTCGGATTCGGCGTTAAACTGTAGGTCCCTTTCTCTTGTGCTAAAATTAGAAGCGCACAAGCCAAGAGATTGAGAGAGGCTCGGCTTTGGCCCCTCGGGGCTGTTGTCATCTTGACAAGCCGATTTTACTTTACTATTTCCGGCCTAGGATTTGCATTTCTTATTACGTTGGACCTTTCCGAAAGCCACTAATCATATTTCGTTGTCATATTTTGTCCTATGCTGAACACAAACAATTTTTTTATTGTTCTTATAATTTTTTATACTTATTCACTTTGTATGGGAGCTACAACTAAAAATTTTTCGAACTTAATGAAAATCGGGCAGAAAGTAAGTCTTCACATAGGACCCTGCATTTGCCAAATCTGACTAGTTTTTGAAGTTCCCCACATGGATTTTTTAGTGGGAAATTGTACGAAAACCCCACTTTTCTCTCTCTTGGGTTGCTCTTCGAAAAACATTGTCAGGAATGAAATTGAATCACCCAAAAACCTCTAAAATGATATCCCATTTGATTTTTTTATATTTTATCCCCCTGCCAGGTCGGTCCCCTCCCCACCGATTGAAAATAAGCTGTCAGAAATTCAATCAAAGCACCAAAAATCCAATCAAACGGCACCCCATTTAATTTTTGGTTTAATTTTCCACCTTCCCCCCTCCAAAATTGGAATAATATTGCCAGAAATTAAATCAAAGCACCCAAAACCCTCGAGTACTTACTTTGAGGTGAAACTAATAAAAGTGTATTAAAAATAGTTTTCCGCCCGGAGCCGACGCCCGCCTGCAAAATGGCATATCTACATAAAATTCAAATTAAAATTTTCACAATTTTCAGGAACTCGAAAACTTTTCGCTCTACCAACACAGCCTAGAACCATGAACATCGACGGCTGTATCGCTAGTGCAACAAACCAAGCGGCAATGGGCTTCAGCAACCAATTGAAAGCAAAAATGCGGCGTTGACGATTTTCGTTCTTTCAGTGTCAAGCGACACAAGCGCACAAGCAAATTACAAAAACAAATATCCACCGCTGATGTACACATCCATTCACAGGCAAGATGCGCTAGTGGATATGTTCAAATAAAATGGAAATAGTCTTCATATTGTTAGTTGCCAAATCAGTTTACCGATTGGGATTCAGTTAAAAATAAAATGGGATTGAGATTGGGATATTTTTTGTTTCTTATTAATAAAAACCAATTACAACTTAAAATTTCATTCATATTCTGATTTATATGAGTAATGCTTTTCATATGTGTGCGCAAACTTACAACCCGGCGCACAGCAAATGAAAATAGAGGAACAGAAGCAGAAAAAACAAAAATAATTGTGCACGCGCTCGAGTCCAATGCTTTCGTCTCCGAAAACTGTTAACGCCTCGATAGCCGCATGGTTTTTTCGGACTAAAATTAAGAGAAATTAAGAGAGCGAATTCATCTCTGGGTTTATTCCTCTTTGCCTTAACTATCGGCCGAATGGCCTTGCATGCATACCAAATTTGTAAAAACAATATTCTTTTATAATAAGAAAATATGAATCCACTTGTAGAACTTGTCCATTAGTAGGGAAAGCATAAATTGGTCAAGTTTTATATTCATCACGGTACGTTTAATGTCACTTAAATTTGAGTGCGGACTTAACGCCCATGGGCCTAATGTTCGGACATAATTTCTAAGTCATGTTTATATTTAAAGTTATGATTGAAATTTTTCATATGGGCCTTATGTCCGAGGGCGTTTTGCCATGTCACCTACATTTTTATTATAAAACTTGAAAATAAGACTTTTTTCACAATTTTTGAATAAGAATTGAAATTAAATTATTATTCATTTTTTTTTTTTGAGTTTATAGTTAGCGACCTTTCTAACTTGTAGAAAGGTAAAAACACAAGGTATGTGTTACGTTATCCAATATATTTCGGTTGCAGCATCGGCAACCAGTTTTTGTGAGAAAAACTTTTTTGTTTATAATGAAAACGTTCTTATCATTGGCATACAATTAATCTATATACTTTTACACAATTCTACAAAGATTGGTTGAAATCGGATGACTATAGCATATAGCTCCCATAGGAACGATCGGTTGAAAAACTAGTTCGAGTGAAGAAAACTTTTTTGTTTTTAATGAAAACGTCCTTATCATTGGCATTCACTTATTTTATTTACTTTGGACACATTTCTACAAAGTTTTATCAAAATCGGATGACTATAGCATATAGCTGCAGTATGAATGATCGGTCGAAAAAGAAGTTGAAGTGAGAAAAACTTTTTGACTTAAATGACATCGCCTCCAAATTTCGCAATTAACAGTGTTTATAGTATAGATCCCATAGAAAAGTAATGTCCAAAAAGTAGTCTTAGAAAAACTTTTTTGTTATCAATGAAAGCTGCAAGGGTATACAAAACTTCGGCCGAGCCGAAGTTAACTTACACCTATTTTTTTATATTGAAAAATTAGTGTTATTACTGAGTTTAATGAATAAAATCTTAAAAAAAATAATTGAATCTTATTTTTTATTTCAAAAATTATAATCATGATCCCTGGTTAAAACTCATACAAAATGATTTTTAAATTATTATGTACACTAGGGTGTCACCAAAAAATTTTTTTTATTAAATTCGCAATTCACCCATCTTTTGAACTGCATCATTAGTTTTTTTAGTTTTCATAGAAATAAAAAAGTTATAAGGCGTTTATTATCAAATTTATAAAAAATTAACGAAAAAATGAAATAAATGGTACCTAAATGAGCAAAAGCATAGCCAGAACTTATGGCTTATGCTCATAAAAGTAAAGTTTGGACATTTTTCTTTAAAGATAATAGTTTGAAAACTAAGAAAATCGTGGTTATTGACCAAGTGTATGGTAAAATTCAAAAACAGTACGGAATACTCGATTTTAGGGGAAAATTCCACTTGCGCGACCTCTAAACGTCTTCCGAAAAATCTGAAAAAATCTCAAAAATACTTTATAAGCTTTCAGAAAATGCCCTAGTGTACACCCTAACAAGAAATAATGTATCTTTCGTGTGATTCTTCAAGATTTGAATAATGAATCTTGAAGAATCTCAGGGCAGACTCGACATTCAATGTCAAGAATGCAGTAGAGTTTAAACAACGGTCGAACAACACCTACATATGTGATGATGAAAAGTGATTTCTTTCGACGCAGTCTCATTATTTCCGAGTATTCCCATTGATCAAGTATAAAAGACAATAGAACAAAAGTGGAGCAACATACAATAGTACACAAAAATACCATTTCATGATAATTTTGAAATCCTGTATTCACGAAAATAGGTATTTCAAATTTGAGGACCACATATATACCCAATCAAACGGTATGCCAATGGGATCTCTAGCATCCCAGTTAAAGCTGACATAGTGATGGCACTGAACTCGTTTTACAGGAATTCACAATAGAATTAGAAGTACATGGTAAACTTCCACATTTAGACGCAACAATAAATAGAGATGGAATCCAACTGAAAATCAAGTTAAACAAAACGCCCACAGCTTCGAGAAGGATCATAAACTACTATTCGAAACACCCAAAAAATGTGATTATTAATACGGCACGTGGCTGTATACAACGGATGCTCAACATAAGTGGCTAAATGTACCATAAGAAAATTGTTTCTGAGATAAAATAAGTTTTGAAGGAGAAAGACTTTCCATTGGGATTTTAAAATCACTAATGGACAAGAAAAGGAAGTTTTTTGCGGTTAAATAGTGGAGGGGCGGAAACTTTCCAAATCCGAAACAAACTTGATCTGGGTATGGTATACACCTTCCTACGTGCAAAATTTTGTGGCTCTATCTCAGTCTCTGAGATCCACGCGTTCGTAAAGAAAGACAGACAGTTTTTTTGTGGTTATAGGGTAAAGGAAGAAAATTTTCCAAATCGAAAAAAAACTTGGAATGGGTATGGTATACAGCAACCTACATGCAAAAATTTGTATTTAGTCTCAATGATCGACGCGTTCATACAGACAGACGGACATGGCTTTATTGACTTGACGGCTTTTGACACTTATCAAGAAAATATATACTTTATGGGGTTGGAAATGTTTCCTTCTCCCTGTAAGATACATTTGCTCAACTTCATGATCGCCCTTTTCTTATTTTAAATGAGAACAGGGTATAACAAGAATTTCCCAACATAAATCGGACTACAAACTCAGACATCAAGCAACGATACAAAAAACAACGCTAGCGACACACTGTACTGAGGGTGGACACTCACCAAATCTTGAGGCAACAACAGTTCGACAACAAGAATCTAATTACAGTAAACGCTTCAGTCTCGAGATGCTGCATATAATAAACACACCAACAGACTAGCGACTGAACTACAAAGCAGACACAGAAAACTGTGCCCACATATAATTATTCCCTTCGTGAGCCCATATCTAGAGCCCTTGATAATTTCAACTCCTTGCCCGTTAGCATGCGCTTTGACTTCGATGCCAACAAATCGTTAATTAAGACACTGCTAGCAGAATATTATTCTACCATGAGGCATTAAATTTGTCTTTTTTTATATGTATTATAATTTAGGTTAAGATTAGTGTAGCCAGCTAAGAACTATGTTCATTTGGCGAATAAATAAATAAATACAGGCACCTATTAACCACATGGAAGCTCAGTATGAAACTTCACACCAGACGGTACATACGTGATCACAGTCTTTTGTCTTTTTATACCCTTGAAAAGGGTATAATAAAATTGTCCTGATGTTTGTAACGCATAGAAGGAAGCATTTCCGACAACGTAGAGTATAAATATTCGTGATTAGCATGACGAGCTGAGTTGATTTAGCCATGTCCGTCTGTCCGTCTGTTTTTTGTAGTAGTAGTAGTTTATTTGTTTTTTTTTAACGTTTTTCGCATGGTTCCTTGGAAAAATTTATTTTATAATTAATAAAGTAACTAAAGTATTTTATGACTAATAGTTAGTGACTGATCGACCCTCATGATGAGGGTACCTAATCCATTAGCGAAATAAGGTCTCGCCGATACTGTACGGCGTAGGAAAGGTAGTTAGACAGCATCCGCCAGTTTCTCCCATTCATCCACTCCAGTGTTTCAGCCTCAGACAATACTGAGCTCTGCAGGTGTAAAGCCCGTATCTCGCGTAGTATCGGGCAGATTGCGATGAAGTGTTCGACGTCTTCTCTTACTCGTAGGTTGCAAAGGCTGCATATTGTGTTTGTGGAACTAGTATATGGCGTATAGTTTAATGATGTCATTTCGCAGCGTGCCCGGAAAATCATTCTGATAGTAGCAGTGTCGTACTTATCATGGAAATAGTTTGTGTCCCCTAAAACATGGTTGACTTTTCGGTATAAGTTTCTCGTTGTGCTATTCTCCGCTCTGCTTTTATAACCAGTCCAACTTTCGTGTGCAATTCTCTCCAGCTGCATATTTTGAGAGTTTTCCCATTGATCAGGATGACCCGCAAATACGTCTATATGGAATCTGTTTCCCAAAGTCTCCCAGCTATTGAAACATTGCGCCCTTTCTAGAAGTAGCTGATTGGCTAAGATTCTCGGCAATCTGGAACTTGGCATATTAAGTACTTTTCTGATGTAAGCAACTTTGCTTACTTGTGCACGGAGACAAGCAATAAACATTGGTGGCAAGCCAGTTTCAAGATGGATGGCATAGTGAGGAGTATTAAAAGGTAATCTAAATATGCGTTTGATGAAAGTACTCTGGAGGCGACCCACATCCTCAAATTCTTCATGGCCCCAGACTTGTTTCGCTTATTAAAAAACTGTTTCCATGTACTGTTGATGGCGGTCCTTGCATCTTTTAGTTTCTCTGCAACGTGTGTGTTGAAGGACATGCTCGTCGTTAGAGTGACTCCTAGGTATTTAAAGGATCGGACTTTCTCAAGTGGCCGACTGTTTAGCGACCAGTTTTCGTTGTCTGCTTGGCGACCTCTGTTGTCCCTTACGACCATTACTTTGGTTTTTGAGTCGTTGATCTGGAGGTCCCAAAAACGGCAATACTCGTATAGTTTGTCTAGCATGAGTTGAAGGCTTTTGGGGCTGTCTGCGAGTAGTGCAATATCGTCTGCGTAAAGCAGGGCTTTAATTTTCTGGTTGCAAACAGATACACCACCAGGTAAGTACAATAAAACGTCATCGATGTACAGGGAGAATAGTTGTGGGCTGAGAAGGCAACCTTGTTTAACGCCGGTGCTATTCTCGAATTTTTCCGATGGCTGGTTTCCATCCCATATTGCTGTCATATTGTCTTCGTACAGGCTTTTGAGGATATTGGTGTATTTGGTTGAGACGTCTAGATTTTGGAGCTTATATAGCAATTTGGCTCTATTTGTCGAAGGCAGCTCGGAAGTCTACAAAACATATATATAATTTTTTCTTTTCAGCTAGAAACATTTTAACTATTGAGGACAGCACAAAAATCGCGTCGACTGTTGAGTATCCATTCCGAAACCCAAATTGAAACTCGCTTAACTTTCCATTAGTGGCCACCCATTCTGTCAGTCTCTTATTCAAAATTGACGTGAAGATCTTGCTTATGGTATTTTGACAGGAAATACCCCTATAGTTTTCCGCTTCCAAAGGGTTGCCTTTTTTGAATAAGGGAAATATTACACTCTCCTTAAAGCAGGGTGCAATTTCCGCTGTTGACAGAATCTCGTTAAGTGTTTCCGTAATCTGGTGAATGCAATTGTTAGAGACATGCTTGTAGAATTCCATTGGTATGAGATCGGTCAGTGGTGCTTTATTTCGTTTAGCTCTTCGGATGGCAAGGTTCACTTCCGTCGTTGTAATGGGCCCATCAAGGGATTCATCTGTAATAATCCCATGCTGGCTAAGACTTGATTGTGTGGTTAGTTGGACATACAGAAGAGACTTGAAATGGGCCGCAAGTTGGTCAGCATTTAAATTAATTGGTTTGCGTGAAGCGGCTCCGTTTAGTTTCCTTGCGAGCTGCCAGAATGCTTTGCTATCTCGTACGTTTGCAATTTCTAGTTCCATTTTCCGGTAGGATTCACGCTGCTTATCTTTGCACTTATTTTTGTATATATTATTGGCATTCTGATACATTGTTCTAGCTTCTGACGTGTTAAGGTTTTTAGCTAGTTTAAGGAGGCGAAAAGATTCCATTCTTAATTGTTCGCGGTCTCTATCGAACCATGGGTCTTTGAAGGATGATGTTTGGACGTGCTGCATACATTGCGCTGCCTGGGATATACACTCGGTGATATCTTCGACGGTCAACGTCGGGTGGTGACTGCTGTTAGTGAGCCGGTCGTCCAGGTTTACCGCAAAACGCTGAGCGAGATGCTTTTTCCACTTGAGTTTTGGCAGTAAGACGTTGGCTTCTTTCTGGGTACGTTGCTCGCATTTCAGCCCCGCATTGACTACGAGAGGCATGTGGTCAGAGTGAATCTCTCCCATTATTGTGAACTCCGTTAGAAGTTCGTGCCAGAGTCCACTTATCAAACAGTAGTCTATTGTTGAATGGGCATGTCCTCTGATGAAAGTTAAGTCTCCATTTGGATCCCCAGCTGTTCTGCCGTTTACCGGCAGTAGGTTTAGCGTCTCACACATATCTAGCAGTTTTAGGCCTTTTCTGTCTGCTACTTTATCCATCGCCTTACGAGCTGTGCGTGCCAAACTTGGTAACGTGTCGAGTCCCTCAGTAATTCCTTGGAGTTCACCTATTCTTGCGTTGCAGTCTCCAATGACTGCCCAGTTCTAAGCATGTATTATAGGTCGCCTCGAAGTCTTCATACCAGTTGGTGCAGTTGATATAAACGGGTATTATATGAAGAATGTCAGTGCCCAGGTTAAGCATAATTATTGTTGTGCCTTCAACATTACTAAATCTTTTCAGATGGGATTTCTTCAGCTGGGATTTAATTCCATACAGGTGGCCCCCGCTTGCGCGATCTCTGCTAGCCACCCGCGTGGCGGGAGTCAAAAATAGTTCGAAGTCCGGGAAATAGTTTTCGTAAATTTCGAAGTTTGCCTCAATAAAAGTTTCATATAATAATATAACATCGTGCTTATTTATGAAGTTGAAAAACTGTTTTGAGATGAGCTTATTTCTTAGCCCCGCTATGTTGTATGATAGTATCTTAATGCTAGATTTTGAATGACGGTCGACAGTCTTATCGCTAAAACTCCTTGTTTCCTCCTTTGAATGAACGTCGCTGCCAACGGACTTGCTGGTAAGTTCGTCTAGGATCTGCGTCCCATCCTTGCCGTCGCATGTTAGTTTATAATGGACATCGAAATAGAATCTGGCTCCGTTGACCAATAGTGTGTCTCCCCGAATGGTGGCTTTTATATCGTCGCGTTTCGGAATGTTCTTTTTTATAGCAACTAGCCTTCGTATTCTGTCCCTTACTGATGGAGGATAATCTTTGTGATCAGATGCTCCCCAAACCCTCAGTTTTTTATATTCCCTAAGAACTTTTCCAACATATTGAGTAGACCTTAGTGTTACGACTACCATGGCTGCATTGGGTTTATGTGGCCTGAGGCTCCATGCGTCCGCTATTGGGTTGGTTCCTGCTTTGTTCAATACGTCTATACATATTTTTTTTGCCTTTTCCACTTGGTTTTCATCTGAAGATGTCTGAAGGTGCATTATGACATTTCTCTCGTTTGCCTTTTTCAAAAGGTGTTCAACGTGCCGCTCCAGCGTGTTATTGCGTGTTTCCAACTTCTCCAAACGATCCTCAAGTTCGATGTTCTTCTGCTGCAGCTCTTGGAAATTCTCGCTTATCCCTGCTATATCTGCTTTTGTTGGAATATTCTGCAATTTGAAATCCAGTAGGTTTGACATCTTCGCCATCAGGTCTGAGAGATCGACCATAGCCATAGGTTCTGCAGCGGCCATGCCATTGTTTGTCTGTACTTTGCTTATATTTGGTTGTGCACTTGACGAAGGTAGAGCAACTCCAATATCGGGGTTTCCAGGCGGTTTAGGTTGGTACACATCAGGGGATGTATCGCTAAGGGGCCTCTTTACAACTGAGCCGCCGGGCGTATTTGTTCCTACTGGCGAACGCTGAGTCTTCATTTTCAAAAATTTGCGCAAACTGCAAAAGCTCGTTGCTATGGCAGTGTTATCGGCGATCAGCTGTTCTCCTATATTCACGTGTGTAGTGAAAGTGATCGCTGCTGCCTTTGACCTGTGTAATTTTTGATTTGGCGCTTTCCACGAACTTTCGCCGCCCGCTTGTGTGAAAATATAACAACAACAAAACTCACCCAAAGTTAAAAGTGTATTTTGCACCGAAATTGCTGACCCTCCTCGTATGGAAATCCAGGTGCCAGGCTGCTCAATCAAAGGCGTGTGCCTTGTGTGTCAATTGGCGTCCTCCTGAGGCAGTTCAGATTGCAGGGCCGCCGAGATTCCTTTTTACGCCGGAGCCACTTCGCCACACATCTACTCGTAACAACTCAAAGCTTCTTCTCTACTGTCCGTCTGTTTCTATACGATTTCCTTCGTCAGTTTGAGCGCTATATTCACGAAACTTTAAACGAAGTCTTGTAGTTTTATACACTTGAAAAGTGTATTATAATTTTGCCCTGAAATTGGAACGCATAGAAGGAATCATCTCCGACCACATAAAGTATCAGCATGGCCAGCTATGTCGATTGAGCTTGGTCAGTCCTTCTGTCTGTTTCTACGCAAACTAGTCCCTCAGTTTTGAAGCTATCGAGCTGAAATTTTGCACAGATATCTTTTAGCTGCAGACTGCACATATGTCGGAACCGCGAAAATGGGATGGCCACTTCTTGTAGATGCCATAAAAATTTTTTTTTTGTTTTGTATTTAATTTTCCAATGTCACAAGACATAAAGCTTAAAAGTAATGCTATGGTTTTGTCCGCCTCGCAGAGTCTTTCAATGAGTTTCTAGGGATTAAGTTGTGCTTAATCTGCTATAATATTTTATTGTTTCACTTAACTTAATTAGTTTAACATGATTTGTTGATTGCGAGCTGGCCCGAGGCTGCCAGCCAGCGCCAAGTTCGATACACCGACTATCATTGGAGATGAGAGAATGAGCTTCGTGATGGTGTGACCATAGAAGCCAGAGTAATCGATAGACGTTTGCGTCTAGTGGTGACAGAGTCGCCACAGTACTCCCCCTCCAGTGACCCTGTGGGAGCGAATAGATAAGATGGATAACAACTGCAGTGTCCGTTGTACTGAGCATGTGCACCGAGTACGGATTTTCGTAGTTGTGTTGATGGCCGGTGGTTGCTACGAGTGGGCGTCGATAAGCAAGTTCATCTGTGCCAGAATGATGTCGCCTCTCGTCGAGGTTGATGGTTGAGGTTGAAGTCGCCTTGGTTGAGGACTTCGTGTTACCTCGGTTGAAGACTTTGTGTTGCCTCGGTTGAGGATTTCGTTGCCTCGCGTTGAGGGCCTTGTTGTTCAGGTTCACGGGCGTGCGCGTAGTAGACTCGACTGAACCAGAATCGATGTTGCTTCGGATTGAAGGCTTTGTCGCTGCCTCAGATGAGGACTTTGTCGATCAGGTTCACAGGCGTGTGCATAGAAGACACGACTGAACCAGACTCGTTTCGGTTGAGGTGCGTTTGCGAGGGTCTGTGGCTTGACGTCGCATGTTGGCGACAGCCGTGTTAGTTACACGACTGTGGGCGCAGGCACGTTTGTTCGAGAACTTAAAGTTTTTTCAGGCTGGCGGCAAATGCCAAACAAAGAGAGTCTCGAGAATTAGCAGGTCGTTTGTGGCTGTTGGTACTCGATTGAGTGATTCGAGATGAAACCCAAGCTGGCATCGTTTGCCATAATTGGAGCTCTCCTTGTTGTGGCCGGTTTCCTGCGGTTCAGTTATGCCAGCGAAGAAGGCAGTTGTCCAGCTGTACAAGTTTGTACGAATCGATGGGCATGCAAGTGCATGCAAGTGGCTCGATAAGGGACGGTCGATGTCGCAGCCGTCAAAGTTGAACAGGGCCGTGGACGCTGAACCATGAAGTGGGTGTGCTGATCACTGTGGTCAATGATATCGTTGTCCCGACGTGAGAAGTGGGTTCAGTTGGGGATGTGGCCGTGGACCGTTTGCTGTTTGACTTGGGCGAAAAACACAAGAAGCTGCATGCCTACCTTGCCAGATGCACATGTGTATGTTTGAGCGTGCGTTGAGTTTTTCGAGCGTCACGCGCATGTGTGTGTTTGTCTGCGCGCTAATTTCACCATTCCTCGAAATTCGATTGTGAGTTTGTGGTCAGAAACGTTGCCGGTTGATTGCAGTGAAATGGCTGGCGGCTGCTGCTAGGATGAAGATGTACATGTCCGTTGTCGATCGTTGGCCGAATTCCGCTATGTTTTTTCGTACAAAAACTTCGCCGACACAGGCTGTGTGTGTGTGAGCGCGGGTTTTTGTTTTTGTACGCGTCACTCGCACATATGTGTGTGCGTTCGTTTGAATTTTTAAGCCATTTTCGGTGGCTGCGAATTGTTGCTGAAAATTGCGATGTTTAAATGTCAGGGTCACCACTTATAGGGATTAAGGTTGTGCTTAATCTGCTATAATATTTTATTGTTTCACTTAACTTAATAAGTTTAACATGATTTGTTGATTGCGAGCTGGCCCGAGGCTGCCAGCCAGCGCCAAGTTCGATACACTGACTATCACTGGAGATGAGAGAATGAGCTTCGTGATAGCGTGACCATTGCCGCGAGAGTAATCGATAGAGGTTCGCATCTGGTGATGGCAGAGTCGCCACAAGTTCAATCGGGTTCATCTGAGCTCAAGCTTCTTGTTGCGCCCGTACCAATCCGCATCAGACTCGTTGGAGTTCTTGCAAGCTGTTGGAACTGTCTTCGCTCATGGAAAACTATCGTGGAAGGATTTTAATGGGTGTGCAATATAGTACATATGTTGTTCCTTGTACTTTGCTATATGGTAAAACCGGGATGCAGAGGTTGTGTCATCTTTTAAGGCTTCGATATTGTAATTACAGCTTTAGGCTTTCTTGTAATACAAGTGACTTTGCAGGCTATCTAACCTTTTGACCTCGTCGCCAATATGTTGTGTTACACACGTTTTCAATCTAAAGTGTCGCTTTTCGTAATTTATAATCCGTTCTTCGTAATTTATAATCGTGTTGCCAGAAAGTTAATGTGACCGTTTTTCGTACAATCAAACAGCTTATTGTAATATGCACACATATAGAGTACACACTGTACTCATGATTTTACATAAAACATACACTGTAACACTTTGTTGCAATGTTCAAGACCCAAGCACATTTCAAGTGCAGAGTAACACGATCCTCGTTGGGCGGATAACACAGAAACGCAGCGTCAGCACAATTGAGCATGGCCAGTGGCGCTGGTATATATGTGCATATACCATTCTCTCTCACATAGCTAATATATACTGCGCCGCAGTCGGTTCCTCCGTCAGCTTGAGAGAATAAGAAACCAAATTGTACGACAGTACGAATTAAGCCGTACGAAAGCAATAAACAAACACAAAAACTAAAGAAAGGAAATATTTTCTGATTTATTAAAACTCTTCGTAAATAAAAGGCCAACAGGGAGGTCCAACAACACATTATACATATCGATAGTTCTAAAGATGACAGACGTGTCGATTAATAACAAATAATATTTTATAAAAATATTTCATAAGCAATCGTTGTGTTTTTTAAATAATATTTTTGATATCGATTTTTTCTTATTTTTCCCTCTCCGATTTGTCTAATTTTTCCCTTTTTTTGCCTTCGCAACTATTTTTTCTAATTTAATTCTTCTAATTTCGATTCCCTAATTTTTATTTCCTATAACAAGTTTCTTAGTTTTGTTTTCCTAAATTTTATATCCGAACTTTAGAATTCCAAGTACTAATAGAGAATCAAATATATGTATACTTAAATATATGTACTTAATGGGATCGGAGATGCATATTCAGTCTGTTACATTAATTTGCATGAACTTACTTCGAGTAAAGGGCTATACAAATAGTGTCTTCAATGGTGTAGTTTATCTGTAAACTAGTGTATTAATCACTACTTGATTTCTTTTCAGAATGTCTATATGATGATATCAATTTGCAAAAATGGGAAAGCAAAATAGTAAACTGAAGCCTGAAGTCTTAGAGGATCTGAAACAAAATACAGAGTTCACAGGTAATATAAACATCATACTCTCTGTTCCGCCAAATCCAATTAAGGCGAAGAGCAACGGGAATCCAATCCCACAACAAAATAATCGATAAAGAAATTGTCTAATATAGTAAACCCTCAGATTCGACTGTTAAAATTAAGATCCTGCTGCAGCAGCGCAACCTTTGATTTCACATGAGAGCGAGAGAGCACATCTCTCAAATTTAACCTATTAGGTCGAACAGTTTCAGAAAACTTAACATATAGCTTTATTTACTAAGAAACAATTACTTAAATTCAGGGACCGTAAATAACAGTTATGGAAAAAGAATATATAAAAGGGGGAGGTACCAGTATTCATATTTTTGAGCCTGGCAATAAAATAGGGATACATTTTTATTTTCAATTTTTAGCGGAAAAACTACTTTCAATTTATCTTTTTTAATTCTTAAAAATAAATATTTTTCATAATTTTTTTATTTTTCAAAATAACAAAAAATAAATTGAAAGTAATTCTTTGCTTTCAAAATTAAAAATAATTTCGAAATTTAAAAAAAAATTTAATTTTTATTTGCAGTCTCTGCTTAAATTCAGTTATATGAGCAAACTTCGACAGCGTTGAATGGCCGCAGGGCTACAATACAAACTTCATAAGAAACTTCATGGACTACCTGAAGGGCATATCCACTTTACTGAATTTGACCTTGTCACGGTGTGTCGCGACATGTCACGACGTGAACGTGAGCAAGCATTCAGTTTTGTGCGTGAACATCCGTAATTTTGTTTATTCATTTGTTAGCGATTTGTTAGCATCGAAGGCAAAGCGCATGCTAACAGGCAAGGAGTTAAAAATATCAAGGGCTCACGAAGGGAATAATTGGCTCGGCAAATTTTGTGTCAAATTTTACCTCCAAGTCAATGGCCTCATCCCGGCTCGATAAAATTTGATTGGCGATTGAATAAATCGCCGTAATGTTATAGACGCATTTGCTATATCTGACAGTAAAGCATTTGTTTAGATTAAGTGGAATTAAGTTGTGTGCACATCAAGAGCTGACCCTATTTAGGTCGTTTTGTAGTAAGCTAACGTCATTATACCCTGTTCCCATTAAAAATGGGAAAAGGGGGATCATGAAGTTGTGCAAAAGTATGTAACATACTTATAAAGTATATATATTCTTGATCAGCATCAACAGCCGAGTCGATTTAGCCATGTCCGTCAGTCTGTCCGTCCATCTGTCCGTCCGCTTGTCTGTATGAACGCGTCGATCTCAGAGACTATAAGAGATAGAGCCACAAATTTTTCCATGTAGGTGGGTGTAAACCAGATTCAAATCGAGTTTATTTCAGATTTGGAAAATTCCTCCCCCTCCCCCCTTTAAGCGCAAAAAACTGTCAGAGCCACAATTTTTAAGTTAGACCTTCGAAACTTTATATATATCAAGTACGGCCCAATATCCATCTATTCTGAAAAAAACAATAAGATCGGACAAAAAACACCGAAGAATTGATTCGTATATACGAATCAATTTTGCTTGTAGGAAAGAGGGGCGTTGCATTGACAGTTACAGCGTTTGCTCGTGCGGGTGTGCGTAAGCTAGAGGGTGTGTGTGTATGTGTGAGTGTATGTATATGTGTATGAAAACACACGAAGTCAAGGGAACAGGTTATTTTGTAGTCGGGGCACTCGACTACAGCTCCCTTACTTGTTTAAGTTTTTTATAGATCGAAAAATTTTATGATCATCAGCATAAAGCAGAAACTCAGAGCTATGAATACTCAAACAAATTTCATTAACAAAAATAATGAAAAGTAAAGGTCCAAACGGAAGACCAGAAGTAGAAACATATGGACTAAAAAGCGAGCTGTTTATTCCGACTCTATAAGTCCGGTGGTTCAAGTAGGAATTAATCCAACATAATAGCAAGGAATGAAATCCTAGCTTAAGAAGCTTTGCAAGTAGTGCATGATGACAAACTTTATCAAATGCCTTGGAAAAATCAGTATAAACAACATTAACTTGACAGCGTTTTCCAAAGGAACTGATGCAATAATTTTAGTACACCGACCCACTACTCAGGAAATTGCAATACTCTCTTAGATGTGTTTTTTGTGAACCAAGCAAATAGTGTTCTTTTATTTAGTCAAATTTCTGTACCTGCCTTTTCAAAACATGACCTTATATTTCTTACCTATAATATTTGTCTTGACTTTAATGACTACCCTATTCATTACAGAGACTTCAAAAACATTGACTATGACCAATTAAATACCGAACAACATAAATGTGACTGGGACAGTTTATTTACTCTACCCACTGTGGACGCGCAAGTTGAGCACCTTCAGCTCAACATCACCCACCTATATAACACTTTTGTACCTTTAAAAAGCAAACTTATTAAGCCAAGGGGTAACCCGTGGTTCAGTGCTGAAATCAAACGAGCCATTGAATCACGTGATCAGGCATACAAAAAATGGAAGAGGTATAAGACTGACTATCTTTATGCTTACTTTAAGAGATTAAGAACGAACGTTAACAAAATGATCTTTAGAGCTAAGAGCGAATATTTGTGCAATAAATTCAACAGTGCAATAACGACTTTGGGTCAAGTATAGTCATGGAAGGATATAAATGGGTTGGGAATTGGAAAATAACGATCATTAAACAAATGTGATACGGACGTAAATGAATTAAATAATCGGTTTGTTCATAGTCAAGTTCCCGAAGTTACGTGCAATCCGTATTTAAACTGTGTACCTGATAGTCTCTGTGATAGTAGCTTTAGTTTTGCGTGTGTAAGTCAATGTGATGTCCTTGAAGCTATACTTAAGATAAAATCTAATGCAACAGGACTTGACGACATCAACCCTAAGTTTTTAAAAATTATCCTGCCCATAATTCTTAGATATATTACACATGTAATGAACACTGCCCTTACTACCTCCACATTCCCTGAAGTGTGGAAAGTAGCAAAAATTATTCCAGTTCCTAAACAGAAAAATGAATACAGGCCGATCTCCATCTTGCCATACCTATCAAAAGTTTTCGAATCTCTTGTAGCTAGCCAAATAAACAATTACCTGACGTCACACAACATCTTAAATCAAAATCAATCAGGCTTCAGAAAGAATCGTAGCTGCACCACTGCACTACTGAAAGTATCGGAAGACATTCGAAATAAGCTAGACGATGGGCAAGTTACATACCTGACGCTGCTTGATTACAGCAAAGCATTTGACACAGTCAATCACGATATTCTGTGTACTAAATTGAGCAAAATGTTTAGCTTTTCAAGAACTGCATCTAAATTGATGAGACCATATTTGACTAACAGGCGTCAGGCTGTCGTATCCTCCCTCAGTGTATCGTCTTTCTTATCTATTACACGTGGTGTCCCTCAAGGTTCAATTTTAGGTCCAATATTGTTCTCAATGTACGTAAATGATCTTCCAAGTACCCTGTCAAAATATAATGTACATATGTATGCTGATGATGTCCAATTGTATATTAGTCGCCCGTTATGTAAAATTAGTGAATGTGTAGATGTAACAAACTCTGAGCTAAAAACAATTGCAGAATGGGCCAGTAAAAATGGGCTCGGACTAAATCCCTTAAAGTCAAAATGCCTTGTAATATACAAGAAAGCAATTGATATCAGGACTCTTGATAGCTTATATATTGATGATAAAGAGATAGAGTATGTTGAAAAGGCAAATAATTTAGGGATTATATTTAACCAGAAGTTGACGTGGACTGACCATATAAACAAGGCAGTTGGTAAGACATACGGCCTTCTGCGACAACTATACTTGACCCAAAACTTTGTACCTGAAAACCTCAGACTTCTTATTGCTAAAACATATTTGACACCGTCCCTTTTCTATGGAGTCGAGCTATTTGGGCAGAGTGATGCCGAAAGTACACAAAGACTGAAGGTAATATTTAATGACATTGCTACATCTCTAACTATTCCTATAAAATTTACAATTTTACCCTTAATGATTTTACAAGCTTAAGAGCATTAATATTACTACACAAAATTATAAACACTAAGGAACCAGCGTATATCTACGAAAAATTAAATCTCTCGGCTTCCAAAAGGACCAATAATGTTGTTTGCCAAAAATATAAGCTATCCGCGTCAGAAAAGCACTTCTTTATATATGCTGTTCGCCTGTGGAATAACTTGCCACATGAACTAAAATCAATTAGTAGCGCACCCTTATTTCGAGCTAAACTCAACACACACTAGTACAGGATAAATATAAATACAATATAGAAAAAAAAAAAAATTTAACTATACTAGGTTAAGATTACACCAAAATCCAATCTAATTTACTGTATTCTTAATTAATAATATCAAATGCTATATTTTCTTAATGTTAATTTAACTCTTTATGTTTCCATTGCTGGATCTACATTTGTGACTAGTGTTATAAACTTAAAGTTCTTGTACTTGTAACACTAGGATGTTTAAATAAATAAATAAATAAAAGTCGAACCACTTTGGTTTTGCTTCGATGCTATTGAATAATTGCTATAGACCGCTAAATTAGATGTAGTTGAGCGACCTGGCATAAAACCATGTTGATTTGCGTTTATGTAAGGAGCTTCGAAATATTGCTAAACTCAGCGATAGGTAGATAGTTAAGTACCTCACTTTTGACACCAGACTTGAACACAGGTGTGACTGTGGCAACTTTCCACTTTTCAATAAATCGACCTGCAGAGAGAGACATTGAAAATTGTTATGAGCGTCTCACAAAGCACACCTATACAACTTTTCAGGAAGATCGATGAAATTCCATCACAGTCTGGATAATTAGAATCATCACAACTCAAAACAGCTTGGTAGATGTCATCTTCAGAAATGGATAAATTGCCAACGTTTAAAAGGTGGGGAATTGCATCCAGACACATCGGATTATTCCAAGAAGCTGGAGGTTCGAAGTTGGAGCTGAAAAATTTTGCGAACAAATTTGAAATGCCAATGTCCGACGTTACAATTAAATCATTTAATGTCATAGATGAAGGTACTGGAGATTTTGATTTTTTCGAGTTGACGAATCGCCAAAATAGTCTAGGATTTAATTTCAGCCCGTTTTCAGCATCTGCAATATATTGATTAGAAAGAAATTTATTAAGAAATTCAAACTCACGCTTATGTTGCCTACGAGGGCCATCCCAGAAATGGCCGACCTAGCACAGTAGTATTGGAAAATGTTCACAAAAAGTATTAAAAAGGGGAAGTACCGACTATTAAAAGCTTAAGTTTGAAGTTTGGTGCCTTTACCTTGCACAGTTTTTTTTTTGTCGATTTTAATAGAGAACGCTTGTTATTGATTTGCAAACATGGGCAAAATTGGTCATCGTTATGTGATACGGTACTTTCATATAAAAGGTCTTAGTCCAACCAATATTAAAAAGGAGCTGGATTCTCCCTTACGTAATTCTGCTCCCTCTCTTACAAAAATAAAATATTGGGAGGCTGAGCTTAACGAGGTCGTTTGAGCTGCGAAGATGAACATCGTAATGGGCGTCCAAATGAGGTGACCACTTGAGAAATGGTGGCCAAAATTAAAAAATGTGTATTGAGTGACCAGCGATTGAAAGTTCGTCAGTTAGCTGAATGTGTAGGCATTTCAAAAAGTGCTGTACATCGCATATTGACCGAAAAATTTAACACGAAAAAGTTATGCGCAAGATGGGTGCCGCGATTGCTGACTTCAGAACAAAAACGCCGGTTCACACCTCTGCCGTTGCAATGGCTAAAATTAATGAATTAAAAGTTGAATTGCTACCTCACGCCCCTTATTCGCCAGACTTAGCTTCCTCTGATTATTTCTTATTTCCAAACTTGAAAAAATGGCTCGGAGGAAAAGATTTGGCAACAATGAAAAGGTGGAGTCCGAGGTTAATGCCTATTTTAAAGAGCTTCACAGTTCTTATTATAAAAAAGGTATCGAAGCTATTGAACATCGCTGGCAAAAGTGTATCGACCTAAAAGGATCCTATGTTGAAAAATAATAAAAAAAATGATAAATTTTTGTGTTTTAGTAGTTAGGTCGGCTATTTCTTGGACGGCCCTCGTATATCTCCCCCAATCAGCAGAATCATGAGTCACTAAAAAACGTTTATGGAATTTGTTGAGTAACTTTTTATTCTTTTTTAAACCCTTAGTGTTCCAAGGCAATCTGTACGAACCCTGGACCCTAATAGGAGCATTAATAAAATTATCATAGCAGACTTCCACGTTTTCATGCGCCGAGACCAAACTCCAATCAACAGCAGAAATATCAATAGGAATTGCATTAAGAGTAGTTTCATTAAAGTTAAATGTAAAAAATGCACGTTCTGAAGGAACAAAAATATAAAACTTAACTGTTAACAATAATGGCATGTGATGAGAATCACAGTTTGAGATAGGAATTTCACAAGGAACAAGATAACAGCTAACATCGGGACTAATATAAACTAAGTCCAGTAACCTGTTTAATCTGTTAAAGATGTTATTAATTTGTACTAAGCCCAGACAAAACAGCTCATCTACTAATAGGATTTCATGAGATTGATGAACATTGCTAGGAATTATTGAGGCAGTCTCTGAATCGTGCGACCACACCAGCGAACCCAGGTTAAAATCGCCAACCTCACAAAGGTACTGGCAGTCCAAAAGGGCATCATGAATATGAGACACATTCCGTATATGCTCCTCATAAATTCGGTAATCACTGTTCGGCGGTATATACGAAGCCACAATGAAAATGTCTCCAGATGATCCAGCGATTGAAACGCAAAGTTGGTCAAGGAGCGAGTCTTCCTTTGCCAAACGGATGGATTCACAGCGCAGCCCGTGTACATTGTGCTCTCACAAAATCTCGATCTCTTCTAAATACTTGATAGAGCATTGGATCGAAGAATTCACTGATGTAGAAATTCGAGCTGAGCCAGGTTTCAACAAGAATTATGACATCAAAGTTGCTTTGAGAGGTAGCCAGAAAAACAGCTTCTGCCTTTGTTTTCATACCAGAGATATTTTGGAAGAAACCAGTAATGCCACCAGATGGAGCCGTACTCACAGATGAAATCTCAGATTGAGGTAAACAGAATGATGCGGGCCTAGAATTCGGCTGTAGCTTCTCATGTTGAGTCTCCCGATTATGTATGCCTAGAATAGCTCCAAGCAGCGTTGCAAGTCGTATAGGAACTCCTTCAGGTTGACACTGCACAGATGTTGCAGCCAAATCCACTAAGAAGAAAGGTAAATCCAAATTGTGTTAAGATCAACAGCTGTAATGTCGGCTGCAGGTCTCTCCCTATGAACAAGACGGCTAACCTTAATCGCTTGCGGCCAAAATTCATTATTGAATACCCTCATGTAATGCTGCTCAGGTTGAAACTGACAAACTTGAGCTTGGTAGCATCGACATCTTTTTTCACAATCTTTATGCTAGCTAGAGAATTTGTTTCAACTTTAAGTTTAGCTGCCACAAATTTTAGCACCACCTCTAGTTCAGTAGCAGTAGAGAATTTGCCGACATGCAAATACTTCTTGCTCTGCATTACAGTAAGCTTAGAACAAGGAGCAGCCACTCCAATTATGGGCTTGTTGTTTTTGATCAGATTCCTCTTTGGCTTCTTTCGAACGGTGACAAAATCATTGCACTCTGCTTCCGAGTGAGAATCAACATCAACCAGCTATTGGGGTCCGGGGACATTAACTTGCGCTATGCTGATGGCCAGCGGTAGGCGAGTCACAGTCTTCGGCTTGCTTGTAGTTGTATTATTTGTATTTGTATTATTGCTTTTATTATTAAAAGCATTTATGAACTGGGATTTTAAGTCCGCGTATAGGACTTTCAGAGGCTGAATTTTTCCTCTTAATTCATCAATTTTTGAATGCGAGTCATTGGCCACAACACAGTTGTCACATTGCCACAGTAGGTTAGGCGAATTAATTAGAGAAGATCAGCGGACATCATCAATGCAACGGAGTTGAGCTGCTGAAACTTCCGAATTGCACTCGGGGCAGAGTATCAGAGACATAATTAGAGACATCACATTAATGCTGCTGTAGGTAAAATGTACGGACTTCTCAGACAACTTTATTTTACCAAAAACTTCATCCCAACTAAATTAAGACTTTTGATTGGCAAGACCTGCTTGACTTCTAGACTTTTTTATGGCATTGAGATCATAGGTAACTGTGACTCAAGAAGCCAACACAAACTCAAAGTAGCATTTAATAACATTGCAAGATACATATTTGATCGAGGCCGCTTTGATAGAATTTCTGACCACTCCGAGCTTTGATAATGCTTCAAAAAATAATTTGCTCACACGAACCCTCGTATCTATATGAGATGTTGAACTTTTGTGCGTCGAGAAGAATGAATAATTTAATCTGCCCTAGATACAAGCTAGCTAGTTCTGAAAGACACTTTTTCATATATGCTGTTCGCAGTTGGAATAATTTTCCTCATAATTTGAAATCATTATTAAATGCCACGCAGTTTAGATTACAATTAATAGCACACCTTCAAAACATAGTAGATCTATAAGATAGGAAAGGGAAAGAGTTAGGTAGTTAGTTATCAAATTTTTATTAAATACTGAATTATTAAGCTTTTAAATTATTAATTTTAATATTTTTATATTTTGTTTTCTTATAACTTTTATATTTATTTTTTTTTCTCTTATATTTTTATGAAACTTTATTTGTGTTTGTAATCAGATTATTTGTTAAATGAGCCTTCTAATTTATTAATAATATAGGTTTTAAGCTAATTTACTTTACTTTGTATTCAATAGATTTATGTTTGGTTAACGTCCTAAATGTATTATCTGAACAAATGTGACTAACATAATAATTTATAAGTCTATCTCATGACTTGTAACGTTATGATGATATTTAAATAAATAATAATAATTAGACGTCCGTACGCAGCCAAAGCTAGGTGACGATTGTAATCCGTGGTGTTTTTCGCGAGTGAATTAAGATCAAACATCGTAAATGCAGAATCTCGAATTTTTTAATTAATTTTTTGATTAAAAAGTATTGTTAAGTATTTATCTGACAAAATTGTACGGACACTCAAATGAAATGAAAATAACTTTTGCAAATTGAAACCTCTTGGAAGGAAATGAAATGTTTAAGTTGGTGAAACCACAAAACAAAAGGAGCTAAGTGTGGGATTAATTCTCAGCTCTGACAATTAAAGATAAATTCCAAAAAGTTGCTTGTTGCAATTTGTGCAAAGAAGTGTTGTTATATTTTTCTCAACGATGCCCAGTTGGGTTGTTGCGACACCGCTGCGATCAACAAGGAACAAGGCAAATCGGACTTTCATAAACAAATTTAAATATGATTACAACGAAATCGTCGAAATCGTCGCCCGAAAAAGTTAAGGAAAATATTGGCAGCTGCAATTAATTGCTAAAATACGTAAACTGAGTTGTATTTTGTCAAATCAGTTTTTATGGATATGTATTTTTATAGTGCGTTAACAATCGTAACGATCGCTACCCGCATCTTTACATCACCTTTCCTTTCTATTTTTTGGCATAAAGTCTATATTGATGCTGCAGAGCTGAAACTTGGTATTTACAGTCGTCGGCATAACTATTTTGACAAAAATTTTTTTCATAAATAAACCATTTTATCTTTTAAACAAAAAATCCTAAAACTTTGAAATTTTTATCGAATACTGGTATGAAAGTCCGCTTTCAATAATTCATAAGTAGTCCACAATCAGCTGCTGGGATTAGAAAATATTAATCGAATTGTCCAAACGGAGGTGGGCATAAGTATTTTGACAAGATTTCAAACTTGATATATTCTTAGCACAGGATCTTTAAAGCTAAAAGAGTGATGTATTCTAGACAAGTTTTTCACGCCGAATCCGATACTTTTATCTCTAAAATGTGATTTAAGCCTTATTTATTTCATAAGATATAAGTTCGTGATTGATCTGCCAAGTTTAACCGATTTGTATTAGAATTCAAGTTTAAATTAATTTTTAATTAAGATTTGTATTTTTAGTTGAGCGCCAGTGTAGTTTAAGTGTAGTTTTTAAGTTTACGGTGCGTTTTGCTTTAAAAACTACACTGTAAAAAACGATAAATATGAATTTGCATGCAAATCGGCCATACTTGGCAGATCAATCACGAACTTATATCTTATGAAATAAATAAGGCTTAAATCACATTTTAGAGATAAAAGTATGAACTATACAATAAACAAATAAAATTATTAGAAACAACATTTTTTCTAGCACATTGGGTCCAAGGAAAACAGCCAAATTAGCCATTTTCTGCATTTTCATGCCTAATTTACAGTTAATCTATCAGAGATATGGAGTTTCTAATGCTAGATTCGGATTCGGCGTGAAAAACTTGTCTAGAATACATCATTCTTTTAGCTTTAAAGATCCTGTGCTAAGAATATACCAAGTTTGAAATCTTGTCAAAATACTTATGCCCACCTCCGTTTGGACAATTCGATTAATATTTTCTAATCCCAGCAGCTGATTGTGGACTACTTATGAATTATTGAAAGCAGACTTTCATACCAGTATTCGATAAAAATTTCAAAGTTTCAGGATTTTTTGTTTAAAAGATAAAATGGTTTATTAATGAAAAAATTTTTGTCAAAATAGTTATGCCGACGACTGTATGATAATTATAGAATGCATAATACATGGAAAAAATGTTAAATGATTCTGGGCATTATTTCTAAAGCTGAAGCTTCAAGCATAATTAAATATGTTTGCCCAACAATGCCATTTTTTACTCTATTTTTAATATTTAGTTTCAATTCGCAATGTGCTTTTGGAAAAGCAAACATATTTATTCAGGCTTGAAACTTCAGCTTTTTTAAAAGCACATTGCGAATTGAAACTAAATATTTAAAATAGGTTTAAAAATATGGCATTGTTTTCTTTAGGACATATGCTGTATCACATTCATTTGTTTTTCTTGGCGAAAACCGCGACTGCATTCATAAGACGACTGTTGCTATACATTTAGAAGTTTATTTTAACATACATTTTAATTGATTCCAAATTAGTTCTTTTCTATAGAGGACGAGCTTTTTGGTTATGTTTTTTCTGAATATGGCCAACACACATTAATGAAACATATTGAACATTATCAAAAAATACTTCCATTTATACATTCTACATACCCTTTCCTTCAATATCCATATTTTGCAATAAATTATTGAGCAAATTTATACGACGTGCAAGTCCACAAAGTT
The DNA here is from genome assembly GCA_018904265.1 of Lordiphosa collinella. NCBI lineage: Eukaryota > Metazoa > Arthropoda > Insecta > Diptera > Drosophilidae > Lordiphosa > Lordiphosa collinella. The sequence continues at coordinate 561,751 of JAEIFV010000075.1, forward strand.
ACCAAATAGTTGACGCAAATTTTATTGCAAAAATCACTTAACTTAACAGCTGACTTTGATAATTACTAACAATAGCAGAATTGCCAAACAATCGAACATTTTATTTGATTCTTTGCATATAGACTACTAGCTGAATACCCAGCGTCGCACGTTGGGGCGACTAGAGCAAACGTCGCGAAAAAATTGATTTTTTTTATTTAGATATTGAAGAAAGTTTAAATGCAATATTGCATAATAATCCAAAAGAAAAATAGTCTAGGATGTTTGGTTCTCCCATAACACCCATTTAAAGTTCGCCTTTCGTACTCGATTTTAAGGAATTCACATAATAGTGCATTCTAATGTCTGTTTGCAACTGTTTTACATGAATATGAAACATTTATGCGGATATGTGGCAATTGAAAGTATAAGTTTAGACTTTTTTCAGTTCATTAGCATAAATAAAGTTTTCATAAAAACCTTTTTTTTTTTATTTTGTAAAAAATGTCAAACGACGTTTGCTCTAGCCGCAAACAGCGATAAGGCGAGAAGAAAAGATGACGTGCGTTCAGTTCGATAGCTTATGACAACCAACAATTTCTCTAAGCCTATCTAAAGCTAGGATGGCGAAACGGGGCGAATTCGCAAAGGGCGAAGAAAAAAGGAGCTTTATTGCTCCCGCTCCGCCCTAAACTAAACTTACACTAGACTTCAAAAAATTACTTCAACTAAAATTTGACCTAGCTTAAAATAAATAACGACATTTGCGTCAACACCGACCCCATTGAAGGGCTGCAAAGGCTTAAACAGCTTGGAAGAGGGGCCAGCTTGTGGACAGCCCTCTTGTAGGTAGCTCCACTCGTCGTCCTAACGTCGACGACCCTGACCATGCCGTCCTGCCCGGCGTGTGATGCCGTTACCAGGAGCCCAGGAGCCACTGCAGGGGGGCATGTTGTTTTCTGCGACGACGACGAGATCTCCCTCGGCGATGTTCGGCTTCTGCTGGTGCCACTTGGCCCGGGTCTGCAATCCCAGCACGTATTTCCGGGACCAACGCTGCCAAAACGATTTCCTGAGAGATGAGACAAGTCGCCATCGCTTCAAGCAGCTGAGACCCTGCTGGTCCGGGATCCCGATTGCTGGTGGAGCGATCAGCGACCCGCCTATCAGTAGGTGGGCTGGGGTGAGAGCCTCTCCATCACTTGGATCTTGGCTCAGCGGTCCCAGAGGTCGAGAGTTCATCGTGGCCTCGACTCCCAGCAGCACCGTCTGAAGCTCTTCTGCGCTTTGGAGCGCGCTGCCCACCGTCCGTTGGAGTTTTTACACCTGGCTCCCATAGACCCCCTAAATGAGGCGCTCTTGGAGGTATGAACGCAAGCGTGCATCCGCTCTTTGACGCGAACGCCCGAATTGCGCTCTCTTCCGCCTCCATCTTCCTTCGCAGGTCCTCGAAGTGGCGACTTGCTCCGACGAAGTTCGTCGCATTGTCGCAATGGACGACTTGGGGAAAACCGCGGCGACCAACGAACCTTTGGAAAGCCAATAAAAAAGAATCAGTTGATAAGTCTGATACCAGTTCTAAGTGTACCACCTTGGATGCAAAACACACAAAAAGAGCAATATAAGACTTGTACGGGGGCTTTAAACGAATCTTAAGGGACGTTTTAACTGGGCCAAAAAAATCAACGCGGGTGTGGCCGGGTGCTCAGCAGCTAGTGTGCGCGACTGCTGTGCAAGAGGTCGTGGGTTCCATCCCGCCTCGGAACAACTAATGAAAAGTTTTTTTCTTTGAATATACTTTACACCCGGCCACACCTCTTTGCTGTTGGCGCCAGCTTTGTAGTAATTAGCCATGAAAAGCTTCTCAAACTGCCGTTCGGTTTCGGATTCTTCTGTAAAGTAAAATGGCTTGTCAGGTTGACACAGCCCCAAGGCTTGTCAAGTTGACGTAGTCCCAAAGGGCCAAAGCCAAACCTCTCTCAATCTCTTGGCTTGTGCGCTTCTAATTTTAGCACAAGAGAAAGGGACCTACAGTTTAACGCCGAATCCGAACGGCAGTTTTTGAGAGGCTTTTCATGGCTAATTACTGCAATGCTGGCGCCAAAAGCAAGAGGTGTGGCCGGGTGTAAAGTTTTATTCAAAGAAAATCGAACCCACGACCTCATGCTTAGCAGTCGCGCACACTAACCGCTGAGCCACTCCGGCCGTCACCTATAGTTAATAGTTCAAAAAATGTTTCAGCTCCTATCAACATGTCTATTTTTTGTGGCTTATAAAAGTAGGGATCCGCCAACTGCAGGTTTTCAGGGGTATTCCAGACGCTTACGTTCACTGTGTGGTCAGGCTGATAGCTCGAAATCTATTTCAATATCAAAAAATCGGTTGAAAACTCACTGCAATTAACTCGCGACTTCACCACAGTATGTATCTTTTTCTTGACTTGAGAATTGGCTTCGCCAATTCCTAGTGAGCTGATACAAGAATCTTCCCTAAGTATCTGCAATTGTTGTGCAAGCTCTTCAGTTACAAAGTTTGTTTGGGAACCGGAATCGAGCAGCGCTCGGGCTAATTTCAGTTCGCCGCTTTTATTTCGAACACGATTGAGGTAGCTAAAATCACCTTCTCTAATTCAGTCGCATGCATGGCATGTGATGTGGAAGGATGATATGTATTGGAAGTTTGATCATTGGGTGGTAACGCTAAACTGTTGCTAGCAGCTGTATATCTGTGGAGGAGCATTTGATGTGAATGGCTACAAACTCTATACTTTGCTGATTTGCACTTTGCTACAGTAGGACCCCTTTGTAGACAGTTTAAGCATAAGGGAGTCGACTTTGCAAACTCAAATCTTTGTGCGACTGATCCTGAGGAGAATGAAGAGCAATTCCCAATTAAATGCCCTTCTGAATTGCAGTACACACATTTTTGAATCCTATACGTGGTTTGAGAAGCAGAACACTTAAATGAGATACGATTGTGTTTACTTACAATTGACTGTTTCAAATTTTGGTTTGGCTGACTCTTCAGCAGACATATGCTGGTATCTCCTATTTTAAACGTTTTCACAATCTGTCCATGTCATTCATAACTATATGAATAAGCATAGCTTTTGCGATCTTTTTATCATCACCAATTGACAGCAATGACCCTTACACAGCCGAAACTGTGTCAATAAGGCTTCGTAAAGCCGATGCTGAGGGTGATGCACTTTTGGGCAGACCGAACAACGCTGAAATATGATCCTTAAATATAAGGCAGTCGTTGTCATATACATTTTATAAACTTGCTAATGCTTTTTCATTATTGCTCTCGGTAACTTGAAATGCTCTTACAGTTACAAGAGCTTCACCTGAGAGACAAGAAATCAAGTGATTGAACTTCTCTATAGATGGAATGGATTTATCGTTATGAACCAAAGTCTCAAAAAGGCTAATAAAATTTTTATATTCCGAATATTTTCCGCTAAACTTCGGCAGCGTCATAATTAGAGATAGAAGGTCGACCCTTGCTAAAATACATGTTTCTCCTAATTCTGCACCATCTCATCATCTTCAATATATTTATTAAGAGCTTCTAATATGCACTCTAATTCCACTAAGTTGAGGGCCAAGCTTTCTGTATCCAATTGTTTTTTGATCCTAAAAAGACGGACCTTCAATTTTACTTTTTATACCCTGTTCCCATTAAAAACAGAAAAAGGGGGATCATGAAGTTGTGCAAAAGTATGTAACAGGTAGAAGGAAGCATTTGCGACCCTATAAAGTATATATATATTCTTGATTAGCATTAACAGCCGAGTCGATTAAGCCATGTCCGTCTGTCCGTCCGTCCGTCTGTCCGTCTGTCTGTCTGTCTGTCTGTCCGTCTGTCCCTATGAACGCGTCGATCTCACAGACTATAAGAGATAGAGCCACAAAATTTTGCATGTAGGTAGGTGTATACCAGATTCAAATCGAGTTTGTTTCAGATTTGGAAAATTCCTCCCCCTCCCCCCTTTAAGCGCAAAAAGCTGTCACAACCACAATTTTTAAGGTAGACCCTCGAGACTTTATATATATCATGTAAGGCCCAATATTTATTCTGAAAAGATCAATAAGATCGGAAAAAAATCACCGATGTTATATACGAATCAATTTTGCTTGTGGGAGAGAAGGGGTGCGCGCATGCGTTTGTGTGTATGTTGGAGAGTGTGTATGTGTAAGTGTGTGTGTATGTATAGGAAAACACACGAAATCAAGGGAACTGGGTATTTTGTAGTCGGGGCACTCGACTACAGCTAACTTACTTGTTTACTCTTCAAAGTTGCCTTGGTTTTCTTCTGATCTTCCTTATTTGGAAACTAATATGCTCAGAGAAATTAAGGTGTAGGGTACTTATTATTCCCTCTGAACCAATAATCGAAAAAATATAAGTCGAAAAGAATTGGTGGCAAAGGACTCCAAAAAACAAATATGCCTGACTAATTGTAGGTGAGCGCGCGTCACTTGATCTACAGCTACACAGGCGCGCGCCAATTTCTAAGCGTTAGCAACAACAACGATGCCGTTGGCGAAAAACGAAAAAGAGACACCGATTGCAGTTGCTAACAAGTATGTGTGTGCGCTTGAGTGTGCAGAAAGTGTCCTTAAGTTCAAGAATTCATGCATCGTCAAATTCATGCCTTTTTCAGCTTCTGCTTTGACGTCGACGTCGACAGCACACAAATTTGTGTGTATTTGTTATTGCAATTTTTCCAACTGCAGTCGAAAAAAAGGGTCAGCCGTTGCGCTGATACACACATGCACCCAAAAACAGTTTTGACATCTCCGAACGAAGAAGTTTGCATACCCTCCAAATTTTATCGTACATTTAAACCATATTTTATTTGTAGTTTAAAGGATTTTTAATAAGTGATTGCACAGATCGTAAGTGGAATAGCCCTAATATAGACTTTTATTATTATTACCCCAAAAACAATAATTTATTTATGGAACATTAATAAATTTATACACCGGAACCGTTAACCGCAATAAACCGTTTCAAATCACGTACCGTAACCGATACAATTTTTTTTTTGGGAACCGAATACCGTTTACCCTTTTTATTGGAACGGATAGAACCGGATCGAAACCGAAACTTTGCTACCGGTATTGTTTCGGTTTTTGTTTTAATTTTGCAGAGTAATTTTGGTCAATGTCTGTAACGCAAAGAAGGAATCTTAAGGCGTCCTTTTCACGAAGTTAGATTTTCTTGCCACTTTTCTGAGAAGGCGTAACATTCAAGCACCTTCTGTTAAATGACTTGCACGAAAATCTCGCAGCTTCTATAAGGCTGATAACGTATGTTCGTACATTGATTTATTTGTTTTACATACATATACATTGGCAATAAAATAAAATATGAACATATGTATGTGCATATATTGTACATGTGCGTTGTACTAGTGCATGCATTAAGACCCGTGACTGGGACGTCAGTTTTATATGTGCCGTGAACATCAACATGTACATAATTACATACATAGTAAGTAAAATGGCTTGTTTAACGCCGAATCCGAACGGCAGTTTGAGAAGCTTTTCATGGCTAATTACTACAAAGCTGGCGCCAACAGCAGAGAGGGGTGACCGGGTGTAAAGTTTATTCAAAGAAAAAACTTTTAATTAGATGTTCCGAGGCTAGATCGAACCCACGACCTCTTGCACAGCGGTCGCGCACATTAGCCGCTAAGCCACCCGGCCATCATACATACATATGTTCAAATTTTCGATTCTTTCTTTGTAAGACGATTACTCTTATCGCCATATTAGTAGAATATCCCTCACTAATATACCTACATATGTGCATACATACATAAGAAATTCAGTTGTGTTTCATCGTTTATTTGCTATTTCTAAATTTTTTCTGTTTCTTATACGTCACACTTATCACAACATTGCTTAGGTCGCGATATAACCATACATAAAAAAAAACACTAACGCGTCGTTTTCGCTGCACTGCGATAGATATTGCGAAATAATCAAACGCTTGGCGCCTTTTTTGCTTCTCTTTCTGCATACGCAATTGTTAGTAAGAGACAAATGTATAGGTTTAAATTCAGCAAAAGAAGAGCTCTAAGAAAAACTGCAATATGTCGGATTGTTGATAAATTAATTTATAGTTACATAAGCCCCGTCCAAAAACAACTCCTTATCGAAAAACACGTGAAATAGAAAAGGATGGTGTAAAACAGAGGTGTTCAAATACCACTTATGCGTGCGTTTTTACACACACAGATAAAAAATCTAAAATGGGAAACAACAACAACCAAAAGAAAACAAAAGAGAAAACCAGTTTTGTGTGTGCGTGCTTGTGGCTCGACTACAAAAACAAAAGCGACGATACAGCCAAATCTGCACGTATTGTTGTTGCCTTCAGTTTCGCAAGAGCATAGGAGAGAAAGAGAAGAGATACATATTCGAAGTTGCTGCTACAATTTCGTTTTGCGTTAGTCTTATGCGCATGCCATACGCCTTCGCGCAAACGAAGAACACATGTACAAGGTGGTCCAAAAGAAGTCACCGGGCCAAAAGACCCTATTGGAAGATGCTCTTATTTTTACAAATAGCCGCCAAAATATAAAGAGGTAAATATTATATATATTCTACATCTGTCTAGTCGACAAATGTCAAATCAGATCTGACTTTGGCGGCTATTTGTAAAAATAAGAGCATCTTCCAATAGGGTGACTTCTTTTGGCCCGGGTGACTTCTTTTGGCACACCTTGTATGTACATTTGCAAAGTATGTGTATGTATATAATCGAAGGTTTCTGTTGAAATTAATTTGTTCTGTTTTAGGGTGATCATGAAACTAATTTGACAATGCATACGACGAAGTGATTCAAAATGACGAGAACAACAACAAGTCAAATCGACAAGTCCATGTAATTTTATTCATGTTCTACGGATAACGGCAGAAATATGGTGAAAATGGTCGACCCTGCTTCGGATTACGATGACTAGAATGACGACAATGAGAACAGTGTCGATGACTTTAGAAAATTTAGTCATGGATAGCAAATGCATACATAGGTGTGTATAAAGCACACGCTAACTTCGTCTTTCCTTCAAACTTTAGTGACTTTCTTTATATTTAGGCGTGCGGAGAGCTACGCTTACACTGCAGCTAGCAGTCAATGCGGTCTTAAAACAGTCAGAGTCCTTGTTAAAAAGCTACGCACACCATCAATCAGCAACCTTATGGCGGACTAGCAACTCAAGAAACCTCCAATTGATTGCTCAACGCGTTGGAGCTCAACCTACAGGATGCGAAAACATTTTCTGGCAGAAGACGTCTTCTACAGTAACTCCAATTTTGCGGCCGCAGATACCGTCTTTTTTCTGCATTGAAAAGAGTGGGACTCAGATCGCGAAATTGTAAACATATAAGAAAAAACTGATATGGCCACAACTAATTTTCAGACCGGAAATGTAGTTTCGGGTGATTTTTAATCCATTTGGATACAATGCAAATTGTAAATCACTCGTTCAGGATATAGAAAAGGGAGGCAAATCCCTTTTTTATTAACGATTTAAATGTCAAACGAGTGAAACTGTTATGCTGAATATTGTTTCTTTAATTACAAAGGAATAAAATAAGTTGGACTTATCCCAGAATTTCTTCTTCTTCTTCTTTGGCATTCATGGTAATAAAATCATCACAACCGCCACTCGCCTCTGTCCCGAGCGACATTCCACCAGGAGGACACACTCAGCTCCTCAATATCTCCCTGCATATCTCCCGGCCCGGGATTGCCTTCTAACTCGTTCGCATGCTTTTCGTTTTCCGAGAGAGGGCTCTGCTCTTGAACTTCTTACTGATTCCGTAGTAACATCGGTTTGCAAGAGTAATTCTTCTTCGAATTTCTAGACTGGTGTTATCGCTGGTTATCGTCGTTCCGCGGTAGACAAATTCCTTAACAACCTTGAAGTTGTAGTATCCCATTGCAACAGATTGTCCAAGCGTAGACTCACTGCGCGTTGATTGGAGGTACTTTGTCTTATCCTCATTTACCGCTAAGCCCATAAGTTTTGATGGCTTCTCTATCTCTGAGAACCCCCGTTTTACCGCATGATATCAATATCATCGGCATATGCAAGTAGCATGTTCTCTGGTAAAGATGGTGTCCGTTCTGCTAGCATTTGGGCACTGGCGCAGTATGTACTCCATCAGCAGATTAAAGAAGTCACACGATATTGTGTCACCCTGCCTAAAACCTCTTTTTTGGTATCGAAAGGCTCGGAGAGGTCTTTTCCTATTTTGACCGAGCTTTGAATGCTTCTCAACGTCATCATGCAAAGTCGAACGTACTTTGCTGGAATACCAAAGTAGGTAGGGTTTCAAAGAACATTGCAATTATCGGTGTGTCAAAGGCGACTTTAAAGTCAATAAAAAGGTGGTGGGATCTGGTCCGTGGTGGACAAGAGCACAAACCACTGGGGATTGGCCAGTTTCATAGTTGTGAAGTCTGACGAGAGCTGTCACCAGAAGTATAGAGCGAGGTGTGTGATGTGTTGCAACTGCGGAATTGAGTTGAAAAACTTTTGTTCCCACAGACGAGTCGGTAGCTGCAGACTGTGCGAGATCACTCGAACGATAGCTTTGGAGTTGTGCTGTATGGGTTCTGACAGAAGAGACTGGAGCTGCAGGCTGTACAGGATCACTGGAACTTGAGATGTGGCTTGAACTAATAGTTTGGTGTGTTTGCTCCGAATGCCCATTAGCAGAGGGTGTATTGTTTGGAAAGTGCTTATGAGTATACGTATACGCAGCTGAATATAGGGCTTAGTTTTTTAGCAATGCTGTCCCTTTTAAAGTTTCGATATATTTATTATTTAGCGTGATGATGTTCCCCGTTGAGTGCGCTCGCTGCAGAGAAACTTCTTACTCGAAACTGCTTTCCACGCAATTGGGCTGATGTTTCAGGCGTTGACTGCGAAGCCAGTTTTTTCTTTCTCAATGCTGCTGTCCAACAGTAAATGAATGCCGTTGGTTAGTGTTTTTTTTTTTTTTTTTTTTTTTTACTGAATCAAATTTAGATTTAGATTTATTTGACAAAAATTCCTGGTGCTACAAGTATATACTTAAAAATTATTGCACCAGTCACAAAAACAAGACGTTTGATTTTTAATTGACTTATCCTACTTAATTCTATGAATTTAATAAAATAGTAAATGAATTTAATAAAATAGTAAAATAGTACGTTTCATTTAAAAATCTAGTTTTTTAGGTGTATATTCAGTTTTTCCCTAAATTGCGTTGCGCTACAGACATTCTTAATGTTTGCTGGTAGTTGGTTCCACAACCTAACAGTATTGACAAAGAATTGTTTCTCCGAACTTGCAAGTTTATGGCGTACTGCTATTAGGTTCAAAGTTCTTGTTGATGTGGCAAAACTTAACTTGTCATACAAATATTATGGTTCTCTAGTATATATTACCTTATGCAGAAAAATAAGAGATCTGTATACTATAAATGATTTAAAGTCAACACCGTATATTTCCCTAGCAAGCTGTGTAATATGGTCAGTTCGTCTTTTATTAAATACATATCTAGCTATATTGTTAAATGTTACGTTAAGTCTTCTTTGGGAGGCAGCATCACAATTTCCGAATATTTCAATCCCATAGCAAAGTGTGGGTATCAAGTATGTCTTTGCGATCAAAAGACTGAGGTTTATCGGCAAATAATTCTTAGTCAAAGAAAGCTGTCTAAGTACTCCATATGTTTTACCAGTTGCTCTAGTCACGTGGTTATTCCAAGATAATGTATTATTAAATGTAATACCTAGGTTTACAGTCTGTGTTTCATATTTAATAGACTTGTTCTCAATTCTTAGTGTTGGAAGGTCTGTTGTAGTCAAGGCTTTCTTGTATATTACAATACACTTACACTTTACAGGGTTGAGTGACAATCCGTTACATTTAGCCCAATCATTAACACTTAACAAATCTCTATTACAAACATCCACACACTCATTTATTTTATTTCAGAGGACGACTTACATACATTTGAACATCATCGGCATACATGTGGACATTACAATTAGACAACATATCTGGAAGGTCATTTACATACAAAGAAAACAGAAGTGGGCCAAGGACTGAGCCTTGGGGTACACCACGAGTTAGACGCAAAGTAGACGATATTTCAGACTCAGTTGCCACTGCCTGACTTCTATCCGATAAGTAAGAGCTTATAAGTTTAATGGCAGTATCCGTAAAATTAAAGAATTTATCAAGCTTTGTTACTAGGATTTCATGATTGACGGTGTCAAACGCTTTGCTGAAATCAAGAAGTGTTAAAAAAGTCACATCTCCATTGTCCATTTGCCTTCTTATATCCTCCGTAATACTAACTATTGCCGTGGTGCAGCTTCTATGTCTCCTATATCCCGACTGCTTATTACTAAGCAATAAATTATTTGTCAGAAACATACTTATTTGTTGAGCCATTAATTGTTCAAAAACTTTGGATAAAAACGGTAGGATTGAAATCGGTCTGTATTCATTGTTTCCTTTCGGAATGGGTATAATTTTAGCCACTTTCCATAAATCCGGAAAAGTCGATGTCATAAATGACGTGTTGCAGATGTGAGTAATAAGAGGCAATATTTGAGGAAGGATAATTTTCAGAAATTTTGGATTCAATCTATCTAGGCCCTCTGCATTTGACTTAATTCTAAGAACAGACTCAAGAACATCACACTGACTCACACACATAAAGCTAAAACTACTATCACAGTTATTACTAGGCATCAATTCAAGATATGGATTAGATGTAACTTCAGGTACTCCAGATTGCACATATTTACAGTTTAGATCATTGATTTCAGCGTCAATTCTAGTACTACTTTTTTGCTTTCCAATTCCAAGATTTCTAATTTCAACATATTTCTGTCTAGTAGTTATTGCACTTTCAAATTTGGAGGAGTAATAGGAGCTCTTAGCAGTCCTTATCAGTTGATAAACTTGTTTCCTTAAAATTTTGAAATGTTGATAATGTTGAGAAGTCCTATATATTTTCCATTTCTTGTATGCTGAATCTCTCAAGGAGATTTGCTTTGCAATATTATCATTAAACCACGGCTTTTGACTTGGTCTCAATACTTTCTTTTTAATGGGTATAAATGCTTCGAATAAATTTTCAATAAACAGTTGAAGTGTTTCCAGCTGAGAATTCACATCGCTTGATCTGTATATTTCCTCCCAGCTATATTTCATAAATTCATCTTGGAGTAGCCTAATGTCAATATTTTTAAAGTCTCTATACCATATGGTTTCGTCACTCTTATAAGGCCTAAAATCATACGTCAAGAAAATTAAGTCATGCTTTGAGAATACTGGAACTGCCACCTGATCATACAAAAGAATCTTGTCGGTTTCATTTACAAAAAATACGTCTAGTAAAGTGTCAGAGGTGCTCGTGTAATGTGTTGGTATACTTGAGTTGACTAAATCCATACCCAACGAAGCCATGTCATCTGCTAAGTTACGTTCAGTTAACATATTACTATTAAGGTCACCAGCTATTATAATGTCAGTAAAGTCCAAAGATAAGGTCGAAATTACATCAACTACTTCTGTGTAGTCAGTATAACGATTTGGTCTGTAAAGGCAGCCAATTAGCATTTTAGTTTCATTATTTAGTCCCAATATCTGAATAAATAGATACTCAATCGCACTTTCAATCGGGTGTTTACAGATCACTTTAGATTTTAGTTTTTTCCGAACATATATTGCAACACCCCCAGCATGGCCTACGCGATCAGATCTATATACATCGAAACCATCACATAAAATCAACTTATCACATAATTGGGGGACAAACCACGTTTCTGACACACAGATAACATCTACATTTGACTTTACAAACAAATACCTAAATTCTCCTATTTTTTTAAGCAGACTCTGTGAGTTTATATGACAAATTCGAATGCCATTTCTTTGATTAGCCAAAACATTGACCATGATATTACAGTAGGTTGTGGAGTTATTCATGTTATCAACCATTTTTTACAATTACAAACAGCTGTCAGTAGCACACGCAATGTACATAAAACGAAAAAATTATAATTCCTATATAACTTACATAAAAAAATGAACAATTTTAACCAATTCCTAAGCGAAAAATATCCTTTAAATTTTCTTGGCGAACTAAGACATTCTATCACGAAATAACTCTTGCTCAGCAGCGGCCCCAGCAAGAGGTGAAGAGACCACTTCAGATGTTGATGAGCGGTCATTCCCAGATTGAGTCCTGAAGCCCTGCAGATCTCGCATGTTTTTTATGCAGACATATTCTTTGCCCACACGCTGCTTGACATGGACCGAACCGTTGCGAGTAAACACTGCTGCCAAACCCCTAATTTTCTTTAACTTCATCGCCTCTTTAAATAACTCGTAGTTGTTTTTGGTTAGCTGTTCATTCATATAGAAAGGCGCTTCAGAATCCATACCTATCATATTTAGGCTCAGCGGTTGCTTAGTATTTCTCCGGTACTCTCCTGCCGCCCGAAGAAGGTTAATTTTGTCTTGCCAAGAATCAAACTTAACTAAGATTACTGGGTCAACAAGAGACTGACCCGAATTCCTAGTTTTAAACCTGAAGATCTCCTTTACTTTTGGTGGTGGAGAAATGTTAAGCGAGAAAAATAGGTTGTTGATGATGGTTCTTAAATTCTCGTCTTCCATTATGGGCACCCTGTGCAATCGCAGATTGTTGGCAACGACTGCGTTCTCCTCTGCATCAAGCGTGGCCTCCAGCTTCGCCTCGAGTTCTCCAACCCTATCTCGCAAAGCCTGAATGTTTTCAGCCTCCAAGAGCTGAACACGCCGGGCCAGCTGACCCATCTCACCCGCTAGTCCATTTAATTTGGCTTCCATTTCACGCAGAATCCGCTCCTCAGCCTCCCTCATACTGCAGCTAATATGCTCAGCCTGTTCGGCAAAGCGTTTGTTGATAAGCTCAACGAGCTGCGGGGAGGGGGCATCCGAATTGCGAGCTGCCTTTAGATCCCCAGATGAGTCGCTTCGTATGCGCTTTGGTGCAGACCCAGACGCTTTCGTCATAGCGGTTGATGTTTGTTATTTGTTGTTGTGTTCGAAATGCGTCTATTGTTGTTGTTGCGCTCAAGTGCTTTACTTGTAGTTCGATGTTGGTTTGATTATGTTCGATGCACTCTCTCAAAAATGCACAGAAAGAGAGTTGGAAAGAGAGAGCGAAAAATTGTTCGATGGTCAAAGGTCGAAGTTGCGCGCGCACCAGCAGCCAAACAATGTTTTGTTAGCTTTATTGTTTGTTTGCTTATTAAATGCACAAGTTTTGGAGCCTTGCACAAACGAAAGTCTTGCCACGGCACTTATTGGGAGTCCAGCCCAAGTATACTGTTTAATGTCTATTAATTTGGTTGTAACATTAAATTTAGTACGGAGCACAAAACTATGCGACTGTTTGGTTTGATTGACGAAGTGTTTGCGGTTTCTTTTTTATGCTCTTCTTTGCGCTGCTTGATGTAACGGTGCTTTGAAATTTAATGATTTTTAATAGTCGGTATTAAAGAATTCCCCTCATGGGAAACCAAAAATGTTGTGAAATTTGCCTCCTGGCAGTTTGAATGATGAGCAAAATTCTGCTTGGAGGACTTTTCCTTTAATTTGAATTAATTAGCCAAGACGATGTGACTAATAAAAACTTAAATTTTATTTTATTTTACATGTGCAAGTAATTATATTACTTAATATTCAATATTACCTAATATTGAATTTACAAAAAAAAAATATAGGAAAAAGGTAAAACGATTATACGCTCGCGACCAGCACGCAACTGCACTCAATGACGTTCAGTTCTCTGCTTTCTACTCTTCTGCTTCCAGACTTTGATGGGAGTGAGTGCGTGTAGAGATAAGCTTTTAAATTCGCCGTCTTGTGTTGGTCGCCTTAAAACTTAAACCTTACATGGCATCAGATTTTGTAATTATACCAATCTCAATCACTTGGCTTGAGTGCTTCCAATTTTCGCACTTAAGAATGGGATCAAAGTTTGAGAAGCTTTTTCATGGCTAGTTACTTCAAAGCTGGCGTTAACAGCTAGTGAAGGTGACCGGTTGTATAAGTTTTAAAAGAAAAATCTTTTTCATTAGATGTCCTGAGGCGGGATCCAACCCCTCTTGCACAGCAGGCGGACACACTTTCCGCAGTACCACACCCGGACAAGTCACTAAGTGAGGTTTGAAAAATAGTCTTAGTAAGCGTACTCAAAATGCATCCGAGCTGCAAGGGTTTTTAAACTTCGGCTGAGCCGAGGTTCGTTCCTTCTGGAAATATTTAGTAATCAGAAATATTTATTGATCCGCCAAAGGAATAGTAAAGATCGGATGAACGATAGTCGAGTTATAAGGAAAACAAGGGCTAAAGTATCGGTGATTTGATCTTTTCTAGTAATTGGTAAAAATTTATGTAGAAGCTTTGGTTCATGTCATTACTAAGTGATAAGTAGCCAGCCAGCATTTCAAGAATTTGTTGATCATATTAAAGTCTTTTTCGACTCCTCTTACTGATTAAAATAGTCACAAGTGCGCTCGTTTTCCGATCCGAAATGACTCTTTCGTCGGGAGAAAATGGTACCCTAGCCGCGACTCCTCTGAAAGAGTCGTTTATGACTCTTCCGAAAGAGTCTTGTATGACTCTTCTAAAGGAGTCATTTATGACTCGCCCTTCCGAATCATTTTCGAGTCGTATTACCTTTCAGTTTCGACTCAGTTTCGAGGCGTTTTTCAAATTTTTGCTTTCAATAAAATTATTAATATATAATTAAAGAAATAATATATATAAATATTTATATTTACAGAGTTTAATTTAATGTATTAATATGAACAAAAGTATTTTAATTAATTTCAAGAATTCTTATAAATATAAGAGTTTCAGTTCTTATTATTAGAAAACTAAGTTAAACTTAAAAAAAATATGTTTTTAAGTTAATCAATACGTTTTCTCTTTGTCAGCCTATCTTTGGGGTGCACAAAATGCTTTTGGAGGACAGCGTTCATGTCCTTGTCCGTACACTTAAATTTAACAAGGCACATATCTAAAAGAAAAAATATTTATTCTATTTTCTCAATAATATTAATATATACCTACTTTTAATTGTAGTTACAAGGAAGCATTTTATTTTGATTTATTTTGATTGCTTAAGTTCAAAATGTATAAACTTAATTTTAAATTTATTTTTTACTCAAAATTGAACGCTTGCCTGACCTTCGCTTCACTTTGCAACAATAATAATGAAGAAAAATTCAGAATTTGACTTGAACTCAGATAAGAAAGCACCGTTAGTAAAAGAAGAAAGACATAACAGTTAGACCAAAATTAATCATTATTCAATCACCCGCGCGATCAATTTTTGACTGCTTTGCGTTTTGTTAGTCTTATTTCTATGAATCACATTTTAAGCATATGCACGAGTCATTTTCGAGTCTTCTTTTAATCAGCATTCTCTTTTTAATCAGCAAGGCGACTCGAAAAAGACTCCTTAAAGTGATTTTTGTAAAAACGATCTTCCAAATGCTGGCTGGGTAAAGAAGCTTAGGTTTTTGTTCGTGCTAAGAGATAAGCTTTGGTTTGTGTCCGTGCTAAGTGATAATTAAAGTAGCTTTTATTTATATGAATGAATCTGTACAGTGGGACATGGAAATGGAATTACAACAGGGCAGCACCGGTCGCAACGGTGATGGGCAGCACTTCACAGGTACAGAGTATACTATAGCCGAGCTTGACCGACTTTCTTTCTTGTTATGCACTTGGGAAGAGTATTATAATTTTGCCCAGAAGTTTGGAACGCAAAGAAGGATTCATCTCCGACCAAACAAAGTATATATAATCTTGATCAGCATGACGAGCTGAGTCGATTGAGCTTTGTCCGTCAGTCTGTTGTTGCTAAAACTAGTCCCTCACTTTTGATGCTTCTTCTTTGGCATTGATGATAATAAAATAATCACAACCGTTCTACGGTCTCGTCCGCTGCCACTAATGCCGGCCACTTGCCTCTGTCCCGAGCGACATTCCACCAGGAGGACACATCCAGCTCCACAATATCTCCCTGCACCTGGTCGCGCCATCTCCGCTTCGGTCAACCCGGACCGGGATTGCCTCCTAACTCGTTCGCATGCCGACTGTACACCCGTTTTGCTGGAGCGTTATCATATATACGGGTAACATGTCCTATCAAGCGCAGCCGATGTTATTTTATGCGCTGCACAAGCTTAGTGTCCCCATAGAGCTCGTACAGTTCGTGATTCATTTGGATGCGAAATTCGCCGCCAATGTTTAGAGGTCCATAAGTCCTTCAAAGAACTTTTCTCTCGAACACGCCAATTGCCGCCTCATCCTTTGATGACATTGTCCATGCTTCTGCGCCGTATAGCAAGACTGGGATGATAAGCGACTTGTATAGCGCAATTTTCGTTTTCCGAGAGAGTAACATCGGTTTGCAAAAGTAATTCTTCTTCGGATTCCCAGACTGCTGTTGTTGTCGCTGGTTATCGTCGTTCCGAGGTAGACAAATTCCTTAACAGCCTTGAAGTTGTAGTCTCCCATTGCAACATATTGTCCAAACGTAGACTCACTACGCGTTAATAGTAGGTACTTCGTCTTAACCTCATTTACCGCTAAGCCTATAAGTTTTAACTGCTTCTCTATCTCTGAGAACTCCCGTTTTACCGCAGATTCGTTTTTGCCGATGTTATCAATATCATCGGCATATGCAAGTAGCATGTTATCTCTAGTAAAGATGGTGCCCGTTCTGTTAGCATTTGGGCACTGGCGCAGTATGTACTCCATCAGCAGATTAAAGAGACACACGATAAGGTGTCACCCTGCCTAAAACCTCTTTTTTGGTATCGAAAGGCTCGGAGAGGTCTTTTCCTATTTTGACGGAGCTTTGAATGCTTCTCAACGTCATCATGCAAAGTCGAACGTACTTTGCTGGAATACCAAAGGTAGACAGGGCTTCAAAGTACTTTGACCTTATCGGCGTGTCAAAGGCGGCTTTATAGTCAACAAAAAGGTGGTGGGTGTCGATCTTTCTCTCTAGGGTCTTCTCCAGGATTTGTCGCAGTGTGAATATCTGGTCCGTGGTGGATTTACCAGGTCTAAAGCCACACTGATAAAGTTCAATCATTTCACTCATTCTCGGCTTGAGACGTTCACATAGGATGCATGATAGAACCTTATATGCAATGGGAAGGAGACTGATCCCGCAGTATCTGGCGCAAGCCGCAGGGTCTCCTTTTTTAAATATTGGACAGAGTACACTTAGATTCCAATCGTCGGGCATGCTTTCTTCGGACCATTTTCTGCATAGGAGTTGGTGTATGCACCTTACCAGCTCCTCACCGCCAGCCTTGAACAATTCAGCGGGCAGCTCATCAGTGCCAGAAGATTTGTTATTTTTAGCCTTTTTATGGCTAACAAGACTTCATTATGGTCCGGCGGGTCTATCTCTATGCTATCGAATGGTAATGTCACTACTTCCCCAGAGGCGGCATTGTGTTCGTCATCACCTCCCAGCAGGTTAGAGAAATAGTTTCTCCATTTGTCTAGTGCCACTTCCGGATTTCTGACCAGATTTCCGTGCTCGTCCTTGAGTAGTGTGACCCTGGACTTAAAACCTACGGATAGTTGCCTAATCTTTTGGTAGAATTTTCGAGTCTCACTCCTTCCGAACAGCACTTCGACTTCCTCCCTCATGAGCCTTTCCTGCTCAATTTTCTTCCTTCTGAAAGGGCGCTTCTCCTCTCTCCTTTTCTCCCGGAATCGCTCCTTAATAGCCCGCGTTGCTCCCGACTGCAGAGTGCTCCTGTAGGCAACGTCTTTCTCTGCAGTAGCGCGGCGGCACTCGTCATCGTGCCATGACTGTTTTCGGGAGTTTTCGGCAAATCCGAGAATCTCCTTGGCAGCCGTACTCATAGAGTGTGAGACATGGTTCCACTGTTCGCCTACACCAGAAGGGCCAGGTGTGGTTTCCTTGAGCAACTGGGTGAGTTTAGCTGAGTAGGCTTCGGTTGCCCGTTGTGATTGCAGCTTCTCAAGGTTCAGCTTTCCGCGCACGTACGTCTAGAACACTCGGTGAGTGCCGTCCGTCTATCACAACGTAATCTGGTTTCGTGTTGATTGAAGATCAGGGGACTTCCAGGTCGCCTTGTGGTCGTCGCGGTGTTCAAATCTGGTACTACTAATGACCATGTTCCGGCCCGAAGCGAAGCCTATTAGCCTCTCTCCATTATCGGAGGCTTCTTTGTGCAGGCTAAATCGGCCGATAGTCGTGCGAAAAACTTCTTATCTCCCGATTTGTGCGTTAAAGTCGCCTAGCACGATCTTGATGTCGTGATCGGGGCAGCGCTCATATAGGTCTTCTAGGCGCTCATACAAATCGTCTTTTTCCGAATCGTTCTTTTCTTCTGTAGGCGTTCGCACAGAAGACTAATATTAAAATAATTTGCCTTAAGTCTGAGTGCGGCAAGTCGCTTGTCAACTGGTGTAAAGCTGATGACAGAGCGGCACAGTCTTTTGTTGACTGCAAAGCCGCAACCAAACTCGTGCTTCAAATCATGTCCACTGTAGTAGATCTCCCATGGGGCGTTGGTTTCGGATGTTATCTTCCTACACCCCTGTCCAGTCCATCTTATTTCCTGAAGTGCGGCAACGTCCGATGAATTTTCCTCGAGGACATCCACCAGCTTGGAATCCGCAACCTCTCTATTGAGGGTACGAACATTCCAGGTGCATCAAATCGTGGTCCTTAAAACGTTTGCGAAGGTAGTCGTCCGAGGCATTTTATTAGCTTTCATTGGCGGATGTAATAGACGGGAAACGGGTGCCAAGCCCGAGGTCCCACCCCCTATTTGTTCCAGGGTAGGATCGCCGCTCACGTTAGCCAGCAGCTTTGCGGATGCATCGCTCTGTTACCAGGGGTTACCACGTGGAAGTGTGAGTCGACTTGAGGCGCAGTAAGCTACATACGCCCCCATAACCACAGGAGAGTTCCTGTCTTCCGAAGAAGCCCACTTTTGAAGCTCTTGAGCTGAAATTTTGCACAGAGTGGCTTAGCGGCTAGTGTGCGCGACCGCTGTGCAAGAGGTCGTGGGTTCCATCCCGCCTCGAACATCTAATGAAAAGTTTTTTCTTTGAATAAACTTTACACCCGATCACCTCTCTGCTGTTGGCGCAAGCTTTGTAGTAATTAGCCATGCAAAAGCTTTCAAAACTGCCGTTCGGATTCGGTGTTGAACTGTAAGTCCCTTTTTCTTGTGCGAAAAATTAGAAGCGCACAAGTCAAGAGATGGAGAAAGCTCGGTTTTGGCTGTGTCAAGCCATTTTACATTTTTACATCTATTAACTACACACTGCATATATGTCAGAGCCGCGTGTATCGGATGTTTATTTCTTGAAGTTGCCATAGGAATGATCTGTTTCAAGTATATTAAAACTTCGGCACAGACGAAGCTACCTTTGCTCCCGTTTTTGTTAAAAATCACGAACAAGCACTGATGTGTGAGCTGGTGGCTGGTGTATTATCGGGATGCAGAATCCACGATTTGTTTTTCCACAATTCGGATCGTTTGAGCCTTATTGCTTCACGCAAACGCGGCATAACTTCCTTGTAGTATTCTTTATTAACTGTACGACCTCTTGGCAGAAACTAATGATACACCACACCATTGTAACTCACATTTGATCGAGCTTGGCGTGCTTTTTTCGGTCTTGGCACATCTGGCCGCTTCCATTGGGATGATTTGGTTTCGATGTCATAACAATATACCCACGTTTCGTCACCAGTTATGACCCGTTTGAACAAACCCTGATCGTCGTTCACATCATTTAACAACTCCTAAGCGATACTTTTGCGACGTTTGGCTCAAAATTTAGTCAAAAATCGAAGTCATAAAGCTGTATGGTAACTAG
The DNA here is from genome assembly GCA_018904265.1 of Lordiphosa collinella. Taxonomy (NCBI): domain Eukaryota; kingdom Metazoa; phylum Arthropoda; class Insecta; order Diptera; family Drosophilidae; genus Lordiphosa; species Lordiphosa collinella. The sequence goes on from JAEIFV010000075.1 coordinate 581,705, forward strand.
ATAAAGTCCAATAAAACTAAACGAATTTAAATCACTAATAAATGGGTTGCCGTTGTTATTTCGTAAAATATTTTCAAATTTTTTTGTCTTCATCTAGTTGCCACAGATATGTGCTATTTTCCATATAAAGCATTTGTTGTAAATTCAGGTGTTCACGTGCAGAAATCGCAAAAGTAAGGTGAAATGGGAGCATGGCTGTTAAACGCAAATCGAATTGCTCAAACAATTTCTAAATTCACTTTATGTACATCGTTATGTTTCATTCCACCAACCAACAAGCATTACCTTTTGAAACAAAAAGTTTTCGTTTTTTGGTTGCGTAAATATGAATCAATTCCACCTTCAAAAAGATGCAGTGAGAACCGGTCTGAATTCCTTTTGATACTCTATATCAAAGGTACACAAACGGGCCTGTTCCGAATTCCGAAAACGATTGGAATTGCCGCAAATCGAGTTGATTGCTGCTCCGAATTCCGCAAATCTACAAGAATTGTCGTTTTTAAAACGTGCACTGCAGAGTCAGCGGAATTAAGAGTAATTGATATTTAAAGCATTAAAATACTTCCCCAATATGATTAACTAAAAATTCGAAATTAGTTGACCATTTTTAAGATCGTTTAACATCATTACTTAAACTTTTTAAAGTTGAAGTATAATTTAATAGATTTTTTTTATAAACATCTATAAAATATTGCATGAAAAACAATTGGAGGCTGCTAGGGTTGCTGAATATGAATTTTTTTAATCGAACAGCACTTTTTCTATTTCACTTAGCTTTGTCTAACCATATTTGATATGACATATGCAAATGTAATATTTAAATAATGGCTAAAATAAATGGATTTAAAGAGAAAATATGAGCTGTATAAATTTAAATTACAGAGATGATGTCAACTCTGGCTGCTGACGATATACACAAATACGTGCGCAGGCCAGCCAGCCAGCTGTTTACGAAACCGAGTTCGAAAAGTCGAAACGTAACCAAATCGATCGGAATTGGGAACAGCAAATAGTAGAACGTTCCTTTTCGTTTCGTTTTTTCTTTTTGAAAACGTTCGAAATTCGGAACAGGCCTGAAAGTATATTAAGTTTGTGCAAAAGTATGCAATAGGCAGAAGAAATCAACTCCGACCCTATAAAGTATATCAACAGCCATGTCCGTCGGTCCGTCCGTCTGTCCATATGAACAAACAGATCTCAGAGATTGTAAGAGATAGATGTTTGACATGTACGGGACGTATGCGTTGCAGACAGATCAAGTTTATTTTCAATTTTGGCTAAGTCCCCTACCGCCCCCGCAAATTGGAAAAAAACGCCATAGTTTTTTCTATAGAAGTTTCGGGATCAGGATTATTTACCGATCCGCCAAAGGAATGGCTAAGATCGGATGAACTATAGTCGAGTTATAGGGAACACAAACATTATTGGGCAGCACCGGTCACAACGGTGATGAGCAGCAGTTCACAGGTACAGATTATAGTCGGGCTTGATCGACTTTCTTACTTGATTTTTATAATTTTTCTTAACCATAAACAAATTTAGATCATAAGTCTAAGTCGGCCCAACCCGACTCGATAACTCGCTACTTAGGAGAATAAATATTTTATAGCACTACCTTTTTTGAATCAATAAAGCATTCACTTTAACATTTATGTTAAAATTTCTTTATTATGTTAGCAGACAGTTAGGAACAGCAAAAGTGCTGTCATTTCGGTTTAAGCCTTTCTTTAAAACTATTATTCTAAAATTTATTATAGATGCTGAAATTCAGGAATGGTACAAAGGATTTCTTAAAGACTGTCCAAGTGGTCATTTATCTGTAGAGGAGTTTAAGAAGATATATGGGAATTTTTTTCCATATGGCGATGCAAGTAAGGTAAAGTATATTTGCAATTTTAAAAATCTTACTATCTATATACCCGGAGTCTCTCGGACACAGTGAATTGTGTCAAAATGTTTATTTCACAAAATTTTATAAAAGTTAAGATACCGTTATCAGCGAACTTATAATTCAGCTAAAGGCGGGTGAGAATCGATTTCCACATATGTTGGGGTCCGTTCTTGAACCAGTAGAGTTTATAATTCAGTATTACCTACTTAAACACCGATTCTTAAGTTCATAACTTAAATAATTTCAGAGATAAGGTACTAAACCACATGAGTAGGGAAAATATCTAACTCCATATAACCAACCTATACAGCAAATTTCAAGCTCAAAGCATTCGAACCGCTTTTGAACAGGTTTAGTCCAGCTCGGAATCGTTCTAATCAATAAATCACAAAATTTAAAGTTCATAACTTGAATAATTTCTGAAATAATGCTCTAAAATACTTTTGAACCGGTTCAGTCGGGATCGGAACCGCTCTTGAACCACTAAATTGTCCAACTCCGATTTTCCGAATTAAACGGACTATTGTCACATCTAATAAATAATGGATATCCTATTTTGTTAAAAAAAAAGACATATACGGGGGTGTCATAGAAATCTCTAGAAATTTTGTCTTCGGTTGGTTTGCCAATCGGTCGAAAAATCCGTCGGAGCCCCGGAACTTCGAGAGATTTTATTTTCTTATTGGGAAAGAGAATTGGTCCAATTGGGTTCAAAATAATTGTCCATCTCACAAAACAGGGCTGCATCGCGAGCACAAAAATGTCCTTTATACAGGGTGGGTCAAAAGAAGTCACCCTATTGGAAAAGGCTCTTATTTTTACAAATAGCCTCCAAAGTCAGATCTGTTTTGACATTTGTGGACTAGACAGATGTAGAATACAAGTAAATTATGGTCGATATTCTCCCCAAGAACGCGGAATAATCGTGAATACTCGATTTTTCGACCAAAATCATAATGAGCGATGAGGCTCATTTCCACTTCAGCGGGTACGTGAACAAGCAAAACTATCGCTTTTGGGGCACCGAAAATCCACGAGTGATGCACGCTGGAGGAGTCATCGGGCCATTTTTTTTCGAGAACGCCGCTGGTCAAACGACAACAGTGGACGGTGCGCGTTATAGGGTCTTGTTAACCGGGTTTTTTCTGCCCCAATTGGACGAATTAGGACTGGAGGACATGTGGTTCCAACAAGACGGAGCAACGGCAGACACTGCGCGAGCCACTACCGACATTCTGAAGGCGGCGTTCCCGGGTCGCCCCATCTCTCGCTTTGGCGATTTGCACTGGTCTTGCAGACGCCCGATTTAACCGTTCCAGACTTTTTTTTGTGGGGTTTTTTGAAATCCGTGTTTACGTAACCAAGCCCCAGACCTTGGAAGACCTCAAGAACAATATTCGACACGAGTGCGAGAATCTGCAGCCCGAAGTTCTTGCCGAAGTGATGAAAAATGCCATAAAACGAGCCCTTCTCGAAATGACCAATAAAATTCTAAAGGTTCAAATAAATATAATCAAAAAACAGAATATACGTTTTTTATTTAGATAAAAAATGAAAGCCAAACAACATCGGATTACTTCTTTTGACCCACCCTGTATTAGTTTTGAATTAAAATTATGTTAAACGGAAATCTGTTGGTTGTGACATGAGTTTAATGATTCATGCTAATATTATAACTTGATTTAAAGTCACGTTATCCAAAATTAAAATGAAAAATTTAAAAGAATTTGCCAACCCTTGGCACGTTTGTTGATGTCGGATTTCCCATGCGGCGCTAGTGAGGCTGGTAGCGCCATCACGACGGTTTTGGCTGATATGGCAGCCTTCGGTTGGTTTTGCGAAAAATTTTTAAAAAGTAAATTTCAATATTAAATCAAATTAAACATGTTATTTATTTGATGCAACCTATCCAGTAAAATCAAAAGAGTTTTAGCAGTGAATTTAGCAAAATCTCTTCCCAAAACACTAGAGATTTGAAACCAACTGAAAGAGATTTCTAGGTCACCGAGAATTGGTTTTGGGTTGGAATTTGGTTGGAAAAGATTTCTGGGACACCGCCGATATAGTCTTGTTCTCAATTCCACTTCCGCAAAAGTTTTGTGATTTAGAGACCAAATCTAGTACGAAAACCGGTTTTTTTTTTAAGCTTATTTTGTATTTATTGAATCTTCTCTTAATGAGACTAACAATAATTTTTCAGATCTTAATCTAGAAACTTATTTATAAACCATCCCCTGTTGGAGATAGTTAGTGTTCTGCGGCCCTTCAAGTCAGTCGCTGGGTTGGTAGGTCATTTCTCCTGAGACGAGAATGCGTTGCTAGCATGGAAAGAGATTTTGCAAGTTGATTTGGGTGGGTAAGAAGCTTCTCAGAATATTTTTGTTTAAGTTGCTCTATTTCAGTTTCGACCAATGGGATGCTGAGATCGTTGTGGGTACACTCATTGCGAATGTACCATGGCGCTCCAGTGATGGTTCTGAGAATTCTTGACTGTGATCTTTGGAGTATGTCCACACTGTTCGCACAGGCATTTCCCCATAACTGCGAGCCATACGTCCAGACAGGCCTTATGAGGCTTTTGTACAGTAGGACTTTATATTCCAGTTTAAGAGGGGAACGCGAGTTGATTATCCAGTGAAGGCTGTTGGCCTTTAGCTTGATTTGAAGCTTTTTCGACTCTATGTGTTTGCGCCATGTGAGCCTTCTATCGAGGTGCACACCTAGGTATACAACATCGTTTGATTGCGGGATCTGGGTTGCATTTAAGGATAGCTGGGGACAGGTGCTTCTGTTGAGTGTGAACGTCACATGTTTACACTTTTGCTCATTGATTTTTATGCGCCAGTTGGCCAGCCACTCTTCCACTTTAGCAAGGTGGCTTGCCAGCAGACTTGTTGCGTTAATTGGACATCGTGATAGGAGAGGACCGAGTACGCTACCCTGCGGCACTCCGGCTCCTATAGTGAACTCTTCCGTTGTGTACTCATTTTGACGAACTGTAAGTACTCTGTTACTGACGTAACTTTCTAAGACTTTGTGAGTATTTGGGGGAAGCATTGTCCTTATCTTGAATAAAAGACCATCCAACCAAACGCGGTCAAATGCTTGGGCAACATCTAAGAAAATTGCAGAGCAGTATTCGTGGTGCTCAAACGCAGTCCGAATGTCTGAAGTTAAACGGTTGACTTGCTCAATAGTCCCGTGCTTTGCTCTAAACCCAAATTGATGTGAGGGAATGATATTTTGTGCATGGGCATCAATTTTACTGAGTAGGATCTTCTCAAATAGTTTTGACAGGCAAGGTAGCAGACTAATGGGTCTGTATGATGACGCTTGTGTTTTATCTTTTCCTGGTTTCTGAATCATTATGATTGTGGACTTCCTCCACTGAGTTGGAAAGTATCCACATCGCAGAACAGCATTGAAAAGTCTTAAGATATATGTAATCGCTGGACTTGGAAGTTCCATAATCATTTTAGGTGTAATAAGGTCATGTCCAGGAGCTTTTCTGGGATTTAGCTCTCCGATGGCTTTTTTTATTTCTAGCGAATGAACTTTGATTGGGTCAGTTTGTGCGGCGGTCGGAACCAATGGAAGTTCATATCCATTGGTTGAAGGATTTGGCTGGAAAACATTTCTAAGGGGAAGTGCAAAGACAGTTGCCTTTTCTTCGTCGCTGCGGGCCCATCTTCCTGTCTGATCTCTTAGAGGCGTGTCTATCTTTGCAGGTGGCTTTATGCTGGGGCGTGCCCTCCATAGGGGAAATTTGGTGCATGTAGGCGATAATTTTTCGATATAACAGCTATGTGCTAGCTGTTCTTCGGCTTCGAGTGCTTTGCGAAGTACGCGTTCTGCAAGTCTCAGACGGTCTTTTGCGGCAGGCGATCTAAAGCTTTGCCATTCTCTTCTTGCACGACGCTTTTCTGTGATATAACTGTTTGTCAATGTAACTGTTTGTCAATCTACGATCTTGCTGAGGTGCTGTTGTTGTCGTTTGGGGGTTTGAGTGATGAGCAGCGGCAGTAATGATAGAGGTGAGGGCTTGAACTGAATTGTCAATGTCTTCTTCGCTGTTTATGGTTGGGCTCAGCTCGATGTGCCTGCTGATATATTTTTTGTATTTGAGCCAGTTTGTCTTGTGTGATGTCAGTCTCCGAGGATATCCTCTAACATGAGGGCACTCCAGAAGGGTGAATATTATTGGTGAATGGTCTGACGACAAGTCAGCAAGGGCTTCTGCAGTTACCAAGTTTTGTGGAACTTTTCTTGATATAGCAAAGACTATAAGATCGGGTAATTTCTTTGGATCTGCCGGCCAGTATGTAGGCCTACCCGGAGATACATAGTCGAGTTTGTTTGATGTGCGCGTGAGTACGCTGTAGAGTTGCTTCCCTTTGGGATTGGTCAGTCTGGAACCCCAGTGGGGATGTTTCGAATTATAGTCACCCGCAGCCAAGAAGCGTTGACCAAGTGTATTAAAGAAATGTAGGAATTGTTTTTCTGATATTGCGAAACGTGGGGGACAGTAAACCGTGGACAGAGTGATATTGCCTCGTTTAGACTCTACACATATCGATGTGGCTTGTAGGTAGTTTTCCGAAAATCCTGATAGTGGGTAATGCTTGATGCGGCTTCTGACGAGGATGCCAGTGCCACCATGGGCTTTGCCATCTGGGTGATTTGTGCCGTAAAATGCATACCCAGGTAATTGAAAATTGTATCGGTCCGTCAAGGGAGTTTCTGCAAGAAGCATTATGTCGATTTCATTGTCTTGGAGAAATTTTGATAACTCCACTTTGTGGCGGGGAATGCCATTTGCATTCCAGAGTGAAACTCGTAGGAGAGCCATTATTTGGATTGTTGCGAAGCGAGCATTTGAATGGGAAATACTTGTATTCTCATTTGTTCTTGCATTGCGTTTTGCATATATACCATAAAATCCTTCAGCGTCTGCTGTAACGATAGAAACATAGTTTCTAAGCTACTATAGTTTGATGGTTGTTCCGCTTGTTTTGATGGCAGTGTCGGCTCACTTTAAATTTCATGCGAAACCGTAGATATGGGTGCGGATCTATCATTTCCTAGTATCAAGGCGCTTGCGAAAGAAACACCTTGGGTTGTAGTCGTTTGGGCAATGGTCGATTTCGTAGCTTTGGTGATGAAGACTCCAGGGTCCTCCAAGGCAGAAGCGACTTCCGTTACAGGTACACTTGATTCAATGCCCTTGATTACTACCTGTAGGCCCTTGCTACTTTTTAGTTGGTAGGTGTAGTAGCTTTTCTTTTCAGCTCTTAGGCATTTTTCGACTGCTCGATAATTTTCTTCGGTGTTGACTTGGAGCTTTGTTTCGCGGATATTGCCTTTGTTGACGGATGTTACATAAAAGTTGTTGTTGCCTATTAGCGATACAAGCTTTGTGACTAGGGCCGCACAGTTGCTATCCCTTATATAAATGGGTGGAGGGGCATTTGGAGCCTTTTCTTCGCACTCAGCATCAGACTGTTGGCCAAGAATTTGGAACCTATTCCCAGTGAGGGGATTTTTGTCCACAGGTGTATCGCTTGTTTTGTTTATCTTTGGAGTGTTGCCGCTGTTTTTGTTTTGCGGGCTTAATTTGCGTTTATTTATTTGTACATACCGATCGATGCCAGTCTGCACATACGAGCGGGTAGTAGGTGTTGCATTTCGTTGTGTATGTTTTTGCGGGAGGTCGTGCTCAGTTGACATTTTTGTATTAGTATAGTTTGATTTTTGTCCTTGTATGTGTGCGTATGTGTGTTTGTAGCAGTTTGTGCAGTTGCATATGTTGAAGCTGGTGTGGTGACAGAGGAGCGGAGAGAGCTAACTGTTGCCGTCGTCGCTGTAATTGTTGATGTTGTTGTTGTAGCCGTTGATGTTGACATAATTGTAGGCGGGAGTGTGGAGAGCAGAAACGTTGGTGAAGCTTGGGCTGTAGTAGTTACGAGAGAGGCGCACTGAGCGCTCCATGGAGCTGAGCACCTTGCACTGGGCAAAGTTGGAGAGGCAGATCTCGGCATCATTTGTTCATCAGGTCTTAGATAGTTGTTAGTGTGATTTGACACATGCGAGAACGAGAAGTATGCACTTCGATTGTTTGTTTTGCTTTGGAGAGGGGTTAATGAGCGAGGGCTAGGCCCGCTCATATTAAGCGATTTTTAATTTCGCCTGTTTGTTTATTGTTTTTTTTTGGCACTAAAACTTGTTGATACATAAAAAATATATATCTGCGTCCTTTCGCTTTTGTTTTGTTGCACTTGTATTGGTTTTTGTTGCCGTTGACAGATTATTTAACAGGAGCACTTGGAGGCACATCCGTTCACGACGATTCGTACTTTTTAAAATCACAAAATTTTTGTGGAAGTGGAATTGAGAACAAGGCTGATACTGTAATAATATGATTGAAAGTTGTATTATTCCGCTTTGCAGAAAGAAGGAAATTTGAGTAGGCATCAACAATAGAAATGTGGTTACCACTATATGAAAAAAGAAGAGACTATATTCAGTCACACAAGGTCAGTCTGCCTCTCGCGCTTTTCGAACATCGGAACTCAATTAAGTTTAAATTAACTGTAGTGTATTACACTCTAAAATTCAGTACGATGTGGACCGGTTGACAGACAAATTCATTCTCTTTAGTGCTTCATGTTCTCCTGTCGCACTTATTTAAATGTTGAGCGATTTCGATTCTAAATTCCATTTTTCATACAATTTCGAAATAATATTAATAAAGACTAACTTAAGTATTACAATTTATAAATGGCCCGGAGAACTTCGTACCGCCTAACAATACATAACTTAACCTAATAAAATGAGTACAAAATTTCAATAGTTTCAATAGATAAAACACTGAGGTTAATACTTTTCATTGAAAAACCTTGTGATATACAACGTTTTTAGCTTTGTTATCAGGAGCAAAGATAAATAAAGCAGAGGGTTTGCAGACACGTGAGCATGACACGTACAATTGACCATGAGAAAAATATGCATTTTCCAAATTCAGGCCACAAACTTTTAAGGACTGGCCTTGTGATTTGTTAATTGTCATGGCGAATGCAAGGCGAATTAAAAATTGAATTCGTTTAAGCCCAAAGGGCACATCGGCTGAGATCATCGGAACCCTCGGAATTTCTGAATTTCGTTCCATTGCTTATTTTTGGTTGGTTTAGATTTCGAAGCAAGTCGACCTCCGAGCCAACCTTTAGTTGCAAATTGTACGGAACATCCAAAGCATTTAAAAATTCTGTTGCATAGCTGGTAACATCGTCCTCGTTTATTACACTTTCAATAGATTTGAATGAATGCGGAGTACCAATGATCTGATTTTGAACTAAAAGTTTAAGCAATGATGTTCGGAAATAATTTTTTGTTGAGCTCGTCTTTCTATAAGACGATATTGCAAAAATTCAGAGGAAATGAAATCAATCCGATTCAGCGACAGAGACACGACCATTACCGATATTGAGCAATAGTAAGCGATGGATCGTTCTGCAATGCAACTCTCATGTTACCTGACAGCTGAAGTTTCTTCACATAGCTCCACAGATTGAATGATTTGAGGCCAGCGTTTATTTGATCGGCTGGAGTCGATCTTGGAATGACTGGCAGTGTTTGGCGGAAATCGGCAGATAGTAAAATCATTGCGCCTCCAAAACATATTGAGTCATTGCGCAGATCTTTTAATGTTCGGTGAATTGTTTCCAATGAGCGTTAGTGCGCCATTGTGCATTCGCCCCAAATTATGATTTTTGCCTATGCCATTACTTTAGCCTTTGAAGAGTGTTTTGCAATTTTGCATGTCGGTTGTTCAATTATTTAAAGGTATAACGGCAATTTTAACGCCCAATGAGCTGTTCGAAATAACTTTAACAATGTGGCCCTAATCCAGAAGAAGCAACTGCTACCGCAAGGTTGGATCGCGCACGAACAGTGGCCAAAATGAATGACATGAGGAATGTCTTCCCAGAAAAAAAAGTCACCATTTCCATCATCAATTACCTTCATTAATGTATCATAGAACTTCCTCTGTTGAGGGTTCAACAGTTGTACATTCGTTTGGACTGATTGGTGTAATCCATGTCGATCATTTTCAAGTTCACGCTTCAATTCTTTATTAAATGCATCATTCACTCCACGATCTGGCGCTGGCATTCCTAAGCTGACCAACAAACTGCCGCACATGTCTTTTGTCATGTCATCCTTGTATTTGTTCCACAGGTCAAGTGGAATCGATGGGAAGCATGTCGAAATGATGATAGCAAATAATGTGCGTATCTGATTTGGAGATTCAGATATAATTGCTTCAGCGATTGTCGTGTCCCATTTATGTATTTATTAAGTTTGTCAATATATGCATAAAAGCCAGAAGGGAGGACCTCCGACCCTATAAAGTATATATATTCTTGATCAGCGTTGATGCCGAGTCGATTTAGCCGTGTACGTCTGTCTGCTTGTTTTGCATATTTTGTGATTTTTTGTGACCGCTTTGAATATACCTCCTTTTTACTGGTCTTACGGACCGTTTTTTTTACCATTTACTTAACCATTTATTAACTATTGATCATTTATTTAAATACTGTTAAGTCCGGCCGGTACAAATCCAACAAATCAAAGATCATGAAAACCCGTCCAGCCGTTCTTGAGTTATAAGTGGTGTAACTAACACCACTTTGTTTGTAGATAGATATATATAGATTAAGTTTGTGCAAGTATATGTAAAACCCAGAAGGAAGCACCTCCCACCCTATAAAGTATATATATTCTTGATCAGCATCAACAGCCGTGTCGATTTAGCCATATCCGTCTGTCTGCCTGCTATGCATATTTTGCGATTTTTTGTGACCGCTTTGAATACACCTGCTATTTACAGGTCTTATGGACCGTTTTTTGGACCATTTATTTAAATACTTTTTATGAGCGGATCTGTTAAGTCGGGCCGGTACAAATCCAACAAATCAAAGATCATAAAAATCCGTCCATCCGTTCTTGAGTTATAAGTGGTGTAACTAACACCACTTTGTTATATATATATAGAAGATATATTAATTTGGATACAAGTTTAATTTTAAGTAATATGGTAGTAAAAAGTCTCATGATACGATTTTTGAAATTCATGTTTTTTAAAGTCTTGCGAATTTCAATATCAGCTTTAGTTATAAATTTTTGAGATCCATTTAAACTATTTTTAGTCAGCTTTACTACCTTTCCCCTCCTCTCGTGGTCTCAGCTCTCTTCTGGTTGGATCTTCTTGATAAGGGATTAAATTATATCTAACTTCATCAGTTGCTTTATTTTTATACCCTGTTCTCATTTAAAATGGGAAAAGGAGGATCATTAGGTTGTGCAAAAGTATCTAATAGGTAAAGGAAAAATCGGCAACCCTATAAAGTATATATATTCTTGATCAGCATCAACAGCCGATTCGAATTAGCCATGACCGTCTGTACGTATGAACGCGTCGATCTCGGAGACTATAAGAGATAGAGCCACAATTTTTTGTATGTATGTAGGTGTATACCAGATCCAGATCCTTTTCGTTTCAGATATGCAAAACGATATCGACAAAATACTTCTCTCAATTTGATTATGGTAAATAAGGAAGATATGTCTTTGGTTTTTGAAACTCCACCCACATTGAGTGAGAATCAATGATGATCAAGTAATGGTTTTTAATTGGTCCTGCAAAATCTATGTGGATTCTACTCCAAACTGGGCCAGTTGATCTCCGCGGAATCAAAGAGTTATTTTTTGGGCTTGGCTGAAGTTCTCGATAAGGAATTACTTTTTTTTGTCATTTTCTCAATTTCCATGTCAATTGCAGGCCACCAGACCTAAAAACGTGCTAACGTTTTGTCTTCACAATTCCTAAGCGCGATTTATAAAATTCACAACGCACTTGGTTTCTTTGTTTGGAAAGAACTACTACTCGATATCCTCATAAAATACAGTCGTATTCTACCGAGAGTTCATTCACTTTGTTTATGTAGCTTGAAAACTCGCTTCCACTTAGTTTCGAAATCGATCCCTTCTTGATTGCCTCCCAAGCTTTTGACAATACGGGATCGCGCCTTATTTCGTTAGAAATCTCCTTAAAGCTTAACCTGAACACGTTATCGGAAATTGGCGTAGGTAAATTCGTCAGTGTCTTTCAACGTCTTCCATTGAGGCATTCTTGAGAGCCCATCAGCGATGTTCAGTGTGCCTTTGATCTGTTCTACTGTGTACTCAAATCCTGATAAAATCAGTGCCCATCTCTGTATATACCCGTTATAGTCCTGATTTCTCAATGTGCGGTTAGTCAGCATGACAGCCGGTTTAACCGAATTTGCGTGTCTCATGCTGTGTGTGGCGCAACCAGAGGAACAGACTTAAACGCTGCTCGAGCACTGGTTAAAGTTAACCGCGAGTTCAGTGAAGATGGAATTATCGATATATTTTATCGTTATCCAAACAGCTAGCTCCAACATTTAATTTGTGTATTTTATTATTTGCTGCCACAAAATGTTTATGAGTCTTCTTCACCAAAGCTACGAGATCGACCTTTGCCCCAACGACTACAACCCAAGGTGTTTCTTTCGCAAGCGCCTTGAAACTAGGAAATGATAGATCCGCACCCATATCTACGGTTTCGCATGAAATTTAAAGTGAGCCGACACTGCCATCAAAACAAGCGGAACAACCATCAAAATATAGCAGCTTAGAAACTATGTTTCTATCGTTACAGCAGACGCTAAAGGATTTTATGGTATATATGCAAAACGCAATGCAAGAACAAATGAGAACACAAGTATTTCCCATTCAAATGCTCGCTTCGCAACAATCCAAATAATAGCTCTCCTACGAGTTTCACTCTGGAATGCAAATGGCTTTCCCCGCCACAAAGTGGAGTTATCAAGATTTCTCCAAGACAATGAAATCGACATAATGCTTCATGCAAAAACTCACTTGACGGACCGATACAATTTTCAATTACCTGGGTATGCATTTTACGGCACAAATCACCCAGATGGCAAAGCCCATGGTGGCACTGGCATCCTCGTCAGAAGCCGCATCAAGCATTACCCACTATCAGGATTTTCGGAAAACTACCTACAAGCCACATCTATACGAGTATATATCATGTAAGGCCCAATATCAATCTATTCTGAAAAATCAATAAGATCAGACAAAAAACACCGAAGTTATATACGAATCAATTTTGCTTGTGAGAAAGGGTCTTGCATTGTTAGTTATTGCGCGCGGCCGCATGCGGGCATTCGTATGTGTGAGTGTGTGTGTTTGTAAAGGAAAACACACGAAATCAAGGGAACAGAGTAATCCAGGCCCAAATCAAAAACTTGCAAATTTTGCTATATTTTGGACCGTGTAATCTACAGCTTCCATTTACCAACGCCGGCATTGTAATATAAGCACTAAGCGATTTCATAAATACTCATAAGGTTAGGTTATTTTGCAAATTTCGCGATTTTTTGACATTAGAAACCTTCTCCGGCAAGCGTTGCCCAAAGTTTTATGGCAATCGGATGAACGGTATAGTTATTGAAATTTCGCGGTTTTATGACCATTTACGGCCTATTTCTTCAATTTAAACAAGCGTACAACCATTCCTCAAAGCTTCATCAAAATCGAACATTTTGCCAATTTCGCGGTTCTTGGAAAATTTTGCGCCCAAACCTTATACTTGGAAACTTTTCCGGGCAAGCGTCAAACCACTATCCGAAGATTTACCGAATCCTCAAATTTTTTAATTTTCGCGGTTTTTGGACAATTTTCTGCAAATTTCATCAACTTAGAAACACTCCTAGCAAGCGTTCAATTCATTCCCCAAATTTTAATTGCAATCGGATGAACGGTATAATTTTTCGAACTTCGCGATTTTTTTTTACTGCTTACTGCTGCTTAGTTACTGCTGCCAAGATGTACGTCCGCACACGCCACACGTCAAAAATTAAATGAACGAAAATTTAAAGAAAAATAATGAAATTCCTAAGACAATAACAATAAAAATATTGTGCATGTCAGCAACACACATGCGCATTTATACTCGGGTGTAAGCATGCTTTTTTAAAATGAAACTCAAAGACCGAAACAGCAGTAGGCAGTGCACGACGCACAAAGCCTTGAAGTCATATGACTTTATATGACAACTCTGTATACAAAGTGTAGGGAAAGTGTTCTTTACTTTTGAGCTTTTGTAATGCATGAAGTGGAGTCGCCACATTTGGCTGTGCGCCGCTGGGTAATAACGAGGACTTACAAAATATTACCTTAACCACACTAGCCGTTCCAGCAACTCCGGTATCAATTGAACAAGCATTTTCAACACTTAAGCTTGTTCTTCCTGATTTAAGGCTAGTATAGATGAACAGCTCGTGGAAGATATAATGCTAATTAACTTAAACTAAGCCGTTTGTAAAAGTTGTTAATGTCATCAAATGGATTTGATAATATCACTAAGGTATATGGACAGAATGTTATATAAATTTCATTCTTTACGAATTAATAAATCAAAAGTCAAACTTTTCTTTTTTGTTTATGCGAACAAATGGTTCGAGTTCAGGGGCTCCAAGAACCTGTCCGCGAGCCGAACCTTAGACTTCACAACGGGTTCGAACCCCCAGACCGAACCTCCTGCAGAATTTCAGCCTTGGTAGTTTCTACCCCTGGGCCTCATTTTTTAAGGCTTCGCTAAAAACCGAATAACACAAAGTCTATAAGAGATATTGGCAAACGGTTTTTTTATTGGATAGATAATAAACTAGAAATAAAATGTATTGGTTTGATGTGGTTTTTGCACCTGCCTCAACGTTTGCGGTATGTTTAAAAACAGAAAATAGAGGGCTCCAAAGTCAAAATTTCGAAAATTTACCATTTTTATCAACTTGAAATGTGCTTTATAGTTTTGCCCAGAAGTTAGGAACCCATAGAAAGAATCATCTTCTTCTTCTTCTTCTTTGGCCATCACAACCGTTTTACGGTCTCGGCCGCTGCCACTAATGCCCGCCGCTCGCCTCTGTCCCGAGCGACATTCCACCAGAAGGACACTCCCAGCTTCGAAATATCTCCCTGCACCTGGTCGCGCCATCTCCGCTTCGGTCGACCCTGCGGGGTAATGCCTCCCAACTCGTTCGCATGCCGACTGTACACCCGTTTTGCTGGAGCGTTATCATCCATACGGGTAAAATGCCCTATCCAGCGCAGCCGCTGTTGTTTAATCCGCTGGACAAGCTTAGTGTCCCCATAGAGCTCGTACAGTTCTTGATTCATTCGGATGCGAAATTCGCCGCCAACGTTTAGAGGTCCATAAATCCTCCGAAGAATTGCCGCCTCATACTTTTTTGACATTGTCCATGCTTCTGCGCCGTATAGCAGGACTGGGATGATAGGCGGCTTGTATAGCGCAATTTTCGTTTTCCGAGAGAGGCATCTGCTCTTGAACTCCTTATTGAGCCCGTAGTAACATCGGTTGCAAGAGTAATTCGTCTTCGGATTTCCAGACTGGTGTTGTCGCTGGTTATCGTCGTTCCGAGGTAGACAAATTCCTTAACAACCTGGAAGTCTCCCATTGCAACAGATTGTCCAAGCGGTGACTTACAGCGCGTTGATTTTAGGTATTTCGTCTTTTCCTCATTTACCGCTAAGCCCATAAGTTTTGACTGCTGCTCTATCTCTGAGAACGCCCGTTTTACCACAGATTCGCTTTGGCCGATGATATCAATGATGACGGAGCTTTTTTTGCTTCTCAACGTCATCATGCAAAGTCGAACGTACTTTGCTGGAATACCAAAGGTAGACAGGGCTTCAAAGAACTTTGACCTTATCGGCGTGTTAAAGGTGGCTTTGTAGTCAACAAAAAGATGGTGGGTGTCGATATTTCTCTCTTTGGGTCTTCTCCAGGATTTGTCGCAATGTGAATATCTGGTCCGTGGTGGATTTGCCAGGTCTAAAGCCACACTGATAAGGTTCAATCAGTTCACTTATTCTGGGCTTTAGACGTTCACTTAGGATGCATGATATAACCTTATATGCGATGGGAAGGAGACTGATCCCGCGGTAATTGGCGCAAACCGCAGGGTCTCCTTTTTTAAATATTGGACAGAGTACACTTAGATTCCAATCTTCGGGCATGCTTTCTTCGGACCATACTCTGCATAGGAGTTGGTGCATGCACCTTACCAGCTCCTCACCGACAGCCTTGAACAATTCAGCAGGCTCATCAGCGCCAGCAGATTTGTTATTTTTTAGCCTTTTTATGGCTAACAAGACTTCATTATGGTCCGGCGGATCTATCTCTATGTTATCGATTGGTTGTGTCGCTACTTTCCCAGAGGCGGCATTGTGTTCGTCATCACCTCCTAGTGCCACTTCCGAGTTTCTGATCAGATTTCCGTGCTCGTCCTTCAATAGTGTGACTCTGGGCTTAAAACTTTCGGATAGTTGCCTAATCTTTTGCTAGATTTTTCGAGTCTCACTCCTTCCGAACAGCACTTCGACTTCCTCCCTCATGCGCTTTTCCTGCTCATTTTTTTTTCCTTCTGAAAAGGCGCTTCTCCTCTCTCCTTTTCTCCCGGTATCGCTCCTAAACAGCCCGCGTTGCTCCAGACTGCAGAGCTCTACAGAGGCAGCAACTTTCTCTGCAGTAGCGCGGCGGCACTCATCGTCGTACCATGACTGTTTTCGGGAGTTTTCGGCAAATCCGAGAATCTCCTTGGTAGCTGTACTCATAGAGTGTGAAATATGCTTCAACTGTTCGTCTACACCAGAAGGGCCAGGTGGGGTTTCCCTGAGCAGCTGGGTGAGTTTTGCTGAGTAGGCTTCGGATGTCCGTTGTGATTGCAGCTTCTCAACGTTCAGCTTTCGGCGTGTGTTAGACTGTGCGGCATGTGCCACACTGAGCCGTGTGCGTACTTTGGCTGCAACAAGGTAGTGATCGGAGTCAATATTGGCTTCTCGGCGCGCACGTACGTCTAGAACACTCGAAGAGTGCCGTCCGTCTATCACAAAGTGATCAATCTGGTTTCGTGTTGACTGACGATCAGGGGACTTCCAGGTCGCCTTGTGGTCGTCGCGGTGTTAAAATCTGGTGCTACTAATGACCATGTTCCGGCCCGAAGCGAAGCCTATTAGCCTCTCTCCATTTTCGGAGGTTTCTTCGTGATTTTCTCTCTCCCGATTTTTGCGTTAAAGTTGCCTAGCACGATCTTGATGTCGTGATCGGGGCAGCGCTCATATAGGTCTTCTAGGCGCTCATAGAATTCGTCTTTTTCCGAATCGTTCTTTTCTTCTGTCGGGGCGTGCGCACAGATAAAACTAATATTAAAATATTTTGCCTTAAGTCTGAGTGCGGCAAGTCGCTTGTCAACTGGTGTAAAGCTGATGACAGAGCGGCACAGTCTTTTGTTGACTGCAAAGCCGCAACCAAACTCGTGCTTCGAATCATGTCCAATGTAGTAGATCTCCCATGGGGCGTTGGTTTCGGATGTTATCTTCCTACACCCCTGTCCAGTCCATCTTATTTCCTGAAGTGCGGCAACGTCCGATGAATGTTCCTCGAGGACATCCACCAGCTTGGAATCCGAGGCATTGTATCAGTTTTCATTGGCAGATGGAAATAGACGCCAAACGAGTGCCAAGCCCGAAGTAACGCCCCCTATTTGTCCAAGGGTAGGATCGCCGCTCACGTTAGCCAGCAGCTTTGCGGATGCATCGCTCCGTTACCAGGGGTTACCACGTGGAGGTGTGAGTCTACTTGAGGCGCAGTAAGCTACATACGCCCCCATAACCACAGGAAAGTTCCTGTCTTCCGTCCGTCTGTCCGTCATAGGTCAGAGCCGCGAATATCGGATGGTCACCTGCCATACAAATTTTTTTTAGTTTTTTTATTTAATAACCCGATGACACAAGACATAAAGCTTATAAATTAAGTCATTGGTTACAAAATTAAGTCAGTGGTCACAAAAGTTTCAAGTGTATTTAAATTTCGGCACAGACGAAGTTAGCTCTGTTTCTCGATTTTTTTAAAAATCGGTCCAACTTCGCTACTTTTGAACCTTCGAGGCAGTGAAAAAAAATATTTTTTTGAAATCGGTCAATATTTGCGACATGTTTTTTCCGAAGCCAGTTCAAAAAAGGGATTTTGAGATAGTCGCGTTTAAATTTATAATTTTTTCAAGTTCTTATTTTTATTTTAGATGGGTGTTAGCTATGACAGAAAAAAAATTTGAGCCAAATCGGTTAATTGGTTTCCGAGAAATTAGGGGTTAAGTGCGTCAAGATGTGGAGGAAAAAAATTGTCTTATCCTTACTGTATATGTAAAGGGTGATTTTTTAGCTATTATCTTTTTGGCAACACTGGTTTAGACAGCTCACGCACGTTTCGTGTTTTGTTTCACTGTCACACATCTTCAGTTTGGTCTATAATTTAACCATGAATCGTCTTATAAACGAACAACGCTTGCAAATTATTGAATTTTATTATAAAAAAGCGTGCTCTGTTAAGAAAGTTCATCGCGCGCTTCTTCCATTTTATGGTCAGTTTAATCGACCCACTGAAGCGGCTATTCGGGCTATCGTGACTAAATTTCGCACCAAATTTACATTGTTGGACATTAAACCATCAACACGCTTTCGTAGAGCGGGAGGATTTAGGTGTGAAGCCTTTCAAAATAAAGCTGGTGCAAGAATTGAAGCCGTACGACCTACCGCAACGTAGAATTTTTGGTGAATGAGCCCTTGGAAAGTTGGCCGAAGATCCACTTTTTTACCGAAAAATTGTGTTCAGCGACGAAGCTCATTTTTGGCTCAATGGGTACGTAAATAAGCAGAATTGTCGATTTTGCAGTGAATATCAGCCAGAAGCATTGCAAGAGCTACCAATGCATCCAGAAAAAGTCACAGTTTGGTGCGGTTTATGGGCTGGTGGCATCATTGGACCGTACTTCTTCAAAGATGATGCGAATCGTAACGTAACTGTGAATGGTAGCGCTACCGTGAGATGCTATCCAACATTTTTTTGCCCAAAATGCAAGAACACGCCCAACAATGGACTTATTGAGTTCGGTGAACATTTTATTTCACGTTCGGGACCGGTCAATTGGCCGCCTAGATCGTGCGATTTAACGCCTTTAGACAAGCCCGCTTCAATTGACGCATTGAATGATGCCCATGCTTAGGGGGGAGGTAGACGCACTGCCGCCAATTTATTTCCAAAATATTTCTGGCATGCGAACAAAATCGGATTTGGTGTATATGGCGATTTCGCATTGCGACTTTGACATTATAATTTTAGTTGAAACCTGGCTCAACACAAATTTTTATGTACCAAGTACCAAGTATTTCGCAAAGACGGGGATGCCTTGAGAACAGAGCGAACAAGAGGAGGAGGAGTGTTGGTGGCTGTCAGGCGTTCCATTCGTTGTGAATGCGTTCGACTGGATAATAATGACTCTCTTCTGGGGCACTTCGGGTCAACTCTACATATGTGATTCCTACATACCACCTAATAGTGACTATAACCTTTATAAGGCACATTTGTTGAACATATTCAATGTTTATCAGCATCTGGATTATCAGCAACACCTTTGCGTTACGGGAGACTTCAACTTGGGCTCGATTGTTTGGACTCAAGATCCGAATTCCTCGGCTATGGTACCGAGTAACGTTCATCAGCCTCATGAAATACTTCTTGTTGATGATCTATTTAGTATGGGCCTTACCCAGATCAACAATATTTTTAACGCTTTGCACAAAATCTTAAAAATCCACAATCCTCTATTACTTTACTAACATCGATTATTACATGTTTGCGCACTCTGTGCATCATTTTTCTAAATTTGAATTTCACCTTGATGCAAGAAGTCTTACTTGTATTAGAAGTTGCATCTCAAATGTTAACTGGTCTTCGGTCCTTTCGCATGCTAAGTTGGAGACGTGGAATAGCTTTCTTAAAACCTTATTGAATATAGTTACCGAAAATGCTCAGGAACAGAAGCATTGCTCGTACAAACTGCAGTGGTACACAAAAGGGTTAAAAAAATTGAAAAACCTTTGTAATAAACTCTACAAGCGCTTCACTAAAAGCTACGATCCTGCTGATGGAGAAAAATATCGTCTGCACAAACGTGAGTTCGAGTTTTTAAATAAGTTTCTGTACATGCAATACTTATCTAATGTCGAAAGTCGACTTAAAACTAATCCAAAGTCTTTTTGGAGTTTTATAAACTCGAAAAAATCAACCTTTTCCATTCCATCTAGTATGAGCTTTGGTTCGCTGTCATCAAATACTGATGAATCTGTTTGCTTCCTTTTTTAGCGGCAATTTCGAGCCAGAGTGTATCCTTCTTTATTTAATGTCCGTACTATTCCCATATCGGATAAAGATGTCTTAGAAGCAATCAATGACTTTGATGACTCGTTTAAGCCTGACAGTGATGGAATTTCTTTTTTTCTCCTGAAGAATTGCATTGGTGAGCTTTGTGAGCCTCATACTATGATTTTTTCCAAGTCCCTTGAGACTGGTCAATTTATACGAAAATGGAAGATTGCATCAGTTATTTCTTTTTTTGACGTGACAACGTCTTATAATTCGATAGAGCCGGCTGCACGCACGAAAAAACATGACGTATGTGTCGTTACCTCGCTTTGAGGCGTTCCATGTACTAATACATACACACACTTCACACATATAGCTCAGCAGACCAACGCATTGTTGTTGTTTCAACAGGCCAACACTCTCTGTGAGCTGTGCTTAGTTGTAATTTGACATTTGTAAACAGAGAGAGTGGCTCTCAGTAGACTCAGCAGACCAACGCATTGTTGTTGTTTCAACAGGCCAACACTCTCTGTGAGCTGTGCTTAGTTGTAATTTGACATTTGTAAACAGAGAGAGTGGCTCTCAGTACGCTCTCCCTGTGAAGAGACGATCAACGGGAAAAAAAGCTTCCACGCATATTTTGTTTTGGTTATAAGCAGATTTAAAGTTTCTGGTCTAACGGAAATCGAATTGACAAGAAATTTTTTGCGAGGCAATTGCTGCTTACAATCCCACCATGGAAAAATTGGTTGTCTGTAAAGTCGGTTTACTGACGATAGTTGAACGTGACAACGTCTTAAGAAAATACTGATGGAATGGTAGCATTTTTCAAAAGAAAATTTTAATTTCATTTGTTTAATAGATTTGTATGTATATAGAGAAGGAGGTAATTGGAAATCACAATGAAATTCCTACTTTTCATTTCCTACTTTTCCTATCATCGTCCTATTCTCAACAGAATAACACAGATTGTAAGAAATTAAATATTACACATGTTTAAAAGTTGTAAAACAATTGCTCAACGCACATTTATACTTGTAAAAACTATTAAATTGTAAAAAAAAATTGACGTAATTGTATTTATGCGTACAAATGCGTACAATTTCATTGTGATTTCCAATTACCTCCTTCTCTATATACATACAAATCTATTAAACAAATGAAATTAAAATTTTCTTTTGAAAAATGCTACCATTCCATCAGTATTTTCTTAAGAAGTTGTCACGTTCAACTATCGTCAGTAAACCGACTTTACAGACAACCAATTTTTTTTTTTTTTTTTTTTTTTGAAGCTTATTTTGTATTTATTGAATCTTCTCTTAATGAGACTAACAATAATTTTTCAGATCTTAATCTAGAAACTTATTTATAAACCATCCCCTGTTGGAGTTAGTTTGTGTTCTGCGGCCCTTCAAGTCAGTCGCTGGGTTGGTAGGTCATTTCTCCTGAGGCGAGAATACGTTGCTAGCATGGAAAGAGATTTTGCAAGTTGATTTGGGTGGGTGAGAAGCTTCTCAGAATATTTTTGTTTAAGTTGCTCTATTTCAGTTTCGACCAATGGGATGCTGAGGTCGTTGTGGATACACTCATTGCGAATGTACCATGGCGCTCCAGTGATGATTCTGAGAATTCTTGATTGTGATCTTTGAAGGATGTCCACACTGCTCGCACAGGCATTTCCCCATAACTGCGAGCCATACGTCCAGACAGGCTTTATGATGCTTTTGTACAGTAGGACTTTATATTCCAGTTTAAGAGAGGAACGCGAGTGGATTAGCCAGTGAAGGCTGTTGGCCTTTAGCTTGATTTGAAGCTTTTTCGACTCTATGTGTTTGCGCCATGTGAGCCTTCTATCGAGGTGCACACCTAGGTATACAACATCGTTTGATTGCGGGATCTGGGTTGCATTTAAGGATAGCTGGGGACAGGTGCTTCTGTTGAGTGTGAACGTCACATGTTTACACTTTTGCTCGTTGATTTTTATGCGCCAGTTGGCCAGCCACCCTTCCACTTTAGCTAGGTGGCTTGCCAGCAGACTCGTAGCGTTAATTGGACATCGTGATCTGCTTAATATTGCCGTTATACCTATTCATAAAAAAGATTCAAAAAGTGATGTCTCTAATTATAGGCCTATTGCTCAGCTTAGCAATATTTCTAAGTTTTTTGAACGAATAGTCTCAAAACATCTTAATTTCATTTTTAATTCTTATATAGATCCCAACCAGCATGGTTTTTTTCCTGGCCGTTCCAAGGTAACGAATTTAGCAGTATTTAGCAATATCTGCATTTCCGCATTTGAAAATCGTTGTCAAGTCGATGTGATCTACACTGATTTTTCTAAAGCATTTGACAAA
Source organism: Lordiphosa collinella (assembly GCA_018904265.1). NCBI lineage: Eukaryota > Metazoa > Arthropoda > Insecta > Diptera > Drosophilidae > Lordiphosa > Lordiphosa collinella. Next base: position 604,278 of record JAEIFV010000075.1, read on the forward strand.
GTCTGTCATAGTGCTCTTTTATCCAAGCTCGCCAAGCTTGGCTTTCATTCTTCCATCCTCAATTGGTTTGAGTCTTATCTTGATGGTCGATCGTACCAAGTTCTCATTAATGGCATACGTTCAAGCACCTACATAGCAACATCTGGCCTCCCTCAAGGGAGTGTACTAAGTCCATTGCTATTTTCACTATTTATTAATGATATCGGCTGCCTACTTAACTCGCTTTATCTAATGTATGCTGATGACTTAAAAAAATTTTAGGTCTGTTAAAAACATCAGCGATGTTGAAGTTCTTCAATGCGATCTTAATTCGGTTGCTGACTGGTGCGAGCGCAATTTGCTGCCTCTTAACTTCTCAAAAAGCTTCTTTGTTACATATGTAAAGCGCAACCTGCCGATATTAACATCGTATTCCATTAGTCATCACGCTTTGAGACGGCAGTATGAAGCTATGGATTTGGGGGTGGTGTTTGACTCCAAATTTCAGTTTTCTGAGCATCTAAACTATATCCTCCCCAAAGCTTATTCAATGCTTGGCTTTGTAAAGCGCAATTCTAAGCAATTTAATGATCCCTATACACGGCTAAGTTTGTATTCTGCCTTAGTGCGTTCTAGGCTTGAATATGCTTCGTTTATCTGGAATCCTTCTGCTGCCGTTCACATAAACAGGCTTGAGCGTCTGCAGAAACGATTCCTTAAATTTGCGCTCGCCCATTTACATTTTTCGGAGCCTTTTCCACCATATCTGAGTAGATGTCGCCTATTGCATCTTTCCACCCTTGAGGATAGAAGGACAATTGCGTCTTTAATTTTTTTAAATGACATTGTGTATTAATTGTCCAATGATACTGGACAAGATTCCTTTCAAGGTTCCGCCCAGATCTTTGCATGACTTGGTCCCCTTTAGAGTAGCAACTCATAGGGTCAATTATGCCAATAATGAGCCGATATGTAGAGCCCTATTGATGTACAATCGTCTCCCAGTTGGCATGCGGTTTGACTTTAGCATCAACAATATTATTGTTAAGCGACTTCTTAGGGACTTCTTCTTGTAGTTAAATTGTTACTATTATTATTATTATTATTATTATTTATTTTATTTTAATTGCAACAACGTCTTCTAGACACAGTTACAATATAATACAACAAGAAAATGGTGAAAAGGAAAACAAAGTTTAAATTGAACGCCTTCTGATCCGTTGGGGGTTCTTTATTGGTCACAATGAACAGCTACGCCCCTGCTCGCAGCGTTGGTGATCAGAAGGGAGTTCAAAAAAAGTACTTAAAGCTAAGTAAGGGCAAGATTGTAGAGAATAAAAGAGCGAAGGCCTTCATCGGAAAAGATATCACTGAGAAGAGGAAAGATCTTATTATAATCCCTACACAGAATGCGAAACGGACAATTGGCGGCATATAAAGAAGAGGCCAAAGGAAGCCTCAAGGGTATAAAGTTACGTGTTCGTCTTGATGGGACATTAAAGCTCACACACCCAAGTAGGAACTCTGCGTCAATGTTACCCTGTATAAGCTTGTGCAGAAACATTATACCCAACATGGTACGTCTATGTTCAAGAGTCGGTAAGTCTAAAAGCTTTAGTCTGGATAAATAAGGGGGAAGCCTCAATTGTGGGTCCCAACTCAAGTTGCGAAGGGCAAACAAAAGGAACTGCTTCTGGACGGATTCAATGCGCTTACAGAGGGTTAATGATTGGGGGTTCCAAATGCACGACCCAAATTCTAGTTTTATTGTAGCCAGTTAAGGTTAACCGTTGGCTAAATACTAAATAAATAAATATATTGGAAGACAACATTGAAGCATTTATTCGTGAGATACCGGCCGAAATGTTGGAAAGAGTATGCCAAAATTGGACTAAGCGGATGGACCATTTGAGGCGGAGTCACGGTCAACATTTGCATGAAATAATCTTTAAGCATTAAATTATATGGACCGTACTATCGATTCAAATAAGGATTTCAAGAATTTTTTTGTTCTTTTTTTTTTGAAAAACTTTCCTATAGCTCTGAAAACACCCATTACTAATTTTTTTTAAACCTACTTTTGTTCTAATTTTTTTTTTTTTGCAAATTATAACTTCTTTTTTGAGTTTTTTCATTTACAATACAAAAATTAAAATGGGATGTTTAGAAATACGAGGATCGATGAAAAAAATTTTTTATTGTAAGGTCGACCAAAAAATTGAATTTTTGTTATTGTGGCAAAAGTACGAGTCGGATCTGGTCAAAATTTTTACAGTATGTTTTTAAGATCCTAATAGTATTTTTAAGCAAAAGGGAAAAAACTAAGAAAAAAATATGAAAGGAATTGAAACTACCCTTAAAAATTTCGTGAACCTTTGCAACAGTGCTCAGCTCTACACCAAACCCCGTTTCACATACAGCCTTATAAATCTTTCTAGCTTCAAAGCACACAGGTGCGGGCATTTTGGGCGACTCTTTACACAGCAGGTGATGGCTTGGTATGCAGATTCCTTGGCAGCCATGCCTCGAATAATAATATTCTTCCGCCACAGCGTATTCTCCATCTGCGTCATCCGACAAATCTCGGACTCGCTTTTCTCTTTCAGGTGGTTTAACTCAAAGCGAAGTTGCTGGTTTTCAGTATGAAGTTGATCTACCCTAATCTTCACTTCTTTAACGTGACCCATTACCGCATTCAGATCTGCTTTCGATGGCATATTGTACATCTTCTCATCCAAAATCCTCTACATGGTGCTTTTCATGACATCCATCCGCTCCCTGTTGTAGTTGTTGTGCGTTGCATTTTAAATAGTCACCAGAATCGCATGCCCAAAAGTATGCTGCTAAAACGTCGACTTAAAACCTAAAGTTCAGCATATTCACAATATTTAGTAATCAGGATTATTTATCGATTATTTATATCCGCCAAAGCATTTGTAAAGATCAGATGAACGATAGTAACGTTAAGAGCAAAATAATGTCCGCTGCTTCAATACAGTGGCAGCGCTGCTTTCAGCTGGAGAAGGAAACATTTACGACCCTATATAGTTTATATTCTTGATCAACAGCCGAGTTAATTTAGCCATGTCCGTGTGCCCGTCCGTCCGTCTGTCTGTCTCTGCGTCTGTCTGTATGAACTCGTCGATCTTAGAGACTTTAAGGGGGTATTTAGTCTAGAGGGACCAATTTAAGGTGTTTTTTTTAAACTTAATAAAAAAAAACTTAAAATATTTGTACAATAGTTTTTTCTTTTAAATGTTTGTTAATATTTCAACAGTAAATATAAAAAATAAAAATTAAAAAAGTTACACGCTGTTAAAGCAGTGGGTGTTTACAAAAAGAGTGCCTCCATCTTGACACGATTTGAACCATTCCAGTCATAAAAAAAAATGGAAACAAGATTCTTAATTGGTAAGAATGTCGCTATAGCCCGAACTATGATAAAAAAAATATTTTTTTTTCGCAAAATGGTGACGGTCTGAAAAAAATCATTTTTTGTCATTTTTTTTTAAGTTTTTAATTTTTTTAAAGTACTGTAAATCAAAATTTTTTCGGTTTTTGTTTATACGCCTGCATCCCCGCCCCCGAATATGGTACTTACAATTATTTGGAAAATTGTTTTATCATGGATTTGATTATTTTTGTGCATTTGTACGTACTAAAATTATTAGTTATATCTGTAACTAAGAACATTTAAAATTACAAATTTGTGCTAAATTTATTAAAATAAAATAAATATTTGGTCTTAAACAGCAACCCAAAGGACCAAGTCCATTCTTCTTAACAACAAATTTATTTATGTTAACAAGTTAAAACATCTTTGTTAAAAATATGTTTTAGTTACGGAGGTTTTTGGTATTAAATTTGATAATTTTTAAGTTAAGTGTTCTGAAAATAAAAAGCCATTATTTAATTAATTATGTTTAAGCATCTTAGTTAGGCTACTTACTGCAAATGTGAACTTAATTTTTATGTATTTTAAAATTTTTTCTTCTAAAGCAATAACATCAAGTTCTTTATAAAGATAATCGCTATCCTCTTTTTCATCTTCATCATTTTCGTTCGTGGTGAGCGTGGCAGCCGCTGCAGCGATAAAACTTCATTTGGTATACTTTTTCTGTTATTTTTATTTTTTTCGTTCTTTTAAATAGATGCTTGACAGCAATGGGTCTGAAGTAACTAAGGCTCTGTTAAAAACATAGATCATGTTTTTCAGTCGACTGCATTTCCCCTTCTATCACTCTTATATAAATTATTTCGGGACTCGGATGCATGTTCCCCAAGACAGCCAAAAGGAACAAATAAATTCTCTATTATTTGTTCACCATGTACTAGTACCTTGTGAACAGTAGGAGACATGGGATACCAAGAATAATTTTTACAAAAACTTGCAAAATTATATAAAATTGTTTAAATAATTCTTCGACAACATTTAAAATTGACGATAATAGGGCTGCGTTAGAAAATGTCCTGGCTGTGTTGCCATCTTAGAGTTTCCGCTGCCATTAAGTTCCATTTCCTTTAAAATTGTCTGTGGATCCACAATTAACTTCGATGTCAATTACTATGCTGTTTTCAATCCATTCAGAATGCTTATTCTCAAATCTTGTCATATGTCGACAGCAATTTTGCCAGTTTCTTCCAAAATATTTTTCAAATGCCCGTACTTCATTGTTAAATTCTGATTCGTTAGTATTATTTACATGTTTTTTGACAATTTTTTGCCGTATATGCTGTTTACATTGGTCCTCTGGTCAATTGTTGTTGACAAAAATATCTAGCAGCTGTGCATTTCGAAACATATATCCCTCTGCAAAAAGGCGATTTTGTGGAGAAGGCAAGTTAACGCAAACAAAATTAATTACATATTATTCTGGACACTTTTATTAGTAACTCCACATTTAAAAGCCCAAGGACCTCGAAGGGCCTTCAGAGTTCTACTCCACGAAACACAGCTTCACTTGCTAAGATTAGTCAATTAAATACACATGAATAAAACATGATACTAAATTCTAGTTTTACATTCCCAAACTATGATTTTCCATCATTAAAAGTAGTATTTGTTGATTTATGTGACAAACGTAGTCAATCAAACTATATCAATTGGGGTGTTCATTTAGTGTTGTATCATTGCACATTGTGCAAGCCGCTCCAACAACAATTTGTACTGAGTCAAGCTTGCACTTTATGCTAGACCCCGACCAATGACTACAAAAATCGTTGCAAGTGCAAATCAATATTAGTGTTAGAAAACAATAAAAGCGTTACAAGTGTTGCAAAATTTTCTGGTATTTTTTGGTGTAATTAAGTGCTTTATGTACTAAATCAAAACATCCCGCCAACTAACGGACTTTGGCACATTTGCTATGTCGCCTCTGCGGCTCGCATAAAAGCAAATTGCATCATCAACAAAATCATCTATAATTTCGTCAAATTCAGAAGCGGCCACAACATGGTCAGCTACACCTGCAATAAATATTACCTAATGTACTTAAATTACCACATAATACATTCCAACCTATATACCTTCATTTGCATCAATTTCGTGAATTGCTTGGGATGCTCTCCATTCCAGAAGTGATGCTTTCAAGCTTTTAAAAATAAATTAATAATAAATATATTTTTAGCAGCAACTCAAACTACCCTCACAATAACAAACTCAGCGATAACGATAGCGAGCAGCTAATTGCGGTAATTTACAAGACTTACAACACTCAAATCGTGCAATTGGGTGTTCACGATAGCTCTGCTGCAAAGTTGCACATATACAATGATACAACATTTAATGAACACCTCTTATGTGTTTCGGCAAATTGTGCATTTGACGGCGCACCGCTCAGTCAGTGTGACCGTAAAAATCTTTATCGATTGATTTTTTATTTAATTAGAGGATTATAAAAATAAAAATATAAGGTTTTTTAAAAAAACAGAAAAAACATTTTTTTGAGATTATGAGTTTATATTTGAGAAAACCCTTAGTGCATAGGGGGATTTATAAGAAAGACCCAAACAAAATTTCAATTTAATTGGTCCATTGGAACTTGAGAAATCATGTCAAACGTGAAGGAAAAAGTAGTTTCTAGAATATCGCGATTATAGTTTTAGCAGCACTGTAAATTTACTTGAAGCGTATTTACAAATGTAAATATATGTGGATTACTAAAATAAAATCAATGTTCCGGGGTGATTTCCCCGGGCCCAGACTTCTGAGAGGGGCCTGAAGCCCAAATTTTTGGCGAAAACTTAAAAAAACTATGTACAACCTGAGAAAAACCCCCCGGGCCCGGAATCCCCTTTCGACTGGCCTGCTTATAACTTAGACTTATTACAAATTCGGAACATGGGAACAGCCATTTTGTTGCATCCACTTTGATGCAAAATTCTGGTCCAGTTTTGTCCACTGATTACAAAACTGGTTTCGGTCTGGCTCCATCAGCTTTTATTTTAAAGATTAGCGGAAAATGTGTTTAGCATGCTTTTTCGCTTTGGTAAAAATCATGGAGGTCACAATGGGAAAAAATATGTGGGTTTATGAGTCTTATGCGACAGAACACGTATCAATGCAACCCAAACAAGTCAAGCGAGCAGCATCAATCCCGAAGGTGCCCAAATTGGTCTTAAAAGAGAGTTATTCCATAGTTTATGGCAAATTTTTTAAATTTGATCGTCATGTACAAGCCAGAGCGGTGGTCGAATTTTTTTTTCAACCACTTTAGCATATAGCCCAAAAGAATATTCTATTTTCACAAATTTTGTTTCATTATAACGGCTGAATTGGCAAAGCTACAGACGGTTAATCCCGAGAAAATGAATTAAAATTTATGACATGCCAATTTTTTGTTTTCCTTATAGCTCGACTATCATTCATATTGATTACCATATATGCCTAGAAGGTGCGAACCATCTATCTTCAAATCTGGGGGAGATATGAAGTTTTTCTAAATTGCAGGTGCGGGATGGGGCGAAAATAAACTAGATCTCCCACAGTTTTGAAGATAGTCGGTTTGTACCTCTTACACATATCAACTAATAAATATTAATTATCGATCCGCCAAAGGGTTGGTAAAGATCGGATGAACGATAGTCGAATTATAAAGAAAACAAACATTTGGCATGTCATAAATTTTAATTTATTTTTTCGGGATTAACCGCCTGTAGCTTTGTCCATTCAGCTGTTATAAATGGAACAAAATTTGTGAAAATATCGAGTCTATGGGCTATATGTTAAAGTGTTTTAACTTAAAAATCAACCACCGCTCTGGCCTGTACATGACGATCGAATTTGAAAAATTTGACTTAAACTTATAAATAACTCTCTTCAAAGGCCAATTGTGACACCTTCGGTCTTGATGATGCTGCTCGCTTGATTATTTTTGGCTCCATTGATATGTGTTCTGTCGCAAAAGAATCATAAACGAAGATATTTTTGCTCAGTGTGACCTCCATAATTTCTTCAGAGCGAAAAAATATGCAAAACTCATTTTCCGCCATATCTTTAAAATAAAAGCTGAAAAGCTGATTTTTCATCAAAGTGGATACAAAATGCAAAAGTTGTTATTTTGTTCCCCTGTGTAATCAAAACAATTTTTATTGTAGGAGCGGGGGGTCCCGCATGTCAGCTAAAGCGTGCGTGCGCACGTGCTTGTGAGTATGTGTTTACACTTTCAATTAGAAAATTACAGGTACAGGGTATTTTGGAGTCGGGGCACTCGACTACAGCGCCTTTATTTGTTTTTATTTGTTGTTGTGTGCTTATTATTGGTGATAACTTATTTAAAAAACAATATTTTTTTCAGTTTGCGGAGCACGTATTTCGAACATTTGATGCTAATGGCGATGGCACCATTGATTTTAGAGAGTTTTTGTGTGCTTTAAGTGTAACGTCACGTGGGAAGCTTGAGCAAAAACTGAAGTGGGCGTTTTCCATGTACGATTTAGATGGAAACGGATACATATCTCGACAAGAAATGCTTGAAATTGTCACAGTAAGTTGCTTTAATTTTTTATCAATCTTAAACCATTACAACTTTTAAAGTTTTACCTAAATGCTATAAATCTAATAAATGTATATTTTTACCCTACGTTATACCCGTTACTCGTAGAGTGCAAATTGTATACTTTGCTCATTCGACATCTTAAGATGCACCATGTGTTCATGACATAGCGAAAAACGTCCAATTAACAATATTACCTGCAAGTTGATCGCAATTTGCGTAAAGCAATCTGTCAGAAACGCCCGGAATTGTGGATGAACAAAAATTAGCTTTTGTACCATGATAACGCCCCTGTTCGCAAATCGTTGCTTGTGTCGGAATTCTTGGTCCAAAAGAAGGCTCTAATAGCGTGGCTTTTTTCTGATGCCAAAAATAATGAGGCCAATGATTTTTCCACGCTTGGAAGAAACGATGCCATACATTTTTTCTAAATCCGAGGGGCGGACAAATAAATAAATAAATACTTTTGAAAAAAAAAACACAAAATTCTCTATACTTGTGAAGCAAAACTCATATATTCATAACTAACAGCTGGGTCGATATAGCCTTGTCCACCTGTCTGTCCGTAAGTTGGTCTGGTTGTTCGTCCATCTGTCCGTTTATCTTTTTGAACACAAAGAAATCAAAAAATAGCAGATCACGAGCAGCCAAATATTGAAGGAAGACGCCTATTGGATTTGCCGTTAAAAGGTTTGTTCGCGTTGTACACTTTTGCACACACTTAATATACTCTGTGTACCTCTAATTTGTATGCCAGCTACAAGAAGTGATCATCCAATTTTCGCGGTTCTAAAATATGTGCAGTGTGCAGCTAAAAGTTATCTCTGTGCAAAATTTCAGTTCGGTAGCTTCAAAACTGAGACTAGTTTGCGTACAAACAAACAGACGGACGGACAAAGCTCAATCGACTCAGCTTGTCATGTTGATCATAAATATATATACTTTATGTGGTCGAGGGATTTCTTCTATGCGTTCCAATCTTCTGGCCAAAATAATAATACACTTTTTATACTCTGTACTAGAGGTACATAGACAAGATTAAGTTTGTTCAAAAGTATCAAGTGGCCGGGTGGCTCAGCGGCTAGTCATGAAAAGCTTCTCAGACTGCCGTTCGAATTCGGCTTTAAACTGTAGGTCCCTTTCTCTTGTGCGAAAATTAGAAGCGCACAAGCCAAGAGATTGAGAAAGGGTCGGCTTTGGCCCTTTGGGGCTGTGTCAAGCCATTTTACATTTGGAGCCTTTTCCGGTCTGTATCATTCCTATGGCGGATCAATAAATAATTCTGATTACTAAATATGTCCGAACCTTCAATCTATATAACTGTGGGAGATATGATGTTGTTTCCAATTTGCGGGGGCGGGAATTGTGAATTGTCAAGGTGAACGGATGTGCCTCCAAGTGCTCCTGTTAAATATTCTGTCAACGGCGACAAAAAACCAATACAAGTGCAACAAAACAAAAGCGAAAGGACGCAGATATATATTTTTATGTATCAACAAGTTTTAGTGCCAAAAAACAATAAACAAACAGGCGAAATTAAAACTCGCTTAATATGAGCGGGCCTAGCCCTCGCTCATTAACCCCTCTCCAAAGCAAAACAAACAATCGAAGTGCATACTTCTCGTTTTCACATGTGTCAAATCACACTAACAACTATCTAAGACCTAATGAACAAATGATGCCGAGATCTGCCTCTCCAACTTTGCCCAGTGCAAGGTGCTCAGCTCCATGGAGCGCTCAGTGCGCCTCTCCCGTAACTCCGCTCTCAACAACAACAACCACTACTACAGCCCAAGCTTCACCAACGTTTCTGCTCTCCACACTCCCGCCTACAATTATGTCAACATCAACGGCTACAACAACAACATCAACAATTACAGCGACGACGGCAACAGTTAGCTCTCTCCGCTCCTCTCTCAACATATGCAACTGCACAAACTGCTACAAACACACATACGCAAGTACAAAAATCAAACAATACTAATACAAAAATGTCAACTCAGCACGACCTCCCGCAAAAACATACACAACGAAATGCAACACCTACTACCCGCTCGTATGTGCAGACTGGCATCGATCGGTATGTACAAATAAATAAACGCAAATTAAGCCCGCAAAACAAAAACAGCGGCAACACTCCAAAGATAAACAAAACAAGCGATACACCTGTGGAAAAAGATCCCCTCACTGGGAATAGGTTCCAAATTCTTGGCCAACAGTCTGATGCTGAGTGTGAAGAAAAGGCTCCAAATGCCCCTAAACCAAAGCCTCCACCCATTTATATAAGGGATACTGTGCGGCCCTTGTCACAAAGCTTGTATCGCTAATAGGCAACAACAACTTTTATGTAACATCCGTCAACAAAGGCAATATCCGCGAAACAAAGTACCTACAGGTAGTAGGCCCTTGCTACTTTTTAGTTGGTAGGTGTAGTAGCTTTTATTTTCAGCTCTTAGGCATTTTTCGACTGCTCGATAATTTTCTTCGGTGTTGATTACTGTGTTACTACCTGTAATCAAGGGCATTGAATCAAGTGTACCTGTAACGGAAGTCGCTTCTGCCTTGGAGGAAAAGGGATTCAAGGTCAAGTCCGTTATAAACTTAATAAACAGGGACAAAAAACCACAGCCACTATTCAAAGTTGAACTAAGCCCGGAAGACACAGCTCCAAAAAATAATCAAGTGCACCCAATTTACAAACTACCTTTCTTATTGCACCGCAGAATAACCGTAGAGGAGCCGCACAAACGCACAAATCCAGTGCAACGCCTTGAAACTAGTAAATGATAGACCCGCACCCATATCTACGGTTTCGCATGAAATTCGAAGTAAGCCGACACTGCCATCAAAACAAGCGGAACAACCATCAAACTATAGTAGCTTAGAAACTATGTTTCTATCGTTACAGCCGACGCTGAAGGATTTTATGGTATATATGCAAAACGCAATGCAAGAACAAATGAGAACACAAGGAATTCTCATTCAAATGCTCGCTTCGCAACAATCCAAATAATGGCTTTCCCACGAGTTTCACTCTGGAATGCAAATGGCATTCCCCGCCACAAAGTGGAGTTATCAAAATTTCTCCAAGACAATGAAATCGACATAATGCTTCTTGCAGAAACTCACTTGACGGACCGATACAATTTTCAATTACCTGGGTGTGCATTTTACGGCACAAATCACCCAGATGGCAAAGCCCATGGTGGCACTGGCATCCTCGTCAGAAGCCGCATCAAGCATTACCCACTATCAGGATTTTCGGAAAACTACCTACAAGCCACATCGATATGTGTAGAGTCTAAACGAGGCAATATCACTCTGTCCGCGGTTTATTGTCGCCCACGTTTCGCAATATCAGAAAAACAATTCCTAGATTTCTTTAATACACTTGGTCAACGCTTCTTGGCTGCGGGTGACTATAATTCGAAACATCCCCACTGGGGCTCCAGACTGACCAATCCCGAAGGGAAGCAACTCTACAGCGTACTCACGCGCACATCAAACAAACTCGACTATGTATCTCCGGGTAGGCCTACATACTGGCCGGCAGATCCAAAGAAATTACCCGATCTTATAGACTTTGCTATAACAAGAAAAGTTCCACAAAACTTGGTAACTGCAGAAACCCTTGCTGACTTGTCGTCAGACCATTCTCCAATAATATTCACCCTTCTTGAGTGCCCTCATGTTAGAGAATATCCTCGGAGACTGACATCACACAAGACAAACTGGATCAAATACAAAAAATATATCAGCAGGCACATCGAGCTGAGCCCAACCATAAACGAAGAAGAAGACATCGACAATACAGTTCAAGCCCTCACCTCTATCATTACTTCCGCTGCTCATCACTCAAACCCCCAAACGACAACAACAGCACCTCAGCAAGATCGTAGATTGACAAACAGTTACATTGACCGGCTGGTCACAGAAAAGCGGCGTGCAAGAAGAGAATGGCAAAGCCTTAGATCGCCTGCCGCAAAAAGTCGTCTGAGACTTGCAGAACGCGTACTTTGCAACGCGTACTTTGCAAAGCCGAAGAACAGCTAGCACATAGCCGTTATATCGAAAAATTATCGCCTACAAGCACCAATTTTCCCCTATGGAAAAAACCCAATCAAAGTTCATTCGCTAGAAATAAAAACTGCCATCGGAGAGCTAAATCCTAAAAAAGCTCCTGGACATGACCTTATTACACCTAAAATGATTATGGAACTTCCAAGTCCCGCCATTACATATATCTCAAGACTTTTCAATGCTGTTCTGCGATGTGGATACTTTCCAACTCAGTGGAGGAAGTCCACAATCATAATGATTCAGAAACCAGGAAAAGATAAAACACAAGCGTCATCATACAGACCCATTAGTCTGCTACCTTGCCTGTCAAAACTATTTGAGAAGATCCTACTCAGTAAAATTGATGCCCATGCACAAAATATCATTCCCTCACATCAATTTGGGTATAGAGCAAATCACGGGACTATTGAGCAAGTCAACCGTTTAACTTCAGACATTCGGACTGCGTTTGAGCACCACGAATACTGCTCTGCAATTTTCTTAGATGTTGCCCAAGCATTTGACCGCGATTGGTTGGATGGTCTTATATTCAAGATAAGGACAATGCTTCCCCCAAATACTCACAAAGTCCTAGAAAGTTACGTCAGTAACAGAGTATTTACAGTTCGTCAAAATGAGTACACAACGGAAGAGTTCACTATAGGAGCCGGAGTGCCGCAGGGTATCGTACTCGGTCCTCTCCTATATGTAATGTACACTGCCGACATACCAACAGACCCTCGACTTACAATAAGTACTTTTGCGGATGATACGGCAATATTAAGCAGATCACGATGTCCAATTACCGCAACAAGTCTCCTGGCAAGCCACCTAGCTAATGTGGAAGAGTGGCTAGCCAACTGGCGCATAAAAATCTACGAGCAAAAGTGTAAGCATGTGACGTTCACACTCAACAGAAGCACCTGTCCCCAGCTATCCTTAAATGCAACCCAGATCCCGCAATCAAACGATGTTGTATAACTAGGTGTGCACCTCGATAGAAGGCTCTCTTGTCTCTTGTCAACTTGCAAAATCTCTTTCCATGCTAGCAACGCATTCTCGTCTCAGGAGAAATGACCTACCAACCCAGCGACTGACTTGAAGGGCCGCAGAACACTAACTATCTCCAACAGGGGATGGTTTATAAAATAGTTTCTAGATTAAGATCTGAGAAATTATTGTTAGTCTCATTAAGAGAAGATTCAATAAATACAAAATAAGCTTAAAAAAAAAACTAAATATGCCCAGACGGAACGAACCTTCCATCTATAAAACTGTAGGAGATACGACTGTTTGTCAAATTGCGTGGGCGGGAGTGGGCGAAGCCAAAATTAAAAATAAACTTGATCTGCCTGCAAGTATAATTTTTCGTCTCATAGACGTCAATCCTCTATCTCTAACCATCTCTGAGATCTCTGCGTTCATACGGACAGACAGACGGACATGGCTATATCGACTGCTGTTGATGCTGATCAAGAATAAATTTGCTTTATGGGGTCGGAGATGCTTCCTTCTGGCTGTTACATCCATGCACAAACTTAATATTTATTCATTATTTATTTAGTAACATTGATAGTTCAACTTACAAAGCTTAACTAACAGAGAAAAGATAGCACTGACTTCTACGGCCTTCGGCTTTATTGAAGTGAAGCTGCAAAGTAGTTTTTTTTAAGTTCGAAATTAATAAATGTACCTTTATTAATTTAATTTACAAAATGTGTAGAAAAAGGAAAAAGGAGAGTCTTGTTGATATTTATTATTTATATACTAGCTGAATACCCGGCGTCGCCGGGTCCTTATGATTCTTATGAGAGCGCCTATATTCAAGCTATATCTGGCTGCAAGTCGCGATATACGTTTTGGAGCGTTCGATTTTTTTTCTCCTTTTACCCATCTTCATGATAATATAAACTGTTTACTGTTTCGTTTATGCCTCCTATTTTGCCGTCGACAATTTCCGTGTATAAAATCTTTACAATAATCTAGGCCAAAATAAAAAATTTGCAATTTTCGCAATTATTTGGATCGTGTAATCTACAGCTTCCATTTACCTACGCCTGCATCGTAATAGTGCTTAACTAAGAGATTTCATAAATTCTAATCAGGATATTTAGAAAATGTTGAGATTTTTGGACCTAAGAAACCTTCGCGGGCAAGCGTCCAACCATTGACCAAAATATCATATTATTAATTTTCGTAGTTTTTGGACCATTTTCCGCACATTTCTTCAATTCAGAAACCTTCGCGGGCAAGCGTTCAACCATTCTTCAAAATTTCGTCACAACCGAAGATTTTGCAAATTTCGCGGTTCCGCATATTTCTTCTACTTGGAAACTTTCCCGGACAAGCTTCGAACCATTTCCCAAAGCTTTACCGAAACCATAAATTTTGTTATTTTCGCGTTTTTTGGACCATTTTTCGCAAATTTCTTCTACTGGAAACTTTCCCGGGCAAGCTTCGAACCATTTCCCAAAGCTTTACCGAACCCATAAATTTTGTTATTTTCGCAGATTTTGGACCATTTTTCGCCAATTTCTTCAACTTAGAAACCTTCCCCGGTAAGCGTTCAACCATTCCTCAAAGTTTTATTGCAATCGGATGAACGGTATAATTTTGAAAATTTCGCGGTTTTTGGACCATTTTAGAGACATAGTGAGACATAGCCTATGACACCTGATCGCCATGAACATACTGTGAAAAATTCGTGAAGATCGGTTTAGCGGCTTAGGCGCCCATAAGGGACAAACATACTTTCACTTTTATATCCATACATCTATAAATCTATATAAAAGTGTACAGTTCATCCGATTGCGATGAAATTTTGGTCAATGGTTAGACGCTTGGCCGCAAAGATTTCTAAGGTCCAAAAATCGCGAAATTCCCAAAATTATTCCGTTCATCCGATTGCAATCAAACATTGGGGAATGAATTGAACGCTTGCTCGGGAGGGTTTCTAAGTTTAAGAAATTTGCAGAAAACTGTCCAAAAACCTCGTAAATTAAAAAATTTGAGGTTTCGGTAAATCTTTGGATAGTGGTTCGACGCTTGCCCGGAAAGGTTTCCAAGTAGAAGATATGTGCGGAAAATGGTCCAAGAACCGCGAAATTGGAAAAATATTCGATTTTGTTGAAGCTTTGAGGAATGGTTGTAAGCTTGCCCGCGAAGGTATCTTAATTGAAGAAATGGGCCGAAAATGGTCATAAAACCGCGAAATTTCAAAAACTATACCGTTCATCCGATTGCCATAAAACTTTGGGCAACGCATGCCCGAGAATGCAAAATAACCTTATGAGTATTTATGAAAGCGCTTAGTGCTTATATTTCAATGCTGGCATGGTAAATGAAAGCTGTAGATTACACGGTCCAAAATATTGCGAAAATTGCCAATTTTTGATTTGAGCCTGGATTATTGTGAAGATTTGATAGACGGCAATTGTAGACGGGTAAATAGGAAGTATTAACCAAACGGTCAAAAATTCACGAAATTTCCAAAATATTCACTATTTTAGATTATCATGAAGACGTGTATATATAGTAGAGAAAAATATCGAACGGTTCAAAATGTTTATACCGACATGCAGCCTGCACTAGATTGAATATAATCCCTCTCTTAAGAATCAGCTAGTAGATGTATATAGGATATATCGATATATTAATGTATGGACGTCTAAGGAACTCACTATACTCTGTCTCCCTCTGGTACAGAGTATAAAAACCTAAGCAACGAGATAATGTACAATAATTATGTATTGAAATGGGCCTATGGCAAATGCCAATCCAAAGCGAAAGCTTACATATGTCAAACCAAAACATGATCCCACTTAAATAAATTACTACTACAACAACTACTACTAATTAATATAATATTCTTTTTAGGCAATATACAAAATGGTTGGTTCGGTTATGAAAATGCCAGAAGACGAAAGCACACCCGAAAAAAGGACGGATAAAATATTTCGCCAAATGGATAGAAATAAAGATGGAAAACTTAGTTTGGAAGAATTTATAGAAGGAGCAAAAAGCGATCCTTCAATAGTTCGACTACTACAGTGTGATCCTCAAACACATTAATTCAAATTCTATTGGAAAGCAAGCAATAACCATTTAAACGTGTATAGAGTATTTGCAATTGTTTAACTTTAATAATTATGTATAATTATTTTAAACAATAAACCAATTCTTAATACTATTTATTATTTTTTAAGCTGGTTATGGCTTCAAGACAACGAAGACGATGTTTGGTAAGTATAGGTCGCCACAAACGACAATGATTGGATTGAGATTTAATTTAATTATAAACTGGAGTTAATTATTATTTTACCTATAGTGTTTGTGTAGGGGGTGCAAGACTTCTCAAATCTTCTCAGGGATGATGTCTAAGAGTTTTTTAGCATCGGGAGTGAGTACTGAGGTAGAAACAAGCTGCGTCAAAATAGCGTCGGCTTTTTAGCGTCGAATTGGAACGAAATGATTTTTTTATTT
The DNA here is from genome assembly GCA_018904265.1 of Lordiphosa collinella. NCBI lineage: Eukaryota > Metazoa > Arthropoda > Insecta > Diptera > Drosophilidae > Lordiphosa > Lordiphosa collinella. The sequence continues at coordinate 620,792 of JAEIFV010000075.1, forward strand.
TTAAATTTACTCAGGAACTATTAAACTTTTTGAGTCAAAATAAATGGATAGAAATGGATAGAAATAAAGATGGAAAACTTAGTTTGGAAGAATTTATAGAAGGAGCAAAAAGCGATCCTTCAATAGTTCGACTACTACAGTGTGATCCTCAAACACATTAATTCAAATTCTATTGGAAAGCAAGCAATAACCATTTAAACGTGTATAGAGTATTTGCAATTGTTTAACTTTAATAATTATGTATAATTATTTTAAACAATAAACCAATTCTTAATGCTTCAAGACAACGAAGACGATGTTTGGTAAGTATAGGTCGCCACAAACGACAATGATTGGATTGAGATTTAATTTAATTATAAACTGGAGTTAATTATTATTTTACCTATAGTGTTTGTGTAGGGGGTGCAAGACTTCTCAAATCTTCTCAGGGATGATGTCTAAGAGTTTTTTAGCATCGGGAGTGAGTACTGAGGTAGAAACAAGCTGCGTCAAAATAGCGTCGGCTTTTTAGCGTCGAATTGGAACGAAATGATTTTTTATTTTTAAATTTACTCAGGAACTATTAAACTTTTTGAGTCAAAATAAATTGCAAAATGTAAAGAATAGAATAAACTATTGTATTAAATAAGGTTTGGGTGGATTTCATTGTTGCAGGTACTTCAAATATCAAGTCAAAAATTTGTAACCCGACATTTGGACGAATATCTCTTTTTCCAGATGTTGTGCCGCAATGCCCGGTATATCAGCAGAAAGCTGACATATTTAAGAGTATTTTAAAAAAGAAATTATGAAAATCCTCCCCACAGCTTTTGAGTAATTTGCTTTACAGTGGACCAACCTCAAAATTTCTTCATACAAATTTTGACAAAAAAATTGTGATGCCGTACTTTGCTCAATATCTCAATATCTCCATTTTCTGATGTTGTGCCGCAATGCACGGTATATCAGCGTAAAGCTGACATATTCAGGAGTATTTTAAAAAAGAAATTATGAAAATCCTCCCCACAGTTTTTGAGTAATTTGCTTTACAGTGGACCAACCTCAAAATTTCTTCATACAAATTTTGACAAAAAAATTCCGATGCTGTACTTTGCTCAATATCTCAATATCTCCATTTTCTGATGTTGTGCCGCAATGCACGGTATATCAGCGTAAAGCTGACATATTCAGGAGTATTTTAAAAAAGAAATTATGAAAATCCTCCCCACAGTTTTTGAGTAATTTGCTTTACAGTGGACCAACCTCAAAATTTCTGCATACAAATTTTGACAAAAAAATTCCGATGCTGTACTTTGCTCAATATCTCCATTTTCTGATGTTGTGCCGCAATGCACGGTATATCAGCGTAAAGCTGACATATTCATGAGTATTTTAAAAAAGAAATTATGAAATTCTGTAGACGGTCACATTTAGACGCAGACGGTCATCTTTAGTGTGACATTAAAATTCGTTGCTGTTGTGCCCATATGCACGATATGTCCCCTGATAGAGAAAAATTCAAGCTATTTTCTCTAATTTTCGCAACCATTTTCTCCCCACAGTTTTCCTGAAAATTAATTTTTATTTGGATCGTGTAATCTACAGCTTCCATTTACCTACGCCTGCATCGTAATAGTGCTTAACTAAGAGATTTCATAAATTCTAATCAGGATATTTAGAAAATGTTGAGATTTTTGGACCTAAGAAACCTTCGCGGGCAAGCGTCCAACCATTGACCAAAATATCATATTATTAATTTTCGTAGTTTTTGGACCATTTTCCGCACATTTCTTCAATTCAGAAACCTTCGCGGGCAAGCGTTCAACCATTCTTCAAAATTTCGTCACAACCGAAGATTTTGCAAATTTCGCGGTTCCGCATATTTCTTCTACTTGGAAACTTTCCCGGACAAGCTTCGAACCATTTCCCAAAGCTTTACCGAAACCATAAATTTTGTTATTTTCGCGTTTTTTGGACCATTTTTCGCAAATTTCTTCTACTGGAAACTTTCCCGGGCAAGCTTCGAACCATTTCCCAAAGCTTTACCGAACCCATAAATTTTGTTATTTTCGCAGATTTTTGACCATTTTTCGCCAATTTCTTCAACTTAGAAACCTTCCCCGGTAAGCGTTCAACCATTCCTCAAAGTTTTATTGCAATCGGATGAACGGTATAATTTTGAAAATTTCGCGGTTTTTGGACCATTTTAGAGTCATGAGACATAGCCTATGACACCTGATCGCCATGAACATACTGTGAAAAATTCGTGAAGATCGGTTTAGCGGCTTAGGCGCCCATAAGGGACAAACATACTTTCACATTTATATCCATACATCTATAAATCTATATAAAAGTGTACAGTTCATCCGATTGCGATGAAATTTTGGTCAATGGTTAGACGCTTGGCCGCAAAGATTTCTAAGGTCCAAAAATCGCGAAATTCCCAAAATTATTCCGTTCATCCGATTGCAATCAAACATTGGGGAATGAATTGAACGCTTGCTCGGGAGGGTTTCTAAGTTTAAGAAATTTGCAGAAAACTGTCCAAAAACCTCGTAAATTAAAAAATTTGAGGTTTCGGTAAATCTTTGGATAGTGGTTCGACGCTTGCCCGGAAAGGTTTCCAAGTAGAAGATATGTGCGGAAAATGGTCCAAGAACCGCGAAATTGGAAAAATATTCGATTTTGTTGAAGCTTTGAGGAATGGTTGTAAGCTTGCCCGCGAAGGTATCTTAATTGAAGAAATGGGCCGAAAATGGTCATAAAACCGCGAAATTTCCGATTGCCATAAAACTTTGGGCAACGCATGCCCGAGAATGCAAAATAACCTTATGAGTATTTATGAAAGCGCTTAGTGCTTATATTTCAATGCTGGCATGGTAAATGAAAGCTGTAGATTACACGGTCCAAAATATTGCGAAAATTGCCAATTTTTGATTTGAGCCTGGATTATTGTGAAGATTTGATAGACGGCAATTGTAGACGGGTAAATAGGAAGTATTAACTAAACGGTCAAAAATTCACGAAATTTCCAAAATATTCACTATTTTAGATTATCATGAAGACGTGTATATATAGTAGAGAAAAATATCGAACGGTTCAAAATGTTTATACCGACATGCAGCCTGCACTAGATTGAATATAATCCCTCTCTTAAGAATCATAAGAACCCGGGCGACGCCGGGTATTCAGCTAGTAGATGTATATAGGATATATCGATATATTAATGTATGGACTCACTATACTCTGTCTCCCTCTGGTACAGAGTATAAAAACCTAAGCAACGAGATAATGTACAATAATTATGTATTGAAATGGGCCTATGGCAAATGCCAATCCAAAGCGAAAGCTTACATATGTCAAACCAAAACATGATCCCACTTAAATAAATTACTACTACTACAACTACTACTAATTAATATAATATTCTTTTTAGGCAATATACAAAATGGTTGGTTCGGTTATGAAAATGCCAGAAGACGAAAGCACACCCGAAAAAAGGACGGATAAAATATTTCGCCAAATGGATAGAAATAAAGATGGAAAACTTAGTTTGGAAGAATTTATAGAAGGAGCAAAAAGCGATCCTTCAATAGTTCGACTACTACAGTGTGATCCTCAAACACATTAATTCAAATTCTATTGGAAAGCAAGCAATAACCATTTAAACGTGTATAGAGTATTTGCAATTGTTTAACTTTAATAATTATGTATAATTATTTTAAACAATAAACCAATTCTTAATACTATTTATTATTTTTTAAGCTGGTTATGGCTTCAAGACAACGAAGACGATGTTTGGTAAGTATAGGTCGCCACAAACGACAATGATTGGATTGAGATTTAATTTAATTATAAACTGGAGTTAATTATTATTTTACCTATAGTGTTTGTGTAGGGGGTGCAAGACTTCTCAAATCTTCTCAGGGATGATGTCTAAGAGTTTTTTAGCATCGGGAGTGAGTACTGAGGTAGAAACAAGCTGCGTCAAAATAGCGTCGGCTTTTTAGCGTCGAATTGGAACGAAATGATTTTTTTATTTTTAAATTTACTCAGGAACTATTAAACTTTTTGAGTCAAAATAAATTGCAAAATGTTAAGAATAGAATAAACTATTGTATTAAATAAGGTTTGGGTGGATTTCATTGTTGCAGGTACTTCAAATATCAAGTCAAAAATTTGTAACCCGACATTTGGACGAATATCTCTTTTTCCAGATGTTGTGCCGCAATGCACGGTATATCAGCAGAAAGCTGACATATTTAAGAGTATTTTAAAAAAGAAATTATGAAAATCCTCCCCACAGTTTTTGAGTAATTTGCTTTACAGTGGACCAACCTCAAAATTTCTTCATACAAATTTTGACAAAAAAATTGTGATGCCGTACTTTGCTCAATATCTCAATATCTCCATTTTCTGATGTTGTGCCGCAATGCACGGTATATCAGCGTAAAGCTGACATATTCAGGAGTATTTTAAAAAAGAAATTATGAAAATCCTCCCCACAGTTTTTGAGTAATTTGCTTTACAGTGGACCAACCTCAAAATTTCTTCATAAAAATTTTGACAAAAAAATTCCGATGCTGTACTTTGCTCAATATCTCAATATCTCCATTTTCTGATGTTGTGCCGCAATGCACGGTATATCAGCGTAAAGCTGACATATTCAGGAGTATTTTAAAAAAGAAATTATGAAAATCCTCCCCACAGTTTTTGAGTAATTGGCTTTACAGTGGACCAACCTCAAAATTTCTTCATAAAAATTTTGACAAAAAAATTGTGATGCCGTACTTTGCTCAATATCTCCATTTTCTGATGTTGTGCCGCAATGCACAACATCGTACATCGTACACAACAACAGCGTAAAGCTGACATATTCAGGAGTATTTTAAAAAAGAAATTATGAAAATCCTCCCCACAGTTTTTGAGTAATTTGCTTTACAGTGGACCAACCTCAAAATTTCTGCATACAAATTTTGACAAAAAAATTCCGATGCTGTACTTTGCTCAATATCTCCATTTTCTGATGTTGTGCCGCAATGCACGGTATATCAGCGTAAAGCTGACATATTCATGAGTATTTTAAAAAAGAAATTATGAAATTCTGCAGACGGTCACATTTAGACGCAGACGGTCATCTTTAGTGTGACATTAAAATTCGTTGCTATCTTTCCCTGATGTTGTGCCCATATGCACGATATGTCCCCTGATAGAGAAAAATTCAAGCTATTTTCTCTAATTTTCACAACCATTTTCTCCCCACAGTTTTCCTGAAAATTAATTTTAAAAAATTTCCCTACAAATCCCCGACGTTATTCTGCAGACGGTCACATTTAGACGCAGACGGTCACCTTTAGTGTGACATTAAATTTCGTTGTTATCTTTCCCTGATGTTCTGCCCATATACACGATATGTCCCCTGATAGAGAAAAATTCAAGCTATTTTCTCTAATTTTCACAACCATTTTCTCCCCACAGTTTTCCTGAAAATTAATTTTTAAAAATTTCCCAACAATCCCCCGACGTTATTCTGCGACGGCACATTTGACGCAACGGTCACCTTTAGTTACTTAAAATTCGTTGCTATCTTTCCCTGATGTTGTGCCCATATGCACGATATGTCCCCTGATAGAGAAAAATTCAAGCTATTTTCTCTAATTTTCACAACCATTTTCTCCCCACAGTTTTCCTGAAAATTAATTTTTAAAAATTTCCCAACAAATCCCCCGACGTAATTCTGCAGACGGTCACATTTAGACGCAGACGGTCACCTTTAGTGTGACATTAAAATTCGTTGCTATCTTTCCCTGATGTTGTGCCCATATGCACGATATGTCCCCTGATAGAGAAAAATTTAAGCTATTTTCTCTAATTTTCACAACCATTTTCTCCCCACAGTTTTCCTGAAAATTAATTTTTAAAAATTTCCCAACAAATCCCCCGACGTTATTCTGCAGACGGTCACATTTAGACGCAGACGGTCACCTTTAGTGTGACATTAAAATTCGTTGCTATCTTTCCCTGATGTTGTGCCCATATGCACGATATGTCCCCTGATAGAGAAAAATTCAAGCTATTTTCTCTAATTTTCACAACCATTTTCTCCCCACAGTTTTCCTGAAAATTAATTTTAAAAAATTTCCCTACAAATCCCCCGACGTTATTCTGCAGACGGTCACATTTAGACGCAGACGGTCACGTTTAGTGTGACATTAAAATTCGTTGCTATCTTTCCCTGATGTTGTGCCCATATGCACGATATGTCCCCTGATAGAGAAAAATTCAAGCTATTTTCTCTAATTTTCACAACCATTTTCTCCCCACAGTTTTCCTGAAAATTAATTTTTAAAAATTTCCCAACAAATCCCCCGACATTATTCTGCAGACGGTCTCATTTAGACGCAGACGGTCACATTTAGTGTGACAAACACGAGTTGCTGGAATCCCCCACCACATACCACACATACATTAACGCGACCGTAAAAAGAAAAATGTTTCGCATTAATATTGCTCACGCTGTAAGTATTTATTTGATAAAAATTAGTTCTTTGTATTAATAAATAATTTCTTGACATGCTTACAGACTATCATAATGCATAATTATGGGAGAGATGGGAGAGATAGCGACTCAGAGGAAGAGCGCCCCCGCCCCCCCCTGCAGAAATCCTAACGAAGGAAGCCAAAAAGAGGAAGCGGAACTGGAAAAAAGCCAACAACAACACCGCGAAGAAGCAGGCCGTTTCGCAGGATCAGGACAACGCCGATGCTGACGCCGATGCTGACGCCGATGCGGACGCCAGTGCCAAAAAGGAATAATTATTGTTAATTCATCAAATCGTGACATAATTAAGTTAAATACATCTATCTATACATCTATATAAAAGTGAAAATATGTTTGTATGTTTGTCCCTTATGGGCGTCTGAACCGCTGAACCGATCTTCACGAATTTTTCACAGTAAGTTCATGTCGATTAGGAAAGTGTCATAGGCTATGTCTCAAGTCTGTGAAATGGTCCAAAACCGCGAAATTTGCAAAATCATACCGCTCATCCGATTGCAATGAAAATTTGGGAATGGTCGAACGCTTGCCAGGGAAGGTTTCTAAGTTGAAAAATTTGCGGTTTCCAAGTAGAAGAAACTTTGGAAATGTGCGGGAAATTGAAGCTGTAGATTACACGGTAATTTGCAAATATTTGATTTGAGCCTGGATTATTGTGAAGATTTGATAGATAGCAATTGTAGACGGGTAAATAGAAAGTATTAACCAAACGGTCAAAAAGTCACGAAATTTGCAAAATATTTATGATTTGAGATTATCATGAAGACGTGTATATAGAGAACAAGAAAGAAAGTCGGTCAAGCCCGACTATAACATACTCTGTACCTGTGAAGTGCCCATAATTGTTTGTTTTCCTTATAACTCGAATACCGTTCATCCGATCTTTACCATTCCTTTGGAGGATCAATAAATAATCCGGAATACTAAATATGTCCAGAAGGTTCGAACCTTCTATCTATAAAACTGTGGGACATGGCTTTGCACAAACTTATTATACTCTATGTACCTTAGGTACAGAGTATAAAAAGAACGAACGGTCCAACATGTTTATAACGACTTGCAGCCTGCACTAGATTGAATATAATCGCTCTCTTAAGAATCATAAGAACCCGGGCGACGCCGGGTATTCAGCTAGTAAGACATAAAAATATCCAAAAAAATTTTTTTTAGGAGCTATAGGAAAGTTTAAAAAAAAAACAAATAAAATTCAGAAAAATGAATGAAATCTTTATTTGAGTCGATAGTACGGTCCACATAATTTAATGTTTGAAGATTATTTCCTGCAAATGTTGACCGTTTGGCATACTCTTTCCAACATTTCGGCCGGTATCTCACGAATAAATGCCAATACTTCAATATACTTGACCTTGTTGCCAGTGTAATTATTAACTCGTTTCCACACCACCGTTGAGGTAGAGTTCATGGCGCGTTTTTTTTAAAGTGGTATCCCCAATAGGCCTATTCCACTTATAGCTTAGCAGTCGCATTAAATCATTAACGTACATTCCAATTGGATATTTGCTTAGGAGCGTAGCTAGCCGATTGCATTGTTGAAAGAAGTTTCAAGGACCAACATCAAGGAGTCGGTGAAACGACTGTTTCTGGCTGATTACAGCGCAGATGTCGCCAGTTTCAATATCAACTGAACATGATACCAATATAAACTATCTTCGGTGAAGCAGAAACGGCTCATCCAGAAGCTCAACATAGCTTTATTAACCATATCGTGTGTACAAATGATGCTTTGCTATCAAAATATTTTAAAAATAAAGACCACCGTCTCTATTGTAAACTAGCTTGGCAAAGTTTACAGATAAGGTTGTTATCGGTAATTGTGTATAATTTTAGAGCACATTCAATGCAAATATTTCGTCCACAAGTGTTGCATAGCAATCTGCTTATTCCCCACTAAAGCTCTTTCGTAGTTAATTTTGTTTCCAAGATTAGTTTTAAATTCAAATGCAGAGCTTCCTTTAATATCGCTTTTTGCCATAAAGCGATTTATGGCTCTGCATTGCCAATTCTTTTTAAAGTTAATTGTATGGGTCAAATTCGGACTGCTTGAGAAAACTTCAACAGTTCCTTTGAAATCCCCTACAAATTTATATTTGTTGCAAGATGGATCCTTGCAGTAACCATATGCAACGAAAGAATCTTTTTTTTTGTTAACTCTTGTTGACCTAAAGTTCAGACCACAAGCATTGTTAATACAGAAAAATTGTTCTCTAATAATGTGTTGAATACTTTGCTTTTCGGTAAACATTGATTTACACGCTAACAAATTTTCATTGAAATCGTTCACTATCATTTCAGCTACATAATGTGTACAGTCAACATCTGATGAACGAATCAATTTTGGATTGTTCACCATTTTGACATTTACATTTAAGCTGACATTTCCAACTCTGCAATTTTTTCGAAAGCACTTTAGAGTAGCTTCGACCAGACTCTCGTCAATTGGTTTGGTGGAAAGATTGGAAGCAATGCTTAAATTGGGATCAATTCTTTCATCGAATTTGTCTTCGTGTATATTAGGTGTATTACCACTTAGACGCTTAGTTAAATCAACACCAATTCTGATATTGGTGTTGAACTTACGAAGGATCCTTTTATAATTAATATTGACGGATTTACGCCATTTTTTTGAACTACTATTCACCTTAAACCGACGAATGTTTTTGTCGGCTTGGCTTTTAAATATAATTTCAGAAATGAGAAAATAATCATTTTCCGTCAAGTCCCCCGTTGTCCGCAATGCTCCTTTCTCTAAGGCATCTTCTATTGCCTTGCTCAAGCCCACGATGGCATGTCTGAAATAATTATAACCGCGGAGATCGATTGGTAAGTAACAGAATAACTATTAAAATCTGGACTGCAAACCCAACAAATTTTTTCGGAATTCCGGTTCGCGGTTGAAAAACAAAATGTACCTATGGTTAGGGTTCGGAAATTTGAGGTTAAAGGTTTTTGAACGAAGATTCGAACCTTAGTTCAGCCCATATCTTACACAATATTAATATCAAAAAAATCTTATCTGCTCTACAAATCGCATTCGACTTGGGTCGATTTTGGATCGGAAGAGATGTGTTTAGCATATGGCCATTTCCAATCTGGCGTGACGTGACATTTGTACGAATAAATGCTTTAAAAAAATTTGAAAAACTTGGATTCTTAAAAAGTTTTTATTATATTTACGTAGCAATTAATAAGAATAATAATCAGAAAAAACAATGACATCAGTGACCATAAGTTCTTTAAGATATAAACAAAAATATGTGCTGTCGTAACATGACAAAAAAGAATTGGTTTTTGACTAGTATTACAAAATGGCAAGTCTCTGCGAATTAGGCAAAGCTTTTTGAATAAATCTTTTCTTAAAAGGATTTGAAAAAATAGGGGAAAGTTAACTTCGGCTCGGCCGAAGTTTTGTATACCCTTGCAGCTTCCATTGAAAACTAAAAGAGTTTTCTAACTAAGACTACTTTTTTACTTTTCTATTGTATCTATACTATATAGATGTCTGATTTCGATCAAACTTGCTTTAAAAAAATTATGGAAAAGCATAATACACTGTTAATAACGAAATTTGGAGGCGATCCCATTTAAAACAACAAAGTTTTTCTAACTAAAACTTATTTTTCGACCGATTGTTCATACTGCAGCTATATGCTATAGTCATCCGATTTTAATAAAACTTTGTAGAAATATGTTAAAGTATATAAAATAAGAATTTGCCAATAAAAAGGACTTTTCATTAAAAACAAAAAAATTTTTCTCACTAGAACTAGTTTTTCGACCGATCGTTCCTATGGCAGCTATATGCTATAGTCATCCGATCCGGCCGGTTCCGACAAATGTGCAGCGTATATGTACCAGAAGACTTCGTGCAAAGTTTGGTGAGGATAGCTTTTGCAAATATTGCGGTTTTTTGACCATTTTCCACCTCCATGTCCACCTACAGGTCCACCTCCATGGCCACCTCCATAGCCACCACCATGGACACCTTCATGGCCACCTCCATGGCCACCTCCACAGCCACCACCTTGGACATCTTCATGGCCATCTCCATAGCCACCACCATGGACACCTTCATGGCCACCTCCATGGCCACCTCCACAGCCACCACCATGGACACCTCCATGGCCACCTCCATAGCCACCACCATGGCCACCTCCATGGCCCATAATGCCATATTAATATATAATAACTCACTTTTTGGAATAAAACATCTCCGCTTTCTGTCCTCTTGTTGTTGTTTTTTTTGATGAAAATTTGGCAGCATCAACAGATTCCGCTTCACTAGCTGGAAATATCATAATATGCTTAATATCAATAGAAAATGATACATGAAACTATACTTACACATCGTCGTGCCCCAAATCTGGCTTTTCCACGCAAAATCAATTAATTTTTGTTGTTTTTATTTATTTTTTTGTTTTTATTATGCTTCTCTCTCATGTGCGCTTTTGGTATTAAAGTAACGGGGATTGCGGAGATGCCACATTATCAGAAAGTCGTGTTTATGCGACTTAGGGCTGCAAAATAACGTCGGGGGATTTGTTGGTTTTTTTTGGGGGGGGTTAAATTAGAGAAAATAGCTTAATTTTTCACTATCGGGACAATCGTATTGCAACATTAGAAAGATAGCACGATTTTTGTCACACTAAAGGTGACCGCTCGTCTAAAGGTGACCGTCTGCAGAATAAGTCGGGTTGTAGGGAAAATTTTTTAAAATTAATTTTCAGGAAAACTGTGGGGAGAAAATGGTTGTGAAAATTAGAGAAAATAGCTTGAATTTTTCTCTATCAGGGGACATATCGTGCATATGGGCACAACATCAGGGAAATATAGCAACGAATTTTGTTGGCCTGGTCACACTCAACTCAGTTAACATGGGTGGCCTTATCAGTATTGACAGCTCGGTCAAGGCTTGTTTACTGATAAGAAATTTTCTCAAAAACTGTGGGGAGGATTTTCATAATTTTTTTTTAAAATACTCCTGAATATGTCAGCTTTGCGCTGATATACCGTGCATTGCGGCACAACATCAGAAAATGGTTTTGAGATATTGAGCAAAGTACAGCATCGGAATTTTTTTGTCAAAATTTGTATGAAGAAATTTTGAGGTTGGTCCACTGTAAAGCAAATTACTCAAAAACTGTGGGGAGGATTTTCATAATTTCTTTTTTAAAATACTCCTGAATATGTCAGCTTTACGCTGATATACCGTGCATTGCGGCACAACATCAGAAAATGATTGAGATATTGAGCAAAAGTACGGCATCGGAATTTTTTTGTCAAAATTTGTATGAAGAAATTTTGAGGTTGGTCCACTGTAAAGCAAATTACTCAAAAACTGTGGGGAGGATTTTCATAATTTTTTTTTAAAATACTCTTAAATATGTCAGCTTTCTGCTGATACACCGTGCATTGCGGCACAACATCTGGAAAAAGAGATACTCGTCCAAATGTCGGGCAACAAATTTTTGACTTGATATTTGAAGTACCTGCAACAATGAAATCCACCCAAACCTTATTTAATACAATAGTTTATTCTATTCTTAACATTTTGCAATTTATTTTGTCTCAAAAAGTTTAATAGTTCCTGAGTAAATTTAAAAATAAAAAAAATCATTTTTGTTCCACATTCCACCGTTCCACTCGACTTCGACCTTTAAAAACCTTTTTTATTAAAAACTTTTTCAACATCGTAGAGATCAGTAGTGATGAGATTTATTGCAAAATTTATTTATTTTTAAAAAATTAATTTTCAAAAAAACTGTGGGGAGAAAATGGTTGTGAAAATTAGAGAAAATAGCTTGAATTTTTTTCTACTAAAGGTGACCGTCTGCGTCTAAATGTGACCGTCTGCAGAATTACGTCGGGGGTTTTGTGAGTTTTAAAATTAATTTTCAGGAAAACTGTGGGGAGAAAATGGTTGTGAAAATTAGAGAAAATAGCTTGAATTTTTCTCTATCAGGGGACATATCGTGCATATGGGCACAACATCAGGAAAATATATCAACGAATTTTGTTGGCCTGGTCACACTCAACTCAGTTAACATGGGTGGCCTTATCAGTATTGACAGCTCGGTCAAGGCTTGTTTACTGATAAGAAATTTTCTCAAAAACTGTGGGGAGGATTTTCATAATTTCTTTTTTAAAATACTCATGAATATGTCAGCTTTGCGCTGATATACCGTGCATTGCTGCACAACATCAGAAAAATGGAGATATTGAGCAAAGTACGGCATCACAATTTTTTTGTCAAAATTTGTATGAAGAAATTTTGAGGTTGGTCCACTGTAAAGCAAATTACTCAAAAACTGTGGGGAGGATTTTCATAATTTCTTTTTTAAAATACTCTTAAATATGTCAGCTTTCTGCTGATACACCGTGCATTGCGGCACAACATCTGGAAAAAGAGATACTCGTCCAAATGTCGGGCTACAAATTTTTGACTTGATATTTGAAGTACCTGCAACAATGAAATCCACCCAAACCTTATTTAATACAATAGTTTATTCTATTCTTAACATTTTGCAATTTATTTTGTCTCAAAAAGTTTAATAGTTCCTGAGTAAATTTAAAAATAAAAAAATCATTTTTGTTCCACATTCCACCGTTCCAATTCGACGCTAAAAAGCCGACGCTATTTTAACGCAGCTGTAAAAACCCGTCTTTTTCAACATCGTAGAGATCAGTAGTGATGAGATTTATTGCAAAATTTATTTATTTTTAAAAATTAATTTTCAAAAAAACTGTGGGGAGAAAATGGTTGTGAAAATTAGAGAAAATAGCTTGAATTTTTTTTCTACTAAAGGTGACCGTCTGCGTCTAAATGTGACCGTCTGCAGAATTACGTCGGGGGATTTGTAGGGAAAATTTTTAAAATTAATTTTCAGGAAAACTGTGGGGAGAAAATGGTTGTGAAAATTAGAGAAAATAGCTTGAATTTTTCTCTATCAGGGGACATATCGTGCATATGGGCACAACATCAGGAAAATATATCAACGAATTTTGTTGGCCTGGTCACACTCAACTCAGTTAACATGGGTGGCCTTATCAGTATTGACAGCTCGGTCAAGGCTTGTTTACTGATAAGAAATTTTCTCAAAAACTGTGGGGAGGATTTTCATAATTTCTTTTTTAAAATACTCATGAATATGTCAGCTTTGCGCTGATATACCGTGCATTGCTGCACAACATCAGAAAATGGAGATATTGAGCAAAGTACGGCATCACAATTTTTTTGTCAAAATTTGTATGAAGAAATTTTGAGGTTGGTCCACTGTAAAGCAAATTACTCAAAAACTGTGGGGAGGATTTTCATAATTTCTTTTTTAAAATACTCTTAAATATGTCAGCTTTCTGCTGATATACCGTGCATTGCGGCACAACATCTGGAAAAAGAGATACTCGTCCAAATGTCGGGCTACAAATTTTTGACTTGATATTTGAAGTACCTGCAACAATGAAATCCACCCAAACCTTATTTAATACAATAGTTTATTCTATTCTTAACATTTTGCAATTTATTTTGTCTCAAAAAGTTTAATAGTTCCTGAGTAAATTTAAAAATAAAAAATCATTTTTGTTCCACATTCCACCGTTCCAATTCGACGCTAAAAAGCCGACGCTATTTTAACGCAGCTGTAAAAACCCGTCTTTTTCAACATCGTAGAGATCAGTAGTGATGAGATTTATTGCATCAATTCAAGTTCAGGCTTACAGATAACTACTTATATGGGTTAACTAAGTTTAGACCTGATTTGGAACGGCGGAATCAAAACACTTACATCAACTCAACATTCCGGGCCCCTTGCACTAAGTGCAATATTCAGGTTTCAAAAAACTTTTATGGATAGTGGATATTTTAGGATGATAACTTAATGACGCCAGACATAGTCCAGCAAAGACTCTGCTCTGAGCCACAGGTAAGCCCGCAGTTCCTGGTATGACTCCCGTTCGGATGATATCGGCGTATATGTCCGCTCTAAGAACGATCGCCACAATGCTTGGGCGATAGAACTTGTCATCTGCCAAGGTAATGTGGCCGAACTTTTCTTGAACACTCATGTTGATCGGTGTACTGGGAGTCCGCATATGGAGATCTGGATCAATCTTAAAGACAACCTGCAGCCGGAACTCCTTATCCAACAAGGACCGGAGCACTGCAGAGCACGCTTCCCCATCTCTTCAGCTGAAGCGCTCGGGCCATTGATGCATTAATACGGCACACAGGCTCGCACGGATCAATTAGCGCACGAGTTTCAATCGTGTTGGTTCTACTATCGACCAAGATCATGGCAGTGGGCATCACTTGGGGATTCCGGTGCTGCAACAGGGTGGTCAAGGATGGAGATCAGAGTTGCATAGGAGTCTGGGAGCGTGATGCTTGGACTGTTGGAGTAGAAGACGGCTCTTTTCGGCGGAGAAGTGTGTGGTAGTCCTTGTCACTCCGCCGGCATTTGTTCTCACTTCCACAGGAACGCCCAGAGTGCTGGCAGTACTTACTTATCAGCACTGCTCAAAGACGTTTTTCCGAGCTCAAACGCAAGGAACGTCTGCAGCGCTTCAGCGAATGGATGCCTCTGCAGACTCGGCAACGGTAGGAGTCAATACCTTGAGAACATCTGCGGTCAATGGTTTCTTCCGATTTGCGTGGACATGGTGCCATGATTGGAAAACTATGGAATGAGAACAATAAAGACGATGGATAAGCTGCAGTGGTTATTGAAGTTAGCGGATTACAAAGGCTAAGGATAGAGGAGTAGCTTAAGCGAGTATTGAAACTATATCTTGGTTTGGGCTTGGAGATCAGCTCAGCTACGGAAGGAAGAGGCCCACCGACTAGGAAATGTCCTGGGGTCACAGCTAGTAAGTCAGTAGGGTCCTATGACATTGGAGAGATTTGTAATCCACGCAGTTATCCAGTTTAAATAAAGTTCTTTAAAAACACTTATTTTCTTTTAGTTTGTTCTTTATTTGAATTGAGGCACACTGCACCGAACTTTACTTCTTTGCATCTCTTTTCATAATAATCAAAATATATTAAAAGACTGCGACTGTGCTGTCGGGAAGCCGGCGGCAGGCAGCAGTATTGTTATCTATGTATATGCTACGAGAGGGAGAGCGAGTTATGTACACTTGGTGCACGCCCGCGTGCATGCTGAGTAAGCGCTTTGGCTGTCCAATGTGTGTGTGTATCAAATTACTCCATACTTGAGATTGGTTTATGTTAACGTTGCGGCAAAGTGCTACAATGTATTTTAAATGCATAACACTGAGTACAGTGTGCATTCGATAAGTGTGCATACTACATCTCCCTCCTTTTGAAAAATAACGTAATTCTAGAAGTATTTTATTGTGTATTAACATATTTTTCAAAAGGTGTTTGTTAGTTCTTTTTTTAAAATCTATTTATTTTTTTTTTTTTTTTTTTTGTATGTGTTATTTGTAAATAGAAAATTGTTGAAATTCTGTTCTTCGCTTTTTATTGTATTGTTTCATATACTTTATTGGTTGATCAGACCTCTTTTATTTTTTTCAGTATTATAAATTTTTAACCTATCCTTATGTACCTTCTGTTTTTTCTGTTTGCTATCTCTAATTAAAATATTATCATTAGCTTTTACTTCTTCTACTGTAAAGGGTCCTAGATATTTAGGATCTAACTTATGACCTGTTTCATTTCTTAGAAACACTTTATCTCCTACTGATATATCTACGTTCCTTACTACTTTATCGTAGATTTCTTTATTCTTTCGCTTATGCTCTTCTAACATTATTCTAGCTCTTTTATAGGCTACTTCTAATCTATATTTGCTTTCTTTAGCGTAATCATCTATTTATATAGGTTCTATATTATTTATGCTATTAAAATGTTTTGGCAAATTATTTGTTTTACCAAAGACGAGTTCATATGACAAAATGTGTGCCATAGATGGTGTCGTGTTGAAACAGTATACGAAATATTGAAGCCATACGTCCCAATCAGTTTTATCAACCGATATATATGAACGTATGTATTCATTAAAAGTTCGGTGGCTTCTTTCGACTGTTCCAACTGTCTGATGGTGGTGTGCAGTTGATGTTATATTGTTTATTTTTAGGTATTTGCACAAATCATTAATTATTGAATTTTTATATTCTGTTCCCATGTCCGTAATGAACGTCTTCATCGGACCGTACTTCAGAATAAATGATTCAAATATTGCCTTAGCAACAGTACTTGCATTTTTATTTGGAATTGGAATCGCAACTAAATATTTAGTCAAGTCACATATTAAGGTGACTGCGTATTCGTTTCCATTATCTGACTTGGGTAGCGGACCAATAGTGTCTACTATAACCCTGTCGAAAACATTTACTGGTGTTTCGGTAATTGTTAAAGGAGTTTTTATATTTGTTGTCACTTTTGATTTTTGACATTTTTGACATTTTCGTATGTACTCAGTAATATCTCGAGTCATGCCTTTCCAAAAATAATATCTTTTGACCTTGGCCAAGGTTTTTGCAATGCCAGTGTGACCTCCTTGTATTGGATCATCATGGAATGTAGACAGTATAGCTTCTTTTTCTTTTACTTTTTCTATTAGGGTCACCGGGTTGAGTAGCGCTACTCTCAATGATTTTAATGTTTTATTGCCCATTTGTTTAAAATTATCAATTGAAACTTGTTCAAAGATATTTTCCCACGGTGCCAGTTTGAGTTGGCTGATTTTATGTATACCGGCCTGCATTTCAAGCCTTTGGAAGAACTGACCTAAGTCTAGAATTCCATTAGTATATAAATCGCTAACATCATATCTTGCAATAATTTCCTTTCCATGTTTAAAGAAACATAGCATATTCTTTATTTGCAAGGTCACTACTTTACGTACTTCGTCGTTTTTGATGACTTCGTATACGTTGGGCTTTGAAGCTTTTTCTATAGATTGCATAGGCAATTCTATTTGATCTTTTCCTGCGCAGGATTTTTGTCTACTTTGGTATCTTGTAGTGACTTTCATTATATTTCTGTTAATTTCTTGCAGTTCTGTGATGGTTATTCTTGATAACGCATCAGCTACAAAATTGTCTTTTCCCTTTAGATATTCAACCGTAAAATTATATTCCTCTAATTCAAGTCGCATTCGCGTAAGTTTGGAACTGGGATTTACCATTGAAAATAGGTACGTAAGTGCTCTGTGATCTGTTTTGACAGTGAAGTGTCTACCATAAACATATGGTCTGAAATGAGTTATTGCCCAATGAATTGCTGCCAATTCTTGTTCTGTTGTGCTTTTATTACTTTCACCCTTAGTAAACGATTTTGATGCATACGCAACTGGGAGTTGAAGTCCATTTTTGTTTTGAGTTAAAACTGCTCCACAAGCTTGCTTACTTGCATCCGTTATTATGCAAAATTCTTTTGTGAAATCTGGGTATTGTAACAAGTTTGGATTTATTAGTGCCGATTTGAGATGTTGGAAGGCATGCTGGCAGTCAGCTGTCCATTCGAATTTAACATCCTTTTTACATAATCTTGTTATGTGACGAGAATATTCGGCAAAGTTTTGGATAAAACGTCTATAGTAATTGCAAAATGCAACGAATCGTCTAGCGCTGTCTGCATCATGTGGGACTGGGTAATTTTTGATGACGTCGTATTTTTTTGTCATCTGGCAAGATTCCTTTATCTGTGCATTTGTGTCCCAAAAATGTGACTTCATGCATGAAAAATGAACATTTTTCAGGATGTAACTTTAGGTTGTATTCTCTACATTTCTCAAAAACATCGGTTAAGTTTTTAAGCATATGTTTTTCAGAACAACCAATGACTATTAAATCATCCATATAAAGAAAAGCTTGAGATGGTTCTAGTCCGGAGAATGCAATAGTCATCATTCTCTGGAATGAATTTGGTGCTATTTTTAGACCAAATGGTAGACGCGTGAAGCGATATGAACCATTGTTTGTTGAAAAAGACGTTATATCTCTTGAACTTTTTTCAAGTTCAATTTGATGAAAACCAGACATTAAGTCTAGGCATGAAAAATATTTCGCTCTTCCTAGTTGATCTAAAATATCATCAATTCTAGGTAAAGGAAATTTATCAGACAACAGTTTTTTTATTAATCTGACGATAGTCAATTACTAATCGCCATTTTTTCTTTTCAGAACCGGGAAGAGATTTTTTCGGAACTAACAAAAGTGGGCTGTTATACGGTGACACAGACGGTTCGACTATTTTATTGTCGATTAATTTTTGTACCTGTTCTTGTATTTCGTCTATCTGACTATGAGGATTTCTGTAATTTTTTATGTATACTGGTTCATCATCATTCAATCTTAGTTTTTGTTTGTAGAAATTGTTTGTTGTTATTGATTCGGTTTCAAGTCCGAATACATCACTATATTCAGTGCATAAATCTGTTAGTTGTGACTTGAATTGTGGTGGAAAGTTTTTTTGTTAATTGAGATATGACAGTTTTTGTTCTTTCATCGGAATTAGTTTGAACTATATCGTAGTTCGAAAGTGATTCATATTGCAAATTTTTTATATTCACTATTTGATCTGTACTGGTTGTATTTAGTAATCGGACAAATGCATTTTTGGTTGTAGCAATGGTATTTGCAACATAAATGCCAGTTTGAATTTCTTGGTTGGGAATTAATACGCTATCTTCATTTGAGGATATATGTATTTTTCGGACTACTTGAGATCTTGCTGGTAGAATTATTGAGTTGTTACCAGAACTGTATGTTATTGGAACATAAATTGAGAATTTTAAGTTATTTGGTCTCATTATAAGCCAGTCTTCTGTTGGCTTGAAGTCTAATTGACAATTGAATTTCTTTATGAAATCGATGCCTATTATTCCATCACATGGTATTGGAAAATGTAAGTCTACTATATGAAAATCGTGTGGAATTATGTATTTGTCTGTCTGTATCTCGAGTGGAGTTAATCCTTTGGATTGAATTAGTTCTTGGCCTATGCCTTGAATACTAATTTTATTGTTTTCCTGAATATCATGAAAGATATCAGAATTTTCTTTTAAAAGAGAAATGTCTGCACCTGTGTCTATTAAAAAGACAAGTTTTTTATTTGTTTCTACATTAGTAAAATTTACGAATATGTTCTGGCTAAGATTGATGGTGTGAACCTTATGGTTTTTTACTGTTGTCCATCTAAAGGCTGTTGGGAGTTTCCCGAGTTATTCTGGGCTACTCTTACATTGTTTCGGTTATTATTGTTGTTATTATTTTGGCCTCTATTGGAATTATTATTATTTCCATTGGCATTACCTCGGCCTCCACGGTAATTGTTGTTACCGTTGTTATTGTAATTATTTCTGTTTTGGTAGCTGCCATTGCCTCTACCACGATAATTTCCTCTATAGTTGTTTCCTCTATAGTTATTACCACGGTAGTTATTACCACGGTAGCTGTTACCTCTTTGGGAATACATTACTGTATTCACACTACCGGTAACTCTGGTACTGGTACGGATGTAGGCGCTGACGGCTGCATCCATTGTTGTACAGAAACCAGATTCTAAAATCGTTTTGACACTTTCGTGATCGGTTTTCTTAATCATCGTGTCAATGGCCTCGCTTGTGCTGAGAGTATCTGCATTTTCGGCGGGTATGCCTTGGTCTATATATGCAGCTTCAAGGAGTTGTCGCAAATTCTCAACCTCATTTGTAAACTGGGTGGCTGTTTTACCTTTTTGGGTAAGTGTAGCCATTTTTGCTTTTACATTGGCGGCTGTTTCACCGACAATTATGTTCTGTAGTTTTGTTATTATCCCTTCTATTGTAGTCTCATTTCGGACCTTGTAAAGGGTTGTGCCAGATATTTTTGATTTAATTAATTCAATTGCAATTGCCTCATGATTTCCCTTGGTCAGGTTGACTATCCTTAGAGCAGTTAAGAACTTCTCAAGATGGATTTTCTTTCCATCAAATTCAGGTACTGCTTGGGAAATTTCCCTTATGTATGCCCTATGGGCAGCGCCTGTATCAACCATGATTAGGCTGCTATCTGAACTTTCTCCACTATCGGATAAAATGTCTTTCGACTCTAAAGTGATAACTGCTGGGATCGTTAGGTTAGTTAAATCTTCTTCTTCTACTTGAATATCCTGAGCTTGAATTTCTTCGTCTTCGCCAATTTCAAACTTAATAGGTGTATTTAAGATAGAAGGAATTTCTATATTCAAGCTATGCTTGTCTTTTATATTTTGGAGATTGTTTCTCAACCTTGTTAAAATTCTTGACGTTTCTGACCAATGATCATTGGTTAATATGTCTTTATGCTCGTATATCAATAATCGTGCTTCATTAAAGGAGTCAACTAAAGTAAAGGCATGCTTATTAATTGTGTCTTTATGTATATGCCTATTCTGAGTTAGACATTTATAAGACTTTTCAAACCTAGTTTTTATTTCTTGGATTCGCTCAGAAATTTCTAGCCATTCCATAATAAATATAAGCAATTAAGTCAATCATTTGGTAACTTTTTGGTACTTTAAATCTTATCAAGGTCGTTGGCCTTGCTAATATATTTTTTCTTTAAGCACCTATTGTGCAGTTTGTATATTTTGAAGAATAGATTTGCACTCATAATCACAACTATGATGATCAATAGTGTTGTTACTAATCCCAAATCTTTGTTTTCAACCTCAACTTTGTTAATGACATTTGCAGTAGAATCTACCGTTTTTGTGTCGATTAACCCCATGTTGGTTGTATTATTTTTTATGTAAACTATATTAAAACTTTGGGATTGTGGCTCATTACTTGAAAAATCTAAATCTTTACTTATACTGTTACTATTCATTAAACCTTACAGTTCGAAAATTTGTATGGCTTGCATACGAAAGTTTTGAGTTTAAAATTTGATTTTATTTAAATTTATTTGTAATAATTGAAAATCATCATTTATGGGAAAATTTTTTTTTTTTTTATAAAAGTTATGTTTTGCGAAAAACAGAATTGGGAAAAAAATGATTAAAATAATCTTCCTTTTTTTTTTTTTAGAATAGTTCCCTAATACGTCTTGAGACGGTGAGAGTTTTGGGGAATTCAGGTTATGGGTCACATTTTTCCCTACCTATATAAAATCTTTTCGGGCCGTTTAAGTAGACAGCTCAAAAGTGCAATGGGTCTTACAATTTGTTTTTGGATTTCATTTTATAATATTAAATTTTTTTTTTTTTTTTGGTACTTTAAATCTAAATATGCTGCTCATCGGGGACGATCTTCCTTCAGCTGCTGCTGTTGTCCTGGGCCTATTTGATTAAGGCGTTGCCGGTGCTGGGCTGCACAGGCTATTTAGCTTCTTCTGCAGCTTCCTTCAGCTGCTGCTGTTGTCCTGGGCCTATTTGATTAAGGCGTTGCCGGTGCTGGGCTGCACAGGCTATTTAGCTTCTTCTGCAGCTTCCTTCAGCTGCTGCTGTTGTCCTGGGCCTATTTGATTAAGGCGTTACCGGTGCTGGGCTGCACAGGCTATTTAGCTTCTTCTGCAGCAGGTGTACTCACACGCCGGTGTGTACATCGGACCTTTACAATCTGCTGGGCACGTCTTTTGTTGTTTGGGGATCTGCTTCTCTGTTGGTGGTTTAATTTTAGTATATGTTTTTGCAATGGACTTTATAATTTTAGAGTTTTCGAATGTAGAGTTTCTGTTCGATTTTTGTTGCACTTGTTGCTTTAGAAATACTAACTCCTCTTGGAGTTCACAAGCAGATTCCCACTTTGGGGGATTTTCGCTATTCAATGCCTTTCTTATCTCGGCAATTCTTTTGAATAGTTTGCAACGCAACCCTCCTTTTTTATTGTGAGGTTTCATTTTTGTCGAATTTTTGTTGAAACTCTGACACTCTACTCACTCTGTATTTCGGGTTAGTCATCCTTCCTTCATCCTTCCTTCTAGGTCTTCCTTCCTGAATATATGACGTATTTGGGTTCCTTCCTTCCTTCTAAATCTTCCTTTGATCTTCAGCCTCCAGGCTCAATTTCACGGTCACGGTCGCCATGTAATCCACGCAGTTATCCAGTTTAAATAAAAGTTCTTTAAAACACTTATTTTCTTTTAGTTTAGTTCTTTATTTGAATTGAGGCACAGCGTGCACTCGAACTTTACTTCTTTGCATCTCTTTTCATAATAATCAAATATATTAAAAGACTGCGACTGTGCTGTCGGAGAAGCCGGCGGCAGGGCAGTCAGTATTGTTATCTATGTATATGCTACGAGAGGGAGAGCGAGTTATGTACACTTGGTGGCAGCGGCCGCGCGTGCATGCTGAGTAAGCGCTTTGGCTGTCCAATGTGTGTGTGTATCAAATTACTCCATACTTGAGATTGGTTTATGTTAACGTTGCGGCAAAGTGCTACAATGTATTTTAAATGCATAACACTGAGTACAGTGTGCATTCGATAAGTGTGCATACTACTGGATATGACAAGGGACCATCTGCTAGGATCAGCCGACTCCACGATTTTCGTTTGGAGGCGTTTCGTCACAAATGTTGTCCAATAGTAGGGTGGCTTGTTCAGCCATGCTAATACTATTGTGGAGTCCGTCAAACAATATGTCTTAAAACGATCCGCAGGAAATTCTGGAAGAACTGTCGCAACCAATTCTGCTAGGAGAACTGCCCCGCGAAATTCTAGCCGCGGTAAGGATACGGTTTTGACCAGCGCAACTCGGGATTTCCCCCTGGCCCTCCTGGTGTTGACGAACAGTGGAATCATTTTTCACACTCTATGAGTACAGCTGCCAAGGAGATTCTCGGATTCGCCGAAAACTCCCAAAAACAGTCATGGTACGATGATAAGGGCCGCCGCGCTACTGCAGAGAAAGACGCTGCCTCTGTAGAACTCTGCAGTCGGGAGCAACGCGGGCTGTTAATGAACGATACCGGGAGAAAAGGAGAGAGGAGAAGCGCCTTTTCAGAAGGAAGAAAAATGAGCAGGAAAAGCGCATGAGGGAGGAAGTCGAAGTGCTGTTCGGAAGGAGTGAAACTCGAAAATTCTACCAAAAGATTAGGCAACTAACCGAAGGTTTTAAGCCCAGAGTCACACTATTGAAGGACGAGCACGAAAATCTGGTCAGAAATACGGAAGTGGCACTAGACAAATGGAGAAACTATTTCTCTAACCTGCTGGGAGGTGATGAACACAATGCCGCCTCTGGGAAAGTAGCGACACCACCAATCGATAACATAGAGATAGATCCGCCGGACCATAATGAAGTCTTGTTAGCCATAAAAAGGCTAAAAATAAAAAATCTGCTGGCGCTGATGAGCTGCCTGCTGAATTGTTCAAGGCTGGCGGTGAGGAGCTGGTAAGGTTCATGCACCAACTCCTATGCAGAGTATGGTCCGAAGAAAGCATGCCCGAAGATTGGAACCTAAGTGTACTCTGTCCAATATTTAAAAAGGAGACCCTGCGGTTTGCGCCAATTACCGCAAGATCAGTCTCCTTCCCATCGCTTATAAGGTTTTATCATGCATCCTATGTGAACGTCAAAAGTCGAGAATAAGTGAACTGATTGAACCTTATCAATGTGGCTTTAGACCTGGCAAATCCACCACGGACCAGATATTCACATTGCGACAAATTCTGGAGAAGACCTGAGAGAGACATACCACCACCTTTTTGTTGAATACAAAGCCACCTTCAACACGCCGATAAGGTCAAAGTTCTTTGAAGCCCTGTCTACCTTTGGTATTCCTGTAAAGTACGTTCGACAAAGCACCGTCAAAATAGGTAAAGACCGCTCCGAGCCTTTCGATACCAAAAGAGGTTTTAGGCAGGGTGATACCTTATCGTGCGACTTCTTTAATCTGCTGATGGAGTACATACTGCGCCAGTGCCCAAATGCTAACAGAACGGGCACCATTTTTACCAGAGATAACATGCTGCTTGCATATGCCGATGATATTGATATCATCCCCAAAAGCGAATCTGTGGTAAAACAGGCGTTCTCAGAGATAGAGAAGCAGTCAAAACTTATGGGCTTAGCGGTAAATGAGGATAAGACAAAGTACCTCCAATCAACTCGCAGTGAGTCTTGTCAAGATGACAACAGCCCCGAGGGGCCAAAGCCGAGCCTCTCTCAATCTCTTGGCTTGTGCGCTTCTAATTTTAGCACAAGAGAAAGGGACCTACAGTTTAACGCCGGATCCGAACGGCAGTTTTTGAGAGGCTTTTCATGGCTAATTACTGCAATGCTGGCGCCAACAGCAAGAGGTGTGGCCGGGTGTAAAGTTTTATTCAAAGAAAAAACTTTTTCATTAGATGTTCCGAGGCGGGATCGAACCCACGACCTCATGCTCAGCAGTCGCGCACACTAACCGCTGAGCCACTCCGGCCAGTGAGTCTACGCTTGGACAATCTGTTGCAATGGGAGACTGCAACTTCAAGGTTGTTAAGGAATTTGTCTGCCTCGGAACGACGATAACCAGCGACAACAACACCAGTCTGGAAATCCGAAGAAGAATTACTCTTGCAAACCGATGCTATTACGGGCTCAATAAGGAGTTCAAGAGCAGAGCCCTCTCTCGGAAACGAAAATTGCGCTATACAAGTCGCTTATCATCCCAGTCCTGCTATAAGGCGCAGAAGCATGGACAATGATAAAAGAGGATGAGGCGGCGATTGGCGTGTTCGAGAGAAAAGTTTTTCGAAGGATTAATGGACCTCTAAACGTTGGCTGCGAATTTCGCATTCGAATGAATCGCGAACTTTATGAGCTCTATGGGGACACTGACCTAGTCAAGCGCATATAACAACTGCAGCTGCGCTGGATGGGACATGTTACCCGTATGGATGATAACGCTCCAGCAAAGCGTGTGTACAATCGGCATGCGATAGAGTTGGGAGGCATTCCCTCGTAGGGTCGACCGAAGCGGAGATGGCGCGACCAGGTGCAGGGAGACATTGCGAAGCTGGGAGTGCCATTCTGGTGGAATGTCGCTCGGGACAGAGGCGAGTGGCGGGCATTGGTAGCAGCGGCGGAGACCGTAAAACGGTTGTGATGGGTAAAGAAGAAGAAGAAAAGAAGAACTCGGGTTTTCGCACAGAGGAGATTTATGAAAATTCCATGCTCAGTCTCGATACGTACATAAATTGCAGCACCATATCCCCGCTGAGAGGCATAACAAAATCCGTGATATTGTAGCTTTTCCTTTGAATCAAAATGAAGAAACTCGTGCCAAATTTGTAGAAGATCATCCGGAAGTGGCTCATCCCATGCAAAGTCCCGCAACCAGATTTCTTGCATAAACTTTTTGCTCGGACAATCAAGGGTGCAGCCCGCTGGATTAAATAGCTGAGCTATCTGGGACAGAACTTCACGCTTCGTATAAGATTCAGATAGTTTAATTTTGGCGAATTCCTATCTCGAGAAAGTCAGCTGACATTGGGTGGCCTTCTGGAATATCCCTTAAAACAGCGTTCCCCAGCCATGCCCCGGCGGGCCGAATACATTCGACGATTCAAGCCGAATGCGTGCACGAAGCAAAGCCTCAAAGTGTGTTAGAGAGAGACAGAGAGAGGCAGAGAGCCTCTCTTCTTGGGGAACCCTGCCTTAAAACATCTTTTGTGTTGGCGGCCCATTTCCTCAACGGAAAACCCGCTCTGTCGAGCGCCGTTTGGAGTTCTTTAATGGCGGAAATGGCTATTTGTTTGGAATGAGCACCTGCGAGAACGTCATCGACGTAGATAAAATTGGAAATTATGTCGCTAGCCAGCGGATACTGTTCGCTCACTTATTGGACAAGTTCCAAAAACCCGTATCGCTTAGAACGGAGCACATGTCACTCCAAAAGTAACTGTGTGGAGTTCGAAATCGCGCAGCTCTCCATTTTTATTACGTAAAAGAACTCGTTGGAAATGCGTGAGCTTTGCATCCACTAGAATTTGCCTATACATTTTCGTTATATTAGCGTTAAAAACGGAACAGTACTGGACCTAGATATAAGACGTCATTTAGGCTCTTGCTGTTTACCGATGGGCTGAAGGCATTAAAGACTATGCGGATCTTTGTAGTAGTGCTGTCGGCCTTAAAAACAGCATTTGAATTTGGAGGGACTTGGCTCATACTGCCTAAGTCCGAGTCCTCTTGTATGGCAGCGAACTTTTATAGAAACTCGGGTCAGCCAATTGAAGATTTGGCAGAATGCGTAGCGAATCTTGTGGAATCGGGTAAGTTGGAACATTTCCTGCTAACTATGGCAGCACAACTGCTGATGTTTCGATATGGATCCGCGGCTTAATAGGAGAGCCCACTTGAAAATTACATAACTTATGGGGTTGGACTGCAATAGCTTGATTGAGACTTGAATAAGTCTGTACATTCGACTTTTGAGTTGAAGGAGTGGACTGTAATGAACTTAAATTGTTGCTGTTCGGTGCTGAGGGCGGTATAAAAGTGTCACCGCGATGTAACAACGTGTTATGATGCTGCTTGCACGTAAAGCAGTGGTGGGTGTTTGGACATTCTCGGAGTTGATGCCCTCTATCAAAGCATTTTAAGCATAGCTTTTGCTGGCGAATGCAATTTTCTCTTTCTTGTTCAGGCATTTGAAGGAATCATTGACACACCCGGATTGGATAGTTTTCGTTAGAGCATATTTTACACGAATGAGCTTTGAATTGTACTTTTGCTTCAAAAGTGTTTAGTTTTTTAGGAGCTGTATTTTTGCATACTCTTTTGACTCGGGCCTGGTTGTAAATCCTCAATAGCCTCTAACGATGCCTCTCGATAAGGAAGTTACTTGCTCTTGCCATTTTGGGATTACATTTTTGTCTTTCAGGGATTGTTCCCATAAAGACAGCGTAGGTTTGGGCAATTTCGAGGAGCAAAGAAATATTAACAGACAATCCCAGTACCCGAGATCAGTGCCCGAGGGCAGTCAGACAACTTGAAATGGTGCTCTGCAACTGCTTTAGGGTTGGACCTGATTTATGTTGCACGGAAGAGACGTTAAATAAAATTTTGAGCTGGCTGTTCACCAACAGTCTCTTATTCTTAAACCGATCTTTTAAATCAGACCGAGCCGTTACGAACCCTTCGTTGGTCAGTGGAGTTTTGGGTACAATAGCTCTCGCTTCGCCACTAGCTTTAGCCGTGACGTTAAATAGTTTTTCAACCGGAGTCAGGCGTGCATTATCAATGTACACCGCGGTGAACAGGTCACGAAAAGAACGCCACTTTAGGTAGTGACCCGCAAATTCCTGTGTCGCATGGAGGAAAGCGGCAAACCCTGGGTGTCGGGGCTTCGGGACTCGATTTGCTTTTTGGTGAGGCTTCATTGATGGAAAATCTACATGGCTCATTTCTTGCTGCTCGTATTCGGATTCAACCTTCTCCCACAAAGATTTTATTTGATCTCGACGGATCTTTAGCTGGTTTAAGGAGAGATCAGGTGGTGACGGAACCGCAACCCTGCCAACAAACTGGCTGAGTCTATCGGTGCAGGCGATGAACTTGTTTAGTGCCATCTTAGCTTCTGTCAGCGCTTTTTCGGTTTTTGAGCGTGTGGATAGGGGGGTGGCATGACATAAAGCCCGAGGACTTATCGCCCAAATTTAATGCGGGCGATAAGTCCGTTTTCATTTCGGACTTAACGCCCGAATGGGGTGTTATGTCCGCTTTTCTTTCGGACTTTACGCCCAAATTTCATTTGGGCGATAAGTCCGTCTTAAAAACGGTCACAACGCCCGAAAATTTTTTGGGGCGTTGTGACCGGCAGACATTCAGATATACAGTGGGTCGCAGCTTCAAAAACACTGGTCAAACAAATTTAATGGTACTGTATGTGTATACCTTCAGTTGTAAGTGATACTAACAAGCGGTTTTTTTTATTTTATAGGTAATCGATTGAATTAAATTTATACTTTTTTTTTGCTGTTGCTGTCGCTGCGGATACTGTTGTATTTCAGTCCAAAGTTTAACAAAACTTTAAAACATGAGCCCATGGTTCATAAGATTTTTGAAAGTGAAAGTTTGTTTGTATGTTTGTCCCTTATGGGCGTCTAAACCGCTGAACCGATCTTCACGAATTATTCACAGTATGTTCATGTCGATCAGGAAAGTTTCATAGGCTATGTCTTACGTCTGTGAAATGGTCCAAAAACTGCGAAATTTACAAAATTATACGGTTCATCCGATTCCAATAAAACTTTGGGGAATGGCTGAACGCTTACCAGGGAAAGTTTCTAAGTTGAAGAACTTTGCGGAAAATGGTCCAAAAACCGCGAAAATTAAAAAATTTATAGTTTCGGTAAAGCTTTGGGGTATGGTTCTACGCTTGCCCGGGAAGGTTTCCAAGTAGAAGAAATCTGCCGAAAATGGTTCAAAAACCGCGAAATTTGCTAAATCTTCGATTGTGATGGAACTTTGGAGAATGGTTGAACGCTTGCCCGGGAAGGTTTCTAAGTAGAAAAAATTTGCTGAAAACGGTCCAAAAACCGCGAAAATTTTAAAATTTAGGTTTTCACTAAAACTTTGAGAATGTGATCGACGCTTGCCCGGGAAGGTTCCAAGAAGAAGAAACCGCGAAATTTGCAGAATGTTCGATTGTTTTAAAACTTTGGAGAATGTTTGGACGCTTGCGCGTGAAGGAATCTGATTTGAAGAAATGTTCGGGAAATAGTCCAAAACCGCGAAAATTCAAAAACTATACCGTTCATCCGATTACCATGAAATTTTGGTAAATGGTTAGACGCTTGGCCGCGAAGGTTTCTAAGGTCCAAAAATCGCGAAATTTGCAAAATAAACCGTATGAAGCTGTAGATTACAAGGTCTAAAATATTGCGAAATTTGCAAGTTTTGGATTTGAGCCTGGATTATTGTGGAAATTTGACAGACGGCAAATGTAGATGGGGAGTAGGATGTATTAACCAAACGGTCAAAAAAGTAACGGAATTTGCAAAATATTCGTGAGTTTAGATTATAATGAAGATGGTTAAAAAGAGAAAAATATCGAACGGTCCAAAATGTTTATGGTGACTTGCTGCCAGCACTGGCTTGAATATTGTCGCTCTCACAAGAATCAGAAGGACCCGGGCGACGCCGGGTATTCAGCTAGTTTGAAAGTAAAAATGAAAACGGAGATTTGTTAGGAGCTGATGTGGTTATGGTGTGAACTATGATATTCGGGATCGTTTATTAAATTAAAAGTTAAGTGTTTCAAAGTCAAAAATTCAAAAATCACTTTTTTTTACCTCTTTCATTCCAATTCTATTTCCACTGCAACTTTTGGGAAACTGAATTGATTCATGTTCTCGAAACACAAAAACTAATAATTATACTGAAATATTATATGATTAGCAAATTACGCCACTGTACAGTTAAATGTAAATGTACATTAAGCTAATTTTTTCTTAATTCTTTGATTAATTTGGAATTTGTTTATGTAATTTGGATTGCTTTTAACTGAATTAAAAATTATTTTTTTGCTTAGGATCTCAAGGGTGTCAGAAAAAAAGTAAAACGTAAAAGTCAGCCTCTCTCATTTCCGAATGTTCCATTTACGGTCATTTCGCTTGGTGCGATCGTGCCGATTTCGTTTGGCCCGTGACTTGCCACAAGTAAAATGTAAGCAATATTCTTCAGAATTGAGAACAGCAAAACTAAACCGAATCGGAACTGTGATCGGTTTACTTTTTAGAAAGGTTTGGAATTGAGAACATTCCTGTATTTCATTTGGCCAGAGCACGATATGATTTGGCTGTGCGACCCACCATTTCAGTCTAATTTGGCGAACCTTTGGATTAGACTGCCAATCAGACAGAAAATCTGGAACAGTTGTTTTATTTATTGTAATTATTATTCTTTTAGACTGACGGCGGCGAAGCGATGCGTGCTGGGATATATGCTAGAATACATATAAAAATGAAAGTATGTTCGTATTACAGTAAGCTTGTTCCTTAAAGGCGTCTAGCCAGCTGAACCTTTCATCAAGATCAAGAAAGAGTCGTTTCGAAAGCGGTTAAAAACGGATAAAAAGTGGTTCAGAATTCAGAAGCTATATAAGCTAGAAACTCGAAATTTTGTATGTAAGTTAGTAATAGGGAGTTTATTTTAATGGTTCAGAGGTTATTTACTCAAAGATTTTAAAATTTGATGTGTACTACACCCAAAAAAATTGGTATCAATATCAATTTGATACACGTTGTCTCAATTTGAAACTAAAACCAGTATCGATTTTTTAGTATCAATATAATCCTAGAGAGTATCAAAATGATCGTTTGGTTATTAATTTGATAGGCAAAAGTTTCAATTTGAAACAATCACATTTTTATGGAAGTTCGAAAATTCTAAATTCCAGCCGAGCTGGCAGACCAGTAGGCGTTTGACGATTGACATGAACTATTTTTATTGTAGTAAAATCTAAAAACTTTAAATGCAGAAATGTTAAGAATTACGGAAACTATTGTTTTATTTGGGTTGGGTTTCGAGCCTTATGGACTTAAAATTTAAGTGTTGCAAAATTGACTTTCCACTAAATTGAAAATATCTCAACTTCCAGCTCGCGTAGGGCTATGCACGATATACCCGCGTATTCGCCATAGTTTTGCCTGTTTTTCAGTAAAAGTTAGATTAAAATCATGTGGAGCGTTTTCGAGATTTCTTCAATTTTGTGGGACCACCTACCATGCCGGCCCATACAAATTGCACCCGATTTGCATAGGCTTGCAAATGCTCGCTAATTTCTCGACTTACAGCTCGCGTAGCGCATTACACGGTATACCTGCGTATTTGCTATGGTTTTGGCTGATTTTTTTTTTTTAGTGGGAAAAGTTAGATCTAAGTGTATTCAAAATCATGCGGACCGTTTGCCAGAAACGGTGTGATTATCAAAATTATTTTAATATTTAGAGCTCGCGTAGCCCAATGCACGGTATGACAGATTAAACTAGAAATTGATCTGCATCTTCCCCCAACCACTCATTAAAATCATGTGAAGGGTTTTGAGAAAAATTAAGTTTTTCGTACGCTGTAGCTGAAGCTGTAGCTGTAGCTGTAGCTGTAGCTGTAGCAAGAGAAAATTGGAAAATAAAAATTTCATTCCACCGTTCCAAATTCGTCGCTAACTATGCGTCGCTATTTTGACGGACATTGATTGCAATGATTAATCCAAAAACTTTAAATGCAGAAATGTTAAGAATTACGGAAACTATTGTTTTATTTGGGTTGGTTTCGAGCCTTATGGACTTAAAATTTAAGTGTTGAAAAATTGATTTTCCACTAAATTGAAAATATCTCAACTTCCAGCTCGCGTAGGGCTATGCACGATATATACCCGCGTATTCGCCATAGTTTTGCCTGTTTTTCAGTAAAAGTTAGATTAAAATCATGTGGAGCGTTTTTCGAGATTTCTTCCAATTTTGTGGGACCACCTACATTGCCGGCCCATACAATTTGCACCCGATTTGCATAGGCTTCCAAATGCTCGCTAATTTCTCGACTTACAGCTCGCGTAGTGCATTACACGGTATACCTGCGTATTCGCTATGGTTTTGGCTGATTTTTAGAAAAGTTAGATCAAAATCATGTGGAGCGTTTGGGAGAAAAGTGATGATTTGTAGGAGGTCTAAGTGCGGTAATTCAAAAATTATTCAGACCGCGCCAGAAATGGAACCAGCTCAATATCGGAACCAGTTCAAATACCTATCGATATACGGTATTTTTTATCAAAATTATTTTAATATTTAGAGCTCGCGTAGCCCAATGCACGGTATGACAGATTAAACTAGAAATTGATCTGCATCTTTCCCCCAACCACTCATTAAAATCATGTGAAGGGTTTTTGAGAAAAATTAAGTTTTTCCTACGCTGTAGCTGTAGCTGTAGCTGTAGCTGTAGCTGTAGCTGTAGCTGTAGCTGTAGCTGTAGCTGTAGCTGTAGCTGTAGCTGTATTAATTTGATAGGCAAAAGTTTCAATTTGAAACAATTACATTTTTATGGAAGTTCGAAAATTTTAAATTCCAGCTGAGCTGGCAGACCAGTAGGCGTTTGACGATTGACATGAACTATTTTTATTGTAGTAAAAACGCATCGGTAATTTACTTAAACTAAAAGCTATGCAAAACAATCCCCCAGACGATGTGTTGAAGACTAACTTAAAGTATTTTAATATGGAGCACAAGCTCTATATTTACAAGGCGAGCAACTAAACTTATACATCGTTCCTTGCACACATTTGTAAATAACAAAAATAACTTTTTAGACAGGTCGTACTCCGCGCTGTTTCTGCTCTATCCAAGATGAGATAATCAAAGTCAGCTCCAGTTGAGGCGTGGTTAGCAAACTCTGAGGTTTCTGAACCATTCTAAAGAAAGTTCTCGACCTGGGATGATCATGCCATCATAATTGGGGCAGCACCAAATCAGAAGGACGGACGGTTATGTCAATAAGGTTCGCATGATGCACTTCCTCACAGTGACTTCTATATATTGGAATAACATCCGCGTTGAAATGTAAAAGTACAATGTTTCCCATAGTTATAAAATACACTTTGTAATAATACAAAATAAAATAAATCAGTTTTTAAATGTTTATGTTTTAGTTTTAATGGCAAAATATTAAAGTGAAAAAAGCTAGTATCAATATAATACCAAAAGTTTGATAATTGAAATATCAAAATGATAATTGCTAGTTTTAAATTGATACAAAAAATTAATACAAAATAGTGTCAGCCTGATACTAGTTAGTGTCAATTTGATATTTTCGAAATATCATTTTAAAACTTTCGAAAATATCAATTTGATACTTGGAGTATTAAAAGAGAATTTGATACTTAATAGTTTCAAATTGATGACTTAATAGTGTCATTTTGATGACTACTATTTTTTTTTTTGGGTGTATGAAGTTAGACATTTTCTCAGTTTCGAACCATCCGGATGAACCACTTTAAAATAGTTTAGGTCTATTTGATTTTATTAGTGGTCTGAAGGTTTCTAGTGTAAGTGTTAGACGTTTACCAATGTTCAGAATTTATTTTAGCATAGACTGTAAATTTTTGTGTGGGATGGAAATTTAGTTTTAAATTCAGCTAGTAATATATATAAAAAAAAAGCAAATGTAAATAAAATGAAAGCTACAATTGAAAAAGCAACAAAACTCAAATTGACCCAATACAAAAACCCATATTCTCAAAACCTTCCTTGTTCTTTAAGTAGCTTTAAACCAACTTCATAAGAAGGGCTTAATAAGAGAAATGTCATTAAATTTAAATAAAATAAATTTAAAGTTATCAAATGTTCGTAATTTTCCAAAAAGTAAGTTTTTTTTTTTTAATTTGCTTGGCAGTTTTCTTGGAATTTTTTCCCCATGTCCTTACGCACTTTAACCTGAATTTTATTATCCACTTTGCTGTCCGCTACAACAATAACCTCAATGACAACAAGGACAACAAAAATAATTTTTTTTAATATCATCTTATATCTATTCAATATAAAAAACCGTTTGTTCTTATCAGTTGTAGTTGTAGAGTAATTCAATTTCTAGCGAGGCGTTAAAAAATGAATCTATCTTAATTCAGTTTTCAGCAATTCGGGCGTAATGTCCAACAATTTTTTGGGCATTATGTCCGTTTTTTATCGGGACATAAAGCCCGAATGATTTTGAGTCTTATGTCCGATAGGGTGCTTGGGTGCATGAGGAGTTGGGATGCAGCACCCTTTATCGAAACAGGTGAAGAATTTTCGCTCTTAGCTCACTAGTTGTGAATCTTTGGCCACGGATGGCAGTGATGCTGAAGAACTTTGATCAGTGACGAGAATAGACGGAAGTGGTTGCTGATATTTGCTGACCTTCTTGTCCTCTGTTGACATAGTATGCTCTACTAAGTCTTTATGAGGTTGTATCAGAACAGAAAAAAGATCAGAAACAGGCAACGTTCATATATGGGCAATATAAATTTAATGTGGAGCAGTGGAAACGGAACGAAAATTTGCAGCACGGATCCCTTGATAAACTCGGATCGGTACTAAAATGGGTAAAACATGTTTTAAAAATATGGATGTAGATTTTTTTGTAGAAATGGTTGTGCTTAAATGAACGTACTTTAACTTATTTTTGATGTTGGAAAAATTGTTATTTCTAAATATTTGTTTCTATTTTTATATAGATTTGTGTTATCGAGTTTATCCACAAATGTAAATGACGCACATTGTTCATAATGTCCGTCAAAATAGCGACGCATAGTTAGCGACGAATTTGGAACCGTGGAATGAAATTTTTATTTTCCAATTTTCTCTTGATTGCAATGATTAATCCAAAAACTTTAAATGCAGAAATGTTAAGAATTACGGAAACTATTGTTTTATTTGGGTTGGTTTCGAGCCTTATGGACTTAAAATTTAAGTGTTGAAAAATTGACTTTCCACTAAATTGAAAATATCTCAACTTCCAGCTCGCGTAGGGCTATGCACGATATACCCGCGTATTCGCCATAGTTTTGCCTGTTTTTCAGTAAAAAGTAAGATTAAAATCATGTGGAGCGTTTTCGAGATTTCTTCAATTTGTGGGACCACCTACATTGCCGGCCCATACAAATTGCACCCGATTTGCTTAGGCTTGCAAATGCTCGCTAATTTCTCGACATTACATAAACATTACACGGTATACCTGCGTTTCCCTATGGTTTGGGCGTTTGGGAGATAAGTGATGATTTGTAGGAGGTCTAAGTGCGGTAATTCAAAAATTATTCAGACCGCGCCAGAAATGGAACCAGCTCAATATCGGAACCAGTTCAAATACCTATCGATATACGGTATTTTTTATCAAAATTATTTTAATATTTAGAGCTCGCGTAGCCCAATGCACGGTATGACAGATTAAACTAGAAATTGATCTGCATCTTTCCCCCAACCACTCATTAAAATCATGTGAAGGGGTTTTTGAGAAAATTAAGTTTTTCGTACGCTGTAGCTGTAGCTGTAGCTGTAGCTGTAGCTGTAGCTGTAGCTGTAGCTGTAGCTGTAGCTGTAGCTGTAGCTGTAGCTGTAGCTGTAGCTGTAGCTGTAGCTGTAGCTGTAGCTGTAGCTGGCTGTAGCTGTAGCTGTAGCTGTAGCTGTAGCTGTAGCTGTACGTGCTGTACTGTACTGTAGCTTAGCTTAGCTGTGCTGTAGCTGTACTTAGCTTAGCTGCTTGGTGTGTTAGCTGTAGCTGTCTTCATTACAACATCGAACAGTACTGTAGCTGTAGCTGTAGCTGTAGCTGTAGCTGTAGCTGTAGCTGTAGCTGTAGCTGTAGCTGTAGCTGTAGCTGTAGCTGTAGCTGTAGCTGTAGCTGTAGCTGTAGCTGTAGCTGTAGCTGTAGCTGTAGCTGTAGCTGTAGCTGTAGCTGTAGCTGTAGCTGTAGCTGTAGCTGTAGCTGTAGCTGTAGCTGTAGCTGTAGCTGTAGCTGTAGCTGTAGCTGTAGCTGTAGCTGTGCTGTAGCTGTTGCTGTTGCTGTTGCTGTTGCTGTTGCTGTTGCTGTAGCTGTTGCTGTAGCTGTAGCTGTAGCTGTAGCTGTAGCTGTAGCTGTAGCTGTAGCTGTAGCTGTAGCTGTAGCTGTAGCTGTAGCTGTAGCTGTAGCTGTAGCTGTAGCTGTAGCTGTAGCTGTAGCTGTAGCTGTAGCTGTAGCTGTAGCTGTAGCTGTAGCTGTAGCTGTAGCTGTAGCTGTAGCTGTAGCTGTAGCTGTAGCTGTAGCTGTAGCTGTAGCTGTAGCTGTAGCTGTAGCTGTAGCTGTAGCTGTAGCTGTAGCTGTAGCTGTAGCTGTAGCTGTAGCTGTAGCTGTAGCTGTAGCTGTAGCTGTAGCTGTAGCTGTAGCTGTAGCTGTAGCTGTAGCTGTAGCTGTAGCTGTAGCTGTAGCTGTAGCTGTAGCTGTAGCTGTAGCTGTAGCTGTAGCTGTAGCTGTAGCTGTAGCTGTAGCTGTAGCTTGTGCTGTAGCTGTAGCTGTAGCTGTAGCTGTAGCTGTTTTGCACACACTTCCGAAAACTCCAGCACACTTGGACACCCTGCAACTACTCTCTACCAGATACATGGACAGCCTTACAGCCTAGAACAGCTACAGCTACAGCTACAGCTACAGCCAGCCAGCAGCACAGCTACAGCTACAGCTACAGCACAGCTACAGCTACAGCCAGCTACAGCTACAGCTACAGCTACAGCTACAGCTACAGCTACAGCTACCAGCTACAGCTACAGCTACAGCTACAGCTACAGCTACAGCTACAGCTACAGCTACAGCTACAGCCAGCTACAGCCACAGCCACACAGCACAGCTACAGCTTACAGCTACAGCTACAGCTACAGCTACAGCTACAGCCACAGCTACAGCTACAGCTACAGCACAGCTACAGCTACAGCTACAGCTAAACACACAGCTACAGCTACAGCTACAGCTACAGCCACAGCTACAGCTACAGCTACAGCTACAGCTACAGCTACAGCTACAGCTACAGCTACAGCTACAGCTACAGCTACAGCTACAGCTACAGCTACAGCTACAGCTACAGCTACAGCTACAGCTTCAGCTACAGCTTCAGCTTCAGCTACAGCCAGCTACCCAGCCAACCAGCATGCGAGCATTTTGAGACTATCGCAGAATGCTCACAAACGAGCTCGCATGTAAGCAATATGAGAGTTCATTTTTATTATCGTAGAGCACTCGCAAGCGATCTCATAAGCGAGCCAGCATGTGAGCATTTTGCGTAATTACGAAAAATATCGAGTTTGGGACTAAGCGCATTGTAAAAAATATTGAAAAAAATATAGACAATATTAAAAAACTCAAAAATAAAAAAACATTCTTGCCATTCGACCACCCGGGCGTGTTGATTTCGTTCTTCACTGTCATTTCGCCAGCGTCACGCGCGACCCGATAGTATCGGTTAGCTTTAAGATGTCAGTCATTCGTGTAGAGTGCCTCGGTCCTGAGTTCGAGTCCCAGACAAGGTGAGTCGGCGGGCCGGTGGGCGGACACTTACGGGTTCAGAAATAATTTTTTTTTTATTTTTAAATAAAAAACAAATATTTTAAATGACTCGCAAGTACTATCAAAAAAGTCTCGCAAAAGATACCGCTTAAAGCTACGCTAACCGTATTGCTTGCGACTATCGTAAATGATACTTTCACTGCCACAAACTGAACGACACATGATTCATTTTACTATCATTTCCCGACCCGTATGCGAGAGTTTTGCCGGGTTAACTCACGCAATTCACTCGCTTGGGATATCGTTTGCGAGCGTTTGGTTGGCTGGCTACAGCTACAGCTACAGCTACAGCTACAGCTACAGCTACAGCTACAGCTACAGCTACAGCGTAGGAAAAACTTAATTTTTCTCAAAAACCCTTCACATGATTTTAATGAGTGGTTGGGGGAAAGATGCAGATCAATTTCTAGTTTAATCTGTCATACCGTGCATTGGGCTACGCGAGCTCTAAATATTAAAATAATTTTGATAAAAAATACCGTATATCGATGGGTATTTGAACTGGTTCCGATATTGAGCTGGTTCCATTTCTGGCGCGGTCTGAATAATTTTTGAATTACCGCACTTAGACCTCCTACAAATCATCACTTTTCTCCCAAACGCTCCACATGATTTTGATCTAACTTTTACTAAAAATCAGCCAAAACCATAGCGAATACGCAGGTATACCGTGTAATGCGCTACGCGAGCTGTAAGTCGAGAAATTAGCGAGCATTTGCAAGCCTATGCAAATCGGGTGCAAATTGTATGGGCCGGCAATGTAGGTGGTCCCACAAAATTGAAGAAATCTCGAAAGCGCTCCACATGATTTTAATCTAACTTTTACTGAAAAACAGGCAAAACTATGGCGAATACGCGGGTATATCGTGCATAGCCCTACGCGAGCTGGAAGTTGAGATATTTTCAATTTAGTGGAAAGTCAATTTTTCAACACTTAAATTTTAAGTCCATAAGGCTCGAAACCAACCCAAATAAAACAATAGTTTCCGTAATTCTTAACATTTCTGCATTTAAAGTTTTGGAATTAATCATTGCAATCAAGAGAAAATTGGAAAAAAAAAAATTTCATTCCACCGTTCCAAATTCGTCGCTAACTATGCGTCGCTATTTTGACGGACATTATGAACAATGTGCGTCATTTACATTTGTGGATAAACTCGATAACACAAATCTATATAAAAATAGAAACAAATATTTAGAAATAACAATTTTTCCAACATCAAAAATAAGTTAAAGTACGTTCATTTACGCACAACCATTTCTACAAAAAAATCTACATCCATATTTTTAAAACATGTTTTACCCATTTTAGTACCGATCCGAGTTTATCAAGGGATCCGTGCTGCAAATTTTCGTTCCGTTTCCACTGCTCCACATTAAATTTATATTGCCCATATATGAACGTTGCCTGTTTCTGATCTTTTTTCTGTTCTGATACAACCTCATAAAGACTTAGTAGAGCATACTATGTCAACAGAGGACAAGAAGGTCAGCAAATATCAGCAACCACTTCCGTCTATTCTCGTCACTGATCAAAGTTCCTCAGC
This sequence comes from Lordiphosa collinella, assembly GCA_018904265.1. Taxonomy (NCBI): domain Eukaryota; kingdom Metazoa; phylum Arthropoda; class Insecta; order Diptera; family Drosophilidae; genus Lordiphosa; species Lordiphosa collinella. The sequence continues at coordinate 659,867 of JAEIFV010000075.1, forward strand.
ATCACTGCCATCCGTGGCCAAAGATTCACAACTAGTGAGCTAAGAGCGAAAATTCTTCACCTGTTTCGACAAAGGGTGCTGCATCCCAACTCATCATGCACCCAAGCACCCTATCGGACATAAGACTCAAAATCATTCGGGCTTTATGTCCGCAATAAAAAACGGACATAATGCCCAAAAAATTGTTGGACATTACGCCCGAATTGCTGAAAACTGAATTAAGATAGATTCATTTTTTAACGCCTCGCTAGAAATTGAATTACTCTACAACTACAACTGATAAGAACAAACGGTTTTTTATATTGAATAGATATAAGATGATATTAAAAAAATTATTTTTGTTGTCCTTGTTGTCATTGAGGTTATTGTTGTAGCGGACAGCAAAGTGGATAATAAAATTCAGGTCAAAGTGCGAAAGGACATGGGAAAAAATTCCAAGAAAACTGCCAAGCAAATTTAAAAAAAAAAACTTACTTTTTTGGAAAATTACGAACATTTGATAACTTTATTTTTATTTTATTTAAATTTAATGACATTTTGCCTTATTAAGCCCTTCTTATGAAGTTGGTTTAAAGCTACTTAAAGAACAAGGAAGGTTTTGAGAATATGGGTTTTTGTATTGGGCCAATTTGAGTTTTGTTGCTTTTTCAATTGTAGCTTTCATTTTATTTACATTTTTTTTTTTTTTTATATATATTACTAGCTGAATTTAAAACTAAATTTCCATCCCACACAAAAAATTTACAGTCTATGCTAAAATAAATTCTGAACATTGGTAAACGTCTAACACTTACATTAGAAACCTTCAGACCACTAATAAAATCAAATAGACCTAAACCACTTTTAAAGTGGTTCATCCGGATGGTTCGAAACTGAGAAAATGTCTAACTTCATACACCCAAAAAAAAATAGTAGTCATCAAAATGACACTATTAAGTCATCAATTTGAAACTATTGAGTATCAAATTCTCTTTAATACTCCAAGTATCAAATTGATATTTTCGAAAGTTTTAAAATGATATTTCGAAAATATCAAATTGACACTAACTAGTATCAGGCTGACACTATTTTGTATTAATTTTTTTGTATCAATTTAAAACTAGCAATTATCATTTTGATATTTCAATTATCAAACTTTTGGTATTATATTGATACTAGCTTTTTTCACTTTAATATTTTGCCATTAAAACTAAAACATAAACATTTAAAAACTGATTTATTTTATTTTGTATTATTACAAAGTGTATTTTATAACTATGGGAAACATTGTACTTTTACATTTCAACGCGGATGTTATTCCAATATATAGAAGTCACTGTGAGGAAGTGCATCATGCGAACCTTATTGACATAACCGTCCGTCCTTCTGATTTGGTGCTGCCCCAATTATGATGGCATGATCATCCCAGGTCGAGAACTTTCTTTAGAATGGTTAAGAAACCTCAGAGTTTGCTAACCACGCCTCAACTGGAGCTGACTTTGATTATCTCATCTTGGATAGAGCAGAAACAGCTCGGAGTACGACCTGTCTAAAAAGTTATTTTTGTTATTTACAAATGTGTGCAAGGAACGATGTATAAGTTTAGTTGCTCGCCTTGTAAATATAGAGCTTGTGCTCCATATTAAAATACTTTAAGTTAGTCTTCAACACATCGTCTGGGGGATTGTTTTGCATAGCTTTTAGTTTAAGTAAATTACCGATGCGTTTTTACTACAATAAAAATAGTTCATGTCAATCGTCAAACGCCTACTGGTCTGCCAGCTCGGCTGGAATTTAGAATTTTCGAACTTCCATAAAAATGTGATTGTTTCAAATTGAAACTTTTGCCTATCAAATTAATAACCAAACGATCATTTTGATACTCTCTAGGATTATATTGATACTAAAAAATCGATACTGGTTTTAGTTTCAAATTGAGACAACGTGTATCAAATTGATATTGATACCAATTTTTTTGGGTGTAGTACACATCAACTTTAAAATCTTTGAGTAAATAACCTCTGAACCATTAAAATAAACTCCCTATTACTAACTTACATACAAAATTTCGAGTTTCTAGCTTATATAGCTTCTGAATTCTGAACCACTTTTTATCCGTTTTTAACCGCTTTCGAAACGACTCTTTCTTGATCTTGATGAAAGGTTCAGCTGGCTAGACGCCTTTAAGGAACAAGCTTACTGTAATACGAACATACTTTCATTTTTATATGTATTCTAGCATATATCCCAGCACGCATCGCTTCGCCGCCGTCAGTCTAAAAGAATAATAATTACAATAAATAAAACAACTGTTCCAGATTTTCTGTCTGATTGGCAGTCTAATCCAAAGGTTCGCCAAATTAGACTGAAATGGTGGGTCGCACAGCCAAATCATATCGTGCTCTGGCCAAATGAAATACAGGAATGTTCTCAATTCCAAACCTTTCTAAAAAGTAAACCGATCACAGTTCCGATTCGGTTTAGTTTTGCTGTTCTCAATTCTGAAGAATATTGCTTACATTTTACTTGTGGCAAGTCACGGGCCAAACGAAATCGGCACGATCGCACCAAGCGAAATGACCGTAAATGGAACATTCGGAAATGAGAGAGGCTGACTTTTACGTTTTACTTTTTTCTGACACCCTTGAGATCCTAAGCAAAAAAAATAATTTTTAATTCAGTTAAAAGCAATCCAAATTACATAAACAAATTCCAAATTAATCAAAGAATTAAGAAAAAATTAGCTTAATGTACATTTACATTTAACTGTACAGTGGCGTAATTTGCTAATCATATAATATTTCAGTATAATTATTAGTTTTTGTGTTTCGAGAACATGAATCAATTCAGTTTCCCAAAAGTTGCAGTGGAAATAGAATTGGAATGAAAGAGGTAAAAAAAAGTGATTTTTGAATTTTTGACTTTGAAACACTTAACTTTTTATTTAATAAACGATCCCGAATATCATAGTTCACACCATAACCACATCAGCTCCTAACAAATCTCCGTTTTCATTTTTACTTTCAAACTAGCTGAATACCCGGCGTCGCCCGGGTCCTTCTGATTCTTGTGAGAGCGACAATATTCAAGCCAGTGCTGGCAGCAAGTCACCATAAACATTTTGGACCGTTCGATATTTTTCTCTTTTTAACCATCTTCATTATAATCTAAACTCACGAATATTTTGCAAATTCCGTTACTTTTTTGACCGTTTGGTTAATACACCCTACTCCCCATCTACATTTGCCGTCTGTCAAATTTCCACAATAATCCAGGCTCAAATCCAAAACTTGCAAATTTCGCAATATTTTAGACCTTGTAATCTACAGCTTCATACGGTTTATTTTGCAAATTTCGCGATTTTTGGACCTTAGAAACCTTCGCGGCCAAGCGTCTAACCATTTACCAAAATTTCATGGTAATCGGATGAACGGTATAGTTTTTGAATTTTCGCGGTTTTGGACTATTTCCCGAACATTTCTTCAAATCAGATTCCTTCACGCGCAAGCGTCCAAACATTCTCCAAAGTTTTAAAACAATCGAACATTCTGCAAATTTCGCGGTTTCTTCTTCTTGGAACCTTCCCGGGCAAGCGTCGATCACATTCTCAAAGTTTTAGTGAAAACCTAAATTTTAAAATTTTCGCGGTTTTTGCCCCGTTTTCAGCAAATTTTTTCTACTTAGAAACCTTCCCGGGCAAGCGTTCAACCATTCTCCAAAGTTCCATCACAATCGAAGATTTAGCAAATTTCGCGGTTTTTAAACCATTTTCGCTGATTTCTTCTACTTGGAAACCTTCCCGGGCAAGCGTAGAACCATACCCCAAAGCTTTACCGAAACTATAAATTTTTAATTTTGCGGTTTTGGCTGATTTTTAGTAAAAGTTAGATAAAATCTATGTGGGCGTTTGGGAGGAAAAGTGATGATTGAGGAGGTCAGTGCGTGTAGTTGTAAATGTAGCTGTAGCTGTAGCTGTAGCTGTAGCTGTAGCTGTAGCTGTAGCTGTAGCTGTAGCTGTAGCTGTAGCTGTAGCTGTAGCTGTAGCTGTAGCTGTAGCTGTAGCTGTAGCTGTAGCTGTAGCTGTAGCTGTAGTTGTAGCTGTAGCTGTAGCTGTAGCTGTAGCTGTAGCTGTAGCTGTAGCTGTAGCTGTAGCTGTAGCTGTAGCTGTAGCTGTAGCTGTAGCTGTAGCTGTAGCTGTAGCTGTAGCTGTAGCTGTAGCTGTAGCTGTAGCTGTAGCTGTAGCTGTAGCTGTAGCTTAGCTGTAGCTGTCTAGCTGTTGCTGTAGCTGTTGCTGTAGCTGTAGCTGTAGCTGTAGCTGTAGCTGTAGCTGTAGCTGTAGCTGTAGCTGTAGCTGTAGCTGTAGCTGTAGCTGTAGCTGTAGCTGTAGCTGTAGCTGTAGCTGTAGCTGTAGCTGTAGCTGTAGCTGTAGCTGTAGCTGTAGCTGTAGCTGTAGCTGTAGCTGTAGCTGTAGCTGTAGCTGTAGCTGTAGCTGTAGCTGTAGCTGTAGCTGTAGCTGTAGCTGTGGCTGTAGCTGTAGCTGTAGCTGTAGCTGTAGCTGTAGCTGTAGCTGTAGCTGTAGCTGTAGCTGTAGCTGTAGCTGTAGCTGTAGCTGTAGCTGTAGCTGTAGCTGTAGCTGTAGCTGTAGCTGTAGCTGTAGCTGTAGCTGTAGCTGTAGCTGTAGCTGTAGCTGTAGCTGTAGCTGTAGCTGTAGCTGTAGCTGTAGCTGTAGCTGTAGCTGTAGCTGTAGCTGTAGCTGTAGCTGTAGCTGTAGCTGTAGCTGTAGCTGTAGCTGTAGCTGTAGCTGTAGCTGTAGCTGTAGCTGTAGCTTTAGCTGTAGCTGTAGCTGTAGCTGTAGCTGTAGCTGTAGCTGTAGCTGTAGCTGTAGCTGTAGCTGTAGCTGTAGCTGTAGCTTGGCTGTAGCTGTAGCTGTAGCTGTAGCTTAGTAGCTGTAGCTGTAGCTGTAGCTGTAGCTGTAGCTGCTAGCTGTAGCTGTAGCTGTAGCTGTAGCTGTAGCTGTAGCTGTAGCTGTAGCTGTAGCTGTAGCTGTAGCTGTAGCTGTAGCTGTAGCTGTAGCTGTAGCTGTAGCTGTAGCTGTAGCTGTAGCTGTAGCTGTGGCTGTAGCTGTAGCTGTAGCTTGTAGCTGTAGCTGTAGCTGTAGCTGTAGCTGTAGCTGTAGTGTGTAGCTGTAGCTGTAGCTGTAGCTGTGGCTGTAGCTGTAGCTGTAGCTGTAGCTGTAGCTGTAGCTGTAGCTGTAGCTGTAGCTGTAGCTGTAGCTGTAGCTGTAGCTGTAGCTGTAGCTGTGGCTGTAGCTGTAGCTGTAGCTGTAGCTGTGCTGTAGCTGTAGCTGTAGCTGTAGCTGTAGCTGTAGCTGTAGCTGTAGCTGTAGCTGTAGCTGTAGCTGTAGCTGTAGCTGTAGCTGTAGCTGTAGCTGTAGCTGTAGCTGTAGCTGTAGCTGTAGCTGTAGCTGTAGCTGTAGCTGTAGCTGTAGCTGTAGCTGTAGCTGTAGCTGTAGCTGTAGCTGTAGCTGTAGCTGTAGCTGTAGCTGTAGCTGTAGCTGTAGCTGTAGCTGTAGCTGTAGCTGTAGCTGTAGCTGTAGCTGTAGCTGTAGCTGTAGCTGTAGCTGTAGCTGTAGCTGTAGCTGTAGCTGGAGCTGTAGCTGTAGCTGGAGCTGTAGCTGTAGCGGTAGCTGTAGCTGTAGCTGTAGCTGTAGCTGTAGCTGTAGCTGTAGCTGTAGCTGTAGCTGTAGCTGTAGCTGTAGCTGTAGCTGTAGCTGTAGCTGTAGCTGTAGCTGTAGCTGTAGCTGTGGCTGTAGCTGTAGCTGTAGCTGTAGCTGTAGCTGTAGCTGTAGCTGTAGCTGTAGCTGTAGCTGTAGCTGTAGCTGTAGCTGTAGCTGTAGCTGTAGCTGTAGCTGTAGCTGTAGCTGTAGCTGTAGCTGTAGCTGTAGCTGGTAGCTGTAGCTGTAGCTGTAGCTGTAGCTGTAGCTGTAGCTGTAGCTGTAGCTGTAGCTGTAGCTGTAGCTGTAGCTGTAGCTGTAGCTGTAGCTGTAGCTGTAGCTGTAGCTGTAGCTGTAGCTGTAGCTGTAGCTGTAGCTGTAGCTGTAGCTGTAGCTGTAGCTGTAGCTGTAGCTGTAGCTGTAGCTGTAGCTGTAGCTGTAGCTGTAGCTGTAGCTGTAGCTGTAGCTGTAGCTGTAGCTGTAGCTGTAGCTGTAGCTGTAGCTGTAGATGTAGCTGTAGCTGTCGCCGTTGCTCCAGCAGTAGCTGTACTGTTGATATATGAACGTTGCCTGTTTCTGATATTTTTTTGTTCTGATACAACCTCTTAAAGAACTTAGTACCGAGCATGCTGTATGTCAACAGAGGACAAGAAAGGTCAGCGCAAATATCAGCAACCACTCCGTCTATTCTCCATCACTGATCAAAGTTTATTAGCACATCACCTTTGCCATACCGTGGCCAAAGATTCCACAACACGTGAGCTAGAGCGAGAAAATTGCTTCACCTGCTTCTGACAAAGGGTGCTGCATCCCAACTATCGGACATGAGACTCAAAATCATTCGGGCTTTATGTCCGCAATAAAAAAACGGACATAATGCTAAAAATTTTACTGGACATTACGCCCGAATTGCTGAAAACTGAATTAAGATAGATTCATTTTTTTAACGCCTCGCTAATGTGAATTACTCTACAACTACAAATGATAAGACAAACGGTTTTTATATTGAATAGATATAAGATGACAATACAAAAAAATTATTTATATTGTCCTTGTTGTCATTGAGGTTTATGTGTTGAACCGGACAGCAAAGTGGATAATTAAATTCAGGTTAAAGTGCGTAATAAGGACATGGGAGAAAAGAATTTAAGAAAACTGCCAAGCAAATTTAAAAAAACTTACTTTTGGAAAATTACGAACATTTGATAACTTTATTTTATTTTATTTTAAATTTAATGACATTTGCCTTATTAAGCCCTTCTTGAAGTTGGTTTAAAGCTACTTAAAGAACAAGGAAGGTTTGAGGGTATGGGTTTGTATTGGGCCAATTTGAGTTTTGTTGCTGCCTCAATTGTAGCTTTCATTTTATTTACATTTGCCTTTTTTTATATATATTACTAGCTGAATTTAAAACTAAATTCCATACCCACAAAAATTTACAGTCTATGCTAAAATAAATTCTGAACATTGGTAAACGTCTAACACTTACATTGAAACCTTCAGACCACTAATAAAATCAAATAGACTAAACACTTTTTAAAAAATTGGTTCATCCGAATGGTTCAGAGGCTTGTAAATGTCTAACTTCTACATACACCCAAAAAGAAATAAATTCAGTCATCAAAATGACACTATTAAGTCATCAATTTGAAACTATTAATTATCAGTGAGTAAAAACACTCTTTAATACTCCAAGTATGGGATTGATATTTTCAAAGTTTTAAAATGATATTTCGAAAATATCAAATTGACACTAACTAGTATCAGGCTGACACTATTTTGTATTATTGCACACAGCATCAATTTAAAACTAGCAATTATCATTTTGATATTTCAATTATCAAACTTTTGGTATATATTGATACTAGCTTTTTCACTTTAATATTTTTGTTATTAAAACATAAAACATAAACAATTTAAAAACTGATTTATTTTATTATGTATTATTACAAAGTGTATTTTATAACTATGGGAAACATTGTACTTTTTACATTTCAACACTTGGATGTTATTTAAATATATAAGTCACTTTGAGGAAGTTGCATCATGCGAACCTTATTGACATGATGCGTCCTTCTGATTTGTGGTGCTGCCCCAATTTGATCATCCCAGGTCGAGAACTTTCTTTAGAATGGTTCAGAAACCTCAGAGTTTGCTAACCACGCCTCAACATAGACTGACTTTGATTATCTCGTCTTGGATAGAGCAGAAACAGCGGCGCGGAGTACGACCTGTGCTAAAGTTGTTTTGTTATTTACAAATGTGTGCAAGGAGGTTGATGTATAAAGTTTAGCGTTGCTCGCCTTGCTTAATAAATACCGACTTGTGCTCCATATTAAAATACTTTAAGTTTGGTCTTCAACATCGTCTGGGGGATTTTGTTTTGCATAGCTTTTTCTTAGTATAGAAATGCATTACGATGCGTTTTTACTACAATAAAAATAGTTCATGTCAATCAATCAACGCCTACTGGTCTGTTAACTCGGCTGCAGAATTTAGAATTTTCGAACTTCCATAAAAAATGTGAGTAGTTTCAAGATGAACATTGCCTATCACACAGCTACAGCTACAGCTACAGCTACAGCTACAGCTACAGCTACAGCTACAGCTACAGCTACAGCTACAGCTACAGCTACAGCTACAGCTACAGCTACAGCCACAGCTACAGCTACAGCTACAGCTACAGCTACAGCTACAGCTACAGCTACAGCTACAGCTACAGCTACAGCTACAGCTACAGCTACAGCTACAGCTACAGCTACAGCTACAGCTACAGCTACAGCTACAGCTACAGCTAGCTACAGCTACAGCTACAGCTACAGCTACAGCTACAGCTACAGCTACAGCTACAGCTACAGCTACAGCTACAGCTACAGCTACAGCTACAGCTACAGCTACAGCTACAGCTACAGCTACAGCTACAGCTACAGCTACAGCTACAGCTACAGCTACAGCTACAGCTACAGCTACAGCTACAGCTACAGCTACAGCTACAGCCAGCTACAGCTACAGCTACAGCTACAGCTACAGCTACAGCTACAGCTACAGCTACAGCTACAGCTACAGCTACAGCTACAGCTACAGCTACAGCTACAGCTACAGCTACAGCTACAGCTACAGCTACAGCTACAGCTACAGCTACAGCTACAGCTACAGCTACCAGCTACAGCTACAGCTACAGCTACAGCTACAGCTACAGCTACAGCTACAGCTACAGCTACAGCTACAGCTACAGCTACAGCTACAGCTACAGCTACAGCTACAGCTACAGCTACAGCTACAGCTACAGCTACAGCTACAGCTACAGCTACAGCAGCTACAGCTACAGCTACAGCTACAGCTAATCACTGCACCAGCTACAGCAACAGCTAAATACAGCTAGCTCAATACAGCTCCTTACGGGTAATCGTGTTGGCGCCAAAGATGTAGCTCATTACGTGCAACCTAGCGATGTGCCGCCATTGCTACGCCAGCCTACATATTTACAGCTACAGCTACAGCTATTTACCAGCTACAGCTACAGCTACAGCTACAGCCACAGCTACAGCTACAGCTCAGCTACAGCTCTACAGCTACAGCTACCAGCCAGGATACTCATACAGCTACAGCTACAGCTACAGCTACAGCTACAGCTACAGCTACAGCTACAGCTACAGCTACAGCTACAGCTACAGCTACAGCTACAGCTACAGCTACAGCTACAGCTACAGCTACAGCTACAGCTACAGCTACAGCTACAGCTACAGCTACAGCTACAGCTACAGCTACAGCTACAGCTACAGCTACAGCTACAGCTCAGCTACAGCTACAGCTACAGCTACAGCTACAGCTACAGCTACAGCTACAGCTACAGCTACAGCTACAGCTACAGCTACAGCTACAGCTACAGCTACAGCTACAGCTACAGCTACAGCTACAGCTACAGCTACAGCTACAGCCACAGCTACAGCTACAGCTACAGCTACAGCTACAGCTACAGCTACAGCTACAGCTACAGCTACAGCTACAGCTACAGCTACAGCTACAGCTACAGCTACAGCTACAGCTACAGCTACAGCTACAGCTACAGCTACAGCTACAGCTACAGCTACAGCTACAGCTACAGCTACAGCTACAGCTACAGCTACAGCTAAAGCTACAGCTACAGCTACAGCTACAGCTACAGCTACAGCTACAGCTACAGCTACAGCTACAGCTACAGCTACAGCTACAGCTACAGCTACAGCTACAGCTACAGCTACAGCTACAGCTACAGCAGCTACAGCTACAGCTACAGCTACAGCTACAGCTACAGCTACAGCTACAGCTACAGCTACAGCTACAGCTACAGCTACAGCTACAGCTACAGCTACAGCTACAGCTACAGCTACAGCTACAGCTACAGCTACAGCTACAGCTACAGCTACAGCTACAGCTACAGCTACAGCTACAGCTACAGCTACAGCTACAGCTACAGCTACAGCTACAGCTACAGCTACAGCTACAGCTACAGCTACAGCTACAGCTACAGCTACAGCTACAGCTACAGCTACAGCTACAGCTAAAGCTACAGCTACTACAGCTACAGCTACACTACAGCTACAGCCACATACAGCTACAGCTACAGCTACAGCTACAGCTACAGCTACAGCTACAGCTACAGCTACAGCTACAGCTACAGCTACAGCTACAGCTACAGCTACAGCTACAGCTACAGCTACAGCTACAGCTACAGCTACAGCTACAGCTACAGCTACAGCTACAGCTACAGCTACAGCTACAGCTACAGCTACAGCTACAGCTACAGCTACAGCTACAGCTACAGCTACAGCTACAGCTACAGCTACAGCTACAGCTACAGCTACAGCTACAGCTACAGCTACAGCTACAGCTACAGCTACAGCTACAGCTACAGCTACAGCTACAGCTACAGCTACAGCTACAGCTACAGCTACAGCTACAGCTACAGCTACAGCTACAGCTACAGCTACAGCTACAGCTACAGCTACAGCTACAGCTACAGCTACAGCTACAGCTACAGCTACAGCTACAGCTACAGCTACAGCTACAGCTACAGCTACAGCTACAGCTACAGCTACAGCTACAGCTACAGCTACAGCTACAGCTACAGCTACAGCTACAGCTACAGCTACACAGCTACAGCTACAGCTACAGCTACAGCTACAGCTACAGCTACAGCTACAGCTACAGCTACAGCTACAGCTACAGCTACAGCTACAGCTACAGCTACAGCTACAGCTACAGCTACAGCTACAGCTACAGCTACAGCTACAGCTACAGCTACAGCTACAGCTACAGCTACAGCTACAGCTACAGCTACAGCTACAGCTACAGCTACAGCTACAGCTACAGCTACAGCTACAGCTACAGCTACAGCTACAGCTACAGCTACAGCTACAGCTACAGCTACAGCTACAGCTACAGCTACAGCTACAGCTACAGCTACAGCTACAGCTACAGCTTCAGCTACAGCGTAGGAAAAACTTAATTATTCTCAATAACCCTTCACATGATTTTAATGAGTGGTTGGGGGAAAGATGCAGATCAATTTCTAGTTTAATCTGTCATACCGTGCATTGGGCTACGCGAGCTCTAAATATTAAAATAATTTTGATAAAAAATACCGTATATCGATAGGTATTTGAACAGGTTCCGATATTGAGCTGGTTCCATTTCTGGCGCGGTCTGAATAATTTTTGAATTACCGCACTTAGACCTCCTACAAATCATCACTTTTCTCCCAAACGCTCCACATGATTTTGATCTAACTTTTACTAAAAATCAGCCAAAACCATAGCGAATACGCAGGTATACCGTGTAATGCGCTACGCGAGCTGTAAGTCGAGAAATTAGCGAGCATTTGCTACAGCTACAGCTACAGCTACAGCTACAGCTACAGCTACAGCTACAGCTACAGCTACAGCTACAGCTACAGCTACAGCTACAGCTACAGCTACAGCTACAGCTACAGCTACAGCTACAGCTACAGCTACAGCTACAGCTACAGCTACAGCTACAGCTACAGCTACAGCGTAGGAAAAACTTAATTTTTCTCAAAAACCCTTCACATGATTTTAATGAGTGGTTGGGGGAAAGATGCAGATCAATTTCTAGTTTAATCTGTCATACCGTGCATTGGGCTACGCGAGCTCTAAATATTAAAATAATTTTGATAAAAAATACCGTATATCGATAGGTATTTGAACAGGTTCCGATATTGAGCTGGTTCCATTTCTGGCGCGGTCTGAATAATTTTTGAATTACCGCACTTAGACCTCCTACAAATCATCACTTTTCTCCCAAACGCTCCACATGATTTTGATCTAACTTTTACTAAAAATCAGCCAAAACCATAGCGAATACGCAGGTATACCGTGTAATGCGCTACGCGAGCTGTAAGTCGAGAAATTAGCGAGCATTTGCTACAGCTACAGCTACAGCTACAGCTACAGCTACAGCTACAGCTACAGCTACAGCTACAGCTACAGCTACAGCTACAGCTACAGCTACAGCTACAGCTACAGCTACAGCTACAGCTACAGCTACAGCTACAGCTACAGCTACAGCTACAGCTACAGCTACAGCTACAGCTACAGCACAGCTACAGCTACAGCTACAGCTACAGCTACAGCTACAGCTACAGCTACAGCTACAGCTACAGCTACAGCTACAGCTACAGCTACAGCTACAGCTACAGCTACAGCTACAGCTACAGCTACAGCTACAGCTACAGCTACAGCTACAGCTACAGCTACAGCTACAGCTACAGCTACAGCTACAGCTACAGCTACAGCTACAGCTACAGCTACAGCTACAGCTACAGCTACAGCTACAGCTACAGCTACAGCTACAGCTACAGCACAGCTAAGCTACATAACCCTACAGTTAAATAAGCCACATACAAACATACCAGCACGGAGCCTAAAAGTACAGCAAGCACATACAGACTACACTACGCCTACACCACTACACTACCACACTCACACTAACCTACTACACTACAGCTAACACACTCAGCAACAAGCATACAGCTAAACAACAAAATACACGCCGCACGCACAGCAAGCTCGCACGCTCAGCGCACCCCGTCAGCTCACCGCCAGCTACGCCAGCAGCTCGCTCGCACACCCTACCCTCAGCACCAAGCACACTAGCTACAGCTACAGCTACAGCTACAGCTACAGCTACAGCTACAGCTACAGCTACAGCTACAGCTACAGCTACAGCTACAGCTACAGCTACAGCTACAGCTACAGCTACAGCTACAGCTACAGCTACAGCTACAGCTTCAGCTACAGCGTAGGAAAAACTTAATTTTTCTCAAAAACCCTTCACATGATTTTAATGAGTGGTTGGGGGAAAGATGCAGATCAATTTCTAGTTTAATCTGTCATACCGTGCATTGGGCTACGCGAGCTCTAAATATTAAAATAATTGATAAAAACTTCCATTTCTGCGCTGAATCATCTTTCTCCGCAAGACCTCCACACGCCCATGATTTTGATCTAACTTTTACTAAAAATCAGCCAAAACCATAGCGAATACGCAGGTATACCGTGTAATGCGCTACGCGAGCTGTAAGTCGAGAAATTAGCGAGCATTTGCAAGCCTATGCAAATCGGGTGCAATTTGTATGGGCCGGCATGGTAGGTGGTCCCACAAAATTGAAGAAATCTCGAAAACGCTCCACATGATTTTAATCTAACTTTTACTGAAAAACAGGCAAAACTATGGCGAATACGCGGGTATATCGTGCATAGCCCTACGCGAGCTGGAAGTTGAGATATTTTCAATTTAGTGGAAAGTCAATTTTTCAACACTTAAATTTTAAGTCCATAAGGCTCGAAACCAACCCAAATAAAACAATAGTTTCCGTAATTCTTAACATTTCTGCATTTAAAGTTTTTGGATTAATCATTGCAATCAAGAGAAAATTGGAAAATAAAAATTTCATTCCACCGTTCCAAATTCGTCGCTAACTATGCGTCGCTATTTTGACGGACATTATGAACAATGTGCGTCATTTACATTTGTGGATAAACTCGATAACACAAATCTATATAAAAATAGAAACAAATATTTAGAAATAACAATTTTTCCAACATCAAAAATAAGTTAAAGTACGTTCATTTAAGCACAACCATTTCTACAAAAAAATCTACATCCATATTTTTTAAAACATGTTTTACCCATTTTTAGTACCGATCCGAGTTTATCAAGGGATCCGTGCTGCAAATTTTCGTTCCGTTTCCACTGCTCCACATTAAATTTATATTGCCCATATATGAACGTTGCCTGTTTCTGATCTTTTTCTGTTCTGATACAACCTCATAAAGACTTAGTAGAGCATACTATGTCAACAGAGGACAAGAAGGTCAGCAAATATCTGCAACCACTTCAAATCTATTCTCGTCCCTGATCAAAGTTCTTCAGCATCACTGCCATCCGTGGCCAAAGATTCCCCAACTAGTGAGCTAAGAGCGAAAATTCTTCACCTGTTTTCGACAAAGGGTGCTGCATCCCAACTCCTCATGCACCCAAGCACCCTATCGGACATAAGACTCAAAATCATTGGGCTTTATGTCCGCAATAAAAACGGACATAATGCCCAAGAATTTTTGGACATTACGCCCGAATTGCTGAAAACTGAATTAAGATAGATTCATTTTTTAACGCCTCGCTAGAAATTGAATTACTCTACAACTACAGCTGATAAGAACAAACGGTTTTTATATTGAATAGATATAAGATGATATTAAAAAAATTATTTTTGTTGTCCTTGTTGTCATTGAGGTTATTGTTGTAGCGGACAGCAAAGTGGATAATAAAATTCAGGTTAAAGTGCGAAAGGACATGGGAAAAAATTCCAAAAAACTGCCAAGCAAATTAAAAAAAAAAACTTACTTTTTGGAAAATTACGAACATTTGATAACTTTATTTTTATTTTATTTAAATTTAATAATTTTGCCTTATTAAGCCCTTCTTATGAAGTTGGTTCAAAGCTACTCAAAGAACAAGGAAGGTTTTGAGAATATGGGTTTTGTATTGGGCCATTTGAGTTTTGTTGCTTTTTCAATTGTGGCTTTCATTTTTATTTACATTTGCTTTTTTTTTATATATATTACTAGCTGAATTTAAAACTAAATTTCCATCCCACACAAAAAATTTACAGTCTATGCTAAAATAAATTCTGAACATTGGTAAACGTCTAACACTTACACTAGAAACCTTCAGACCACTAATAAAATCAAATAGACCTAAACCACTTTTAAAGTGGTTCATCCGGATGGTTCGAAACTGAGAAAATGTCTAACTTCTTACACCCAAAAAAAAATAGTAGTCATCAAAATGCACGATTAGTCATCAATTTGAAACTATTGAGTATCAAATTCTCTTTAATACTCAAGCATCAAATTGATATTTTCGAAAGTTTTAAAATGATATTTCGAAAATTATCAAATTGACACTAACTAGTATCAGGCTGACACTATTTTGTATTATTTTTTGTATCAATTTAAAACTAGCAATTATCATTTTGATATTTCAATTATCAAACTTTTGGTATTATATTGATACTAGCTTTTTTCACTTTAATATTTTTGCCATTAAAACTAAAACATAAACATTTAAAAACTGATTTATTTTATTTTGTATTATTACAAAGTGTATTTTATAACTATGGGAAACATTGTACTTTTACATTTCAACGGGATGTTATTCCAATATATAAGAAGTCACTGTGAGGAAGTGCATCATGCGAACCTTATTGACATAACCGTCCGTCCTTCTGATTTGGTGCTCCCCCAATTATGATGGCATGATCATCCCAGGTCGAGAACTTTCTTTAGAATGGTTAAGAAACCCCAGAGTTTGCTAACCACGCCTCAACTGGAGCTGACTTTGATTATCTCATCTTGGATAGAGCAGGAAACAGCGCGGAGTACGACCTGCCTAAAAAGTTATTTTTGTTATTTACAAGTGTGTGCAAGGAACGATGTGTAAGTTTAGTTGCTCGCCTTGTAAATATAGAGCTTGTGCTCCATATTAAAATACTTTTTCCGCTAGTCTTCAACACATCGTCTGGGGGATTGTTTTGCATAGCTTTTAGTTTTAGTAAATTACCGATGCGTTTTTACTACAATAAAAATAGTTCATGTCAATCGTCAAACGCCTACTGGTCTGCCAGCTCAGCTGGAATTTTCGAATTTCCATACTTATGTTTATATCAAATTGAAACTTTTCCTATTAAATCTAATACCACCACCACCACCTCATCCCCACCGCTACCTACAGCTACACTACTCACAGCTACAGCTACAGCTACAAGCTACGCTACAGCTACAGCTACAGCGTAGGAAAAACTTAATTTTTCTCAAAACCCTTCACATGATTTTAATGAGTGGTTGGGGGAAAGATGCAGATCAATTTCTAGTTTAATCTGTCATACCGTGCATTGGGCTACGCGAGCTCTAAATATTTAAATAATTTTGATAAAAAAATACCGTATATCGATAGGTATTTGAACTGGTTCCGATATTGAGCTGGTTCCATTTCTGGCGCGGTCTGAATAATTTTTGAATTACCGCACTTAGACCTCCTACAAATCATCACTTTTCTCCCAAACGCTCCACAGATTTTGATCTAACTTTTACTAAAAATCAGCCAAAACCATAGCGAATACGCAGGTATACCGTGTAATGCGCTACGCGAGCTGTAAGTCGAGAAATTAGCGAGCATTTGCAAGCCTAAGCAAATCGGGTGCAATTTGTATGGGCCGGCAATGTAGGTGGTCCCACAAAATTGAAGAAATCTCGAAAACGCTCCACATGATTTTAATCTAACTTTTACTGAAAAACAGGCAAAACTATGGCGAATACGCGGGTATATCGTGCATAGCCCTACGCGAGCTGGAAGTTGAGATATATTCAATTTAGTGGAAAGTCAATTTTTCAACACTTAAATTTTAAGTCCAAAGGCTCGAAACCAACCCAAATAAAACAATAGTTTCCGTAATTCTTAACATTTCTGCATTTAAAGTTTTTGGATTAATCATTGCAATCAATGTTTTCCGTCAAAATAGCGACGCATAGTTAGCGACGAATTTGGAACGGTGGAATGAAATTTTTATTTTCCAATTTTCTCTTGATACACTAAGTTACAGCTACAGCTACAGCACAGCTACAGCTACAGCTACAGCTACAGCTACAGCTACAGCTACAGCCAGCTACAGCTACAGCTACAGCTACAGCTACAGCTACAGCTACAGCTACAGCTACAGCTACAGCTACAGCCACAGCTACAGCTACAGCTACAGCTACAGCTACAGCTACAGCTACAGCTACAGCTACAGCTACAGCTACAGCTACAGCTACAGCTACAGCCACAGCTACAGCTACAGCTACAGCTACAGCTACAGCTACAGCTACAGCTACAGCACAGCTACAGCTACAGCTACAGCTACAGCTACAGCCACAGCTACACTCACTAACCTCAGTCTCAGCACATACTCTAGCCACAGCTACAGCTACAGCTACAGCTACAGCTACAGCTACAGCTACAGCTACAGCTACAGCTACAGCTAACAGCTACAGCTACAGCTCACAGCTACAGCTACAGCTACAGCTACAGCTACAGCTACAGCTACAGCTACAGCTACAGCTACAGCTACAGCTACAGCTACAGCTACAGCTACAGCTACAGCTACAGCTACAGCTACAGCTACAGCTACAGCTACAGCTACAGCTACAGCTACAGCTACAGCTACAGCTACAGCTACAGCTACAGCTACAGCTACAGCTACAGCTACAGCTACAGCTACAGCTACAGCTACAGCTACAGCTACAGCTACAGCTACAGCTACAGCTACAGCTACAGCTACAGCTACAGCTACAGCTACAGCTACAGCTACAGCTTCAGCTACAGCTACAGCGTAAAACTAATTTTCTCAACCCTCTTTAGTTGGTCGTCTTCTGTTCTTACCGTTGCTCGCTCTAATAATATTTAAAATCCGTATACTGTTTACTTCTTGCTGTTCCACTCGCGGTCTGAATATTTGATTACCGCCTTAGACCTCCTACAAATCATCACTTTTCTCCCACAGCTCCACATGATTTTGATCTAACTTTTACTCAGCCAAAACCAGCTACAGCTACAGCTACAGCTACAGCTACAGCTACAGCTACAGCTACAGCTACAGCTACAGCTACAGCTACAGCTACAGCTACAGCTACAGCTACAGCTACAGCTACAGCTACAGCTACAGCTACAGCTACAGCTACAGCTACAGCCAGCTACAGCTACAGCTACAGCTACAGCTACAGCTACAGCTACAGCTACAGCTACAGCTACAGCTACAGCTACAGCAGCTACAGCTACAGCTACAGCTACAGCTACAGCTACAGCTACAGCTACAGCTACAGCTACAGCTACAGCTACAGCTACAGCTACAGCTACAGCTACAGCTACAGCTACAGCTACAGCTACAGCTACAGCTACAGCTACAGCTACAGCTACAGCTACAGCTACAGCTACAGCTACAGCTACAGCTACAGCTACAGCTACAGCTACAGCTACAGCTACAGCTACAGCTACAGCTACAGCTACAGCTACAGCTACAGCTACAGCTACAGCTACAGCTACAGCTACAGCTACAGCTACAGCTACAGCTACAGCTACAGCTACAGCTACAGCTACAGCTACAGCTACAGCTACAGCTACAGCTACAGCTACAGCTACAGCTACAGCTACAGCTACAGCTACAGCTACAGCTACAGCTACAGCTACAGCTACAGCTTCAGCTACAGCGTACGAAAAACTTAATTTTTCTCAAAAACCCTTCACATGATTTTAATGAGTGGTTGGGGGAAAGATGCAGATCAATTTCTAGTTTAATCTGTCATACCGTGCATTGGGCTACGCGAGCTCTAAATATTAAAATAATTTTGATAAAAAACGATATCGTAGTATTTGAACTGTTCCGATATTGAGCTGGTTCCATTTCTGCCAACGGTCTGCATAATTTTGATTTACCGCACTTTTACTAAAAATCAGCCAAAACCATAGCGAATACGCAGGTATACCGTGTAATGCGCTACGCGAGCTGTAAGTCGAGAAATTAGCGAGCATTTGCAAGCCTAAGCAAATCGGGTGCAATTTGTATGGGCCGGCAATGTAGGTGGTCCCACAAAATTGAAGAAATCTCGAAAACGCTCCACATGATTTTAATCTAACTTTTACTGAAAAACAGGCAAAACTATGGCGAATACGCGGGTATATCGTGCATAGCCCTACGCGAGCTGGAAGTTGAGATATTTTCAATTTAGTGGAAAGTCAATTTTTCAACACTTAAATTTTAAGTCCATAAGGCTCGAAACCAACCCAAATAAAACAATAGTTTCCGTAATTCTTAACATTTCTGCATTTAAAGTTTTTGGATTAATCATTGCAATCAAGAGAAAATTGGAAAATAAAAATTTCATTCCACCGTTCCAAATTCGTCGCTAACTATGCGTCGCTATTTTGACGGACATTATGAACAATGTGCGTCATTTACATTTGTGGATAAACTCGATAACACAAATCTATATAAAAATAGAAACAAATATTTAGAAATAACAATTTTTCCAACATCAAAAATAAGTTAAAGTACGTTCATTTACGCACAACCATTTCTACAAAAAAATCTACATCCATATTTTTAAAACATGTTTTACCCATTTTAGTACCGATCCGAGTTTATCAAGGGATCCGTGCTGCAAATTTTCGTTCCGTTTCCACTGCTCCACATTAAATTTATATTGCCCATATATGAACGTTGCCTGTTTCTGATCTTTTTTCTGTTCTGATACAACCTCATAAAGACTTAGTAGAGCATACTATGTCAACAGAGGACAAGAAGGTCAGCAAATATCAGCAACCACTTCCGTCTATTCTCGTCACTGATCAAAGTTCTTCAGCATCACTGCCATCCGTGGCCAAAGATTCACAACTAGTGAGCTAAGAGCGAAAATTCTTCACCTGTTTCGACAAAGGGTGCTGCATCCCAACTCCTCATGCACCCAAGCACCCTATCGGACATAAGACTCAAAATCATTCGGGCTTTATGTCCGCAATAAAAAACGGACATAATGCCCAAAAAATTTTTGGACATTACGCCCGAATTGCTGAAAACTGAATTAAGATAGATTCATTTTTTAACGCCTCGCTAGAAATTGAATTACTCTACAACTACAACTGATAAGAACAAACGGTTTTTTATATTGAATAGATATAAGATGATATTAAAAAAATTATTTTTGTTGTCCTTGTTGTCATTGAGGTTATTGTTGTAGCGGACAGCAAAGTGGATAATAAAATTCAGGTTAAAGTGCGTAAAGACATGGGGAAAAAATTCCAAGAAAACTGCCAAGCAAATTTAAAAAAAAAAACTTACTTTTTGGAAAATTACGAACATTTGATAACTTTATTTTTATTTTATTTAAATTTAATGAATTTTGCCTTATTAAGCCCTTCTTATGAAGTTGGTTTAAAGCTACTTAAAGAACAAGGAAGGTTTTGAGAATATGGGTTTTTGTATTGGGCCAATTTGAGTTTTGTTGCTTTTTCAATTGTAGCTTTCATTTTATTTACATTTGCTTTTTTTTTTATATATATTACTAGCTGAATTTAAAACTAAATTTCCATCCCACACAAAAAATTTACAGTCTATGCTAAAATAAATTCTGAACATTGGTAAACGTCTAACACTTACATTAGAAACCTTCAGACCACTAATAAAATCAAATAGACCTAAACCACTTTTAAAGTGGTTCATCCGGATGGTTCGAAACTGAGAAAATGTCTAACTTCATACACCCAAAAAAAAAATAGTAGTCATCAAAATGACACTATTAAGTCATCAATTTGAAACTATTGAGTATCAAATTCTCTTTAATACTCCAAGTATCAAATTGATATTTTCGAAAGTTTTAAAATGATATTTTGAAAATATCAAATTGACACTAACTAGTATCAGGCTGACACTATTTTGTATTAATTTTTTTGTATCAATTTAAAACTAGCAATTATCATTTTGATATTTCAATTATCAAACTTTTGGTATTATATTGATACTAGCTTTTTTCACTTTAATATTTTGCCATTAAAATTAAAACATAAACATTTAAAAACTGATTTATTTTATTTTGTATTATTACAAAGTGTATTTTATAACTATGGGAAACATTGTACTTTTACATTTCAACGCGGATGTTATTCCAATATATAGAAGTCACTGTGAGGAAGTGCATCATGCGAACCTTATTGACATAACCGTCCGTCCTTCTGATTTGGTGCTGCCCCAATTATGATGGCATGATCATCCCAGGTCGAGAACTTTCTTTAGAATGGTTCAGAAACCTCAGAGTTTGCTAACCACGCCTCAACTGGAGCTGACTTTGATTATCTCATCTTGGATAGAGCAGAAACAGCGCGGAGTACGACCTGTCTAAAAAGTTATTTTTGTTATTTACAAATGTGTGCAAGGAACGATGTATAAGTTTAGTTGCTCGCCTTGTAAATATAGAGCTTGTGCTCCATATTAAAATACTTTAAGTTAGTCTTCAACACATCGTCTGGGGGATTGTTTTGCATAGCTTTTAGTTTAAGTAAATTACCGATGCGTTTTTACTACAATAAAAATAGTTCATGTCAATCGTCAAACGCCTACTGGTCTGCCAGCTCAGCTGGAATTTAGAATTTTCGAACTTCCATAAAAATGTGATTGTTTCAAATTGAAAGCTACAGCTACAGCTACAGCTACAGCTACAGCTACAGCTACAGCTACAGCTACAGCTACAGCTACAGCTACAGCTACAGCTACAGCTACAGCTACAGCTACAGCTACAGCTACAGCTACAGCTACAGCTACAGCTACAGCTACAGCTACAGCTACAGCTACAGCTACAGCTACAGCTACAGCTACAGCTACAGCTACAGCTACAGCTACAGCTACAGCTACAGCTACAGCTACAGCTACAGCTACAGCTACAGCTACAGCTACAGCTACAGCTACAGCTACAGCTACAGCTACAGCTACAGCTACAGCTAACACAGCTACAGCTACAGCTACAGCTACAGCTACAGCACAGCTACAGCTACAGCTACGCTACAGCACAGCACAGCTACAGCTACAGCTACAGCTACCTTCAGCTACAGCGTACGAAAAACTTAATTTTTCTCAAAAACCCTTCACATGATTTTAATGAGTGGTTGGGGGAAAGATGCAGATCAATTTCTAGTTTAATCTGTCATACCGTGCATTGGGCTACGCGAGCTCTAAATATTAAAATAATTTTGATAATCACTTTCTCCCAAACGCTCCACATGATTTTGATCTAACTTTTACTAAAAATCAGCCAAAACCATAGCGAATACGCAGGTATACCGTGTAATGCGCTACGCGAGCTGTAAGTCGAGAAATTAGCGAGCATTTGCAAGCCTATGCAAATCGGGTGCAATTTGTATGGGCCGGCATGGTAGGTGGTCCCACAAAATTGAAGAAATCTCGAAAACGCTCCACATGATTTTAATCTAACTTTTACTGAAAAACAGGCAAAACTATGGCGAATACGCGGGTATATCGTGCATAGCCCTACGCGAGCTGGAAGTTGAGATATTTTCAATTTAGTGGAAAGTCAATTTTTCAACACTTAAATTTTAAGTCCATAAGGCTCGAAACCAACCCAAATAAAACAATAGTTTCCGTAATTCTTAACATTTCTGCATTTAAAGTTTTTGGATTAATCATTGCAATCAAGAGAAAATTGGAAAATAAAAATTTCATTCCACCGTTCCAAATTCGTCGCTAACTATGCGTCGCTATTTTGACGGACATTATGAACAATGTGCGTCATTTACATTTGTGGATAAACTCGATAACACAAATCTATATAAAAATAGAAACAAATATTTAGAAATAACAATTTTTCCAACATCAAAAATAAGTTAAAGTACGTTCATTTACGCACAACCATTTCTACAAAAAAATCTACATCCATATTTTTAAAACATGTTTTACCCATTTTAGTACCGATCCGAGTTTATCAAGGGATCCGTGCTGCAAATTTTCGTTCCGTTTCCACTGCTCCACATTAAATTTATATTGCCCATATATGAACGTTGCCTGTTTCTGATCTTTTTTCTGTTCTGATACAACCTCATAAAGACTTAGTAGAGCATACTATGTCAACAGAGGACAAGAAGGTCAGCAAATATCAGCAACCACTTCCGTCTATTCTCGTCACTGATCAAAGTTCTTCAGCATCACTGCCATCCGTGGCCAAAGATTCACAACTAGTGAGCTAAGAGCGAAAATTCTTCACCTGTTTCGACAAAGGGTGCTGCATCCCAACTCCTCATGCACCCAAGCACCCTATCGGACATAAGACTCAAAATCATTCGGGCTTTATGTCCGCAATAAAAAACGGACATAATGCCCAAAAAATTTTTGGACATTACGCCCGAATTGCTGAAAACTGAATTAAGATAGATTCATTTTTTAACGCCTCGCTAGAAATTGAATTACTCTACAACTACAACTGATAAGAACAAACGGTTTTTTATATTGAATAGATATAAGATGATATTAAAAAAATTATTTTTGTTGTCCTTGTTGTCATTGAGGTTATTGTTGTAGCGGACAGCAAAGTGGATAATAAAATTCAGGTTAAAGTGCGTAAGGACATGGGGAAAAAATTCCAAGAAAACTGCCAAGCAAATTTAAAAAAAAAAACTTACTTTTTGGAAAATTACGAACATTTGATAACTTTATTTTTATTTTATTTAAATTTAATGAATTTTGCCTTATTAAGCCCTTCTTATGAAGTTGGTTTAAAGCTACTTAAAGAACAAGGAAGGTTTTGAGAATATGGGTTTTTGTATTGGGCCAATTTGAGTTTTGTTGCTTTTTCAATTGTAGCTTTCATTTTATTTACATTTGCTTTTTTTTTATATATATTACTAGCTGAATTTAAAACTAAATTTCCATCCCACACAAAAAATTTACAGTCTATGCTAAAATAAATTCTGAACATTGGTAAACGTCTAACACTTACATTAGAAACCTTCAGACCACTAATAAAATCAAATAGACCTAAACCACTTTTAAAGTGGTTCATCCGGATGGTTCGAAACTGAGAAAATGTCTAACTTCATACACCCAAAAAAAAATAGTAGTCATCAAAATGACACTATTAAGTCATCAATTTGAAACTATTGAGTATCAAATTCTCTTTAATACTCCAAGTATCAAATTGATATTTTCGAAAGTTTTAAAATGATATTTTGAAAATATCAAATTGACACTAACTAGTATCAGGCTGACACTATTTTGTATTAATTTTTTGTATCAATTTAAAACTAGCAATTATCATTTTGATATTTCAATTATCAAACTTTTGGTATTATATTGATACTAGCTTTTTTCACTTTAATATTTTGCCATTAAAATTAAAACATAAACATTTAAAAACTGATTTATTTTATTTTGTATTATTACAAAGTGTATTTTATAACTATGGGAAACATTGTACTTTTACATTTCAACGCGGATGTTATTCCAATATATAGAAGTCACTGTGAGGAAGTGCATCATGCGAACCTTATTGACATAACCGTCCGTCCTTCTGATTTGGTGCTGCCCCAATTATGATGGCATGATCATCCCAGGTCGAGAACTTTCTTTAGAATGGTTCAGAAACCTCAGAGTTTGCTAACCACGCCTCAACTGGAGCTGACTTTGATTATCTCATCTTGGATAGAGCAGAAACAGCGCGGAGTACGACCTGTCTAAAAAGTTATTTTTGTTATTTACAAATGTGTGCAAGGAACGATGTATAAGTTTAGTTGCTCGCCTTGTAAATATAGAGCTTGTGCTCCATATTAAAATACTTTAAGTTAGTCTTCAACACATCGTCTGGGGGATTGTTTTGCATAGCTTTTAGTTTAAGTAAATTACCGATGCGTTTTTACTACAATAAAAATAGTTCATGTCAATCGTCAAACGCCTACTGGTCTGCCAGCTCAGCTGGAATTTAGAATTTTCGAACTTCCATAAAAATGTGATTGTTTCAAATTGAAACTTTTGCCTATCAAATTAACAGCGAGCTGCAGCTAGGCTACAGCTAGCAGCTGCAGTTTAAGTAATGTCCGTCAAAATAGCGACAGCATAGTTACCGCGACGAATTTGGAACTCCCACCAGCGTGGAATGTGGAACACAAAGGAAATTTTTATTATCCAATTTTCTCTTGATTGCAATGTTTAATCCAAAAACTTTAAATGCAGAAATGTTAAGAATTGCGGAAACTATTGTTTTATTTTGGGTTGGGGTTGGTTTCGAGCCTTATGGACTTAAAATTTAAGTGTTGAAAAATTGACTTTCCACTAAATTGAAAATATCTCAACTTCCAGCTCGCGTAGGGCTATGCACGATATACCCGTGTATTCGCCATAGTTTTGCCTATTTTTCAGTAAAAGTTAGATTAAAATCATGTGGAGCGTTTTCGAGATATCTTCAATTTTGTGGGACCACCTACCATGCCGGCCCATACAAATTGCACCCGATTTGCAAAGGCTTGCAAATGCTCGCTAATTTCTCGACTTACAGCTCGCGTAGCGCATTGCACGGTATACCTGCGTATTCGCTATGGTTTTGGCTGATTTTCAGTAAAAGTTAGATCAAAATCATGTGGAGCGTTTGGGAGAAAAGTGATGATTTGTAGGAGGTCTAAGTGCGGTAATTCAAAAATTATTCAGACCGCGCCAGAAATGAAACCAGCTCCATATCGGAACCAGTTCAAATACCTATCGATATACGGTATTTTTTATCAAAATTATTTTAATATTTAGAGCTCGCGTAGCCCAATGCACGGTATGACAGATTAATCTATAAATTAATCTGCATCTTTTCCCCAAACACTCATTAAAATCATGTGGAGGGTTTTTGAGAAAAATTAAATTTTTCCTACGCGCCTATATTTTGGTCGCTCTGGCAAGGCTGGCTGCCTATTGGACTTATCGCCAATGGTCTGCCTATTTGATTGATTCATCGGCAATGGCCTCTCTTTTCCGTCGCTGGCTAAATAACTCGATTCCCAGCTCGCGTAGCCCAATGCACGGTATGACAGATTAATCTATAAATTAATCTGCATCTTTTCCCCAAACACTCATTAAAATCATGTGGAGGGTTTTTGAGAAAAATTAAATTTTTCCTACGCGCCTATATTTTGGTCGCTCTGGCAAGGCTGGCTGCCTATTGGACTTATCGCCAATGGTCTGCCTATTTGATTGATTCATCGACAATGGCCTCTCTATTCCGTCGCTGGCTAAATAACTCGATTCCCAGCTCGCGTAGCCCAATGCACGGTATGACAGATTAATCTATAAATTAATCTGCATCTTTCCCCCACCACTCATTAAAATCATGTGGAGGGTTTTTGAGAAAAATTAAATTTTTTCCACGCGCCTATTTTTTGGTCGCTCTGGCAAGGCTGCCCAGTGTGACCACATTTACTGATCCCGTTAAGTTTGGTGCAGCTATGTGTGTGTGTGAGTAAGAGCACACTTATGTGAAGCAATCAAACTAACACACAAGTTTATTAAAAATTAACAAAAACGCAAAAGTTTATTAAAAATTAACAAAAATCGCCAAAAACCAGGAAGCTTATCATTTTTTAATAAAAACCTATTTTGATTGTGTTTAAAAAACATTCAATCATTTATTAAAAAGTGAAAAGTTAAAGAGTTCAAAAAGCTATAAAAACAAAACAAAATATGGATGTGAAAACAAAAAACAATTTAACGAAGAAGTAAGTAGCTCACAACATCCCTTCATGTTGTACTTACATTAAACAGCGAAATTATTAGAAAAAAACTTAAAAACTGTTTATACTTTGTACTAGAGATGGACGTGTTTCGTGTTTTTGGTCGAGACACGCATGCTGAGCATTAACTTTCGTTGGTACAAAGTATATTATATTCGGGCTTGACCGACTTTCTCATGTGTTGTATCTTGTTTTTATAACCTGTTCCCAATAAAAATGGGAAAAGGGGATCATGAAGTTGTGCAAAAGTATGTAACAGGTAGAAGGAAGCGCAAAAAACTGTCAGTCACAATTTTTAAGTTAGACCCTCGAGACTTTATATATATCATGTATATCATGTAATATCTATCAATTCTGAAAAGATCAACAAAATCGGACAAAAAACACCGAAGTTCATATTTTAGTCCATATAATATACTAGCAAATAACCCAGCTTGCTTCGCTACGCCGCCGTCAGTTAAGCTATTTTAACCGATAAGGTTATCAGTTTTTCTTTTCCGACTTGGGGTGGATTTCACAAATTGGAAAATATTTGACTGTATCTTACATAATCTTACATACATCGGCTCAAATCAGAGATGAACTCTTATGCCCGCGGTTAAAAAAAAAAAACACAATAAAAAAAAAAAGACATTTCCGATATTGGTGGTGGTAAAATTTAAAGCTTACAAACCCAATTTGATAAAGATCGGCCCAAAAATAAGGATTGGACTTAAACACACATTTTGGGACATTTTCCACCAAATCTCCTACCATTCCTTAAAGTTGCATTGCAATCGGATGAACGTGTCCTATTATTTCGCATACTATGCTTACAAACCGAATTTCAAGTCAATCCGATGAAAAACGAAATTTTTCCCATACAAAGTTTTCCGACGCTTCTCCGGCTTTTCCGGGTGGAATTTTCCAAAACCCCGTCTTAGTACGCACTTTCACCACATAAGGAAACTCCCGTCCAAATTTCAGCGCCCCTTGCTCTTACCGTTTAGGCTGTGCGATGGTCACCAGTCAGTCAGTCAGTCAGGTTAAACAGTTTTATATATATAGACTAGCGTATCACCCGGCGCGCTTCGCCGCTGTCAAGCCGCTGTCAGTATGGACTTGATGATCAGTTTAATAATTGGTATGTGCTGGAAATTGCCGATTGTTTTGCAGTGTGTGTGTAAGCAAATTCGACGGCTATTTGCGTGCATGTGTTTGATCGTAGCAAACTTGCTCTCTTTTTCTCTCTCTCTCTCGTTCTCTGTACACATGACCGAGCGCAAACCACCCCCGTTGAGTCTGTTGAATTGTTTTTGTTTGTGGATTTGCCAAATACGGCAGGAGAGAATTTTTAAAAAAGCGGCTAGAAGTCACTTGAAAGATTTTGATTGTTTGAATGAACCAAAAATGAAGACGATCTTGCTTAACTAATTTAAAGAGAAAGTTTGATTTAAGAAATAAAAAAACAATTTCTCTGTGTTGGTAACAGATAGAGGTTTGACATGTATGGGACATATGCTTCTTTTACTTGCAGGCAGATCAAGTTTATTTTCAATTTTCGGCACCGCCCCCGCAATTTGAGAAAAACGTCATATCAGTCACTGTTTTAAAGATAGAAGGGTCGTTTCTTCTGGACATGTTTTCTAGTTAAAATTATTTATCGACTTGCCAAAGGAATCATAATGATCGGATGAAAGGTTGTCGAGATATGAGCAAAAGAGTGTTGGAAGCAGTATCGCTGCTTACTGCTGCCACTGCAGCATCAAAATTCATACTGAGCGTACACTTTCGTTGGTACAGAGTATATACGGGCTTGACCGACTTTATTTCATGTTAATAAGAGTTAGTTTTTTTAGAAACCCAAATTTGTTTTAGTGGCTTTGGCAAACGTCACATACTGACCATTTACGGTGTTGGCAAACTTTCAGTTTGTTGTGTAGCTTTGCTTTAAGTTCAGTAAATACTACAGCGTATCACTCGGCGCGCTTCGCAGCTGTCAAGCCCAGTATTTCAAAAACAGATTCAGTTATCATTATCATTATCATTATCACTATCATTACATACTGACCATTTACGGTGTTGGCAAACTTTCAGTTTGTTGTGTAGCTTTGCTTTAAGTTCAGTAAATACTACAGCGTATCACTCGGCGCGCTTCGCAGCTGTCAAGCCCAGTATTTCAAAAACAGATTCAGTTATCATTATCATTATCATTATCATTATCATTATCATTATCATTATCATTATCATTATCATTATCATTATCATTATCATTATCATTACATTCATTATCATTCATTATCATTATCATTATCATTATCATTATCATTATCATTATCATTATCATTATCATTATCATTATCATTATCATTATCATTATCATTATCATTATCATTATCATTATCATTATCATTATCATTATCATTATCATTATCATTATCATTATCATTATCATTATCATTATCATTATCATTATCATTATCATTATCATTATCATTATCATTATCATTATCATTATCATTATCATTATCATTATCATTATCATTATCATTATCATTATCATTATCATTATCATTATCATTATCATTATCATTATCATTATCATTATCATTATCATTATCATTATCATTATCATTATCATTATCATTATCATTATCATTATCATTATCATTATCATTATCATTATCATTATCATTATCATTATCATTATCATTATCATTATCATTATCATTATCATTATCATTATCATTATCATTATCATTATCATTATTATCATTATCATTATCATTATCATTATCATTATCATTATCATTATCATTATCATTATCATTATCATTATCATTATCATTATCATTATCATTATCATTATCATTATCATTATCATTATCATTATCATTATCATTATCATTATCATTATCATTATCATTATCATTATCATTATCATTATCATTATCATTATCATTATCATTATCATTATCATTATCATTATCATTATCATTATCATTATCATTATCATTATCATTATCATTATCATTATCATTATCATTATCATTATCATTATCATTATCATTATCATTATCATTATCATTATCATTATCATTATCATTATCATTATCATTATCATTATCATTATCATTATCATTATCATTATCATTATCATTATCATTATCATTATCATTATCATTATCATTATCATTATCATTATCATTATCATTATCATTATCATTATCATTATCATTATCATTATCATTATCATTATCATTATCATTATCATTATCATTATCATTATCATTATCATTATCATTATCATTATCATTATCATTATCATTATCATTATCATTATCATTATCATTATCATTATCATTATCATTATCATTATCATTATCATTATCATTATCATTATCATTATCATTATCATTATCATTATCATTATCATTATCATTATCATTATCATTATCATTATCATTATCATTATCATTATCATTATCATTATCATTATCATTATCATTATCATTATCATTATCATTATCATTATCATTATCATTATCATTATCATTATCATTATCATTATCATTATCATTATCATTATCATTATCATTATCATTATCATTATCATTATCATTATCATTATCATTATCATTATCATTATCATTATCATTATCATTATCATTATCATTATCATTATCATTATCATTATCATTATCATTATCATTATCATTATCATTATCATTATCATTATCATTATCATTATCATTATCATTATCATTATCATTATCATTATCATTATCATTATCATTATCATTATCATTATCATTATCATTATCATTATCATTATCATTATCTGTTTTTTGAAATACTGGGCTTGACAGCTGCGAAGCGCGCCGAGTGATACGCTGTAGTATTTACTGAACTTAAAGCAAAGCTACACAACAAATTTTGCCAACACCGTAAATGGTCAGTATGTGACGTTTGCCAAAGCCACTAAAACAAATTTGGGTTTCAAAAAAAAAACTTACTCTTATTAACATGAAATAAAGTCGGTCAAGCCCGTATATACTCTGTACCAACGAAAGTGTACGCTCAGTAGTATGAATTTTGATGCTGCAGTGGCAGCAGTAACCACCCATATTCCCCCCCCCCTCTTTTGCTCATATCTCGACAACCTTTCATCCGATCATTATGATTCCTTTGGCAAGTCGATAAATAATTTTAACTAGAAAACATGTCCAGAAGAAACGACCCTTCTATCTTTAAAACAGTGACTGATATGACGTTTTTCTCAAATTGCGGGGGCGGTGCCGAAAATTGAAAATAAACTTGATCTGCCTGCAAGTAAAAGAAGCATATGTCCCATACATGTCAAACCTCTATCTGTTACCAACACAGAGAAATTGTTTTTTTATTTCTTAAATCAAACTTTCTCTTTAAATTAATTAAGCAAGATCGTCTTCATTTTTGGTTCATTCAACCAATCAAAATCTTTCAAGTGACTTCTAGCCGCTTTTTTAAAAATTCTCTCCTGCCGTATTTGGCAAATCCACAAACAAAAACAATTCAACAGACTCAACGGGGGTGGTTTGCGCTCGGTCATGTGTACAGAGAACGAGAGAGAGAGAGAAAAAGAGAGCAAGTTTGCTACGATCAAACACATGCACGCAAATAGCCGTCGAATTTGCTTACACACACACTGCAAAACAATCGGCAATTTCCAGCACATACCAATTATTAAACTGATCATCAAGTCCATACTGACAGCGGCTTGACAGCGGCGAAGCGCGCCGGGTGATACGCTAGTCTCTCTATATATAAAATAGTTTGTCCTGACTGACTGACTGACTGACTGACTGACTGACTGACTGACTGACTGACTGATTGGCAATCATCGCACAGCCTAAACGGTAAGAGCTAGAGGGCTGAAATTTGGACAGGAGTTTCCTTATGTGGTGAAAGTGCGTACTAAGACGGGGTTTTGGAAAATTCCACCCGGAAAAGCCGGAAAAGCGTCGGGAAAGTTTGTATGGGGAAAATTTTATTTTTCATCCGATTGACTTGAAATTCGGTTTGTAAGCATAGTATGCAAAATAATTGGACACGTGTTTTCCCGATTTCGGAAAATCGGCCCACAAGGAAAATTCTCGGAAAATTCGATATGCAAAAATCTATTTTCCATCCGATTGACTTGAAATTCGGTTTGTAAGGATAGTAAGTGAAATAAATTGAGATGCCATTTTCCGATGTTGGAAAATTTGACCTTAGGGTCGGAAAATTCCCGGAAAAGCGTCCGAAAAGTTTCTATGGGAAAATTTATTTTTCATCCGATTGTGTTGAAACTCGGTTTGTAAGCAAAGTATGCGAAATAATTGAACACGTGTTTTCCCGATTTCGGAAAATCCGCCCACAAGGAAAATTCTTGGAAAATTCGATATGCAAAAAATCTATTTTCCATCCGATTGACTTGAAATTCGGTTTGTAAGGATAGTAAGTCAAATAAATTGAGATGCCATTTTCCGATGTTGGAAAATTTGACCTTAGGGTCGGAAAATTCCCGGAAAAGCGTCCGAAAAGTTTCTATGGGAAAATTTATTTTTCATCCGATTGTGTTGAAACTCGGTTTGTAAGCAAAGTATGCGAAATAATTGAACACGTGTTTTCCCGATTTCGGAAAATCCGCCCACAAGGAAAATTCTTGGAAAATTCGATATGCAAAAATCTATTTTCCATCCGATTGGCTTGAAATTCGGTTTGTAAGGATAGTAAGTCAAATAAATTGAGATGCCATTTTCCGATGTTGGAAAATTTGACCTTAGGGTCGGAAAATTCCCGGAAAAGCGTCCGAAAAGTTTCTATGGGAAAATTTATTTTTCATCCGATTGTGTTGAAACTCGGTTTGTAAGCAAAGTATGCGAAATAATTGGACACGTGTTTTCCCGATTTCGGAAAATCCGCCCACAAGGAAAATTCTTGGAAAATTCGATATGCAAAAATCTATTTTCCATCCGATTGACTTGAAATTCGGTTTGTAAGGATAGTAAGTGAAATAAATTGAGATGCCATTTTTCGTTGTTGGAAAAATCGACCGTAGGGTCGGAAAATTTCTGGAAAAGCGTCACAAAAGTTTGTATGGGGAAAATTTGTTTTTAATCCGATTGACTTGAAAGTCGGTTTATAAGCTAAGTATGCAAAATAATTGGGCACGTGCTTTCCCGATTTCGGAAAATCCGCCCACAAGGAAAATTCCCGGAAAATTCTATATGCAAATCTCTATTTTTCATCCGATTGACTTGAAATTCGGTTTGTAAGGATAGTAAGTGAAATAAATTGAGCTGTCATTTTCCAATGTTGGAGATTTGGCACTAGGGTCGGAAAACTCCCGGAAAAGCGACAGAAAAGTTTGTATGGGAGAAATTTTTTTTTTCGGTTGACTTGAAGCTCGGTTTATAAGCAAAATATGCGAAATAGTTGGACACAATTACGATAACGATAGCGATGACGATAACTATAATGATAACGATAACGATTACGATAACGCTATAGATAACGATAACGGTATCGATAGCGATGAAGATAACGATAACGATAGCGATGAAGATAACGATAACGATAGCGATGAAGATAACGATAACGATAGCGATGAAGATAACGATAACGATAGCGATGAAGATAACGATAACGATAGCGATGAAGATAACGATAACGATAGCGATAACGATAACGATAACGATAACGATAACGATAACGATAACGATAAGGATAACGATAAGGATAACGATAACGATAACGATAACGATAACGATAACGATAACGATAACGATAACGATAACGGTAACGGTAACGATAACGATAACGATAACGGTAACGGTAACGGTAACGGTAACGGTAACGGTAACGGTAACGGTAACGGTAACGGTAACGGTAACGGTAACGGTAACGGTAACGGTAACGGTAACGGTAACGGTAACGGTAACGGTAACGGTAACGGTAACGGTAACGGTAACGGTAACGGTAACGGTAACGGTAACGGTAACGGTAACGGTAACGGTAACGGTAACGGTAACGGTAACGGTAACGGTAACGGTAACCGGTAACGGTAACGGTAACGGTAACGGTAACGGTAACGGTAACGGTAACGGTAACGGTAACGGTAACGGTAACGGTAACGGTAACGGTAACGGTAACGGTAACGGTAACGGTAACGGTAACGGTAACGGTAACGGTAACGGTAACGGTAACGGTAACGGTAACGGTAACGGTAACGGTAACGGTAACGGTAACGGTAACGGTAACGGTAACGGTAACGGTAACGGTAACGGTAACGGTAACGGTAACGGTAACGGTAACGGTAACGGTAACGGTAACGGTAACGGTAACGGTAACGGTAACGGTAACGGTAACGGTAACGGTAACGATAACGATAACGGTAACGGTAACGGTAACGATAACGATAACGATAACGATAACGATAACGATAACGATAACGATAACGATAACGATAACGATAACGATAACGATAACGATAACGATAACGATAACGATAACGATAATGATAATGATAATGATAATGATAATGATAATGATAATGATAATGGATAACGGAGTAACGATAACGGATAA